>OX421962.1:74550734-75288734 GCA_949128115.1 Anaspis maculata
AAAAGAGAGATAACACAACTCAATTTTTATTTTCAATAAAGAGTGCCTGCATAATCACCTAACACCGAAATTCCGAAATATATCATCATCCAGACCAAGAACAGAACTCCGTCAGCAATAACCGCAGTACACCAAGCAAAGATAATTTGGATCAAACAAGAACTCAAACATCATTACAACAAGTCGGACGTCATCAATCTTAAACTTAAGCTAACGTATTTTAAGTTATGCGAAATTTTACACACCGTTGAATTTACCACTTTAGAAGACAACATACGACAAAAAGTATACGAGCTAGGAACGATAAAATTCAACAGAATAACAGACAAGCTAAAAAGACTCACAGCTGAATCGCAAAGTCAAATACCAAAGCACAAAACACAATTCTCAGATCATAAATTCTATAATCGTTATACCAACTTGAGCAATTTCCAGTTATCACCTGATGACCAAAAAATCTTGGAACTAGGTTTGAAATTCAACCTACCGCCAGAACCAAGAGCTATTGTTAAGAACTTTGAACTACTCGCAGTTAGTGCTGAGAAAACACTCAAAAACACACAGTTACACAACAAATCACTCACTAAGTCTAGAATTCAAGTCCATTTATTCGACCACCTGAGTTCCTTCAAAATGAAGAACACAAGACAAATAACGACGCTTTATAGAACTGTTAGAACCTTCAAGAAGAAAATTGATACGAATAATCTCATATTAGTTGAAGCAGACAAAGGCAACAGCGTTGTTATAATGGACAAACCAACATATAATACTAAAGTCGAAGATTTCCTTCAGTCTGGTGACTTCTCTCGTGAAACGAAGAATCCACAAAATGCATACATTAAAAATCTCAAATCATCTCTCCAATCGACTTCTGAAACTTTATCTGAATTCAACATAAGTCCGAAGAACCTCATTCCGATGAATCCACAAATTCCAAGACTTTATGGTCTTCCCAAAGTTCATAAAACCAACACACCAATAAGATCACTATTATCCTACACTGGTTCACCATGTAGCCTGTTGTCACCATGGCTCAATACAGTAATTAGGAATCTTACTGAATTCACCAATGAACACTCGATTAAAAACTCCATTGAACTAGCCCAAAAAACTTAAGAATGTTGATTTGTTTCCCTCTGTCCATGGAGAAGAATGTATCATGCAGGGCCGATTCTGAGTGGTGTGCTAGGAGTGCCCCTGCACAAGGGCGGCCAAAATTCAAGGGCGGCGAAAGGTCGCCCAATTTTTTTAAACGAAAAATTGAGTGTCGAAAAAGAAACTGATATTATGATTTTCGAAACCTGGCGGCCGCCCTGGGTAAATTTTGAATTTTTAGTGCCGAAAAAAATACAACAGGGGTTGTCAAGAATGCAGGCGAGGCAGCCGCCCTGCGTCAACTATTATAGATATTAGAGTTTTTACTCAGAAAGTATCTGAGGAAGGACAAGAATTTTCATCTCTTGGTAACATTTCGGATAGTCTGTTTGGCTGATCAGCTTGCGCTCTGCGCAGGGTTTATTTGACAAATAGCCCATTCAAAATAGCCTATATATAAGTATACCCAATACCTTCTACTCACAGACCTACTACTTACCTTCCATATACCAAATATGTATTAGGTTTGTTAAGTATTTTTTGTTTTCAGAATTTTGCAAGTTGTTGTGTTTTCAAGATTATAGGTATTCTACTAATAATTATGACATTTTTCTGGGTTTTGTCTTCTTATCAATAAACAAGCCACCTATTTGAACAGCTTTTTCTGATCATATTCAACTACAAAATCAATATACCTATGAATTGGTATAAGTGCCCAAAAACTAATCTATAGGGTATGCCGAGGGGTATGCTGAAGTGAGGTGGCTATGGAGGCACCTTGATCCTCGGCGCAAAATAGATTGTAATTGTTTATAATTTTGCTTAAAATGGAGGGGCCTTGACAGTTTCAGGCCCTTGAAGTGAAAAAAATCGTCTGCGGCGCAATTTCTAGGGGACCCGGACGCCCCCGCCAGAAAAGTACTGCGGGGTTACAACTGGGGGGCGGCCAAATATTTTTCGCACAAGGGCGGCCGACAAGCCAGAATCGGCCCTGGTATCATGATTAACAGAGAGATAATATTCAACAACAACATCCCAACACATCACACCCTGGACATATGCACTCTTCTGGGAAAATCACTTCAACAAAATTATTTCAAGTTTAATGATACCATCTACAATACAAATCTATGGGCAGCAACCTATAATAAATAATAAATAAATAAATAAATCTTTATTTCTCTTAGGACTGTAGGTACAGCATGAGAATTGTCACACAATATGATTTGGTCAGAGATATAGAGAATATAGAGTAAAACGTCAACAAATCACAATATATAAAAATTACACTCAAATATCACAGATACACTTTGGCTAATTTATTATCTAATGTCGTACAATCAAGATATTCTTGGATTGAGTAAAAATTATGAGCTAGAAGCAATGATTTAATTTTGTTTTTAAATCACCTCTTCTTGCTGAAATCTTCATGTCTAATCTAGAATAAAAACTTTTTGACTCTCCATGAACAAATAAAATACAGTTTTACTTCAGATTATGTTGATGATATACTCACCGGATTCAAATGAGCTGATGAAGAACTTCAAGAATTTCTTCAATACATGAGTGATCTCCACCCCAACATAAATTTCACTTTCGAAAAAGAAGCAAACAAATCTCTACCATTCTTAGATCTGGTTCTCACCAGAATGAACAAGACCTTAGATTTTCAAATATATAGAAAACCAACAACATCTGATGGAGTTATTCCCAGCAGTTTCTGTCACCCCTTCCGGACCAAAATTGCTGTATTCCACACCCTTTTCACCAGGCTATTCAAAATTTCTTTAAAAGAAGAAAACTTCAAAGAGCAGAAAAGCAGAAAACTAATACAATAATATATTACAAATAGCTGTCAACAATGGATATAACATCAAATCCATCCAAAAAGTCTTCAACCACCATCTTTATAAACATTTCACCACATCAGTCTACCAGAACTGCCTCACTCCTCGTTCATAGAGATCATTACATTTTTTCGGAATACCATCATACGACATTGCAAACATCCTGAATGAAAGCAATGATTCACTTATTATTGGCTATAAAACGAATAACACCTTACGCAAATGGCTCTCTTGTCCCAAAGACCCCGTTTCAGTTAACGAAAGATCTGGAGTTTACAAGTTGTCGTGTGGATCATGCAACTGTACATACACTGGCGAAACCGGAAGAGACTTCCAGCAAAGGGTCCGAGAACATAATGCGGAAATTTTGAAATCAAAAAAGATACGATAATTCGAAGCGAAATCAAACATAGCTAGTCATGTTATTACAGCCAATCATCCATCTATTCTGAAAAAGTTCTCCTAGAATCCCTCGAAATTTGTCGTACCATTTTTGAAGATCAAGAAAAATGCCTTGACGACCAAATCCAAGACCTAGAAGGAAGAGAGACTTTTAATATATTACTTCATGCAGCAACTAGATATACCTCAAACTGAACTCTCCCAACCTCTCGTCTTGTGAACTGTTGAGTCAAGCTTTTGAAGTTCTTCTTCGACACCATATTATTTCAACATGAACATATATCAATGGGATGTTTTCCTGACAGGTTCTCAATAGATGTCCCTGGTAGTTCGTAAGGGGCTGAGAAACATTCAATTATCATAAATTGGCGACACTGACGCAGTTCGGCTGCCCTGATATTTCAGCGGGATTTTTGAATGTGACGGTTCTGCAACAGGTTGCGGTCGTTGCCATAGAGTCGTTGCCAAATATGCCGAATGCTAAATTGTCTATGTGGCAGCTGTTGTCAGTTCCAGATTTCCCATTCCCGTATCATCACGCACGGCCTTTGTACGAAAGCTCCTTGGTGCTGAACAGCTTGGTATAAGTGAAGATACAATAATAGAAATCGATTGAACATGGAACACAATTTTCTTATTGCTGGGTGATGTGACGAAATTGCGGTATAAATTTATGTTCACACAAAGAAGAGAGAAGCACGCACCCTGTGAAAGGCGCGGCCACAAATGGTTTTGTGAATAACTTCGTAGCTTGAGAGCCTGAAGAGACTAGAAGGTATAGTGCAGACTGCAGACTACAACCAGAGAGTAGCCACAACCACTAAATTGAACGTAAACTTCAGCGCGCTCTGCGAGGAGGTCGAGTGAAAGCCATGCAAATTATTTTAGGAACGTTTTTAATAAACAAGATTAAGTAAAAACCACCAGGTTTTATCAATGATTCTAACTCGTATTCTCATGTCGCCTTTTCTTTCACACAAAGCAGGAAGCAGGAGGAGACCAGAACCATAACACCCAAACTAAACTCTGTTGAGCATCTTCAGACGAGCACTTCGGCGAAGTGTTGAATTCAAAATTAAGTAGCGTCAGTTGCACTTTCTTATTCCTTGACCTTACAGGCATGGTTTTGCTGCAGTTTACGTTCGTTGTTATTGTTCAACGAACAAAGAATGGCCAGCGAAACTCAACACTTCAGACTTTGACACTTTTGATAAACGTCGCTCAATTTTTTGGGTTACATTTCAATTTTGAACGATAACAAGCAGTCGATTGAGCTGTCAACATACAGAACACAAATGTTCCCAAGCCCCTTACGAACCACTAGGGACATCTAGCAGAGTTTCTTCAACTACGCTGAAAACATCCCATTCACCACACATCACTCCCTCATAGATTTGTTAGTTTTAGCTGGTAGCTCCACTTATGGTTTAGCTCAAGTTTTATTGTTCTTATTCTGCGGCTTGGTCAACAAAGTTTCTGCAGCGTAGGTACTCATGTTACTTCGACATTAAAAAAAAAATTATTTGTCAAATTGACAACTTTTTTGCTGCGACCATTTTGGATTTCTATGTAAGACCTACTGCCTGAAATTTATATACTGTTCTATTGTCGGCGGACCCTTTTCTACTCCTGACACTATTACATACCCTTATTTTACCTAGTAGACGACGTCTTGACAATGGCTCAATGCCGAAACGCCCGTCGACACAATAAATGATATAAAAACAAGTGTGGCAAGACTTTAAGAAAAAACCCTTATCTTTAATATATTTGAAAGCCACTTCAAGAAAACGGTACATCAATGCTGAAAACATACTTGATTATCAAGAAAATAGATCATCCATTCTAGTTGCAGCGGTACGCTAGCAAAATGACCCTGATTCTGCATTTTGTGATACTGCAATGAAATTTGGCATATGCCAACTACGTAGAATTTCAAGTGATTTGACCCGCAGCACTCAAAAATTTGTCCATTAGGGGGCGACTGGGGGCCCCTCCAAATTTCAAGATGTCAGTGTTTTTACCATGCACCATTCAGTACCGCCCTATCTACCGTACAGGACCTAAACAACTTTGTTCTTGACCATCATAACATTTTTCGTCATGTCAATTCCATTCTTCTTACAGAAAAAAATTATTTCTTTGTCTGGTCAACAAGTCGAGAAATATATATTTTTTTGGACCACAAATAGATTGTTGAGTCGTTTTTGTGTGATCATCCATAAATCCGCATCCCCTTGATTCATTTATGAAAACAAAAGTTTTGCTGTTCTATTCTTTAACGAAGGGGTGACCTCAACTTATCATTATTTTCAACATTACCTATTTCAATGTTTTATCCCTAAAAATATGATTATTATTATACTAATATATAGCTTGATGTTTTCTTTAACGGTTTGGATGATGAAACGACCTCAGATTCCACCTGGAAGCCGTGCATATTAATTTTTCTGCAAGGCCGTCAAATTTGGCATTTTTGATTTTCTACCGGGAGCGGCCAAAATGTCAATACACACCACTCCGCCCAAGAGCACCGGTTGCGGTACTTTCGCATCAACTCTCATTTCAGTATCACAAAATGCAAAATTGTTAGGCGTGAATATCGTTTTCCGCTAGAGCAAACCGGTGCTCTTGGGCGGAGTGGTGTGTATTGACATTTTGGCCGCTCCCGCTAGAAAATCAAAAATGCCAAATTTGACGGCCTTGCAGAAAAATTATTATGTACGGCTTCCAGGTGGAATCTGAGGCAGTTTCATCATCCACATCGTTGAAGAGAACTTCAAGCTGTATATAAGTATAACAATAATCATACTTACCGAGGTAAAACATTGAAAAAGGTAATGTTGAAAATAATGGTAAGTTGAAGTCACTCCTTTGTTGAAAAATAGTACTGCAAAAGTTTTCTTTTCATAAATGAATCAAGGGGAAGCGGATTCATCGATGATCGCACAAAAACTACTCAACAATCTATTGGTGGTCCAAAAAAAAATTATTTTTCAATTTGTTGACCAGGCAAAGAAATTATTTTTTTTCTATAAGAAGAATGGAATTGACATGACGAAAAATGTTATGATGATCAAGAACAAAGTTGTTTAGGTTCTGTACGGTAGATAGGACGGTACTGAATGGCGCATGGGAAAAATTCGGACATCTTGAAATTTTGAGGGGGCCCCAGTCGCCCCCTAATGGACAAATTTTTGAGTGCTGCGGGTCAAATCACTTGAAATTTTATGTAGTTTGCATATGCCAAATTTCATTGCAGTATCACAAAATGCAGAATCAAAAAGCGTACCGCTGCAACGTTTTGTTTTATAAAACTAGAAGTTCTGTCGTCAACTAACTGGAATTGACCAAAAGGAATTTCAGTGTGTTGAATTAACACAACATTTGTAGAACCTGAGTAATTTTCAGCGGTGACTTTGGAAAAACGGAAGTTTTCAGCGCATGGGAAAGCATCCGCTTTCAGCAGCCAGCGGCTGTCGGAGTGAACGGGTCCATACACTTCCTGTAGTTCACCGATGCTCACGCAATAATTATTGTTCATCTATGGTCCTTCAGAAAATCCCTGAGAACTAATTTAGCAGCGAAAATGTTCGCTTCCCACCTTGAAGACATCCTATATACTAGAGTAAAAATACGCTTCCCGCGTATCCTCAACGGTAAAGATTTGCCTATGTAATAGTACGCTTCCCGCAGCCTGCTAAGGGTTGGGAAGCTTGGATTATGAGACATTTGGGTCTTAAAATCTGTCGTTAAGCCAGGGTCCAAAACTCACTATTTTGGTTTCCACCCTGCATGAGGACTTGAAGTGCCATACTTTTTTGGGTGCCCATGATACGTTTTGTATCGAGCAGTCCAAGACCGCCATCTTGGGAAAACGGTGCCGAATATGTAGTTCTTGTACCTAATTCTTTCCCATCACCGGCAACTCCAGCTGGAAAAATAACATTGAACAACAAAATTCCTTATAGCTGTATTATACTACACAATTTCTTGAACAATCTGTCAATTAAACAATCGAGTTCATTGTTTCTTGACACTATTTTGGCAGATTGTTCAAGAAATTGTACAAGAAATTGTGTAGTGTAATACAGCTATTATACATAGATATCATTCAGCACCATCTTTTGAAAGGTCTCGTTACTCCTAATATGACAGTTTATAATTCAGCTATGGCTGATTTCTGTATTTGTTATTTTCGAGTACACTCGGTGATATTTATTCAAACCGGACCTCACGTCACTGTCTTTCTTGAGTACCTTGCTAGAAACGCTGCTCTTAGCGGCATTTTGATGTCTATCCGTCCGTCTGCCCACCGGTCCTTCTGTCTGCCTGTGTGACATGTACTCAGTTGAGAAGGAAAATAAGAGGAAATACCTCCCTGCTTGTGAACTGAGACATGCCACCTCCACTCCACTGGTCACATCTGTGGATAGAGTTCTGGCACCGCAGTTCAAAAATTTTTTGAAAATTATGCCAGAATATTTGTCAATTGAATGGGACCGGCCCATGTCAAAGGTTACGTCATGGCTACGAGCAAGAGTAACGATAGCGACTCTGCGAGCAAGCAGTATGTGTTTTTTTTTTTTAGATTTGTCGTCATTTTGTTCATCATCTTGAAATTTATTGAAGTGGTCCGATTCTGATTAAATTCGAAACCCAAGTACTCGTGTCTTGTGTAGCACTGATGGTTTCTATGTTAGTTCCACATTTGCGCCATCTTGACGCGTCACATGAAAATTAATGTCCAGCTGTCACAACATCATTTTATTCAAATATTTCCTGAACCTTACGAACCTTACACAACAAAACAAATGGAAATAAGTACGAACTTGAGTTCTGTAAAACAATAATCTAGAAGGAAATTTTTTCTAAGGTAGGTAACAAAAACAAAAAATTTAAAGAATGGAACTGTTCCCTCTATATGAACTATGAAGATGTTGGTTGACTCTTCTTTCACGTCACTTCACGATCAATTGAAACACAAAAGCAACTCGAAATGTTTGTTTGTCAGCTTTACTGTGGAAAGCAAAGGTACAGTAGCATCAATGAATTACAATGAAGAACATTGCTGGCCAAAGCACTTGAAGGGCGAGGATTTGAAACATTCGAAAAGGTACATTGTGTGGCTGAAGGTGGGAGCAATCGTAGAATTGATATCATTGCCATCAATAGGAAAAAGAGGAAGGGCTACATTTTGGACCCGGCAATACGATTCGAAGAAAAACAAGGGCAGCCTCGAGAAGTCCATCTTGAGAAATGCTCCATCTACGAGCCCACAATCCCCTACATTGAAGAAAAATATGCACTTGAAAAAGTTAAGTGTATAGGATTGATGATTGGTGCGCGGGGGACCATTCCTAATTTTTTCATATTGAATTTTTGTACTTTTTTCCGGATTCCTTGTTCTCTAGCGAAGGATATTGCAGTAACCGTGTTGCAAGACTCCAAGACTCTATTGAAATTTCAAAACATCATTTTTATCAAAACGAAAATTGAAATTGGAAATTAAAAAGATCTTTTCAAAATTATATTCAACACACTATATAAATGGCTTTGTTAAAAGCAGGTCAAATTGTTTGGCAAGGTTGTTCATACTGTTGAATAAGTATGTAATTTTTTGTTTATTCTTTCGGTTCAAGAAACGATCCATGGAAAACCACAGCCTGCCCCCGTGTAGGAATACGCTCCGGCAACACATAAAAAAAGCAAATTATCAAGCTCTTGTTTGTAGAAAATGCCTGTGGACTGAATTTGATATTCCACTACCTCAGCAACACGGATGGATTATGGAAACTACTGAAGAAAAAGCGCTTCTCAATGTGGAATGTGTCACCTGCCCCTGAAACTATTGTCGAATTCATGTTTTGTTCCTGCTCCAGAACATGTTTTATGTCTTCATGTCCGTGCATGCAAAATGTCTTGAGATGTACAGACATAATTATGCAAAATCAAGAACTGTGCCAACTACGAGGAAGTTGAGACTGAAAACGATATTTCAACTACATAATTGCGACTCTAGTTATGAAGACGAAGAAGAAGAATCATCACCTTCAAAAAAAGAGCAGTTTTATTTTTAAAAATTTTTTTTATACCTACCTCATAAAATGATTTTTATGAATTTTTGTTCTACAGAGCCCGAGTTCCTACTCATTTCCGTTCGTTTTGTTCTGTAAAAATCAAAAGGTTCAGAAAATATTAGAATAAATTGATTTTGTGACAGCTTGAGATTAATTTTATGTTATGACTCGGCATGATGGCGAGAATCGTGTAGCTAACACAGAAATAGAAACTATCATAGCTACCCAAGACACGAGTAAGTAGGTTCCAAATGTCATCAGAATCGGACTACTCCAACAAATTTCAACATGGCGGACAAAATGGCGAAGGATCAAAAGACAGCATTAAAATCACACTTTTTTCTAATAAAACATGAGTGTCATAAGAAAATCGAATCACTTTTGAGAAAGTTTGATATTTCGGATAAAGATGATGGCGACGGTTTGAGAAAAAATCTTATAAAGTATATTTATTTGTGTTCAAAAAAAAATCTTATCTTCATTCTTAGGTAAGAATACAAGAGAAATCGATTTTTACTACGTTGTCTCGTTAGGAACAATTACCTGATATAAGGCAAACAGTAAAACCAGTGGACAGACGAACGTCAGACATCAAAATGCCACTAACAGCAGCGTTTCTGGCAAAGTAGGCTAGAAAACCAATGACGTGAGGTTCGGTTTGTAATTAATTATCACCGAGTGTATTCGAAAATAATGATTAAAGAAATCAGCCATAGCTGAACTATGAACTGTCATTTTGGGTGTAACGAGACCTTTCAAAAAATGGTTTGCCATTGCGACGAGAAAAAAATTACAAACCACAAGAACTACATATTGGCGCCATTTTTCCAAGATGGCGGCCTTGAGCCACTCAGTACAAAAACGTATCATTTTCGCTTATTCTCATGCTAGTACTCTTTCGAGTTCCCAGGATGGAAACCACCCAAGTCTTCTGGCTCAACGACTACAGGAACTTTACATTAGTGGCGCACCGAGCGTCTATGAAGGAAATCTTACTCCTAAGTGTGGTCTTCATCCAACCACACTCTGAACAGGAGAATTAACTATAGTCCAGACGCCGTTTCGTTAACAGCGCATTCATGTTGGAAACTCCAAAAAAGTGCAATAGATGTTTGAGTCCAAACAAATCAGAGGTTTCAATAACTCGTCCCGGTTCGCTTTCAGCTCAAAAGCTGTTAAAAATAAAGGAAAAATCGTCACCCAAGAATCCACTCACTATTCGTCGAAGAGTGCTCTCGCCTCTAATACCTTCATTCGTTTTCATCAAACGTTTCAATTTAATTTTCGAACCATTGCCCCGGAAAATCTGGCGCAATGTATTCATTTGTTTTATTTCAAATTTTATTAGGAAGTTCCGTTTCGCGCAGAACATGGAACGAGCAGTAAAAACTAAGATGTATTAAAATATACCCATGCCAGCAGCAAGAAAATCGAAAACGGAGAATTCAACAGTATACACAATGATTTTTAGTGGATTTATTATGTTTTAAAAGAGGTTCTTTTTAAGCATTAAAATGGTTCTTTTCTTTCATTCATCTATAGTGCGAACGAAAAAAAAATCCGTGAGCTAGCCAGGCTGTGCCCTAGCCGAAAGCAGCTTTACACCTCCGAATTTATTTTGACCAACTCACAGTCTGCCTGAATTACGAATTTATTTGATTGCACCATACTTGTTTTAGACGAGATGAATCTGAACCAGAAGGGAGGAGAGGGGCCGTAGGTAGGAAACGGTTTTGAGTTCGTTTATTCCCATTTCCCAAAGCCGTTTTATTTCCAGCAAGCAATTTTTTGGCACGGTGAAGGGAGAAGTAAACAAAGGGCACGGCATAATCCCGATTATACCTGTGTCGCGGTGTTTTTAGCCCTGTGTTTATACAACTACACGTGTTTGGGTGATTTGTAATGGACTTAGTAGGATAATAGGTTGATTAAACAAAATAATGCCGATAGCAGCTCTGGGCATAGTATGTCAACGGCGTCTATTACATCACTATACCAATGTGTATATCAAAACTACTTGATAGTTTATATTATGACTACACATGGTTAGATTTGAAACGAACAATCCGGAACAAGACATTCAAGTCGACGAAGAAAAAAGGAAGATATATGAAAAATGTAATGACTCACTCAATTCAAGATTCAGTCCAAAATATGGAAAAAGAAATTTTGAAGTATTTGGACTTTGGTTTGGAGCTCAAAGTGTTCTCGAGTGAAACGACCCGGGGAAGGGGAGAAGAGGGGGGTGAAGTGTGACAGAATGAGCAAAATGACAAAGCGTGAGCAAAATTAACAAAAACCATGCAACAAAAAAAAAATCAATATCTGAATAAAATAATAAGAACAATTGAAAACAACACAACAAGATAGGTGAACAGTCAGTCAAAGAAAAAGAAAGAGTAACGGATTCGGAACACAGGCACTGAGGGGAAGAATTCGTCAAAGAAACCCCTGAGTATTTCCTGAAGAAGAAGAAGAATAAGAAGAAGACTCAAATATGTTGTAACAAATTGATAAAAAGCTCACTGAGAATTTTTGGTATTCAGTGTTATCGAAATTAGTAAAACAAAATCGAAGAAGCATCAGTAGACAAATGTAAAAACATCAGCAGCCAATGCATGATAAAATCAACAATGTATAATAGAATACATCACAAAATAAAACTACCTATCATAAATAATAATAACAGCAAAAATAACAGTGAGCATCAACAAAAATGATAAAAATATGAGAATCACAAAAGACGGAGGACAACGACATTGACATGAAAATCAAATCATGACACAGATAAGAATACGACGCAGAAAAATTAGTCAAGTGAGTACATGACAAGTAAATTACACACAAAATTAATGAAATTATCAAATGGGTGTGAAATTGGTGGAGACGAACCTAGAAGTCTGCTCCAGACTTGAAGAACGTCCCGAGAAGTGTCCGCCGGTGCTGGTGCGGCTTGCCAGGCAGGGAGATAGGCAGCTTGTACTAAGAAACAAGAAAAAACCTGAAGGGCAGTGGGGTGGTCGTCCAGGAAGATCTAACCAGAAAACGGCTGGATGTCCCCCAGCTGGCATGCACCAAGTTTGACTACAGGAACGTGTGAGCCAAAGACGGGAAGATTTCCGTCAAAAGTGATGGCAATTACTATAAATGCACTTCTACCGATTTAGCCAAGATCCCAGTGATAATAGTTGCTGATAACTCGGAAAACTATTCATGCCATTCCTGCTACCCATATGTAACTCATGTAATAAATGTTAGCTGCAGCACTCAGGATTTCCCACGCGTTGGAAAGAATATCAAGTGATTCCTACATCAAATCCAACTGAAATGAAAGATCTCCGCCCCAAAAATAATTCAAAATCATCTGCGGATCCACCTAAAAGTCAACAGTATACTAGAAAGTATACTACCTGTCACCTAATCTGGATTTCGGTCGGGTCACAGCTGCTGTACTGCCTTACTTAATATCACGGACGACATTCTTCATGCCTTAGACTTTTTAAATGCCTTTGACACACTCAATTAGAGAGACTGTACCTAGAGAGACGAAGCTGTGAAAGGGATATATCGGTATTCTCTGTCAGTGTCTCGGCATTTCCTGGCCTCGTCAAAATTTAAAACATAGTCAGCTGGGTGGGCGTGGTTGCTATTGACATTTGTCATTTCCCCGATTTGTTTACAATCTTGAATTGTCATTATTTTGCATGCCGAAATCGCCGAAATCCGGGCTAAAAATGCCAAAACGAAAAAGGTGCACCGTGAAGCAGTACAAAAGTCGGGAAGATGTGATGTTTTCCTTGCCGAAGAAACCATCAGGTATAGAATCTTGCAAAATTGATGAACTTCTGTTATTGTACTTTTTGGGTTTTCCAGCTGTTCGGGGCCAGTACCTACTGAAATACATAATATACCTACTGCGCTTACGGCAATTACAAATCTATCTTCACGATGGGGTCACCACGTCGACGGTTACTGCATTCAACGATCAACGGAATTTGTGTTCGAGGGAATGAGTTGGATGATGAAACCTACGTTCGACGAAATGCCAGCAGTACTTGAAATACGGTGTACGAAAGCATCTGCTATGTATGGAATACAATATACATGCCTAAAACAGTTTTTAAGAGTTTCTGTTAAATTTAGTGAAAAAATCTGTGTTGAAAGATGAAATGGTCGACTTCATAACCTCAACAAAAATATTGACAGCTCATGTCATGAATTTTGACTGTGACGCAGGGTGGTTTAGTAACAAGCAATTGCACCACACCCTGACGTGCAAATACCCTAGTGCTCTAGCTTTCTCTCTCTATATACCATCTCGCTCAATGACTTGGCTTACGTCTCTCTCTGGGTGACCAGATCCCAGGTCTCTCTACACTCAATAATGACATACTGCCATCTACCGTATTTTCGTTAAAGTCATGAATTGGGGCAGGCTATGAAAGTGAAAACGTATGTCGTGAATTCATCAATAATCACTCTAATTTGATGTCAACATGATGAGCTGTCGTCATGGAATACATCTTGGACATACGTTTCGAAGTTCACAGCCTGTCCCAATTCATGATTTTGACGAATATATGGTAGAATTGACGGCACACCAGAGTGACCTGTGGGCGGCGCTGAACAGAAAAACCAAAATCGTTTCGGACGAGTCCGTGTGTTGAAATAGGGGAAGCAAGACCGTCAGCTGAAGTGCCGGCCCATTATCAGGTCACAGGCGAACCTAAAACCCAACTGAAAATCTAGATGCGCCACTGGTTAAACTCAGTTCGTGCAGTTAGGCTCCGCCCACAGGTCCCTCTGGTATTCCAAGTACTCTATATTGAGAAACACTTTCCCCCTCAGCTTTGAGATTGAGACTGATAGAGGCTTTTTTGCGTGGCAGGCGGCAGGCGGAGTGCCGCGAGGGGGAAAGTCGTCACCGCGTTCTGCGCCTGAGGGTGTCCCGCAGGGGTCAATCATGAGTCTTGACATGTTCTCTGTCTATCTGACAACCATGTGTTCACGTGGGAAGGTGTCTTGGATATGCGCGGGAGACGCTCACTGAAACTCCGCCACACCTGCTCAACAGGACAGGGTCAAGTTTCGCACAGATGTTCATAACCTGACCCTTGGGTTCAGGGGTACCTTTACGCGTCCCATGGACAAACTAGAAGTGTTTTGACGCTTATTTTCAATTCTCATACAACATAGCGAAGCTCTTGAACGTACTGCCGCAAAATTACAACAATAACCAGCCTTGCTACCTTCAAGAGATCCTTGTTTCGGTTTTGGAGCTGGAGCAATGGTGTGCTCCGGATGACCTCACCTCTTCAGGTTCACACGTACTTTTTCTGGTAAAAGGCCCGATTTTGCTCTGCTGCCAGCCACCTCAATATCGAAAAAATCTCACGTGCCTGCGTGCTCCTATCTAAATATTCAAAATCACTGATTTTTTTAGCATTTCCCAGAATAAGGATTTATTTGTATTTTATATTCCATATCAGACAGGATTAGGTGGAAGAACAGGAATCCTCGTCTATACTTGGTGCCCTGAACCTCGCCCCGTAGCATTGCCAGTTTTTATTTGTTATGTAATTATTGCGAAGTGCTGAATATAATAGTATTATATTATTATACGACTTCCACAAGACACAGCATTGTCACACGACTGGTTTTAGGGCACGACGAGCTTGCGAGGAGTGCTCCAAATGAAGAAGTTTGACAATACTTACGTCTTATTAAACAAGTATAAAGTACTATTGCATGTACTTTTTCTTAATGATCGACCAGAAAATGGGAATTCTGGCTGCTGAAAATAGAAACGTTTGACAGGTGACACTTCGCAACTGACGTTCGCCTACCTTCTAATGGCAATTAATTGTTTCAATTGGTTGAAAAGCAGTTTATGATAAGCTGAGTTTATGATGAGCGATTTTTTGCCGCGATTTGAGCTGAGCTGAGCGGAGCGGAGCGATTTTTTTGCCTAGGCCAATTACGATGCGGGGACGTGACATCATGAATGGACGGGATTGGTCCAGACAAAAAAAAAATTGCTCAGCTCAGCTCCGCTCCGCCGGGTATCGCTCATCATAAACTGACCATGTTACACAGAAAATTACCCAATAACAACACAGAGTTTCTCCGGCTGGGACTCGTCTTTATTAATAATTTTCACTCTTCGCTTCACAATACTTTCTCTTTTCACTTTCCGCATTTTCTTCTAAATCTTCGTGGTCTACCTTCTTGGTTAGGGGTTTGTTTACCTTGATGACGTGAAGGCCCACGTGATCTCTGGAGGAATCTAGAAGAGGGGAAAAAAAGAGATAGTGATAACAATTTTCTTCTTGGTAGCCATCTTACCATCCTAAGAAGTGGAAACGCTTTTCCAAGCCCAAGTACGGCAATTCGACATTTTTCCCGTTTCTTTCGTCGTCTGTGCTGGTGTATAGTGCTCCACGTCTTCCGCGAAGACCCGCACTAATTCTTGAGGCAAGAAAGATTGTTCGTCCACCCACGTTTACGAAGCCCGCCAACATCAAGGGTATGTCCCATGCCGCTCTGTGTGTTGTTCCCCCTAATTTTTGTCCCTCCATATTTTGTTAGGCTTCTGGTTTTACCCTGGGGCCTATATTGCTAGTATTGTGACCCACATTTCGAAGAAACGGCCACATCGACAACATCAGATAGCCGAGCCAGGAAGCCGAGTCCTCAGGTTTGGATTTGGTTCGGTGTCGTCCGCCACACGAACCCAAACTCTTCCACAATAGACAGCCGGGCTGGTGTCTTGTTTTCTCGCGACGGCAAGGAGTCCAAATCCACCACGACTACCTGAGGCTGACTCCTCCAACACCGGTAGCGCCCACGGCCACGTTCCATCTCCGCCAACGCCGACACCATCTACGTAGCGACCCAGTGGACGGCAAGGGGCACCAGCTTGCATCGGAGGCGTGAGTTTTCCCCCGAATGCAACGGACGTTGCGGTGGTGTTGTTTCATGTTATCTTGTTGCGTGTTAATCGTCGTATCTAGGTTAATTGAGCTCAATTAGTTTAGGCCCTACGACCCGCTTTATTAACTCACCTGACACCTTGACATCGACGTCA
This sequence comes from Anaspis maculata, assembly GCA_949128115.1. Taxonomy (NCBI): domain Eukaryota; kingdom Metazoa; phylum Arthropoda; class Insecta; order Coleoptera; family Scraptiidae; genus Anaspis; species Anaspis maculata. The sequence continues at coordinate 74,567,249 of OX421962.1, forward strand.
AACCACCCCACTACCACAGCTCCTGGGTTATTCGACCAGGGGAAAATTGCACGAGTAACCTCAGCGTCAAAAATTAGCGGTCCCCCCTGCAGTCTTATGTTGTTGTTTTACACACAGCGGCATAGTAGTATCCATTCGATTCGTATTGTTGAATACCTACAAACTATTGGCGAATAATACACCCTTCCAACAAAGCGTCTGTGGTTCTGTTACTTACTGCTTTCTTTTTGGTATAATCACATTACCCCTTCACCCCAATCACTGTCTTGCTGGGTCTAGTGTGACTGTCAAGGCCAACGAACAGCTGATTGGTCTGGCCGCCACCAGCAGGATGAGCCGAAGCTAACAACCATTACGCTTTATAAGAGCACTGTTTTCGATGTAATAATGAATCCATTATAGTAACGCAAAGTAGATGAATAGTGCATTATTCAACGAGCATTATAATGACAGTTATAATCCACAAGGGTGTAGTTTTAGTTTAGGATACGAGCGATAGCGAGATTATGACCATTATATGTAGAATACCATGCTTTGTCCACAGATATATCAAATTAAATGGAAATAAAGGTACTCGTTTGTTAAAAAAATACAGGCGCGCCACTGGCACATTCGGTTGCACCGACATTCCGCCATAAACAGCATGACGCTAATTATGACAGCAGCCAGCATAGATAGTCTCCAAAAAAGAGCTATAATTTATCTTCTGGGGCCATTTCATAAAAATTTTACAAACAAGTTCGTAATTTTTCGTGATTATTCAGACAGCAGGTCCAAAGAAGCCAGTTGGGAGGCTTCCTTAATTTCCGGCGGCGAGCATTCGAAATTTCCAGATTGCCACCCATTTTAAGCGCACTTTCCCAAAAAATGGGAAAAAGGCGCTTTTAGCTTCACTTTGTCCGTTTGTCCGTCCGTCCGTCTGTCCGTCTGTCCGTCCGTCCGCACCCGAAATAACTCCTCGGGGAAGAAAGATATCGATGTGGTGTAAACGCTGATCAATAGTACATATGTCCAGGATGTCAAGTTGACTTTTAGTTTTTTGTTATTCTGCCGCCATCTTTGATCCGCCATTTTGAATTTCTCTAAGTGATCCGATTGAAATGAAATTTGCAGGCAATGTGAACCACATCAAGATCTATCCAATTTTCGACAATTGATGTCCCGCCGCCATCTTGTATTCTCCATATTGAACATGTTCCGAAGTGACAGAACTAGGAAAATTATGCCTCAACGAAAAAAGATATCGATGTGGTGCAAACGCCAATGAAATGCGTACATGTCCACCATATAAAGTTGACCAATGATTTTTGTCATTCAGCTGCCATCTTTGATCCGCCATTTTGAATTTCTCTAAAAGTGATCCGATTGAAATGAAATTTGCAGGCAATGTAAACCACATCAAGATCTATCCAATTTTTGACAATTGATGTCCCGCCGCCATCTTGTATTCTCCATATTGAACATGTTCCGAAGTGATAGAACTAGGAGAATTATGCCTCAACGATAAGAGATGCGATGTGGTGCAAACGCCAATCGAATGCGTACGTGACCACCATATAAAGTTGACCAATGACTTTTATCACTTGGCCACCATCTTTGATCCGCCATTTTGGATTTCTCTGAAAGTGGTCTGATTCGAGTGAAATTCGCAGGCGATGTGAACTTCAATTAGATACATCAAATTTTCGACAATTGATGCTCCGCCGCCATTTTGTATTCTCCATATTGAACATGTTTCAAAGTGATAGAACTAGGAGAATGCCTCAACGAAAAGAGATATCAATGTGGTGCAAACGCCAATCGAATGCGTACGTGACCACCATATAAAGTTGACCAATGATTTTTGTCACTTAGCCGCCATCTTTGATCCGCCATTTTGAATTTCTCTGAAAGTGGTCCGATTTCAGTGAAATTCACAGGCGATGTGAACTTTATCAAAATACATCCGATTTTAGACAAATGATGCTCTGTCGCCATCTTGGCCGCCATATTGAAATTTCTTATCACTTAACGATTTTCATGGAGCTTTGTTTTATATGATCATTTTTATTCTCCAGCCAAATTCCAACATTCAGCCGCCATCTTGGCCGCCATATTGAAATCTCTTATTAGTGGAACGATTTTCATGAAACTTGGAACTCACCCTTGTTTTTTATTCAACGGCAACTGACAACTGATCTACAGCAAGAGTTTATCAGGTTTGGCGGCACTTACTCCTTTCTTGCCCAAAAAAGCAATTGTTCCGCACAATTATTGGACTGGAGCTTTAAGTTTGTTGTTCAGCATTGGTCAAAGGCCGTTTGCGCAAAATTTCAAAAGGGACATATTTATTTCGGGTCAAACCTCAAAATGCCTGGGCTATTTAACCCTCATAATTATAGCTATCGACAGAACGTATCAACACTTCTCTAGTCATTTTGAACTAGTGATTCGTGTACCGTATAATCAAAAACTTCCCTCCTCTAGGCAGGCTGTGGCCTGGCCAAAATCAGCCTCGTTTGCCTGCCAATGACCAGACTACAGCCTGCCTAGAGGAGGAACGTTTTTTATCATACGGTATTATACGCTGCATGAAATTTCGTCCAGAATCGAAACAATAATTTCAAATTGACCGGCACTTCTTCCATCACGCGTTCGCGGAATCATCAACGGCTCTGCAGGCATTTTCGTGGAATATACACAAGATGGAAGATTCTGCAAAAAAATCGTTTTGTTAAAATAAGCACAGTATTCCAGAGTGGCCCCCTTAATTTCAAGCGTGCTATGCAAATATGGAATGAACAATTTGCATTCGCTTTAGCATAATTGCGCCAAGAGCTAAAAGAGTGTAAAATTGACGATTTCTATCTCTCAATTGTACGTACGTTACTGCTGTGAGATAAAATTAAACTTGAATTCACATTCAAATTGCATTTTATGCCCACTTACATGATCACGTCGTAGCGGTGCGCGCGGTGGATATTATGTTTTCAGGGCAAATCCAATTCGCTAATTAAATTTGCATGGGATTTCCCGGTTAATTCGCGACCGATACGGCTTATCTTGGGGTGGTGTTATGGCTGAAGTTCATGTTATCACACACACTTCTATGTTATATTTAATTTGATTGTGGAATAATAATTTTGTGCCTCCAGTAAACTGCTCAGCAATAATAATATAGAACAACAATAACAACAATAATATAACAAGAATTTAAAAAAAAAATGGAGCGACGTCAGCTCTTTTCCTTGTTAGAGTTTAGGGCGTTCATCAGTGATTTTAGCGAGGACTTTCGACTTTCGAGCATGGACGTTTTCGAGATGCTTCACCAACCAACCATGGAACATAATTCCACTGGCGTTGTTGCAACTTGGAATAACACAACTACAGCAGGACTCAAAAATTGCCGTTCAAATGACTCGTCAAAAGATCTGCTCCTTTACACGCCGACACACTTTGCCTGAGAATGCATTTCAGAGTATGGATTGCCTCCCTATATCCTGATTACAATAATTATGTAATTCCCTATTATGCATGGCGTGTTCGACTGACAGCTATTCCATTATTTAACAACATTGGATCGCTAAATTAGCACAAAGCACTTAATCCGCTATTTGCTCAATACATCACCGCAACATTCGCAACACAGGACGCAGTAGCCTGATCCATTTCAGAGAATCCGGTTGCGTTCCCAGTCTGATCTCTCATTGCAGTTTGCAGACAGATATAAAAAAAACTAAAACAAGATGAATTTTATGACTTCCCTTTTCAATTCACTTCACAACACTTTCCCTTTCAATTCAATTCACAACAGCTGGAAGTTTTCATTGTGAAAAAGGCTACTAAGATTGCGTTCGAGATCGTCTTTCGCAGAAGAACCCAAATCGGACGGGTTGGATCGTGACCTGGACCTTTCTGCTGGCGCTGACTTGACACTAAACCGCACTCAACCTTCGACACCTGACTGGACCCAAAACGACCTTGACCTTATCCTGACGCAAGACTGATTTGCACTTTTGCTCAGTTCGTGACGTTTTTAAGCAAATCGACCCGCGCTCGATGACAAAATAGTAATAGTCTCAAAGACAAAACGTGAATGTTTGAGAGGTTATATGGGCTGTGGAGGAATTCCGCCAATCTATCGATTTGACAGGGTATCGATAATCATAACCGACCATCATTTTCTGATTTATTGAAGAAGCTATACAAAACCTGACTGTACGACTCGACTATACATCCTAGCAGTTCCAGATCAGATACCGAGAATGAGAAGAACACTGCGTGCATATGATTGTCTCAGTCAATCCGTTCCATAGTCCGGAGGTTAGTGACCAAAAATCAAGTGAACTTTGCACTTGGTGACAAAAGCACGAACATTGGTAAGATGGTCCAAACGACCGTGCTCTCTCGACTTTTTCTCAGGGAGGAGGCAGGGCGACCTTGAAAGTGTTGGAAGTGCTGGAGCTCCTACGAAACCACTTTTTAATATCGCTATACCCAATGCAAAAAAAAACGTATGACTCTACCATAAACCTCAACAGTATCAATCACAATGTCCCTATCGTTCTTTCCCTACTGTTAAAAAAATAAAGTGTTCGGTTAGTGCGAGAAATTTCTTTCAATTTTTTTTTCGCCTACAAAAACATGGACAATAATTGGCGTCTTTGACGTCTTTCCCTATAGTGGAGTCGGTACATTATCATACCCTGCATTTTTAAGTAATGCAATGTCTCTTGGCACCTGTTTGAACAATTTTGTCCATCGTCGCAAGCGAAATTTTAGCTGAGATCCTGTATACAGGGTGGAGAAAAAAAAGTTAAAAAAAAATGCATCTTTTGAACGGACAAGGGTAGAGTATTGCAGGGCATGTCATATGATGCGCAATTTGATGGTTGCTGAGGTAGGTACCTACGATAAACCATTTTGAAACATTGCTAACCGTTTTCGAGACATTCTGAAGAAACTGAGATCTGTCAAAAAAAACTATTAAAGGAGACCACAACACAAAAATCGAGTATATATTTTATTTGACTAACTTATATAGGGAAGGTAGTTCAAGAGTATATGGAACAAATCTACGTTTCTAGTTTTCTATACGATGTAACAGGTTTATTTGGTTGCCTATAGTCAGCTTCACTAACATTACCGTGGAGCAAAAGGGGCTATACTGCTGATAAAACTGATTGAAAATGGTTTGTGTTTGATACAGGCGACTCTTCGTGTCCAAAGAAGCTATTTTCGAATTGAATTGGCCATTTTTCAAATCACTGACGAAGCAGCACGGGCATATTCCAACATTTCTGGCTCGAAATTTACGTACGCTCGCTCTAGCCGTTGCTAAGAATCAACCCAGGCACGGCGATTTTCATCTATTTCACCCGGAACCTGCTCCAGAAAAGGGCCCAATCGAAGACAACATGCCAATATGCAGCAACATAATGTGGGAGCTCCATTTGCGAGGTTGACGGAGGATATCCTTGGTCCACTTCCAGCTTCCAGTAACAAAGCAGGGAAATATATATTTGCTGGTCGTCATGGATTATTTCTGAAAGTGGTCCGAAGCCATACTAGTTTCGAACCAGGAAGCTCGAATCGTGGGGAAAGTCTTGGGTGGATCATGTGATATCAATATAACGTATGGTCCGAAAGTTTTGGGAAATAGTTCTAAGCTAATAACTTTTTCTGAATAGTCTTTATTTTCGTACTTGATAATGCAGAAATGACCATCATATACATATAACAATAACAAATTCATATTCAACATATTGAAAATTGATCATTATATTTGATGGATCTCAATCATCTTCTGCCATGTTCCATGATTTTCTGTATCAATTTCTCAAATGCGAAGTTCTCTAATGTTATTGAAAAATGTGACGCCGTAATTGGTCTTCATTCGCAGCTTCCAATCCCTTGTCGTATACTATCCTGCTCAATACTTACCAGAAATCTTATATTGGTCGAGCTTGCGGTACATTGGGAGGCAGGAGCTCTGAGAAATTAATCCTGCTGTTGTCCAGAGAATGATCGAACATGGCAGAAGAAAACCGAGAGCCATCATAGATAATGGCCCATCTTCAATATGTTGAATACGAATTTGAAATTGTTGAAGATGATGCTAGTTTTTGCAATATTAAGTTACAAAATTAAAACTATCCAAAAAAAGTTATTAGCTTTTAAAAAAATTCCCAAAACTTTCGGACCATACGTTATGAAGTGCCGTTGGAGTTACATCCGAATCAAAGAAGAAATTTTGAATCGGAAGTATTTCACGAGCTCATGAAGATTCTCGATATCAACAAAACAAGAACCGGAAATCTTCACCCTCAGTCCGATGAAATGGTTGAGCGGTTCAATCAGACCCTTCTTGGAATGCTGTCGAAATTTGTGAGCGAGAATCAAAGAAACTGGGACGAAAAAAAGGCTCTATGTCTCTTGGCATATCGTAGCTGCCTCCATAAAAGTACGAAATACAGCCCAGCAATGATGGTGAAGAGGAAGGAACTGCGACTTCCTGTCGACTTGGTATGAGGCTCCTGTTCCGAAGAGTCCCAAAGTCACGCCGAGTGGGTGCAAGAGCTGCAGGAGAGACTATGGTCAGTGCACAAATTTGCTCGAAGCCACATCCAGATAGCAAGTGGCCGTATGAAAGCCCGTTACGACTGGAAAGGGAAAACCACTGAAACCAAGTTCAAAGAAGGCGAGTTGGTATGATTCTACAATCCCAAAAGGTGAAAGGAAGGTGCTCGAAACTGCTCAAAACTACAACGAGATTGGGTAGGACCGTACGAGATTGTCAAGTGTTTGAACGATGCCGTCTTTCGGATATGTAGGGGGCAGAAAAAAAAAAGTAAAGGTTATAAATAAAAAGCCAGCGGCGAGTGAGAGTTGACGACTAAAGCGATACCTGAAGCCTGAAATCAAGAGACACCTGCGACACCGAGTTGGTAAACGAGTTGCGAGTTATTGTGTTTGAGTGACCGTTGTGTGATTTGTTATTACTTACTCAAGTTTCTTGAATGAATCCGTTCAAACCCGAGATCCACGACAATAGGTTGGATTGTCCTCTAACAATATTTCAAGATTTTGAATGCAGAACAATATTATTGTATTCCTGTTCTTTGTTTTATAGGCGATTGACCTCATTGGGGATAATGGCCGTTTCGTCGAGGAAGTTTTAGGGAATTAATTGTTAGGAGAGGTGTAAGTTGCCGCAGGCAACGGCGGCTGTTACGTCAATTGGTGGCACGTCAAAACTGTCACTTTGCTGTCTTGTGCAGTCCACTACAAGCGAACTTTTGTTCCTGTGAACCCTTGGTACCCCGTAGGCTCTTTATTGGGCCCCATGTTGATGACCAGCGTCGTCGCAGACCTTTCTCTAAATCATCCATAGCTTCTGCCCAAGGAAGAGCAACAAACTGTCACATCCGCACGAAGGGAAACACACAAGCCCGTCGACCAGCCAAGAAAAAATCACCTCAGGCTGGCCGTGCAGAGTCAACCACCACCTATCTTTTTTCCTCGCTTTCTTCTCAAGATTTTCTGCCTGGACTTCAGCTGGAGATCCGCATTTTTCATTCTAATAAGCTCGCCGTAGCTACCTTTGTATTCGGGACGTGAACGTTGTCTTTTTTTTTTACCGCAATGTAGTGCATTGCTGGGGGCGTAGTCTTTCAGCTGCTCACCTCTGGGGCTAGATCGAATACACGACAGTCGAGCGAAACCCCACAGGCGCTAACATGGTTCCGGGGCCACAGACGCGAAAGTGGTTTGAGGGACACACAAGCGAAAACTCTGATAGACGGATTCCGTAGTGCAATGTGGCAACGCCGCCCATCCTCCTGCGTCATCATCGGCTGCGCACAGACCCATCGGGGGACACAGGAGCGAAAGCACCTTGAGGGCCACAGGAGCGAACGTGGTTTCAGCGACGCACAAGCGAAAGCACATCGGGGGACGCAGACGCGAAAGCACTTCGAGGGCCACAGGAGCGAAAACATTTGGTTTGGAGCTCTGCAGAATTCGTAGCGGTTCGTCTACTTCCAGGCAGATGGCGCCATCGGTTCATGTTCATTGATTTATAATGATTCATTGTTATCGAGCCACGTGTACCTACCTATAAGCCATCGATACATATAAGCCATTGATGGCTTATAGACAATGCTTATAGGTAGGTACACGTGGCTCGGTAACAATGAATCATTATAAATCGATGAACATGAACCGATGGCGCCATCTGCCTGGAAGTAGACGAACCGCTACGAATTCTGCAGAGCTCCAAACCAAATGTTTTCGCTCCTGTGGCCCTCGAAGTGCTTTAGCGTCTGCGTCCCCCGATGTGCTTTCGCTTGTGCGTCGCTGAAACCACGTTCGCTCCTGTGGCCCTCAAGGTGCTTTCGCTCCTGTGTCCCCCGATGGGTCTGTGCGCAGCCGATGATGACGCAGGAGGATGGGCGGCGTTGCCACATTGCACTACGGAATCCGTCTATCAGAGTTTTCGCTTGTGTGTCCCTCAAACCACTTTCGCGTCTGTGGCCCCGGAACCATGTTAGCGCCTGTGGGGTTTCGCTCGACTGTCGCCTCACCGCTAGATCTACTGCAAGCCTGCTAAATATGCTAACCATAACATGAAATAAGAGACACAAACGCAAACCCCTTTTCACATTATTTCTACTTATCAAATTTCGATGTCAATAATGTGGGTATTGCAGGTATCCACTAGTGCCCACCTAGGCTACTAGACGTCGGAGTATGTGTTCCTCTCAGAAACGTCCTCTACGGTCAAGTACCGAGCTCTACACCAGGTGGCGTTTTTCAAATGTAAATCGCCTATAGCAATTAATATTTTGCTACCTTGTTAGTCTCACATTATTATAATGTATGTATAGTGGGGGGGGGGTTAGCGGAATGGTCTGTGCATTTTGTGATCAAAGCATGAAATTTGGCATACTTGTTCAGAAGACACTCCTTCGCAATTCCAGATGTGGCGCCACGCAAAATTTTGCGCCAGAGGCACTGTATTGCGGTTAGTATACCTGCTAGGGGTAAATTCTGCAAAAAATGGTTCCTGGCCGGTCTCTGGTACCGCACCGGTATTTTTTAGTTTTGTTTAGTTGAAACTACATGTAGAAATGAGTGAGAAGTACATTTTCACAAGCAAAGTTCCAAATGCTGCCTTTATACGTTGTTTTAATACATTTTAAGGTCAACGTTGTTTTAGTACAGGAAACATGGTAAAAAAATTGCCAAAACCTCGGCAAAGATATGAACGTCCTGAAAATTTGATATTCTGTCCAGAATTATGTGCCCTACTACATATCTAAAATTGTCAAAAATCGCACCCCGAGGCTTTGAGTTATTGGAGGGGGGGTGAAAAATTGCAACTCAAAATGAAAGGTATGGAACCTGATGGAACCCGTCAATCCAATGGATGCAAATACGTCGTAGTTCGACGCATCACAACCAGTTGATACAATTTTGGTACAGAAAGTGTCGATCATTGTTGAAGGGGGGTCGTGGGGAAGGGCGGAGCTCGGCTGGGTGGCTCTTTTTCTTCCTGGGCCATGAAGAATCGATCACGACAAGATTGGTATCTTTTCCGACTAAATATAATGTCTTGAACTTGAATCCGATGTGTAAATTTGGATAAAAACAAGTTCAAACAAGATGACTTGAGAAAACCTGTTTTTTCTTTGACAATTTTCACAAAACTTTTTTTTACTGTAAGAGGTATTCATCTCTGAAAATAGCTCAGAGGCCATTAGACTAAACTGTATTCTTCACGAAAATCATCCATTAGATCTGTCACTTTGTTTTTCGAGGTAGGAAAAACCGATTTGAACTTTAGTCGGCACTGCCCGGCGTCTACTAATGACCAGAACACTACAGCATGCATCTTCAAGTGATAACTTAATACCCTGCATTGCGATTTATGACGATTTTGTTTATGTTATAGGAAAATCAGTTCTGCACAGATCCTCAAAGTTTCAAAGATGAGTAATAATTTTTCAGATAGTTTGGGCCATTTTCATTTAAAGATGCATGGTGTAGTGTTCTGGTCAGTAGTAAACGACGGGCTGTGCCGACTGAAGTTCAAATCGATTTTTTCTATCTCGAAAAACAAAGTTACAGATCAAATGGATGATTTTCGTAAAGAATACAGTTCAATCTAATGGCCTCTGAAATATTTTCAAAGATGAATGCCTCTAATAGTAAAAACAAGTTTTGTGAAAATTGTCAAAGAAAAAACAGGTTTTCTCAAGTTAACTTGTTTAAACTTGTTTTGGTCCAAATTTATACATCGGATTCAAGTTCAGGACATTGAATTTAGTCGGAAAAGATACCAATCTTGTCGTGATCGATTCTTCATGGCCCAGGAAGAAAAAGAGTCACCCAGCCGAGTTTCGCCCTCCCCCGCGACCACCCTTCAACAATGATCGACACTTTTTGTGCCAAAATTGTATCAACGGGATGTGATGCGTCGAACTATGACGTTTTGCATCCATTGGATTGACGGGTTCTATCGGGTTCTATACCTTCGATTTGAGTTGCAATTTTTTAGCCCCCCTCCAATAACTCGAAGCCTCGGGGTGCGATTTGTGAAAATTTTAGATATGTAGTAGGACACTTAGTTCTGAACAGAATATCAAATTTTCAGGACGTTCATATTTTCACCGAGGTTTTGGCAATTTTTTTACCATGTTTCCTGTACTAAAACAAAGTTGGCCCTAAAATGTATCAAAACAACGTATAAAGGCAGCATTTGGGAGTTTGCTTGTGAAAATGCACTCCTCACTCATTTCTACATGTAGTTTTAGCTAAACAGAGCTAAAAAATACCGACTGCGGTACCAGAGACCGGCCAGGAACCATTTTTGCAGAATTTACCCCTAGCTGGTATATTAACCGCAATACAGTGCCTCTGGTAAGAAATCTTGCGTGGCGCCACATCTGGAATTGTAAAGGAGGGTCTTCTGAACACGTATGCCAAATTTCATGCTTTGATCACAAAATGCACAGATCATTCCATTTTTGGCCGTTAACCCCGCCACTAGTACAATGTCACACAACATGAACGTGAACACCACAGGGTGTCCCGAAAACATACCGACAACGTTTCAAGGCAGCTTCCTCTCATCAAAACAAGAAGAAAAGTTCCTATGAACATGGGTCCGGAAACGCTTCCTAAGTAGTGCAAGAAAGATAGATTTCAACCTCGGAAAAAATATGGACGTCCTGAAAATTTGATATTTTGTTTAGAATTGAGTGCTCTACAACATATCCAAGATCGCCAAAAATCGCACCCGGGGGTTTTGAGTTATTGGAGGGGGGGTAAACAATTGCAAGTAAAAATGGAGGGGATGGAACCCGTCAATCCATTGGATGCGAATACATTATAGTTCGACGTATCATATCCCATTGATACTATTTTGGCACAAAAAGTGTCCATCATTGTTGAAGGGGAGTAGTGGGGGGGCGAAGCTCTGCTAGGTGGTCTATTTTGTTTTTCTGGCCATGTCGAACCGATCACGACAAGTTTGGTATCTTTTCCGACTACATTCAATCTCCTGAACTCATATTTGATGTGTAAATTCGGATGAAAACAAGTTTGGACAAGTTAACTTGAGAAAACTTGTTTTTTCTTTGACAATTTTGACGAATTTTTGTTTTACTGTTGGAGGCGCTCATTTTTGGAAAATTTTCAGGGGCCATTAAATTGAAGTGTATTCTCCACCAAAATCATCCACTCGATGTATAATTTTGTTTCTCGAGTTAAAAAAATCGATTTGACCTTGAGCCGGCGCGGCGCGTCGTCTACTACTGACCAGATCACTACAGCATGCACCTTTAAATGAAAACACCTCAAACTATTGAAGAAATAACAACTCATCTTTGAAAATTGTAGGATCTGTGGAAAATTAAATTTCCTATAACATAAACAAAATTGCTATGAATCGCACTGCAGGGTTTTGAGTTATTCAAGTGGAGAGGTAACAGTTTATAGAGTATGAATCCTGTCAAAGTGTTATCCTCATCCTCGAATAACTCGAAATTCTGCATTGCGATTTATGGCGATTTTGTTCATGTTATAGGGAATTCAGTTCTGCACAAATCCTCCAATTTTCAAAGATGAGTTGTTATTTCTTCAATAGTTTGAGGTGTTTTCATTTAAAGGTGCATGCTGTAGTGTTCTGGTCAGTAGTAGACGACACGCCGTGCCGGCTCAAGTTCAAATCGATTTTTTAAACTCTAGAAACAAAATTATACATCGAGTGGATGATTTTTGTGGAGAATACACTTCAATTTAATGGTCCCTGAAAATTGTCTAAAAATGAACACCTCTAACAGTAAAACAAAAATTCGTCAAAATTGTCAAAGAAAAAACAAGTTTTCTAAAGCTAACTTGTTCAAACTTGTTTTCATTCAAATTTACACATCGGATACGAGTTCAGGAGATTGAATTTAGTCGGAAATGATACCAAACTTGTCGTGATCGGTTCTACATGTCCGGAAAAACAAAATGGACCACTTAGCAGAGCTTTGCACTACTCCCCTTCAACAATGATGGATACTTTTTGTGCCAAAATGGTATCAAGGGGATATGATACGTCGAACTATAATGTATTCGCATCCAATGGATTGACGGGTTCCATCCCCTCCATTTTTACCTGCAATTTTTCACCCCCCCTCCAATAACTCAAAACCCCCGGGTGCGATTTTTGGCGATTTTGGATATGTTGTGGAGCACTCAATTCTGAACAGAATATCAAATTTTCATGACGTCCATATTTATTCTGAGGTTTTGCCGATTTTTTTACAATTTTTCCTGTACTAAAGGGAGCTACAGGCCCCTAAAGGTGGGACCCTGAAGATGGTTTTTATTCAATATCTCCGAAACCGTTCAAGGGAAACCAATCAAACTTGACACATCCACTAACCTTTTTGTGCCCAACAAAATAAGGTAAGATTAATTTGAAAATAATTCACCAGGGGTGGGTCAGGCTGAGGTGTGGGGGTAAAAATAACCCTCACTCTTTTGAATGTAAATTGTTTCACAATTCAACAAGAGATTATAGAATATTGGAGTTTTCTACTAAAAAAAGGTCTCTCTGTTCAACCTCAATAGATGCACCGTTTACGAGATATTTGAGTTTGAATGTATGAAAACGTGGTCAGAAATGCAGATTTTTTAATTACGATAATCAAGGCGAAAGAAAAACTATTTCAAAGCAACTTCATTTTTGTTAGGCATTCAAATTTTGTTAAGCGTAAGAAGGTTATTGATTATGTCAAATTTGAATAATTTTCCTTGAACGGTTTCGGAAATATTAATTAAACAACCATCTTCAGAGTCCCACCTTTAGGGGCCTGTAGCTCCCTTATAAAGCGTTTCCGGACCCATGTTCACGGGAACTTTTCTTCTTATTTTGATGAGAGGAAGCTGTCCTAGAACGTTGTCGGTGTATTTTCGGGACAGGCTGTATACCTAGCCACACATGTTATTCCCTTTGAATAATCCATGATATGAGTTTGTTGCCACAATAAAATCAAAAAATAATATTGATATAATAATAATAATATAATTAAATAAAATCCACCAAAGGACTGAGAAACAAACTGAGACTATCAGCCTTCAATGAATGGAGCAAATGCTCTTATCAAGGCGTAGGAGTCACACACTTCCAAACTCACACAAAGACAAATAAGTTCATTTTTACGAAAAGCTCATTATCAACATCCGATTGGACTGCAGCCATTAAACTAAACGTTAACTACGCAAACTTGAACGGTGTACCTGGTTCACAACACAGCTCCATCCTCTGCCGACGTTGTAATGACCAGCAGAGAGAAATACCCTCACATGTAATTGGAAGCTGTAAAGCGAACAACACCCAGATCACCAATCGTCATCACAAAGTCAAGCACCATATAACTGACCTTTTGAGGAAAAAGAACTTCGAATGCTACGAAGAGGTACACGCTATCGACACTGACGGCCTGAATCGCTTCAGTGACATCGTTGCCTTTGACTCGAAGTCGGACTCGGCTTTTATAATCGACCCTACAGTTCGATACGAAACAAACGATGAGGATCAAGATGAGAAAATCCGTGACGAAAAACGTGCCATCTACGAGAAATGTATCGACTACTACGAAAACAAATACTCTCCAAAATATGGAACTCGGAAGTGGGAAGTGCTTGGTCTTTGGTTCGGAAGCCGAGGCACTGTAGGAAAAGGCGTAAGCGACTTTTTTATTCGTTTAAAACTCGACATGACCATAATCAATTACATATCAGAACAAATTCTGATCGATGCGAAAAGGATTTTTCACAAACATGTTAATATATAATATGCTATATTTATTTTCATCTTTTAACTTTATACATTTTCCCATTGGATTGATCGGTATGCTGTGTACTATTGCAACCCGAAGTAAACGGGCAGCCCACTTTGAATAAAGTTTTCTCTCTCAAAGGTTTTTTTTTATTCAGCATTTCACAATAATTACATAACAAATAAAAACTGACAATGCTACGGGGTGAGGTATATAACGAATAACTTGAGCGTGAGCAACGTTTTTTGCAGGTGAGTGATTTTTTTGAAAAAATACAATTAGGAAATAGGAATGAAAAGCTTCAATTTTTATGCTAATTATTTATTTTATTATTATTCAGAAAAATTTCCGTCTGGGGCGCTATTTCGTAGCAGTTTTCTATTTTCAAATTACAACGGCGGTTAGATCCAAGCACCCGGCGGTAAATTCTCTAAAACCGGCACTGGTTGTGCCTCTTTGAAACCTTATAAATCTCAATGTTTCAGGTGATTGTGCGGGTTTAATCAATCAAGCACGACCAACCGCTGCTGAACAGTTTTATTTTCATGTTTGCATTATTATGACTGCGTGAATCGAACATAGGCGTGGAATATTCAAGCGTAACGTACATCCGAACCAAAATTTTGAAGTTTATGTATGGCCAAGCTTATTTCATAAATCATTCATTAGAACCCATCAATAAGAGTAATCGAATCGCAAGAATGTAAAGTACAGGGTGTATACGTATGATGAATGCGTCGGAAGTGAACTTTGCACGAAAGCAATTCCAATCATCCTTCCGCCAATCTGGCTCAAAGGTACGAGTTGTGTATATGTGTTCAGTAATGTAGAGATATCCATGTAATACGTGAACAAGATGTAAATAGAGGTTGCCGGATGAACAAGTTGCATAAGATTAATCAAAACAGACCCCGCTCCGGACTCATTAACACGTCGAATAAACCGAGTTAGCGAGTTATAATAAAATAAAGCAGAGAGAGGCGATGTTGTACGGAAGGTTGTCCGAGTCCAGTGTTATCATTAATCAGGTCGAACTGAACCGGCAGCTGGTAATTCAGATGGCGGTGTAAATTCAAGGGTGTCCGATCACTGCGGTTGTCGGCTACCGGTTACCGCCAGCCTGTCACACAGGGTCACAGGGACACCCCCAGCGCACTGCGGCCTCGTGATGGATAGTTCCACCGTTTTATCTCACCAACCCCCGTTTTAAATTCGAATAAAGTCACGTTCGAAAACGCGATTTTATCACACCTACAAATACCAGTAATTTATACAAAATGCACACATACGGAAACCCTGCAAATATACGGCGCTATATGGCTATGGCACAAAGACCCCGGATCAGAATCAAAGTACACACAAATTCACATACACACACACACACCTCGACACAACATACACACACATCGCGTCGGCTTACAGGCTCTCACCTTCGCGGTGTGTAGGTATCCTCATCCTGGAGTTGTTGCCGAATCGGCGTCAATCAATTCAAGGCCTTTTTCTTCGCAACTGTCGTACGAGACCTCGAGAAGCCCTGCAGCGAATATCTGTTGCTCAATCTCGATGAAATCCGCTTATATCATATGCATATGCTACTCGTATTTCCACCACAAGACAGGTATGGTGTAATTTCCTGTCCATTGTACCGTATGATCAAAAACTTTCTTACTCAAGGGATCGAGGCTGTGGTCTGGCGAAAATCAGCCTCGTTTGCCTGCCAATGACCAGGACCACAGCCTCCCTTGAGTAAGAAAGTTTTTGATCATACGGCAGGTATGTAGGTAAAACACCCTGTACCTATGAAGTATGCAACTTTCTTGTAATCAAATAAATTCGTTTCTTGGGTTATTGGACCTCATTCGTAGCCAAAAACTATTTTTATTTTATTCGTTTATTTAACGTCGGCCTGTTTCCGCAACGCGGCCTAACACCGACGCCGGTGAATGCTTTCCTCCACTATACCGGAAATTTTGCCGAACCCCTGTGTGTTCCAACACAGGGTAGGGATTTTTAACGACCACCAACATCGCATGGGGTCGGCACCATCGTTCGTATTTTACGTGCTATGCGACACACGGCGCGTCTTGCATTTAGCAAGCATTCCAACTAAACCAAGGAGCTTGTTTTCGAGACCGAAAATCCGTCCCCGGCGGAGATCGAACCCGCGACCTCTGGAGTGGTAGTCGAACGCGCTAACTAACCACACCACAAGCTCCTCGCCAAAAACTATACTTCATATGTCTACAGGAGAAAATTTATAGGAGCTTATTTTATTATTATTATACAGGGTGATTCATGAGTGACCTTACATAGGCTAATGGGAGATAGAGGACTTCGAGGCGAGTCAGGATCCACTGAAGAAATTTCATTTTCTCCGATGGTTACGAAGATACAGGGTGTTTTGTGTGTTTCGTATGAAACTTTGATGAGCGATATTTCTGAAACGGCTAGAGATATATTCTTGAAATTCACCAGTAATATTTCTCTATTGGAACTTACCCTGAAGCCATACTGGGTAAGTCAAAATCCAGGGCCGGGATTGAAAAAATGTGCCCCTTTTTTATTTGATCAAAAAGTATATTTTCTGACCGCTTTTCTGAAAAACTGCTATCGGATTCGAAAAGCTAAGGGAAAATGCTTCAAGATTCACTCTTCAATTTAGATGGCACACCTAAACCGTTTCGACATAAAAATTGAAAGTGGAATTTATGGGTAAGTTTCCATTTTTGACCAGACATAATCGACTCATTGTTTGATTGAATTCATTCAAATTCATTTTTTAGCTTGTCCTGGTGGAATAGAAGGGCTTGGTAGGAATCTGGTAGTCCTCTATCTCCCATCAGCCTATGTAAATGTCACCCTGTATACATTTTAGGCGAAAACAGGAACACTTATAAATTAATTTGATCACACTATCGAAAATTTATACTAGGTGATCATTTGAAAACTATCCACCTGCAGTAGCTCCCGATTTCCAGTCAATATTTCTTCCAACAAAAATAGGTTAATTTTTATATCGAGGGGGGCATCTTAAACATACCTTGGCAAATTTCTATCTTCAGCCCCCTCGCCCTCACTCGCCCCAACATTGGAATTTCAAATGACACCACCCACCTTGCAATACATCAGATTATAGAGAATTGAACTCTTTTTCGAAATAAAATATTTTGAAATTTTTGAACCTCACCCTCCTCCCCAAAAATTCTCTTAGTGTCCCATTTAATATTCTGGACCCTTCAATTCTCTTGAGTTTAAAATATTGATCGTTGAAACAAAACCAACTATTTACTATTATTAACCCATATGGTCCGGATTAAATTTTTTTTAAGCGAAAATTTTTCTTGAAATTCTGGTCTTTTAAGCAGAGTGGAATTACACAAAAATTAGAAAAAAATTCTTTGAGTGTTGTATTTAGTTGAAAAGTGCTGTCCTTTTAAAAGGACGGTAGGGCTATGTACTACTATGAAATATAAATTTTTTGATAACATCAAACGACTGAAAAATGTTTCCTTGCACTTCAAAAAACATGAAATTATCAATATGAAACAAAAAACATCAGAGAACAAAAGAAAAAAAATCATTTCTGGGTGGTTTCCAAGGTCTTTTTCTTTGTCATTTTATTGTTAGTTTCCAGGAGCTCTGTACTCATAGATCTTTGGAACTTTAGTTGGTCGAGGTTTCCGCCATTATTTTTATTTAGTCGCCAAGATTTTTGCATAGTCATATCTAAGCAGTGAGCAAATGGTGGAGAATACCATTTTTCCCTCTGACTGAAACTCTGTATTAGCCTTGATTTTGATCATCACGATCTACACCGCCCATATTCTCGTAGTATGATATCAGTAGCGGTTGATCTACGTGCTACGATGTGCTTTTTCTTCTGATCACGAGAACCTCGTCATTTCTTAAAATAGACAATAATGCCTAGCCGCAAAGCCCCAATCCAAAACTTGTAGCCCAAATTCGGCTCTGAGTTGCGCTTCTGGCAAATTGTTTTGTTCAATAAAATTTTCTTCTGCTGAATCTTCATCCGTATCGCATTCATCGTTTGTATTTTTGGGAAAATATCTGCTATTTCTCCTGGAATATCTTCAATACATCCTTCTCGATTTCTTCCAGTAACTGTGCTATGGTAATGGGTCTTTTTCATAAGTGAAATAAAAACGACATCATTGTAAACTGCGCAACAAATATGTTGTCGCAAGGGAAAAATTGGTCCGACTTTGGACCACAATAACTTTTGAATGGCACAAACCATTTCGATTTTGTTTTCACGGTTAGTGAGATCAGTCTTTCCGTTATTCACCTTCAAGAGGTGAAGATCAGGAAGCTTAATGTAAAATATTTACAGGGTGAAATGTAAAACAGTGCAAAATTTTAGCAAATTGAACGGACCCCCATTTTCAGAATAATTTTTTTTCACAAATGCAAATGAAAGGATCATAAAGTGTGATGTTTTGGCTTGCGCCCAGTTTTAGAACTTTTGGAATAGAAACTCTGGTTCTGACTCTATGATTTTTTTTTCTCTTGGAGGATGCTGATTTATCCTATCGCTACAAGAAAGACTATGTTAGCCTAGGAGCCTGTCATCATCAAAAACTAAAATCGACCATCAGCATCAAGTTCAGGAGGTCAAAATCACAAAGAAAGTTTGTTTCAGTTGTGAAAATCTGATCAAATTCAATTTTTAAGAAAAACAGCTGTGTCGCCCATTTCGAATGGGCCCCTTTTTTGAAGCCTTGATCAAGGTATCTCAGATGGTCTGCAAGTTAAGTTGCTGAGAACCGTTTAAGAAACAATATTGGTGAATTGCAACCTCCCATCATCAGAATAACATAGTCTTCTTTGTACCGATAGGATGAATCAGCATCTTCCAAGAGAAAAAAATCATAAAGTCAGAACCAGACTTCCAATTTCAAAAATTTTGAAACTAAGCGCAAGCTAAAGCATAACGTTTTATAATCCTTTCATTTGCATTTGAGAAAAAAATTACTCTGAAAATGGGGGTCCGTTTAATTTGCTCAAGCTCTGTACTGTTTTACATTTCACCCTGTGGATATTTTACATGGAACTTCCAGATATTCACCTTCTGAAGGTGGATAACGGAAAAACTGATCTCACTAACCGTCAAAACAGAATCAAAATGGTTTTTGTCATTCAAAAGTTATTGGGGTCCAAACTCGGACCAATTTTTCCCTCGCGACAACATATTTGTTGCGCAGTTTAGTTGATAGTAGTGGATAGACCTACCGTCCTTTATAAAGGACACCGTTTTTTTGCACGGGACAGTTTGAAAAAAAATTGAAGTTTTGGTAGCAGGCAAGTTACTTGATCTTTGAAGTACCCAAATATAAAAAAAAAACAATCATAATCTGCTATAACAACAAAATATACCTACCTCTGGTTATTCATTGTATAAAAGCTAGCAACAAACAAAAGGGCACCATACAAGCAAATTCAGTAATTATAACGAACTAGTGATATGAATTGGCTCTCAATACTTGAAGTTTGGTATGTAGTGACTTTATCTGTTTATACTACCGGGTGTTTATAAATATCTGTGATCGCATCGCCTTTGGAATCCGCTTTCGATCACTACAATTGCGCCTGTTGCTGCGTTTTTCGGCCTGACCCATGCCTGCCGCGATCACAGTTTCTTATAAACACCCCGTAGTAATAGCAGTTGATTATTGTGCAAAAAACTTTTACCGTCCTTTATAAAGGACGGTCGGAAAGGACGGTCGGGCTATATGGGTTAAGGCGTTTCCTTAATTGATAAAAATGAAATGTTTTGTGACTTTTGATATACAGGGTGATTCATGAGTGACCTTACATAGGCTAATGGGAGATAGAGAGGACTTTGAGGCGAGTCAGGATCCACTGAGGAAATTTTGTTTTCTTCATTGGTTACGAAGATACAGGGTGTTTTGTGTGTTTCGTGTGAAACTTTGATCAGCGATATTTCTGAAGCGGCTGAAGATATTGTGTTGAAATTTACCAGTAATATTTCTCTGCTGGAACTTATCCAGAAGTCATACCGGGTGAGTCAAAATCCAGGGCCGGAGTTGAAAAAATGTGCCCCTATTTCATTTGATCAAAAAGTACATTTTCTGACCGCTTTTCTGAAAAACTGTTATCGGATTCGGAAAGCTAAGGAAAAATGCTTCAAGAATCACCATTCAATTTAGATGGCACACCTAGACCGTTTCGACAAAAAAATTAAAAGTAATATTTGTGGGTAAGTTTCCATTTTTTAACGGACATAATCGACTCATTGTTTGATTGAATTCATTAAAATTCATTTTTTAGCTTGTCTCTGTGGAACAGAAGGGCTTGGTAGTATGAAAAATTCCATAGCCGGAAATTTTTTTTTGACGATCAAATCGAGTCTAATTTTGGTTTCGCTCTCGATTTTGTCATAAAAAAAAAATTGTCAGCTCTGAAAAATTTTTTTCAAGCAAGCCCTTTCATTCAACAGAGACAAGCCAAAAAATGAATTTTAATGAATTCGATCAAACAATGAGTCGATTATGTCCGGTCGAAAATGGGAACTCACCCACAAATTTTACTTTTAATTTTATTGTCGAAACGGTTTAGGTGTGCCATCTAAATTGAAATTGATTCTTAAAGTATTTTTTCTTAGCTTTTTGAATCCGATAGCAGTTTTTTAGAAAAGCGGTCAGAAAATGTACTTTTTGATGAAACAAAAAAGGGGCACCTTTTTTCTAGCCCGGCCCTGGATTTTGACTTACCCTGTATGACTTCGGGATGAGTTTCAACAGAGAAATATTACTGGTGAATTTCAACAAAATACCTTTGGCCGTTTCAGAAATATCGCTTATCAAAGTTTCATACGAAACACACAAAACACCCTGTATCTTCGTAACCATCGGAGAAAATGAAATTTCTTCAGTGGATCCTGACTCGCCTCGAAGTCCTCTATCTCCCATTAGCCTATGTAAGGTCACTCATGAATCACCCTGTACAACAGATACCTTGCACTCTTATTAATTCCGAAAACAGTAAGTTTGGATCTGAAGCTTCTTCAACACACCATCGCCATCATCCTAAAGCCCCCGGTCTGACATGTAAGACAAAGAAATTTTCAACAACCTTAGCAACGCACATAAGATTTACAGGGTTAAATTCATGTACCTTAAGACGTAAGTTTTGAGGAACCAGCTCCCTGTCCATTACGACCGAATCAATTTGAAAATTGGTGTCTTGGCATTTTTCAACTATTTTTTTCCTGCGTCTACTATTTGTATCTTTTACTGTTTCCGAGATCCCAATACTAGTGAGCAGTAAAAAAAGGGACACCTGTATATAGTATAGCTATACATCAGAAATAATGCTGATCATCAAGGTAACTTTACATATCAAAATTATCTTCAATGACGTTGCAGCTGGGATGCCAAGATGGGAGGTCCCGCGACAGATTTTACGACGGTTTTTTTTCGATGTGAATACCCTGAATACCCTGTTGGAAATGACCAACAAGAAAGTTATTGAAACCCATCGAAACGCCAAAGGGTCGTCATAGGTTCTATAAGAAGTTTGATTATATTGGTTATACCAAGCCTGTATTCAGGCTTGATGTTCGATATGTTTTGACTTGAGAACATAGGGAAGGTTGGGTCTACGGTCTACAAAACATGAATCGAAAGAAATCTGTATCGTTCACAAAGGCACTAGAGAAACGATATCAAGCTGGAGACGCCAAGTTAAGACAGCGTCAGTATCGAATACAGCGGTCCGATTGATTGATAGATTTTGCTCCACTAAGCCTTTGCTATGGTGATGCTTCCTTACGCGGTCTGAAGCCCAACTTGATATTGAACCATGAGAAATTAAAAAAAAAAACTTACCCAATCAAGTTTCACGCCTCATTCTGAAATGAAAGGAAAATATATTAGAATTTGGTGGTCAAGAACGGCAGTCACGTTTTTCACTATGACAAGACTACACTAAAGTCACCAAAGTATTTGAATAAAAATAGGCTAAAGGTGACAGGGACCTGAGGATGATGATCCTTTTGTGGTATTTGTAAGAAAAAATGTGTGTGGTGTGCGATATGTTGTTCTGTCCCATCAGGTACGCGATTATATCCCACTAGGTGGGGTAGAACCATGGATGGTAACCAAGGGTTGAACCGCCTAAACGCATTTTTTTGTTTCAATTCAAATTTTTATATTATACTGGGGTGACTGTACAGTTGACGGCCACATTGTATAGTATACACTTTTTACAACCGCGAAACCAAATCCGTTGCCTACTACTTACGATTTTTAGTCGCCACTGAGGAGGAAATCACGATCAGACCAAAAGTTTCTTTGCAGTTCAATTGTTTAGGCCGTACTAGTTTTCTTTGCGATGCCTTTCTTAGACCCACGTGCAACATTGGTCATGTTGATAACTCTGTTTGCAACTTAGCCCAGGCGCCAGGGAAAACAATAAGGAAATAATTGTTTCCTGGCTGGAAACTAGCTTAAAACGATCTGTGTAGCTCAGGTTTTGACATACTAGTTTCCCCCCTTTCAGAAATGTCGGCGTCATGTCGCCATCATCAACAAGAAGTGCACCAGCGTAGATTTTGCCGAATATTTTAATTTTGGGTCATCTGACAGCAAACAATGCTAGGAGTCATTTTGAAGCCTACGAAATTCCCTACAGTTTGGTTTCTAAATCAACTTTCTGCGGCCTATGGTCTTTGAGAAAGAGCTTCTGGAAGCGAGAGTCATTGTCGTGAAAGCTCCATGGCCACTTGACTCGAAAAACTGAAATGTCGATGTGACAAAAAAAATTCCAAAATGAGATTACTCGAGAATCCTTCATGCTATAGTTGCGGTGATGGTCTTAAACTCTTCCTCTTGAACCGTAGATTACAAATATTGAAAAGTCAAAAGCGTCACATTGTACATATACAGGGTGTACTAAGGGAATCAAATCAGATCAGAGAAATTTGACATATTTCTTCGATTTAGTCTATGCGAAACTCTAAGCACTTGTCACGAGTCCAATATCTATATGCATTGCTCTGTAAGCTTCACTTGATACACTTAAGAAGTGGTCAGCTCACAGCTTTCCTGTAAAATGTTTTGAAGGCCCTCTGAAATCATCAAAATTTACAGTAGCAAGAAATGTATGTAACAGTATATTATATACCAAGGAACCAAATTGAATTTTTGATCCCTTGGGTGAAGTTTGTTGCTTGCAGGCCCTTTGGGTTCAAATCCCCAAATTCAAAATTCACTTTGGTCCCTTGGTATATAATATACTGTTTATATTACTTGGTACTGTAAATTTTTAATATTTTGATGATTTCAGAGGGCCTTCAAAACATTTTACAGTAAAGCTGTGAGCTGACCACTTCTTTAGTGTATTAAGTGAAGCTTATAGAGCAAATCCATATTGATATTGGACTCGTGTTAGGTGCTTAGAGTGTCGCATGTAGGCTAAATCGAAGAAATATGTCAAATTTCTCTGATCTGACTTGATTCCTCAGTACACCTGTTATGTACAATGTGACGTTATTGACTTTCCTATATTCGTAATTAACGGTTCAAGAGAAAGAGTTTAAGACCACCACCGCAACTATAGCATAAAGGATTCTCGAGAAATCTCATTTTGAATTTTTTTTGTCACATCGACATTTTAGTTTTTCGAGTCAAGTGGCCATGGAGTTTTTCGACAATGCCTCTCGCTTCCAGAAACTTTATCTCAAAAACCATAGGTTGCAGAAAGGTCATTCAAAAACTATTTCGTAGAGAATTTCATTGGTTTCAAAATGACTTCTCACATATTTTGCTGTCAGATGACCCAAAATCAAGATATTCGGCAAAAACCACGCTGGTGCACTTCTTGTTGACGATGGCGACATGACGCCGACATTTCCGAAAGGGGGGAAATTAGTTTGTCAAAATCTGAGCCACACAGATCGAATTCAGTAATCTCCAAAAAAGTCCCCAGGAGCATATGTCTAACATCTTCAGTTCAGCCGTTAATCGCAGTCAAAGTTGTGCGCCGGTCTAGTAAAGTGGAAAAATTGACCGCGTGACCTTCCCTCTTGAATGCTGCGAGGACGACAAGAGATATCCAAAAATTGCGTCCGAAAAAGTTGTAGAGAACTGAATGCTCCACTAGAAAATCTTCGGGGCCAATTATTAGCTCTTCCAGTTTAGCTGTGATCCAAGTTCGAAGTTGCGCGACAGTCCTGTTGATGGAGTGGTTCATTTGGAAAACACAAAAATTCTAGACTCGATGAAAAAAATATGACAAACCGTTTCGGGAAACCTAAGAAAAAAAACTTGAAAAATAGTGATTTGAACTTCCAGCTTCCTCATTGAATGCTGAAATAAACGTAATAAATATGGAAAATGTGCACAAACAATCTTGGAGAGGATTGAATGATCTATAAAAAATCCCGTGATGTCATGATTGTATGCATCTTTTTCAACTCAGCTGCGGAATGCTATCAAAATTAGTGCACATCATTCATGACGCGCCGTTTTCACACATCTCTCACCATTCTCTCACCGTTTCAGAAACGCGGCGCATGTTTTTCCATCATTTTCATTTTTTCTCCATGCTTCTTGGGATAACTGGAAATGAAACTCTTTGGTTTGCCTTATTCAGTTTTTCATTCTCTACATCGCCATTTTTTTTTATCCTGCCCCCAATTTGTTCCAAGTTAAATCCTTATTTTACTGGACTATCAGTGTACAATTTTTGAAGCGTGCTTTTATATTCCACTGAAGTAATGTAGGCAACCAACAATACAACTTGTGGACTTCGACCCTGGCAGAGCAAAACTGCACCAGATGATGTTCAAACAATAGTGCTGTCAGAAAAAATAAATTGATCGGTTAACCGGTCAAGAAAATTTTGACCGGTTACGGAATAACCGGTCATGGCTAACCGTACCATAACCGGTTAATCGGATTGACCGGTTAACCGGTTTAACCGGTTAATTGGATTGACCGGTTAATCGGATTCACCGGTCAACCGGTTTGACTGGTTCTAAACCGGTTAACTGTGGACACACTGTGGACAATTTTGACCGGTTAAAAATTCCAATTGTGACCGGTTATTTGTAATTGTAACCGGCTTTGCACTAACTTACCTACCTATGCATTGCATTTTGAAATATGTACGAGTCTGTATATGTTCATAGAAATTATAAATGTTTATTAGTTTGCTTATTTTTTGGTAAAATTTGAAGTTACAGACGTCAACAGAGTATACCTAAGGTAAGACACAAAATGCAAGAGAGAGTTTCAGGAGGGCCGTTATTCTACATACATATAGAATGTATGTACATACCACTTCGCGCTACATGGAATATATATCTAAATAAAGACATTCAATAATAATAATAATATACAGGGTGGTCCAGGTTATAGTAGCAATAATTCACCAATCGATTGTCCATCGAAAACTAGGTCGACATGCATAATTTATTTTTCTCTAAAACGCTTCCTAAGAGAGATACAGCCCTTCAAAGTTCAGTTTTTAAAATCTTCTTTTTGCAATAACTCTCAAGTCATCAAAGCGATTTTGACCAAATTTGATACAAATACTAACGAAATAAATACCCATCACTTGACGTAGATGACTTTTGTCAAAATTGTCCAATGGTGTAGATACGGGGGAGTTGTTTTACTTTTCACGCCCTATTCTCTACGCCACTGAATATTTTTGAAAAACTATATTTTTTCGAATTCCTTGCTCAATTCAGACAAAAAAGTTACTCTTGTAAAATTTTGATTAGAAGCTTCATTTCTGAGATATTTGGGTTTGAAACTTTGGAAAACGCTTCGAAATCGCGACTTTCGAAGGCCTAAAAATTAATATCCAAGAAAACTGATGTTTCCTCAACTGGAATAAGTTTTCTGAACGTTCAAGTTGATTTACTGCCATTTTCTTGCTGAGAAACGAGGCGTTTCCAGAAAAAAAAACAACTTGGGCTCTGGAAAGTGGCGATTTCGGGATGTTTTCCAAAGTTTAAAACCCCAATATCTCAAAAATCTAGCCTCTAATCAAAATTTTAGAAGAATAACTTTTTTTTTCTAAATTGAACAAGGAATTCGAAAAAAAATATAGTTTTTTAAAAATATTCAGTGGCGTGGAGAATGGGGCGTGAAAAGTAAAACAACTTTCCCGTATCTACGCCACTAGACAATTTTGACAAAAGTTATCTACGTCAAGTTAGTGATGTGCATTTATTTCGTAAGTATTTGTACCAAATTTGGTCAAAATCGCTTCGATGATTTGAGAGTTATTGCAAAAAGGGTATGGTATAAGTATAAAAATAAAAAATAAAAAATATACAGGTGTCCCTGTTCAACTGTTTGATCGCGAAGATTTTGCCAGTGGATGAAGCATGAAAAAATGGGCTTTTTTGAAAGAACTTTTTTTCAAAAACGTATATTAACTGAGATACAGCCCTTCAATGTTAAAATTCAAATATCGTTTTTCCACATACTTTTCGCACCGTTGAACCAATTCGCTTCACATTTTGGATACGTGATTATCAAGTGAATTTCCAAAAATTGTCACTCAAGGACTTTGAAGGATTTTGAGTTTCGACACATTGGTCCAATGGCGTGGATATTGGGGGACTCGTCCTTGTTCTCCCCTTAATTTCTGCGCCACTGACTATTTTGCAAAAATGCCTAGGCATTTGGACAGGCAATTAATTTAAAGGAAAAAATTACTCCTGGCAACTTTTGTTAAAGGCTTCGTTTTCGAGATAATTGAATCATAATGTTTGAAAAAATCTTGTAAACCAATTTCAAGAGCCAAACAAATAATTTTTCGAAAACTTGTTGCTCCTCAGCTAAAATAATGGTTCATGAACTTAAATCGCCTGGAAAGTCTGTTTCAGTGAAGAAATCATGACTTTTCCCCGATCATTATCTTCAATTTCTTAGAATTGGCGTTTTCAACATGTTTTTCAAACATTCGGATTCAAATATCTTGACAAGAAAGCTTCTAATATTTGTCAGGGGTAACTTTTTCTTCTAAATTGATTGCAGAATTCAAGTGCTCATAGACATTTCTTGTATCGGATCCATGTCCAGCTATAGACCACTCACAATCCAGATCAGTCCAGCCATCCTCAGGATCATAACTAAAACCGTCCCAAACCGAAGGGAAGAAACAACACTAAATCGTGTACTAATCGGACACACGCTCATGACACATTCCTTCATTTTGTCAAAAGAAGAGCCCCCAGGATGTCTATACTGCAATGAGGTTCGAGCACGAACCTGTAATATAGCTGGACTGCTAATACCCCAGATTCCCCCAACATTTTATGACCCCCCCTCTGGAAGTCGCCATCTTATTATGCACCAGTGGACTCAAACGTTTAGTGGCGGCCTCGATGGTAGCTCACAATTTGCAACCGAGAAGGTTTTTGTATTGATGACTGTGACTAGACATTCGATTTCATAAATAAATAATTTTAGTGTGTATTGATATAATTTTTAGCTAAATTTGTTGCCGATCCATGAAGATTTGCTAGAGTTTACTGTAATTAAATAGAACGTTTGAAGTTCACTGGAATAGTTTTCGCTCGGTGACAGTTGTGCCTAGCTGTCAGTGCAGCTCGCCGCGCCCGCACGCCGTCCGCCGTCTTGATTTCCGCGAGCTTGACGCGCGCCACTCTAACTGACACTGTCAGATGTTTTGTTGTTGTTGATGTTCGCGACCATTTTTTCATCATTCGCGTCAAATTTGGTAAGTAAAAGCTAGAATTTTAAATATTTCATATCGTAAATAACGCAAATGTTTATTTATTCAGGAATAACATGGAAAAGGGGCAACCGCGGCGCATCTGTGGAGGCGCTCATTGTTTTGTGCCGGGATGCCACAACAAGTTTCATGTTGCAAATCCGGGAGTCTTCTTCCACAGCCACAGGTAAGGATTCCACACCTCAAGTTGTGTACCCCATTGAAGTATGCGATATTTTTCCAGAATTCCTATAAGCAACAATAGAGGCCACTGGCTAGTCGCTATTCACAGAATGGAGAAGGAAGCCTGTAATGTAGTGTAGTGATTAGTGGAGCATGTTTGTTTAGAACACTTTGGCAAAAATGATTTCTGGCGCGGTGGCGCAATAAAGTTGTTGAAAAGTAATGCTGTATCTACTTTTACTGCCTGCAAGAGCACCTCCGACCTCCGCATAACCAACCACTGTCACTGGTGACGTCTCTCGTGACGTCTATTAAAAATTTTAGGTTAAAATGGCAATGCCAATACTTCATAAATCATGTCATCTACACCATTGTGCCAACCCTTGAAAACCAAAACCCAACGTCAACATAATCTCATGGCGGCGCCCGCTTGGCGTCATTTCCCCCTCTGTTATCATCTGTCCAGCTATATTACAGGTTCGTGGGTTCGAGTCACTATTCCACACCTTTTGTTCAACTGTCAGGGACTTTTGAGACAAAGACAACGGGCAGGGTTTTCAAATAAAGTTTCCCTTACTCGGATGGTTACTCAGAATGGCAATTCTGGTGTGCTGATGGATTTTCTGAAGGACTCTGGCATTTTTGACCTGATCTAAAAAAAGACCATCCTCTAATACCAGTCTAATACTGCAGACTCCCCAAGCATCTTCAAGCCTCCCAATATTTCCACTCATACTTTTTTCTACCAAGTCATAGCATTTTCTGGGAAATCAGAAACAAAAATCCAGGACAACCGGAAAACATCTACCTACCGCCCAGTGTTGTTGGACGACTTTGGCGAATAGACCGGTAAAACCCTGATCAGGGAAAAAGCGCAAACAGCTAGCGCTCAAACCAGTTTTGTGCCGGGCCGTCCGACAACACTCCAAAGTTTCCAAACCTGAAAACCAGAAAGTCAAGCAAAGACAATGAAACTCAAATCCAACCGTGGGTGCTAATAACCATGCAGTTGATGCACCCTAACAAAAATAAAAAATTAAAAAAAAATAGACATTTCTGCAAAATAGTCAGTGGCGTAGAAATTATAGAAGATAACAGGGACGAGCTATGTAAAATTTGACGCAAATTGTTTCAACGGTGTGGAAATTATGTGAGGAAAACGGTATTTTTATCTCAACTTTGAATGGCTTTATCTCAGTTTTTGTACATTTCTGAACAAAGTTTTCTGGAGAAAGTCCACTCATTTTTTTATGCTTTATCCGCTGTCAAAACGTTTCCGATTAAACACGAAACATCCTGTATACTTATTTAAAAATCTTGGAAGTCTACTTCAGCGTTTCGATCTTTTGGTTTGAACATGTCAAATTCCAACTTCACTTCCCACGAAATTGAACCCTCAATCAAAAAATAAATAAATAGGTACCTGCAAGTTTTCCGTATTTTCGCCATCATGCACAATAATTTTGTTAAACATATTTTCAAAAGACTAGGTATAGGTAAGTGAGTGTACTTGCCTTGCAGCTTATAGGTGGTATCATAAAGATGAACTCTGCGTTACCTCCGCTGTAATAATTACTTTACCATGATGCACCAGTTGTTCAAATTCACCGGTGATTGACCAGCTAGTTGTAGTAACTGATTAAGGACGGAGTTGGATTGGTAAAATAAGAGTTGCGAAATCAATCCCTGTGGGTTTATTCCTTGACAGAATCTCACAATTTAGGTCTCTTTCGAAAGCTACAAGGATGTACTTTGGTTTGAGCCCATTGGCATTTCCAAAATCGAAAAAGAAATGCCAATCGGCTCAAACCAAAGTACATCTTTGTAGCTTTCGAAAGAGACCAAAATGGTAGGAATCCGTCTAAGAATAAGCCCACACGGATTGATTTCGCAACGCTTATTCCACCAATATGACCCCGTCTTCAACCGTAAACGATTTTGAACAAATGGACAGTAACCGGCCTTTTAACCTTGACCGATTATTGGTTGGTTAATCGTAACCGGTCAAGTCGGTTAACCATAACCGGTCAAACCGGTTAACCGTGACCCCAGCCCCAGCCGTGACCGGTTGACCGGTTTTTAACCGGTTATTGACCGGTTAACCGTAACCGGTTATTCCTTTGCGAAATTTGACCGGTTATTCGAATTCTTTGACCGGTTAGCCGGTTAACCGTAACCGGTTGACAGCACTATCAAACAATACAGCATACAGCGCTGTTGCACAACTAGATGTCTCGTTGGGCTAAAACAGAGAAGGGCCGAGAATTTGTAAAAGAACGGCTGCGACAGTACTACCTACAAAAGTGCTATCAGAAAACGAACTAGAAACTTTGCCTGGAGTTGTTCCTTCTTTTAACGCGTTGTTCCTTCTTTTAACACTATTTCCATTCTTCCCCTTCAGTAACAATAAAGAATTCCTATGTTATGAAGGAGCCAACCAAGGTTTTTCTTGCTTATGTAAGCGTAAAGGACTTGTGAAGCTCATCGCCTCGAATTGCACAATTGCCGTACGAGCATTTAAGAGAAACGAAAAAAAAAGAGCACAACGCCAGGCTAGCGGAGTTTAGCTAGTGTGTTTGTCACTCTTTTCTATTAAAATCGCATTCGGGTACTGAGGAGCGTTCATATTTTATTCATTTTTAGCATATCTGGAAGGCAAGCTATTCTATTTATTTCGTAAGTTGTTGACACAGAGCCTAACATATAAATCATATCTGTCTGAATACGAAATATTCCTCTTCCTATAGTCAGCAGGATATCGGCGGAGTTTGGGCGGTACGCCCGGAATGTGCAAATGCATGAAAATTATTCATTCGGAGCCGACCGAGCGTATTCTGAAATTCAGACGGACGCGGACGGCCGTGGTATGGTGGTGTGGGGTGGTCATTCTGGGGGAAACGGTCTAGAGATAGGTACGTTATGTAATTTAGTTCGTAAAATGGATCATCACGCTCCTTGATTATCCGGAAACAAGCTATACTTAGTATGGAACTACAATCACTATGTATAAATCTTACGTGGGTAAGCGAATTTCTTACACAATGCAGGAGATAAAATGTAGACAATACATACACCTAACAGTAGGTACTCTGCTGAAGTTCATTGTTTTGAGAAGTTGGAAGGATTCTGACCTAGGGCAAATGTTTCATTCGGTGTATGAACAGAAATTATTGTAGATAGGAAACTAAGCCGCAGAGTTGGTTTATGATATCAGCAACGAAGTTCTGACATTATTAATTAAACAATAAAGTTCATGAAATAAGAAATCCTAGTAGTAGAGGAGGTAACATTTTGATGAGTTTTAAAGCGCCCCGACTAGTGGAAGAGTAGTACCCCTGGACTGAACCATGCCTTTTATCATTTATTATTCAATTAAGTTCAAAATACTGAAATTGTTGAATGTATGTGAATAAGTGACAACAAAATAGTATATTATTCAACAAGCGCGTAATGATTGCTTTTTACTTATGAGGATGCAGTTTGCCGACACGAGCCTTGGCGAGTGTCGTAAAGCATCCGAATGAGTAATTGCCATTACCTGCGAGTGGAATACTATGCTTTATCCAGTCTTATTGAAAAATGCAGGCTTGTATGCGCGTGATAATGCGTGCATTATTCAATAGGATTGGATAAACGTATATTATCTTACCGCTATTACTTACAGCACAGACCTTAAAACATGCCACTCATGCCAGGCTGGGCGCAACACCCCATCCCACTTCTTGCGGTGGGACTGCTAGATAACCGACATACTGAGTGAAGGGGTGTACGGTGTACTCCCTGGAAATACTGTCGAACTGTGTACTGTGTTAGGTTAAAGTCCATTGAATTGAGTGTTATTTTCGTTTGTAAAATGATTTTGAATAACTTGTTTATTTTGGAATGTCTGTCATTATGTTAGGCATTTATTATAATGTTGTAACAAAGAGGTTTCAACTTACTTAGTTTATTTTGTTTCTTGTACCTTTTACTTATTTCCCGTACAAGCAGATTGTAAAATTTCACAGGTGTTAATAAGAAGAAACTTCCGCATACACCGGTCCCATTACTCCCATTTCAGCACTGAAGCATCCTACGGAGAGCAAAAACCAGTGCAACCCAGTTATACAATTTCAGAGTTTTTTGCAGTTGTCCGGAAAACAGTAAACACTGACACGACCTCATTTATCGGTATGGTATCTCGGGGTATCTCTTTTTTTTTTGTAACCATATACCTAATAACTCAATTATCCTGTAAACGAAGCCTCAAATCAAAATTTTACGAAAGTAACTTTTTTCTAGATTGAACAGGAAATTCGAAAAAAGTATAATTTCTCAAAAACATCCAGTGGCGTAGAAAATGGGGCGGGAGAAGTAAAACAACCCTTCCGTATCTACGCTACTGGACAATTTTGACAAAAGTTGTCACTTCAAGTGATGGTTATCTATTTTATGAGTATTGGTACCAAATTTGGTCAAAATCGCTTGGATGACCTGAGAGTTATTGCAAAAAGAAGATTGTTAGAACTGAACTTTGAAGGGCTGTATCTTACTTAGGGAGCGTTTTGGAAAAAAATAAAATTATGCATGTCAACTTATTTTTCGATGTACCATCGAATGGTGAATTATTGCTACTATAACCTGGACCACCTGTATGAAGAATTATAAAATGTCGTTTATGCGGCAAACAGTTGGATTTCTATCTCGCTTTTTCAGATAAAAGCAATAAAAATTTCTATTGTATAGCTGGGTTGCCTACTCACTGGCTTTGCTTCTAGGCCGTCCGGTCCCCCAAAGCAGAAATCAACTGCGAAAATCCCACTGATCTGTCGACGTCTGCGCTGCAGCAGTACTCCAAAACATTCTACGATTTCTACGAATAAACTACTCAAAGCAGCCCAGCGACAGAGCAGTCTACTGTACAGAAGTCCACAAACTCGCTGGCTTCTACGCTGCAGAAGTCTATATTCCAATACCTAATACGTGGTGACAGTCATGACCTTGTCGATATTTTAACAACTTAGGTCAGAATACTTAGTTCAGGTTGTAAAAGGAAAGCACCTAATATCATCGCTAAGATGATTCTCAACTAGGATGCTACATGAGCAAATCGCTGTCTCTGTTGGAACATCAACTGTGGAAAACGTCGACTAGATTTATAACACCGAAAAAGAGAAACATGACTCCTAGGATTTCTCTCAGAATCTGGGGCGTAGATTTTTAAGGTCCGTGTGGCTTCCGACAAAAACCACCGGCCGATGTTGCGAAGATAAGAGGACGTGCAATTCATCACTTAAAGTTAATTTCGTCGGGAACACTAGCGGCGTCCACTGAATGAAAGTAATTAAATATCTAAAGGTGTAACGTGTTTGCGAAATCTGTACAGCGGAGCCCATTGAAAATATTTATTACACAGTTAATAAATGGATGAGCGTGAAGGTGTTATTAAAGTGTCAGGAATGGTCGCGATCAATCCTGTTAGCCACATTCACTAATCATGTGTCAGAGTGAAAACATGCAAAGGGAGGAGAGAGCTCCAGGAATCGATCTCGGTCCATCATTCATTTGCAATGTATTCAATAATATTTACGGATTCCTTGATGTGGCATGTTTACTCTTTCTCTCTCTTCCTCCCTCTCTCCCGCTTTCTGATATTTATCTGCGGCGAATACTTTCTTACGTAGGTACTGAATAATGCAGAGAGAGCACTTTTATTCGTTGGTATTCGATAGATCCATGATGGTTCATAATATGGACGAAACAAAAGACAAACCATCTTTGCAAAACAAAAATGACTGACGTAAATGTAAAAGGTGCAAAAGAAGTACGGGACCAATGTATTATTTTCAACTCATTCGAGATCTAGCTCTGCTGACACTCATAATGAAAACCAAGTTTGGTGTGAATAACGCTGCATTTTCTAGTGAAAAATCTAGTTATTTTTATTATGATTATTTTCATTATCAACATTTGCTATGTTTGATGTGAAACGGCTAATTAGAATCGTCTGCAAGCTCAACCCTGGGCTCAACCTTTGTAAAAAATTTGGCTTCGTACCAGAGAATTCAACCCATCGCTTAAAGGAAGATATAATAGCGCCTGCTCTGATTTCATGAGCAATTTTTCTGGTAACAACAACGTTCCCAGAATAACCATATATGAGATAGCTGAAAATGTTGGATAAGCTTGACCCTTGAGTTTCACCCCAGCCAATATAATAAAAGGGTTCCAAGGCAGTGGCGTTTTTACTGACCAAGATTTTTTGTCATCATTTGTCACCGACCGACAGCAATGCAGCGGTTCTCCCACACTCCCTGGAGCCTCCTCGCACTCTTGCGCTACACCAATAACCTTCGCACCAACACCTGCTTTGACATCAAATCAGCAATCCATCAGTCTACCCACAAAACCTAGAGCTTCGTCACCCCCTTGTACACCACCATCTTCGCCTGAGCCACCCAAAGCTTCGACCTCTTCCAGAACTGTGGCTTTGAATGCGGAAACGGCCAATTCTTCTTCAGTTCCGCTCAAAACACCTGAACAACTGTGGCCTTCGAGGTGGCCTTTTCCAAAAGCTGGTTCACGTAAAACTACCCGAGGGCGTAAAAAGGGTAGGTCCATGGTGTAGGCAGCTCGAAAAAGACTAGAGAAGAAAAGTGGTATGAAGCGAACAACTAAATCAGGCAGTCTGGCAACAGTAAAACGTAAAATCGTGGAAGAAAGTAGCAGTGATTCGGAAAGTGTGGACCGAGGTGTGGACTATGATGATTCTACAGATTTAGAACCTTTTGAAGAAGAAACCCCGCTGATTTTGAGAATTTTCAGAAAGGGCAGTTTAAAGTAAATGGAAAAACCGCTAGCTCCAGTAGAGATTATGTGGCTCAAGTGGTGAAGCGTTATGGCAGTGGATACGCAGTACAATTCTATAAACGTCTGGTATTAACTACAAAATTTATGCCTATAGTACAGGCGCTTATGTTGTGTCCCCGTGGCGGTATTCGTGATAGTTGAATGAAAATTGTTTTGTTCGATTGAAGATAGCCCTTAGAACAATTTTTTTTTTGTGGCAATCGATATTCCTCCTAGTCCAGAAATTTTAGCTGTTAAAATCGCAAATAGCGAACAAAAATGAAAGCGAGCCGGATTTTTGTATATAAGCTCAGTAAAGCATGTAGTTTAACATAGTAAAAGTCCTCAAGAATCTGGTGTGAGCTTCGGCCGTTGTGGCCTCGAGAAGAACTTGAGGATCAGTTTTTCGCATATATCTCGTGAACAATGACACTTAAGAAGAAAGTGCTTGGGAAGAAATTGTTGAAAATTTTATTGTCTATCAGAAAGGTCCTTATACATTTCATCGTCAGTCCACGCCTTCTTCGTCAAAACACAAGAAAATTAAAATAATCCAGATGCTCGATGCTGAAGAATGTATGGACCTTGAGTTTTATGATGGCGGAGTGCCGCCTCGTAGAGGTGTTGGTTGGTCCACTATTTCTTGATTGAAACTTGAAGCCATCAATACGAACTATGCTGGCGGCATATACAGGGTGAAATAAAAATAAAAAGTTGAACATTTGTACCTCAAGAACCAAAATAGGTGAAGACATGTAAATCGCCATCAATAATTCCGATTTCATGATCATGAAGTCATCGTAAACTTGAATTAGATATCTTGAGCCGTTCTTGAAATATCTTCAAAACACTGAAGTTGTTACCGAAAAAAAAAACGTTTTCGTCTACTCATCAGAAAAAAAGTTGACTGTTTTTTTCTAAAAGTAGTTGGCCTAGAGAGTGTTTTTCACTATTATTTAATTTTAAATGTTATTCATCATTGTTTCGATTCAAAACACCAAGTCTCGATTCAATATCTGAAGAATTACTGATATACGGAAAACTAGTTTTTTTTCGTAACGACTTCAGTCTTCTGAAGATATGTCAGAAACGGCTCAACATATTTGATCCAAATTTACGACGACTTCATGACCATGAAATGAGAAATATTTCTGGCGATTTATATGTCTTCACCTATTTTGGTTCTTGAGGTATATTTGTTCAACTTTTTATTTTTATTCCACCCTGTATATGCCGCCGGCATAGTTGGTATTGATGGCAAATAGTTTCAGTCAAAACAGAATAGATCGAACAACACCTCTACCAAGTGGCACCCCGCCATCATAAAACTCAAGGTCCATACAGTCTTTAGCATCGAGCATCTGGATTATTTTAATTTTCTTGTGTTTTGACAAAGAAGGAGTGGACTGACGATGGAATGTGTAAGGACCTTTCCTATAGACAATAAAATTTTCAACAATTATACAATACAACAATATTGATGGCAAATAGTTTCAGTCAAAACAGAATAGATCGAACAACACCTCTACCAAGTGGCACCCCGCCATCATAAAACTCAAGGTCCATACAGTCTTTAGCATCGAGCATCTGGATTATTTTAATTTTCTTGTGTTTTGACAAAGAAGGAGTGGACTGACGATGGAATGTGTAAGGACCTTTCCTATAGACAATAAAATTTTCAACAATTTCTTCCCGAACACTTTCTTCCTAGGTGCCATTGTTCACAAGATATACGCGAAAAACTGATCCTCAAGTTCTTCTCGAGGCCACAACGGCCGAAGCTTACACCGGATTCTTGAGGACTTTTACTATGTTAAACTGCATGCTTAACTGAGCTTATGTACAAAAATCCGGCTCGCTTTCATTTTTGTTCGCTATTTTTTCTAAAATTCCTGGACTATCCCTTGTCGTTGATTTTTGATGGCTTCTTCAAAATGAAGACAAACCTCGAGACAAACCTTCTGAAGTTCCGGCTTTACTGGGCAGATTTTCAAATGTGTAGGTTTATTTTAAAGGTAATGTGAAACTCTACAAAATGAATGTAATAGTTTCTGTCAAAACCGATTTTGACAGGTTGGTTGGGTGTGTCTGTAATCTTCCTCGATAACTGTCGAACCGTTGATCCCATTGATTTGAAATGTGACACTTTTGAAAGCCCTTGAGAAACTGTATTCAGAACAGTTGAAAGTATTGCTCTATCTGTCATTTGACAAAAAAATAAAAAATGTAAAAGTTCAAAAGTTTACCATTCAATTATTCAATATCTATCCGTCGGATTGGAACCAAATTTGGCAGAAACCAACACAATAAAAAAATCAATTTAAGTCTGCAGTTGCAGTTTTCCACTATTCTCCAGTCGGACGTTATGAATTTTCGAAATTTCTCATGACCGTTGCCACCCGAGAGGGCCTCCCACCCCGATTTTGACTAGGACGACTCGCTTGAGGATCGACTTTTTCCTAAAAATTCCAATTGACATCGAAAGTAGATTGGATTGGGCTTTGTGTAGACCCATTTTCAAAATCGACAAGTTTTCGGTTTCCCGACGGTAATTTTTTTTTAATGAAATTTGCACATCCGGTGAATTTGAAAAAACTGCAATGCGAACTTCGACATGCGATGAGCCCCAAGAAATATTTATTTCAGGTGCAGGCGAGGGTGCAGACATGCTGCGATTGAAAGTTGGAGAAAAGATTGAATTCACTTTTGGAGGAAAAATTTTCGAGATCGGACCCACGGTTTTCGAGTTGTCCTCTCTGAAAAAAGTGCAAATTTTCCAAATTTTCATCCCTTGAACAGATGTTCACCTTTTTATAAACGAGAGGTAGATTCTTGAACATTTTCAAACAATTTTTTCACAATTTCCCGGGAATTTCCTTTTTGAAAATGTAAAACCGGCCTGCGTTATCGAGACATGACCTAAATGATGGAGCCCTAAGCGAAACCGATTTTATTGATAATTTTTACAATAAAATAATTTGAAAAAATCGGTTGTGTCATCCCCCAAGACTTTCCCGGCTAGTATCCAGGAATCTATGGAAACTTTAATTTTCCAGGAAACCATCAAATCTTTATCCAAATCATCCTATTAGACTAGGATCATTTTTGAAAAAGTGGCCTGGAAAGTGGTTCTAGAGGCAAGTCATGTTAAAGTTTGGCAACATATGTTTTAAGGGTATTTGGACCTCGCTAAATACGAAAACCATTGTTGCCAAGCCGAATTTTGCACCGGAAGCCCGCAATGGGGGGGTAAAGGGGGGGAAGACCAAAAATCACCATTTTCCACCATTTTTGATACCGGGACTGAGACCTGTCATCAGTGTGGAGTAAATTACATCATATCTTGATTAACTGAAGTCTTATACTATCATCTTGACATGATTACTGTCAAAATTTCCATAGGGGGGCGACTGGTGGGGGGAATGTTGACTGTGAAGGTGATTCTTATTTTCTCTTGATTTTGAGTGAATATATACATGTTTGGTATCTTTTCCTATCAAGTTTCATATTTTCAGTTCAATTATGGTGTCAAAATTGCAATAGGAGTAAGTTTGAACAAGTTTTAGATGATAAAACATGTTTTTTTGTCAATATTTTTTTACCACTTCGAACTGTGTTATTTATTGCAAATCGGCATTTTTTTCTCAACATTCTTGCGTAGTTCGTTAGTCTGGTCTATTTCACACAATACAGTCATGTAACTGATGTGCCTTTAACTTTTAAAATACGAAAAAAAAATTTTTTTGTTAAAACTGTTTGGCGCTACTTTCCAACTTTATTTTTTGCTATTATTTTATTGTATGATGAAAAACTGTGGTCCTCCACCTCATCATTATGAAGAAAACCTTAGCTGAGATATTCTATAATGTACTTTTTTTCAAAATAAGAGTTTTTCATGTCAGAACCTGATGCCCAGTGGGCAAGAGTCCTCTCAGAGAGGTCTGAGGTGTTCTCTTGAGCTCGAGAAACGGTTACCTCTCCCAAACGGCTTTGATATGCCCTATTAAGATACAGAGAGGTAACCTTATTCTAACTTTTTTGTGATGTTCTCTTAAGCTCCAAATATGTTACCACTTTTGCACTTCTTTGAGATGTTCTATCAAGCTCCAAAGAGGTTACCTTTTCCCAACTTCTCTATGATGTTCTCTCAAGCTCCAAAGAAGGTTACCTTTTTCGACCTTATTCAAAAGGTTTTATAAAATTATAAAGCTCTAAAGGTTACCCTTGAGGCTACCTTTCTCCAACTTCTCTAATAAGTTCTATTTCAGCTCCAAAAAAAAAAAATAATAATAATTTTCTTTTGTATGTTTGATTATGCTCTAAAAAAGGTCACCTTTTTTGGATTTCCGTGAGATGATCTATCAAACCTCCAGGAAAAGTTACCTTTTTCGAACGTCTTGGGCAGGTGTTCTCTACCATCAACCTCTAAAAAAGAACAACTCCTCAAAATTTACGTTCATGAGATGTACCTATATTCGAAAAAGTCGCATTCCTCTAATAATACCCCAGGGAAGAGGTAGAAGAGATTTTGAAATCAAATGAAATAAATGTGAATGATAAAACCTATAATTGTATTATTCAACTTAACGTTTAGGGTAATGTATCTGCCTTCGATTACACCAAGTTCTCTTCAGTTTCATTAGCGTATTTTTTTTTAATTCTATAAATTATGATATTTCAATGCAAATCGGAGTTTTCTTCGACAATTCTTGCGTATTTCGTTAGTCTGGTGTATTTTACACAGTACATTCACATACTAAGTGTGTCTTTACTTTTTAAAATATGAAAAACTTGAGTTTTGATCATACATACATCATACATCAAAAAACAAAGTTGAAAAGTGGGGCCGAAGAATTTCCACAACAAAAATTTTACTTCACATTTAAAAAAGTAGAGGCAAATCAATTGGATGCCTATATCATGGTAAATACATGAGACTAACGAACTACGCAATAATTTTGAGAAAAAATGCCAATTTGCAGTAAAATAACACAGTTGAAAGACGTAAAAAAATCTTGACAAAAAAACATGTTTTATCATGTAAAACTTGTTCAAACTCGCTTCTATTGCAATTTGAACACCATAGTTGAATAGGGAACATAGAATTTAGTCGGAAACGATACCAAACATGTTTATATTTACTCAAAATCGAAAGAAAAGAAGAATCATCTACACAGTCAACATTCCCCCTACAAGTCTTCCCCCTCTGAAAATTTTGACAGTAATTATGTCAATATGGTAGTATAAGACCTCAGTGAATCAATATATGATGTAATTCACTCCATGTTAATGACAGGTCGCAGTTCCGACATCAAAAATGGTGAAAAATAGTGATTTTTGGTCTTCCCTCCCCTTTACCCCCCTATTGCGGGCTTCCGGTGCAAAATTCGGCTTGGCAACAATGGTTTTCGTATTCAGCGGGGTCCAAATACCCTTAAAACGTATGTTGCCAAACTTTAACATGACTTGCCTCTAGCATTGCTTTTTATCCGAAAAGATCCTAGACTATATTGCAAAATAGTCAATAATTGACGATTGATTAATTATTAATTATGAACCGTCAGTTTCACAAAAAAGATGATCAGCGATCAAGGCTGATTGCAGATTAACTGAACTTTTTTCTGCTGAATGATAGGCAATTAGCCACACAAAATGCCTAAAATATGTACTAGACCCATTATCTTTTCGTTATTGAGGGATAAACCAGCACTTCCATTGATCCGTCAGCTACAAATTGACAAACAAAATCGCGAATCAACTAATCTCGTATTATCTTTTTTGTGGAACCCACAGTGAGACTCCACTTTAGGCTCCATCATTTAGGTCTGGTCTCGATAACCCAGGCTGGTTTTATATTTTCAACAAGGAAATTGTCGGGAAATTGTGAAAAAAAAATGCTGAAAAATATTCAAGAGCCACTTACCTCTCATTTAAAAAAAAATGGTGGAAGTCTGTTCAAGGGATAAAAACAGATAGAAAGTTTGAAAATTTGCAGTTTTTC
This sequence comes from Anaspis maculata, assembly GCA_949128115.1. Taxonomy (NCBI): domain Eukaryota; kingdom Metazoa; phylum Arthropoda; class Insecta; order Coleoptera; family Scraptiidae; genus Anaspis; species Anaspis maculata. The sequence goes on from OX421962.1 coordinate 74,608,313, forward strand.
CAGAGAGGGAAGCTCGAAAACCGTCAGTCCGATTTCTAAAATGTTTCCTCTAAAAATTGATTCAATCTCTTCTCCAGCTTTCATTCCCAGCATGTCTGCACCTGAGATGAATATTTCGTGGGGTTCACGCACGAACCTGTAGTATAGCTGGACTGCTAATCCCCCAGATTCCCCCAACAACTTATGACCCCTCCTCTGGAAGTCGCCATCTTATTATGCACCGATCCCCAAAAGTCCCAAAACGTTTGGTAGCGGCTACGAAAGTGGCTTTCAATATTCAACGGAGCAGTTTTATGTATTGATGACTATGACTATATATTCTATTTCATAAATATACAGGGTGTCCACGGTTCAAGTGCTCTAACTATAAGGTTGTATTCTTTGGCCAAATACAAGAAAATTCTTCCCATAATTGTTTTTTCTTTCGGGCTTCAGTTTCCAAGTTACAGGGTGTCAAACAATTAGAAAATAAAATCTTTTTTTGCTATAACTTAGTAACTTCTATTTTCACGAAAATCAAACTTGGTACTATTGATAGACTATTAACCAGCTTTCATTTAGAGTTTACCATTACTTTGTTGAAAAACAAGTGGCGTAGATATTAGGGTTGCGCACCAATTAACCCCGGTTATCTGCACGTCACTGAGATAAAATCAATCTTTGATAACATTTTCTGATTCCCCGGACAATTCTTAGCAAAAAAGATACTCTTTGTCCAAAGCTCTAAAGTCAACCATTTTCGAGAAAAACGGCATATAATGCTGAAAGGCATGAGAATCGATCATAACAATAAATTGACTGATGAGACTTCTGTGAGCTGCAGTATTATTGAAAGTATTAAAATAACTGAAAAGAAGACTTATTAGAAATCATTGCTCTTGTTCAGTATTACGCACACTAATTACAAGATAATTTATTAAAAAATAAGTTGACAACTTTTTTTCTAATTTTTTGACACCCTGTAACTTGGAAACTGAAGCCCGAAAAAAAATATATGGGAAAAATTTTCTTGCATTTGGCCAAAGAATACAACCCTACAGTTAGAGCACTTAAACCGTGGACAGCCTGTATATAATTTTAGTGTATATTAATATAATTTTTAGCCAAATTTGTTACCGATCCATGAAGATTTGCAAAGAGTTTACCGTTAGTACATAGAACGTTTGAGGTTCACTGGAAGAATTTTCGCTCGGTGACAGTCGGTGCTTGGCTGTCAACGCCGCGCCAGCTTGATCTGGGAGAATATCTTGATTTCTGGTTTTGATTTCGGCGACTTGTCCCTATATCCCGTTCACGTTTTATTTTCAGTAGAATCAGTTTTTTAATAAAAAATAAAGTGACAAGCTGGGGGCTACGGCTACGGCTGATGGCACCTGCAAAGTTTTAGATCAAAACTATCAGCGACCGTCAGCCGTATCTCCTCAGCGCTCCAGCTTGTCACTTTATTTTTGCTACAAAAAGTCATTCTACTGACAATGAAAAGTGAACGGGATATACCTAGGTAAACTCGTAGAATCGGACCGTTGCCGTGGCAGGTGATGCCAACCGTTGGAAACAAAAAACTTAGTGACCACATAATCTCATGGCAGCGCCCGCCTGACGTCATTTCCCCCTCTGTTATCATCTGTCCAGCTATACTACAGGTTCGTGGGCTCACCGCATGCCGAAGTTTGCACTGGATATTTTCAAGTTTACAGAATGTCCAAATTTAATTTTTTAAAATTTACCGTCGGGAAACCGAAACCGTGCTGATTTTGAAAATGTCTACACGACGCCCAATCCAATCTACTCCCGATATCAGTTTGTATTTTTCGGAAAAATTCGATCCCCAAGCAGGAATGAATTTTTGAATAGAGTATACTGCATCAAAAGCGAGTCGTCCTGGTCAAAACCGGGGTGGGAGGAGGCCCTCTCGAGTGGCAACGGCCACAAGAAATTTCGGAAATTCATAACGTCGGACTGAAGAATAGTGGAAAATTGCAACTGCAGACTTAATTTGACTCTTTTGGTTCCTGCCAAATTTGGTTCCAATCCGACGGATAGATTTTGAATAGTTGAATGATAAACTTTTGAATTTTGACATTTCTTTTTTTTTGACAGATGACAGATAGAGCAATACTTTCAACTGTTCCGAATACAGTTTCTCAAGGGTTTTCAAATGACATATTGAAAGTCTAGTTCCGTGAGATATAGCTTCTGACATTTGTTTATAGTGTCACTTCTGTTTGACAGATGACAGCCAAAAGCCAATGGGCTCATTCCAGGGCAAAACCATGTCTGCATGTCAAATTTAAAGTCAATCGGTTCGACAGTTATCGACAGGGTGCAAAAAAATTGTGATTTAAAAAAAAATAAAAAAATCGATTTTCTTTGATTAAAATCGGGGTTTTTTGATTAAAATCGGATTTTTTTTTATCTAGATCAGATTTTTCCGGTTTCAGTCAAATTGTTTGCCAATTTAAAAAATCTGTGGCAATCAAGGCTGGAATACAGTACAAAAAGTATAGATACTCTTCAGGTGTCCAGATCCTTTGTTTTTTTAATACGTATTTGAAGTTCTCGGGTTTTTTTTCCAGAAAAGCTGGAACTCTGGCAACTCACTGAACTCAGTATGGTTCTAATCGTAACCCATACTATACAGGTGTCTCAAAACTCGCGCCCCAAAGCTCCACTCGGTATATGGAATCTTCTATAAAGCCCTCAAAAATGGAGGGTCAGGTGGCCGCCAAATCGGTACGCCGCCATTTTGAAAGTGGCACCAAAGCATTTCGGTAACTTCATCTCGAACTTCATACATATGAGAATAATAAAAAAATATTTGCCAGACATGCCTCTCACGGGGAAGCACACAGCACCTGGATGAGGCAAGAGGGATCGTAAAAATCACTGATTTTCTAGGTTTTCTTTCTCTTTTTGGAAAAACTATTTGGCACACATGCAAATTTCGGACAATAGCAAATAGAAAACATCAATCCATACCTGATCAAAAAAAAAATCATCAAAATCGGTTTGAGTCAAGCGAAAATAGGCGTAAGTTGAGTGTGAATCCATGTTACCAAAATCAAATGGTCGCCATTTTGGAACGACGCCATTTTGAAATTGGTACCGTACCAGAGTAGATGTAGATGAGAGAGTTGAGAGAGTATTGTAGATGCTGTTAGGATCAATACAACTTGAATTACGTTGAGAAACAGTCCGAGAAACCTATAGGACCGAGTATAGGACTGAAAGTCATCAAATTTCCAGTTTTTTTCTAATTCCGGTCAAACAGATCAATATAAATGATAACCGATGACAGCAGCGGATAGAGAATATGAATTCACGTATTTCTAAATAAAAATTTCCCAAATCGGGCGAGAATAAAGCAAGTTAGGTCCGAATAAATGTCACCGGAAACAAATGACGCCATTTTGAAAGTGGCACCAAAACATTTCGGTATCTCCACACATAGGACTACCTATAAGAAACGAAAGGTCTCTTGCCCCCTTCACGAAGGAGCCCACGGGATACCCAGATGACCCCTGACTACAACACCAGTGCCAGTGCATGGTACGCGAGCCCGCTTTGAAAACATGATTTGGTTTTCAAATTCACTCGATCTCACTGAACTTAGTGTCCACTAGTTAGTTCGTTTTTTGTGTTCATGGTCCTTTTTTTGAATTTCTTCGATTATTTTTGTTTTCTTCTCGTTTGTCTGTTTTCGATTTTTATTTTTTTTCTTGAAGAAAACTCAATTTTTGTATCGAAACTCGTATTGAAAGAAATATATTTTTTGTTTTGTTTCATTTTATAAAGTTACTGAACCACTTGACCCTTGACCCCATAACATGGAGTCATGGACCACTTATCCCATGGCAGTGGGGTTAACTGAACCCCACTGCAGTGTTATGAAAAAAAATTGTATGGTAGGTATCCTAGTCACTTTTTCTTTAACATATTGGTATACATGAGGTTAGTTATTCGTCCTTGAGTTATTCAATAAACTCATTTGGTTCATCAAAAGCAGCACTCTAGATTAGTAATGGTCTCGTGAAAGAAAAAACAAAAAAAAGCGGACCAGTTAACCCGCACTTCCCATACTCGAGTTTCGAGTACCGAGAAACAAAATTGAACTCACCTTTCGGTTTCATTTCGGAATTTCAAATACTGCAACAATGCTGCTTCAAGAGATGGTTTGTCTTTTGCATCCACGCACAACGCTGTTGAAAGAGTTGATAGGGAGGTTATTCGGGGCCAAGAGAAAATTCTCGGTTTCAAAACAGAAACTTGAAACTTGACGAACAATCACGAACACACTTGTCATCACCATAATTATTAAATTATTATAAAAGTTGCTGTTAGAAACTATTCCATCCCGGCGGCTTGATCACGCACTTTTATTCAACGAGTAATCGAATCCGAATCGAGACAATCGAATGTTCGTTGTTCAGCCAAACAGCTGATCGCGAGACGACCTGCATTGCCGGCCCCACTGTTGCCATTGCTTGGGAATTTTCCCTAGATCTAGGGAAAAGTCCACGGAACAGGGAAAAAGGGACATTTTTGGAAACCTGGAGAACTTTGCGAACATTTCGAAAAAATTTCCGTAGTCTAGGGAGTTTAAAAAAAAGATTGAAATTTTCCACCTCGATTTTTGCAAAAGTATTGAATTGATCAAAATTAATCAAAAAATTTGAAATGTTGGGAAGTTATGATTTATAGACTCATTTAACCCTATAGTAGTTTGTTTTCGAGGGATGGTCCCTCTGCTCAAGATTATTTACATTTGAAGGCGCCTATACATGTGATAAGAATTTTAGCTCAGTTATGTATGTTCGGTCGGGGATATCTCAAACTGACACTTTCTGGCTACTGTTACAAAATATATGTTGATGAACTTTGTACCATCTGTAGCTCGATCTGTAGTTTGCGCTCCCAGGAATCACTTGAACATTCCTTTTTTGTTTGTCCGATGTACAATGGTGTAAGATTCATCCTGCAGTCAATAAGTTCTCTAGATGAATTGATGAAGACTCTAGATAATCCCAGCATGGAAGCAGCAAATCGAATTTGTAAATATGTGGCAATATAGGATAACATCCTTAAAAGCAATAAAACTTTGAATTTGAATTTGAATTTGACTCATTTAACCGAGCATTCAACATACCCTCCTTCCTATTTCAAGCATTGACCCATGATCCCATGAACCATTATTTTGTATTCGCTTTTTTTAACATTTTCAGGAAAATTCTAGGGAACTTTGAGGTTTTCAGGGAAATTCTAGGGAAATTTTGTGGTTTTTTAGGGGAATTCAGGGGAAATTTGGAACCATGAGTTCTAGGGAAATTCTAGGGAATTTTTCGGAATTTCAACAGGGAGAATTTTTATTCACATCTGGCAACACTGGGCGGCCATAGACAAGCCGGCGGCTCTTCGAGGAGCGGTTGAGGGGGAGGGGCAAATTGACAGCATTTTAAACTGGAGTGGGAAGAAGGGGTCCATGACTAGGAGGATAGAATAGTAAGGAGGGAACATACGCCAATGAAAGTGTAGCCATGCGGGGTAATCAACTACGCCCAGTAACCGTATCGAGTTACCAGTGCAACTTGACATTAGTGACTGCGATTTGATGAAAATGACATTTGTAAATAAACATAATTTGAGGTTATGGAATGTGACTGCTGTGCTTCTTCGGATTTTTGGCTGTTATTCTACCTAAAAGACCGACAGGAAGTTATCGAAGACGTGATGAAAGACATGCTGCGGCATACGACGTGTAAAAGTGATGATCCCCGCATTGGAAGCATTGAAATCAGTGGCGCAGCCAAGGGGGGGGCTAGGGGGCTATAGCCCCCCCCCCAGACAGTCTCGCTTTTTCACCGAAGCAATGACAAATTTTGAACAAAATAAAAAATTTATTGTGTTTGACTGTTACCTTCTTTATCATTTAGAAAATAGATCATTAGTCTCTCTGTGTAAGAGTTGCACTGCGATTGGATTGCGCGTTTTTTTTTTCAATTGGTGCGGAGAGAGAAACTCTTCCGGTTTAAGGACGGAGTTGAATTGGTAAGATAAGCGTTGCGGAATCAATCTCTGTGGGTTTATTTCTTGACAGAATCTCACCATTTAGGTTTCTTCCGGAAGCTACAAGAATGCAGTTTGGTTTGAGCCCATTGGCATTTCCAAGAATCAATTATTCATCCAAAAATAAAAAAATATCTTTCAATGTTGGAAATGCCAATGGGCTCAAACCAAACTGCATCCTTGTAGCTTTCAAGAAAGACCTAAGACTCCGTCAAGAAATGAAACCACAGGGATTATTGATTCCACAACGCTTATTTTACCGATTTAACTCCGTCCTTAAGCATGTATATTCACCTACTTATCAGGCTCATTTTATAACTTCTCGTTCACCAACGACTCGTTAGCGAACGATTATCGTTTAGACTGCCACTATCAATAGATCTAACAAGAGCACGAAAAACCGTATTTCGTGAACAGCTGCGTTCGGCTGTATCGTTTGTATGTGCCGAATGATAGTGTATGACGTTTCTACGTGCGCACAGCGCAGCTGTCAGTTTGCAAGTGTCATTACTACCATTTATTACTGTCATTTTTCCCGCAAACCCGGGGAATACTGAATTTAATACGTACTTCAATTTAAGGTAGGCATTGGTACCACAATAATTATACTCGAAAATAGGATGACCAAGACCATTTTTTCCGGGGGGGGGGGGTCGCCTTTGGCGCAGCTCGCTTCGCTCGCGTTCGTTAGCCCCCCCCATGGCTAAATCCTGGCTGCGCCACTGATTGAAATGGACGTTATTCTTTTGAAGTGTTGGCCAATATCTGCATCGATGCGTGTTTATTGAGTTGGCGCATAGGAGCTTCCTGCGATCTCTGCTCCCTGCATCCCCTAGGATATGACATGGTTTATAGGGAATGAAAAATGTTTCATAAGCTCAAAAATTACGATCTCATGACACCCATCAACATACCTTGCTAAATGACGTCCATTTCAATGCCTCCAATGCGGGGATCATCACTTTTACACGTTGTATGCCGCAGCATGTCTTTCAACACGTCCTCTAAAACTGATCCTGTCGGTCTTTCAGTCAGGATTACAGCCAAAAATCTGAACAAGCACAGCCCTGCAAAGCAGCCACATCTCATAACCTCAAATTATGTTTATTTACAAATGTCAATTCCATCAAATCGCAATCACAAATGTCAAGTTGCACTGGTGACTTGATACGGTTACTGGGCGTACTTCATGCAATCCCCTTTCGTCTCCCGGCGACAGCTTTGTCCGTCCACAAGCTGGCTAACCTTCCCTCCCTAATATTCTATCCTCCTAGGTCCATGATGGGTTTATGGAAGAAGGGAAAAAGTGGGCACTGCTTTCATCACGTCGCGTCGCCAAGGGAACTCGCCATAAAGCCCTGCTAGTGCTATTACTGTGGTCACAGACTACCAATACAGACGGTCAACTGCATCTTACAAAGATCACCAGTAGGTGCCGCGGCGTGTTACGCTCGTGAAAACTGAGAATCGGTGCGCCGCAGCAGTCACATGCTATCGCACAGTTATCGGGCTTCAATGCCGGAGCAGACACTGCAGGGTAATAAAAATCGGCGAGCAGCGACATGTTTATAAACATCGCCAATTCAACAACTATAAATACAAGCACCAGGGCCGACCTGTGTGATGAAGATAAATCCATGTTCTTTTGATAAATCCATGTTCCCTAGCGGTGCTAGGTAGGTAATTTTGGTCACAATTTCCGAATTTTGTTTGGATGAGATAAAGTGGTTATAACGAGTGATCGAATACATTTCTCCTCCGGTCACCTATGATTCCTGAAAATCTGTCGAAAAACCGTGGCTACCAAGAAGACCACTTGAAGCCTACTTTGAGGAGAAAATTCGATCACTCTCAAGTTAATATTACATTTTCTGGACACTATTTTTTCTATGTTCATCTATGTCCGTTTTGAACTTTTGATTGATGTTCATCTTATTTTCGATGGGAAATACGACTTATTCATTTGATTAAAATTAAAGCAATAGCCGATTTGCATCTTAATACGTTCTGGAACGTAGCTATAGGTACCATCTGAGCTTTTCATCGGAATTTTACCAACAATATTCAAAACAATAAGGTGTAAAATTTTGAAAGTGCAATGTTTTGAACAATATTCAAGAAAATTGGGACAATTTTAAATTGCCATGATAAACTGACATGCGGTGTACTAGCCACGCACTGGGACGTCAGCCGAAAATCGATTTTTTTCATTTAATTCAATCAATAAAGTCCAATTTTTCATTTGAAAAAATATATTTTCATCTTCTTTTTACTCTTCTGCGTGAATGAGCAGAAATCAGTTTAGAAGCAACAGAACAATAACTTGATCACATGCTGTATCTACGACGGAATTCTGTGACATAATTAACATTACTTGCCTCTAACTAAAAAAAAATATATAAATGGGTAAACAATATATCATGTAAATATCGTAACGTTAGGGTCAGTTCTTTGTGGAGGCATTGTTGTAGAAATAAATAATAATAAAATACACCTTTATTTCGTACATCGAAAAACAGAAACTTTTCAAATTCTCCGGATTCTGAAATTTTGAAATAGAATCCAAATAATCAATTTATTACTTTGAATAGAAATAATATCAAAATCAATTCATGAGCTATCAAACATTTTAATCATTTTCCATCTGAATTAATGTTGACCAATCCTAAAATTCCTCAATTATAATAATATTTTCCCCTTCCAGAAATTCACAAACTACATAATCCAATGAAGGTCTGTTGTTTCTTTTAAAATTCTCGTGTCTATGAACTATCAAAACTCCTCAATAGAATTTTACCAGATATCTTGAATTTTAAACTAAATTTCAGTGCCAAAAACACAACAGAGTTGATCAACAAAATTAAAAACATTACTCCACCACTAAATTCGTTTCTGATTTCTTCTGATGTCACAAATTTATTCCCATCCGTTCCAATTACAGAATGTCTACTTTTGATAAAAAATATGCTTTTCAATTCCTCTCTTTCTGACAATTTTTCAGATAGCTTGTACTCTCTTTTAGAAACCGCTGTTAGAAACCCCTGACTTTGACAAACACCAATTTCTACACATTTATTGCTTTGAAGATGACTCTTTATCCCAAATTGTAAGGCCAAAACGCGTCGCAATATACTTTTTCAATTTACGTGAAGAGACAGATTTATTTCACAGGGTGGCCCAACGAAAACAGAACAGAGGGGTTTCTTAGTCTTTTTTTTTTTTTTTTCAAAGCTTGGACAGGTCGACGGTCGACTCTAATATCGACGGGGACATCTGAAACAGACATTGGCGAATTTCTATCTTCAGCCCCCTCACCCCCACCCACCGCAACTTTCAAATGACATTATCCGCTTTGCGATACATCAAATCAAAGATAATCAAATACTCTTTTAAAAAAAAATATTTTCCAAATTTTCAGCCTCACTTCATATTTTCCTAAAATTCCGAGTGACCGATTTGATATTCTTGACCTCTCAATTTCCTTCATTGCAGTCAACGTCATTCTTCGTCATTCGAGAAAGAAAATTTTTTATGGAAAAAGTGCCACCCAAATTCACCCCTTCTAATTAAAAAATTATACTACCTACTTACTTTGCGATACATCAAATTGAAGGGAACTTAATTCTCTTCCTGAAGAAAATATTTTCAAAATTTTAACAAACCCCTCTTTCCCTCCTCAAATAGTTTGAATGTTTAATTAATTGGGGGGTGGGGTTGAGAATTTTCGAAACATTAATGTTATAATAATATTCATTTCCCATTTCAGCAACAGCAGAAAAAAATTACACTCTACAAAATAACACAACCACCTACATCAACACAGCACTAGCTGTACTGGGAAAAGAGTAAGCCTCACTTAAAGTTCCTCAAGGGAACTTTGTGTGTGAGTGAATTGAATAAACAACTATTGAAAATTAAAAAAAAAACAGATACTCAAAATACAAACAGATAAGAATAAATAAAAAAAAATCAAGATTGAGCAGAAAAATTGAAAATGAGGTGAAAAAAGTCAAAAATCAAAAATTGGGTCAAAATCGATCGAGGTGAAACGCCTCAGAGCAGTGTGGGCAGCATTTCCTTGATGTCACCAATTAAAATCCACTCTTTCAGTTCTGTACACTTTCGCTTATGATTTTCAATATTTTTTATTGAGTCTGACACTTTATTGAATAGCCTAGGAGCCAGATAAACAAAACAGTTTTGGCCGACGGTTTTTTGGGCTTTGGGAACAGCGATTTCATTTTTGCTTCTCAAATTATGTTCGCAAATTTTCTTAGAGACATTACATTGTTTTCGGAAGAAGAATTGAAATCCCTTCAATTCGATGTATCACAAAGTAGGTGGTATCTTGTTGAATTTTGAAGCTGGGTGGGGGAGAGCAAAGGGGTGAATTTGGGTAGCACTTTCTCCACTGAAAATTTTCTTCTTCGATACTATCTGGGATGACGCGGACCAACTTGAAAAAAATTGAGGAGTCAATAATATAAAGCGGGACAGTCATAGTATTTTAGGAAGAAGAGTGGTGGGATTCAATTTTTTTTTAATATTTTTTCATTGAAGAGAATTTAATTCTCTTCAATTTGATGTATCGCAAGCAGGTGGGTGGTGTCGTTGGAGATTTCGAAGTTGGGGTGGGTGGGGTTGAGGGGTCTCATGATAGAAATTTGCCAATGTATGTTTCAGATGTCCCCCTCGATATAAAAATCAACCTGTCTGAGATTTTTCCAAAAAAACGAGGTGAAATGCCCAAAAACCCCTCTGTTGTATTTTCGTTGGGCCACCCTGTATGCACCTTTATGTCCACTATATTATTACATCAAAATCATTCTCTTAGTGCTAACAAAGAGAAAACCAACTTATAGGCTTCAAAAAAATTGTTTTATTGCTCCGTTGGTGTTGAAAAGTCTTCATTTTTGGGTGTTGTTTTAGAGTCTTTTTTGAGTATTTTTGCAAACTACTAAAATATTCACATTCTTTGGATATTACTGTGTGTATCATTGAATGTAACAAAAAGTTCAAATGAATTTCACATTGGCCATGAAGAACAGGCTGTTGATTTCTTGATTTTTTTTCAACCTTTTCAGAATTAATTTGAATAATGTAGCTGTCACACGTAGATCGCACCACCTCTTCTTTAATTTTTTTGAAACTATGTCAAATGCAGTTTTATATTTTTTTTCCATAATATTTGGAGGAGTCTTCAAATCACATGGGTTCAATGACGTTCCATAATTTTTCTTTAGTATCAATAATTCATCTTCCTTCGTTAGATTTGCATACCCCAATAATTTCATTGCACAATTGACAATGGTATTTTTGCAAAAGTTTTTTTATCAGATAAGGTAAATATTCCTAATCTATTGGGCCCGCTTTCAATGGTCCCTGTAAGCCTTTAAGAAAATTTAGAAGTACCTAAATGAAAATGGTATACAATTATGTACCTACACCTATTATTAGCTGTGGCTTTAGGTACCTAATTAAATAATTCTTCCACATGAGAATAAGATTTTTGGATGGAGTCTTGATTTAGAAATTAGTTACTTGAATGAAGGAAAATAAATGATGGTGTAGGTCAAGATCTGCATTGAATAACAATATAAATAACAGGTAGTGGTAGGAGTGGTAGTAAGGGTATGATGCGATAGTAAAGTGTAATAAAAACGCAGGAACTGTCGAATCTCACTTGTTTGGGTAAGTATCACGTTCCGCGCTAGAGCTCGGCGGTTAGAATGTGACGCACGGTCTCGCGCCCCGCGGAGCGACACTTCGGGACGAACGCCACCTGGCAGTGGCAACCCAGAAACACATCGCCCTGTTCGCCGGTTGACCGTCTGTATTGGTAGTCTGTGCTGTGGTCATATTCGTATGCCCATTTCTCACCACTGAAATGCTATCATTGCTATTCGCGATTTCAAAAAACTGGACGCCCTCTGGCGACTCAACTGTCGAAACTAGTTTATAAGTATTTTCGTAATTTCTGTTCTGTCCGCTGTCGCTTCTGGCAGATAAACAGTGAAAATCGCGCCAATCGTCAAAATACTGGTATAGGTGATCGAGTTATTCAAGAAAATGAATCTTTCGATGAATTTTTGTTCAACAACGATCAATATATGATTAACTCAAATACCACAAATACAACCGTTATACAACGCACGATGACAGATGACAGAAAAACTTACAATCCTTCATCTTGTTTACAGCGCCCCCATCGGTGGTTAAAGGGGGACTGTGGGTAAAATTTTGTGTTCATTTCAAAATTGATATTACTGCGGGATGGCTTTAGTTGATTTTTAGTCAAAATCGCATCGAAAAATTCCAAGCCGTTACGAAGTTATCGTAAATTTTGTGGGCTGATTATGACGTCATACTGCGCACCGGAAAGGACAGGTCGGCAGGCCAAGGCACCACGCCAACAATTACTAGACCTTTATAAAATTAAACAAGTTTACCAAACGGTAGACGCAGGTCATTTGACTATCTTGGTTAACTTATTTCTGAGAAACGCGCTATTTCTTTTATAGATTTATACAGGTGTTCCGGAATAAGTGTTACAAAAGTAACAGGGAGATGGAAAATTGAAAAATAAGGGGACTTTTGTTGATAAACATACCCTCCCAAACGTATAATAACGGAGATACAGGCCTTTGAAGTTGTTTTTGGGAAACAGTTTTTTTTGCATACTTTTTGAACCGTTCAGCCGATTTGATTCAAACTCAAACCAAAGTTTAATAATAATAATAATGATAATGATAAATCTATTCATTCTGAACAATGATATGATATCACGTAGAACAATAAGTCATACAGAAAAAAGACACATAATATACATGTAAGTACATAAAGTAGTAGGTACAGTATACAAATAAATTAATAAGGTGGTTATATCACAATACAATTCAGAAATTCATCTACGGAATAATAACATTTTTCGATTAGGTATAATTTAGTTTCAGATTTAAATATTGTGAAGCTTTCAATGTTTTTAATAGAGTATTATACTTTTGAAAAAATATTTTGTTTTCGACAGAATCGGAAACTATATTGAAAAAAAGCTGACCCGTATTTTTTTATTTTGCCATAAATCGTATCGTTTGGCCGCAATAAATAAATGAAATTCCTATATTCTGCCTATTTCTGACGTCATTTACACAGGCAGTATGGGCGGCGACTCGCTGTGACGTCAGAACTAGTTGATGTTATTTATTTATTGCGCCCAAACGATACGAGTTTTGACTGAATAAAAAAACACGGGTCAATTATTTTTCAATCTAGTTTCCATTTCAATCGAAAATTTTTTTTAGTATAATACTCCATTCTATTGGGGAGCTTGCGAAATATCTGGCCACAACAGAATTCAGGAGACTTTTCGTACAGCGCGGTACGATGTTTCGGCAATCTGATCTTCTGGCCAGCTCTTGTTTCGTAAGTGTGAAATGCATTGTTATTTATAAACAAATTTCGGTTTTTATGGACATAAATACAACATTTTAAAATGAACAAAGATGGCAATGTCAATATTTTCTCCTTTATAAACGTGAACCTACATGTTTCCCTATATCTCAGACCGAAAACAAGTCTAATTATAAATTATACGTTTCTGCAATATAAAGATGCGGTTTACATGAGTGGCTCTACCCCAGATTGTAATATTATAATTTAGGTGAGACTGCACAAGAGAATAGTAGATATTTTTCAAAGCGGCAGCAGGTAGTATAGATTTCTATTTTAGTAGTGCATAATACGCAGAGTTCATTTTTTTACACAGGTGGTGGATGTGTGCTTCCCATCTTAAGTTGGAGTCTAGAAATGTTCCCAAGATTTTAGTTACAGTCAAACTTATATCTTTGAAGTACATCAGAACAGTCTTACTCTCGTTTACAATGAGCCTATTTCTATAACACCAAGTCCGCATCTCGTCTGTGACTGTCCTGACAAGCTTATTCAGATCGTCGGCGTCGTCATTCTTTGCAGATACAACAATGGATGTGTCGTCGGCGTACAACACTACACTACCCGATCTAACAAATAAGGGTAGATCATTGACATATATAGAGAAAACTAGTGCACCCAAGATTGCACCCTGAGCCACACCCGTGTCCAAACTAAATACAGCAGATGTTCGGCCATTAACAGCTACACTGAGCCTTCTATTGTACAATCATGAGATTATCCATTTCAATACCGTGCCCCTTATACCCAAATCGAACAGTTTTGCCTGGAGAAAGTCGTGATTTACAGTATCAAAAGCCGAGGTCAAGTCAAAAAACAGTGCTGCGACATGATTACCCTGATCTAACTCCATGTGAATCAGGTTCAGAAAGTACATTGAGGCAGTCTCCGTAGATCTTCCCGGTCTGAAGCCATGCTGGGCCTCTGACAACAGATTCTTCGAAAGCAGGTAATTCATTAGGCGCTGATGCACAATGTTTTCGATGATTTTAGAGAAACAGCTCAGCAAAGAGATAGGTCGATAGTTACCAACATCATCTCTATCACCTTTCTGATAAATAGGTAGTACTTTAGCTGATTTAAGATAATCAGGGAATCCGCCTGACTGTACAGAAAGATTAACGAGATAACTACTCAGCTTTATTAGGACATTTTCAGGGGAGAAGATAATAAAGGTACCCTCCCTCTTTTCCTCATATTTTTAACCCCCTGAATATTTTTGGAATTGGTTTCAGTTTTTAAATTCTACGATCAATTTAAAGAAAAAAGTTACTCTTGCAAAATTTTGATTAGAGGCTTCATTTTCAAGATATATATTTGGGTTTGAAACATCAGAAAAAATCATGAATCGCCATTTTCCAGGGCTCAAATTGTTTTGTTCTGAAAAACTCCATGTTTCTCAGCGAAAATGATGGTTTATCAACTTAGAACACCCAGAAAACTCATTCCAGTTGACGTTTCAACTCATCATGGGTTTTATTGAATTTTAATTTTTAGGCCCAGGAAAGTGGCGAATGTTTCAATTGCAAATATCTCGAAAACTAAGCCTCTAATCGAATTTTCCAAAAGTAACTTTTTTCCTTGAATTGGTAGAATTTAACAAGTAGCAAAGTCCTCACGGGGGTGAGTCTCATGAGGGCATTTTCGGAGTGCAGATGAGTACACTGTTCACTGTAACCTGCAAACAGATTGTCTCAAAACTACCACAAGAAATCATCAATATTTATGAAAACACAGTGCCGTAACTAGGCTTGTTGGCGCCTGTGGCAATGTAGCAATTGTGCGCCCCAAGGAAGTAAGCATCTCAAGGGGGCTAGGCCCCGCTAGAGCGCCGCAGGCGAAAATTTTCCTAGATAATAATAATAATGCTAATAATAATCTCAAATTTGAGCTGGAAGCTTCCATTTCCTCCCCCTCCGGATTTTTGGTGACAATGGCATCACAATCATCTACATATTAAAAAAAAATAAAAATGGCCAATAAGATGATTTTCATATTTTTAAAATTTTTCACTCAATCTTTCATAAAAAAATAGGTGCAATGAATAATGAACTCATTCGACTTCTAGAAAAAATTTCAAACTTCCGGCCGTCCACTCGTGCAGTCAAGCTTCCCAACCCAGAAATGAAAACATCAAGACAAATTGATAATCTGTACAATAATTCATACAAAAATGTCTTCAACAAGAAGTAACAAAATACTAGTAGTGCCTATAGGAGGATTACAAAGATAAAAATTGAACAACAAAACAAAACTTGTCAAGTTATTGACAAAATATTTAGAATCAAAATGAAAGAAAGATACACGTTGATACTCTATTTCAAATACTCACCGTGGGTTCCACAAAACAGATAATACGAGATTAGTTGATTCGCGATTTTTGTTTGCCAATTTGTAGCTGACTGATCAATGGAAATGCTGGTTTATCCCTCAATAATGAAAAGATGATGGGTCTAGTACAGATTTCAGGCATTTTTTGTGGATAATCGTCTAGCATTCAGCAGAAAAAAGTTAATCTGCAATCAGCCTTGATCGCTGATCATCTTTTTTGTGGAACTGACGGTCAAGTAAGTAACTAGGATGAAAGTAACCAAAACTAGGAAATATCCTGAATGGGTGAGAATTATACCTATAATCGATAACAAGCACGGAGCCAGAAGCATCTTGTATTTAGAACAACAGCGCCGCGACTTGAAAATTGGATCCGCATATAAGTGCATAAGTATAGATTCCGCAAAATTTCGTCATATCATTCTGCATCTTTCGTTCGCTGGATGTATGCATGTAGTAGGGCCGCTACGTTAAAAGTTACGGCACTTATTGTTAGAGCTATAAAATTTGGTACACTTCTTCGGGGAACTGTTTGGAACGATTCTGTCCGAGGTGCCCATGAAAATTATCGCTGCTTCCAAAATGGCGGCCGATTTCCAAAATGGCGACTTTGATATGTGATTATGTCATATTGCCCCATTGTATACCGCAGGATGTCGATTTCTATCCTAGCTCTTCCTCAACTGACGGTTACCTACCATAATAATCGTGACAGATGCTCAATTTTCTGTATACAGGTGTACGCGCGAGGTGAAACCCTCCCCTCCACCAAAAGGTTCCCCATGGAGTTATTTCGAAAAAACAAAAACTAGTCCTTCATAATTTTTCTTGTAGCTCTCGAATATGCTCATCATATATTTGTTCAACTCATAATATACAGGAGGTGTTGAAAAAAAAACACAATTTTTGCGACACCTGTACAGGATGGTCCATCCTAGCGTAATTATCCCATAGGGTGTTTCATCTTTCATCGCTAACGGTCTTCGAGTAACGGCAATTTCAAAATTGACGCGCAATGCGTGAACACACAACTAGGAGCGAGGTGGAGAGAGACAGAGAGGGCATACCGTAGTGTGGTCACTCCACTCAGGAGCGCGAGTAGAGCGTGCGTGAGTGCATCGAGAGCGGAGCGGGAGCATATCGCTACTCGCTAGTGTGGCCAGGCCCTTATAGGCGTTATTCTCAGGGCAAGTTGTGCTGCGCCAAGTTAATACTGAAATTAAAATGCAACTCGCTGAAGTTTACTTAGTTTCGGATGCACAACATGTCACACCCCATCCACCTATGTTTGCGCGGGTCGTCAGCCTCCACCCTAGACCCTGACCTCCCAACAATAAAAATTTGCCACTAGGGATTTCGATGTTGCGTTGCTGTTGTTGGAACGTGTGCACAATGGATATTATTTATCAATAAGTTATCTAGCGACGGTTAACAAATACACAGAGATTGATATCTAAGCATGATTTATGGTGAGCGTACGTCGCGTGGTGCTATCAACTGTAAATTTAATGGTGTCACTTCTATGGTCGTTAAAGATGAATATGGCAAAACGATAATGAACGCAATCAACACTCTGTGCTAGGAGTACAAATTTCACATGAGTTGCTCCGCTGAGCTGTGCCTAAACCGTGCCCAATTAATGATTTTATGCAGCCAGATCCAGATCCATACGCACATGAATTGCTACTGACACACGATGGCATGTAATTGTAATATGTAATCGCCCAGGGAAGTGGATATGTAGGTATGGTATTATAGGTAGGTACCTACCCTATTTTTCCTGTTCAAATAAAGCTCATTCATTATTTTCCACTTTGTAATTTTTACATCATTAGGTTGATCACTATTATGGATCTGTGTATTGCGTGTTATTTGGTTTTCCCTCGGTTTTTCCTCCTGCTACAGTGGATAAATTCACTTCTTGTCATTATCTATTATAGTAATTGACTGATTATGAATAGTGATTACTAATATCCCTAAGTGGTCGGGCGGGGATTTGTACACGCACTGTACACCGCTCGACTGCAGCAACGCGAAGCCGGGTCAGAACTTGGATGGGTGGTCGAGTAGGCGGACCCCGTCCAATTCTGAACTGACTGATAAATCCACATCGAATGACTGAGCAAGCCACTAGTCTCACGCTTGCAACTAACGGTATGACAATTGGACTGATTTAAGGAATTACCCTATCCAATTTTGACTTCTTGAACGGATTCAGTGAAGCAAATTTGTGGGAATGAACGTGTTGGACATTTTCTCATTAGTTCTTTGTAGGTGAAAATAAAATTAAACCAAATTTTCTGATCTGCCGAAAAACTTATTTTTTGCACTACCTATAGTCCGGTGGTTAAGCGCCAAAAAAAGCTCGAACTATGCATTTTGAGCTTAAGCAATGCGCTTTTGGGGTTCGATTGGGGATCCCCATACCTTAATTTCAAGAGTTGGAGACATCGGTGCACTCGATGCGGAGGGGGTCTGGGGGGCCCTTGAAAGTTGAAGGTGCGAGGCTTCCCACCAAATCACCATACCACCACGAAATTCCTACTTGGATGTCATTAAACGACTCTAACCTACACATTGACAACATTTGTTACCATGTCCCAACAGTTCTTCACACTGAAAAAAATTAATTCTTATGACAGATCGGAAAAAACTGTTTTTCTCAATTGTTCATCCCCACAACGAATCAACTGTCAAGTTTGGTGTCATTTTAGAATAAACGGCATCCTCTGGTTTCATTCACCAAGTCAAAATGTTTGTGAGACCAACGTGCAAAGAATGGCACGCCAAGAAGTGAGCATTTTTGAGCACCTCATTTAACAGTAGTTTCTTGACTGATACCAATCGATATGATTGATAATTTTGACATGGATGAATAACTTGAACTCTTTTGTAACGGTAATACATGTGAATGAAACTCGACACGAGCGTGGAGGCCTGGGAAAAAATTTTTTCTCCAGCGGTCGAATTTATTTCACGCCTACTGAGCGTTAGTTTGTTGGACTCAAGCAGGCAACGTTTGAATAGGTTCGGAGACAAAATTTCCATATCTGTTTATGCAGCTGAAGAGCATATTTCTGGAAACTGATTTGAGAATCATCAAAGATTATTTTGACAGTCACTAGGTACCCCCATGGGGATTAACTGCAGGGATCATGGCTGACGACGGAGGGCATTCAACTTTTAAAGTGTTATTTTCTATTTTCCTCTACCAACCTTCAGGGTTGTTATAATTTTGTACGTGTAAGTTTTCTTATGTTTGGAGAAGAAATAATTTTATAAAAACAACCGTGAAAATGACTGTCATAGTGGCAGAAAATAAGATCTTGGACGTTGAATTTCCTCCGCCGTTAGCCATCACCTCTGCAGTTAACCACCATGTGGGTACTGACCGGCAAAACAATCATTGATGATTCATAAATCGATTTCCAGAATTAAACTGCTCAACTTTTCAGAAAGATATGGAAATTTTGCTTCCAAAGCTATCCAAACGCTGCCTGCCTGAGCCCAACAAACTAACGCTCAGTAGGCGTGAAATAAATTCGACCGCTGGAGAAAATTATTTTTTTCCAAGCCTCCACGCTCGTGTCGAGTTTTATTCACATGCATTACCGTTACAAAAGAGTTCAAGTTCACAGGTGTCTTCAAGTAGAAATGAGTTTCACAAAATTGTCACCAAAAACTGTTGATGGGACCTTGTAATAGAGGTTCTGGGGAGCACAGAAATGTATCTAACAAAATCGTAGCTGATCCCGAACGGCAATTATTCAATTTTTAAGATTATTAGTTGAAAATGTCTTAATAAAAATTTGGCTTCGGGTTTTTTCAAATTTTTAGAATAACTAAGATTGTCTAAACGGTTAATTTCGCATCTCTCCCAATATCTAAAGAAATCTCTGTGGATAGATTCATACCCTCCTGTTCTAATAAAGAGTCCACGACCTCCATTGTTGAGGAACTTCAACAAGTTTTGGAGATGACATGAATTTCCGAAGCTTCTGATAACACTCTTGTCCCAAAACACTTTCATCATATATTTATGCCCTCTTCATAAGGTCCAGCTACAACCTTTGCAGTGCTGAAACACTTTTCAACAATTTTGTTCATCGTTTTGAAGCCAGACACAAACGGAATCACTCAAAGTACTCCCACATTTTCTACGTTTTCCGGATCAGTAAGACCTTTGGAAGTTAAGACCTAAGACCTTTACCGCTCTCCTTTGGAAGTTTTCGGCAGGTGTTCCTTCTGAATATCTCGTCGTGGTAACTTTTGGCCACTAAGTTCAACTTCTTGGGCCAACAGCAAAACTTCATCACGCCAAAGTATCAGCACAAGATCATTCCAAAACAAATGGTTCACTAACCCTTGAAAAGATGCAACTCTGGAATGATGCAAAGTCTTTTTCGAAAAAAGGGGGGGTTGATTGAGCTTGTGACACTCTTTTGAAAACTTCTTTCTTTCTTCAGAGCAAAATTTCTCATTAATGCGCTTTCAAATCTTCATAAGTCTCCATACTCGTAACCATTTTTTTTCTGTTTTCTTCACAAACCTCATTTCAACGTCATTTTATCGAATTTCCCTCGTAAGTCTTTTAGAGTGATAAAGCAGTACGGGGATGGTTGCCGTGTAGCCATTCGCTGGTCATTGATCAAGAGAATAAGTTCAATATCCGAAACAAATTTAAACCCAAGTCCATTGATGTTGGTCATTTGAAACATCAACTCGATATTTTCATATAGGTTTTTTTTCACCTGGGGTACAATGCAAACCATTCATAAGCCTATTGAAACTGGATGATTCCTCCCTTTTTTTTCAATCGATCGTCAATCTATGTAACGACTTTTTTGCTGCCTGTGTAATTTTTTTTCCTCTTTCTCTAAAACTATTTCCGCATCTTCTAGACCAATTAAAATCAAGTTGATGTTTGAAATGACCAATATCAATGCAATTCCTTCAAAATTTGTTCAGGAATTTCAACTTCTTTTGATCAATGACCAGCAAACAACTACGGCTACTTCCATGTCTGTACTGCTTCATCACTCTAAAAGACTTACGAGGAAAATTCGATGAAATTACGTTGAATAAGGTTTGTGAAGAAAATAAACAGAAAGAGATGGTTACGAGTATGAAGACTTACGGAGATTTGAGGCGCATTGATTGAAAATTTTGCTCTGCAGGAAAAAAAGGAGAACTTTGCGAAAGATTGTCACAGCATAATTACCCCTCTTTTCGAAGCATCTCCATTAAGGGTTTGTGAACCATTTATTTTGGAATGGTCTTGTGCCGATACTTGGGTGTGATGAAGTTTGCTGTGGCCCAAGGAACTAAACTTGGTCGCCAAAAGTTACCAACATAAGATTTTTGAAGAGAACTTCTGTCGGAAACTTTCAAAGGAAAGCGACAGTCGCAATGATCCGTAAAAAATGTGGGAGTATTTTGCGTGATTCCGTTTGTGTCTGGCTTCAAAACAATGAACAAAATTGTTGAAAAGTGTTTCAGCACTGCAAAGGTTATAGCTGGACCTTACGAAGAGGGCATGAATATATTATAAAAGTGTTTTGGGACAAGGGTGTTATCAGAAGCTTTGGAAATTCATGTCATCTCAAAAACTTGTTGAAGTTCCTCAACAATGGAGGTCTTGGACTCTTATTAGAACAGAAGGGTATGAATCTATCCACAGAGATTTTTTTAGATATTGGTAAAGATGCAAAATTAACCGTTTAGACAATCTTAGTTATTCTAAAAATTTGAAAAAACCCGAAGCCAAATTTTTATTACGACATTTTCAACTAATAATCTTAAAAATTGAATAATTGCCGTTCGGGATCAGCTACGATTTTGTTAGATACATTTCTGTGCTCCCCAGAACCTCTATTACAAGGTCCCATCAACAGTTTTTGGTGACAATTTTTTTAAACTCATTTCTACTTGAGGACACCTGTGAGTTATTGATCCATGACAAAATTATCAATCATATCGATTGGTATCAGCCAAGAAACTACTGTTAAATGAGGTGCTCAAAAATGCTCACTTCTTGGCGTGTCATTCTTTGCACGGTGGTCTCACAAACATTTTGACTCGGTGAATGAAATCAGAGGATGCCGTTTACTCCAAAATGACACCACACCTGGCAGTTTATTCGTTGTGGGGATGAAAAATTGAGAAAAACTGTTTTTTCCGATCTGTCATAAGAACTAATTTTTTTCAGTGTGAAGAACTGTTGGGACATGGTAACAAATGTTGTCAATGTGTAGGTTAGAGTCGTTTGATGACATCCAAGTAGAAATTACGTGGTGGTATGGTGATTGGGTGGGAAGCCCCACACCTTCAACTTTCAAGGGCCCCCCAGACCCCCTCCGCATCGAGTGCACCGATGTCTCCAACTCTTGAAATTAAGGTTGAGGGACCCCCAATCAAACCCCAAAAGCGCATTGCTTAAGCTCAAAATGCATAGTTAGGACGCTTAACCACCGGACTACTATATTAAATGCGTTATTTTACGACCTCAAAACAGAGCCTAAAGTGACTCTTTTTAGCCCTTGGGCAAAAAAGTCGTCATGGCAACGAGCGCTCTTGATCCGTCAGAGGAGACGTCACCTTCTATTTTGACGTGACTACTTGATGCGATGCAAAATGGACTTCAATTTGTAGGGAACACGAAAGACTACAAGAACAACAAAATTAGCACGCTTACATACCAAAACCAATAAATACCTGTTTCATGCTAGTAAGCGATGGGGCGCCGGCAGCTACGTGTTCAAGATAGGTGATAAGACTGATAGGTAACCTGCCACTCGTCCATGCGATCTGGTAGGCTATGACCTGGTTAAATTTCAGGATGTCAAGCTGCTTTTTTGGGGCACAGCCTACCCTAATTCCGAATTTTGTTGATCGCATGGTAGATCGTGCGACGTACAACCAAGTAATCAGCGCTGCCATGACAATTTTTCAACGACTCAATAACTCGAAATGTTCAGTCTTGCACTAGCCAGTGCAAAAAACATTGTATGCACCTTGGGCTAAAGTGCGTTTTTTCCCCTTGTGCTTGCTTCCCTCGGCCTGCGGCCTCGGTCGCAATCTCGCACAGCGGGGAAAAAAAGTGGCACTTTAAGCCCATGGTACATAAATAACTATTTCCATGCTGGACATTCTCAGGACAAGGCAATAAATGTTCGTTGATGTTTACTTTACTATGTACCGGGTGGGCCATAAAAAACCGTACTGTTTTATTTTTCTCGCCGATTTTTTGTTTCTTAACCGATTTTGACAAGCTTGATATCATTGTGTAGCTAATTGAAGAGGCTACCAGAACCATATACAAATGATTACCAAGTGTCAAAATTCAAAATGGCAGAAACAACTGAAAATACGCCTTCTTTTGCAGTCGTTTTTTTAAATTAAAATTTGACAGAATAACCCAATTAAAGACGTATTCTGAAAGAATGGACTATTTTCTACATTTTGAGACCACAACTTGCTCAATTGGTTTATTCGTTGGGGAGATGTGGCAAATTTAAAACAAGCTTATTTGCTATTGTTTCAATCCAAAATGAACGATGAAAAATATTGTTTTGCCTGTCAAATTTTTATTTCTGGAACGATTTTGACAGGTTTAGTATCATTATGTAACCAATTAATTAGGCTTCAAGTGTCATATACGAATATGATTGAAATGTCAAAATTCAAAATGGCGGACACAACTGAAAATGAGCCTTCTTTCGCAGTCGTTTTTTTAAATTGAAATTTGACAAAATGACAGAACTAGACACGTTTTTTGAAGAACGAACTGTTTTTTAGATTTTGACACCACAACTAGCTCAATTAGTTCATTCGTTGAGGAGATGTGACAAATTAAAAAAAAAGCTTGTTTGTCATTGTTTCAATCCAAAACGAATAGTGAAAAATATTATTTTGTCTGTAAAATTTATTCAAGGGGTGGCTGCCTGAGATATCATCACCGTTTTTCAAAATATAATTCAAAATTATTTTACAGGGTGAGTTTCACTTGGTAGGTTCCTATCTATGGATGCGGACTCTCTGGATGCAAACATTTGAGGACTATCCTAGTTTTTGTAATTGTGTTGGTCAAAGTTGTTGTTGATTACTTGAATCCATTGTTAACCTCAAAATAGACATGTAAGATAGGTTTCAATTTCACTGATGGTAGAAACATATTCTGATAGTTTTTTTCACAACATTTGCACATAGTTTTTTCAAAAAGCCCCTTTAATTCTGTCAAATTTCAAAGAAAAAAAAACTGCAAAAGAAGGATTGTTTTCAGTTGTGTCCGCTATTTGGAATTTGGACATTTCTATCATATTCATATTATGACACTTGTAGCCTAGTTAATTGGCTACATAATGACATCAAACCTATCATAATCGCTTCAGAAGCAAAAATTTTACAGACAAAATAATATTTTTTATTATTTGTTTTGGATTGAAACAATGGCAAATAAGCTTTTTCTCAATTTGCCACATCTCCCCAACGAATGAACCAATTGAACTAGTTGTGGTGTCAAAATGTTAAAAATAGTTCATTCTTTAAAAAACGCTTCTAGTTCTGTCATTTTGTCGAATTTCAATTTAAAAAAACGACTGCGGAAGAAGATTCATTTTTAGATGTGTCGGCCATTTTGAATTTTGACATTTCAATCATATTGGTATATGACACTACAAGCCTATTTAATTGGTTATATAATGATACTAAACCTGTCAAAATCGCTTCAGAAACAAAAATTTGGCAGGCAAAACAATATTTTTATTATTCATTTTGGATTAAAACAATGAAAAATAAGCTTCTTTCGAATTTGCCACATCTTCTCAACGAATGAACCAATTGAGCTGATTGTGGTCTCAAAATGTAGAAAATAGTTCATTCTTTCAGAAAACGTCTTTAGTTCGATTATTTTGTAAAATTTTAATTTGAAAAAACGACTGCAAAAGAAGGCCTACTTTCAGTTGTTTCCGCCATTTTGAATTTTGACACTTAGGAATCATTTGTATATTGTTCTGGTAGCCTCTTCAATTAGCTACACAATGATACCAAGCTTAAAATCGGTCAAGAAACAAAAAATCGGCGAGAAAAATAAAACAGTACGGTTTTTTATGGCCAAACCGGTATATATTATACCGGG
Organism: Anaspis maculata; assembly: GCA_949128115.1. Classification (NCBI taxonomy): domain Eukaryota; kingdom Metazoa; phylum Arthropoda; class Insecta; order Coleoptera; family Scraptiidae; genus Anaspis; species Anaspis maculata. Next base: position 74,633,292 of record OX421962.1, read on the forward strand.
TGGGCCATAAAAAACCCATAAACCATTAACCAAAATTCTGTTGGGGATACACCCGAAAAGAAGGTGCGAAAAAAGTATAAAGGACGCACCTTGACGTCCGGCGTCTTCTCGTGTAGGCAAGAGCTCTTGGATGGTCTGTTCTGGTGGTGCACGGACGTCGAAGGGTATAAGGGTTTAACAGGTACACACACACAAATAAGGAAAGAGAATGTTCGCACAGCGCGTAATAATGGGGTGCGCTGATGGGGTGTTTTCTCTGCAGTTGTCAAGTTGTCAAGTAGATGGCAGCAGGGGCCAACCCGGGTTATTTTCCCACTACTTTTTGAACGGTTCTTTCATGGAGGGGGTTTTCCTTTTGATTTTGGTGTCTGCCTGCTGGGTCGGCTGTCATGTCAAGTCAAGTATGGATGTGTGTCGTCAGAGGTGAGGAAGGAATTAGATGGAAAAAACTACGTACACTTGGCTTTCAGAGTAGAGGTCTTTAGTATAGATGTTTTTGAAGAAGAGCATGATTGTATTCTTGAACATGGACAGTGGGGCACACGGCACGGTGGCAGGTAGGTTGTAATAGGTTTCAAATCGGCCGGCGCCGGCGTGCTTTCAAATCGGCCGGCGCCGGCGTGCCCGCGAACTGCTCTTCGAGTGCTGTCTCCCGGACGCGGTCCCTCTGGCAAACATTTGCACGGTCATTGGGCCCTTTCAGCCCTCGAAAATCACCAAAACCGACCAGTACAACCCCACGTTCAATATTTTCTTCAGCAAATGTCAGTCATATGGTCGTTGCTGTCATCTTCATTGTTGGAGTGATCAGTGGCAGGTGGCAAAGTGCTGGATGTAGCATGATGCCGCTAGGCAATATAGCGTTACGCATACACACACAGACACATCCCTGACAGACACACAAACGGGCTGAAGAGATACGAGATACCAACATGGAGCAGGTAGGCTTACCAACCAACAGTAACCTAGTGATAAACCCGGGTTGGCCCCTGCTGCCATCTATCTTCTTCTTCAGTGGCGAAACACCCCATTAAAGTAAAAACGAAAAATTATTAACTTTTAGAAATTATAAAATACCGGCACACAACGCGACCATCTATGCTGGCGTCCAACACACCGAGCCATTTTTATCTTTACAAATACAGTCGTCGGTACGACCAGTATTTCTACCTATTTGATCGTGCAAATTTTGGTCGGCTTGACGTCGGAGTCTCGACCTTAATTTAACCATGCCAAAAGTCACCCAGAAGTCACTTTATGGCTATGCTTAGGGGTTTCTGATGCGACTAAAAAAGTTGTTGACGAGAATCGGTTTCATTTTATTTTTTCCGTCAAGTAGAAACTCTTCCAAAAAGAAAATGTATGGGCATTGCTATCAAATTTCAAAAATTTCCAAAAATTTTTGGAAATTTTGATTTTGATTTTTGAAAATTCAAAAACCAGATAGCATCGACAATGCATCTTTCCTCACGGAAGTCGCATGCCAAATTTGAATTTTTTATTTCCAAAAAAAAAAGGTACTAAAAATGATTTCTCGTAGACATGAAAAAGTGAATTAGTAAAGTAGGTTCACTTGTACCGTGATTCTACACCTTTTCCAGTTGTAGTTCAGAAAATATCAATTGTATTTCAGATATCGTCAATTGAATTTCAGAATTTATCAAGTGTAGTTCAGAAAGCGTCAATTGTATTTCGGATTAGTCACTTGTAGTTCAGAAGGCGTCAATTGTATTTCAGATTTATCAAATGTAGTTCAGAAAACTTGAACTGTACATCAGATTATGTCAATTGTATTTCAGAAAGCGTCAATTGAAGTTCAGAAGGCGTCAATTGTAGTTCAGAAGACATCAGTTGCATCTCAGATTAGTAAAATGTAGTTCAGAAAGTAGGTATCAATTTTATTCGGACTCCTGCAAATTGGGGCACTTTTGCACAGCCACAGCTTCGAACTCTTGATCTTCTTGTATGATGAACTGCAGATATTCGGCACATCTTCTGTGTAACAGATATCTGCGGGGGTGTTAATCGCACGACCGGCTTCCGCAGCATTGAAGAACGACAAATGCTACAATTATCTTGGAGCTGCATTGATTGATAAATTATACATATAAATTATTTTCTGAACTACAAATGACATGTTCTGAAATACAAATCACGTTTTCTGATATACAAATGATGCTTTCCCAAATTCAATATATTAATCTGAAATACAATTGACTGTTTCTGAAATACATTTGACTAATCTGAAATAAAATTGATACTTTCTGAACTACATTTTACTAATCTGAAATGCAATTGACGTCTTCTGAACTACAACTGATATTTTCTGAACTACAACTGGAAAAGGTGTAGTCGGCTGTGAGATTTTGTTTCTAAGTTTCCAAATGTAAATATATAGAAAATCCCCAAAACTTTGCAGTTGGCCGCTCTGGCCGGACCAGTTTTGAAACACATTTTTTTGCGTATTTCCTTCACAGATAGCCGGAACATTTTTGCGGGACGTGATGTCTGACGCTTTTTTCCATTTTATTGGAGAATGTAACAATTTTTCGACCTGTTTTTAATTTTCGCCAATGAACAAATAAATCAAGAGAGCCTTGACATTTGACAGTTGTGAAAAATATTCCTAACCTCTTGAAGCCGGTTCAACTTTCGGTGCTTCAAATTAAAGAGTATACAATGCATTTCGTCCAAAAAAGGGGCCTCATGCAATCATCAACCCTTTCGCCTCTTCCAGTCAAAAATACAAGCCAAACCCTGAAGAATTATGGGCGATACAAGGATCGCCCTGCAGTCTGTCATTGGCAGAAGAATTTACGTGTAAAAAGTAAATTAAACCAAATTTCAAAAAACCCAGCCGCTCAAAGTTGCGTATTGAACCGAAATTGATGTTAGTACCTTCAATTTGCAATTTGCTTTCGTTTTGGGGCTTCCGGGACGAGTTTTTGTCGACCGTGAATGAGCCGCCGTCAAGATGACTTAGATTTGCGGCCGCCCCGTGCTCTTTCGGTGTCCAAATGACGGTAACACAGCTCTGCGTCCCCCTAGTCGCACTTCCACATATGACCAGGTCAGTTTTCCAAGATTTTAATATCAATTTGATAAGAAATATAACTTCACTTCCAGAGAAGTCAGTTTCACACCAGGTGAAAAGGCGGCAAGCCTACAATGCTAAAGAAGAAAATTTGCCCAGCCAACTAGAGTCACAGTACAAGTGAACCTACTACTTATAGTAATTATTTTTGGTACTTTTTTCCAAAAAATAAAAAGTTCAAATGTGGCATGCGATTTCCTTGAGGAAAGATGCATTGTCAATGCTATCTGGTTTTTGAATTTTCAAAAATTAAAATCAAAAATGTTTGGAAATTTTCAAAATTTGATAGCAATGCCTGAACACTTTTTTTTTGGGAGAGTTTCTACTTGACGAAAAAAATAGAATAAAACCGATTCCCGTCAACAACTTCTTTAGTCGCATCAGAAACCCCTTAAGGGCAACTTTGTTCCACCACGGTATTTAAGGTGCGTTCAGTCAGCTTATTTAGCCGCAAGGTTTAGTTTTGGTCGTAAGCGCAGCGATGCTCATTGGCTGTCATGAACCAGCCTCCTTAGATCAGCCAATGAGCGATGCTGCGCTTACGACCAAAATTAAAACTTGCGGCTAAATAAGCTGACTGAACGCACCTTTACTCATAGATTCATTTTAGTTATGCGCACAGATGGTTATGTGCCAATTCCAAATCTCACAAACAATGGCGAATGTCTGTAGAGTAGTATATTCGGATTAGTAATTACTTCAGACGCATGTTTTAGTCCAGTGTCGTGCTAAAAATTGAAAGGAAGGCAACTTCACCGATAAATGTCGGTCTGGCAGGTTGGAAAAAAATCACGCGCTTCGAAAAAAGAGAGCTTGGACATTTTTGGCATTTATTCACTTTTTTTTTTGTTGAACAGAAGTTGATCTAAAACGGTTGATTCCATAATTTCGCTGATGAATATTCAAGAATCTGATACATATTTCTAGCTTCAAGAACGCTTATACAGGGTGGCCCAACGAAAACAGAACAGAGGGGTTTTCGGGCAATAGGGTATGTGACGGTTTTTCAATTTTGGTCTAAATAATTTCTAATTGCTTGGTTTTCACTGAAAGTAATATTTATTTGGATCAAAGCATGTTTATTTTACGTAGAAAAAATCTTTTTTATTTCGCTAAAATATTTGGCGCCCAAACGCTTTATGAAAGTCAACGGCCATTGTGACGTCACAGTGCATAAACTGTCAAGTGTCATTCGCGAATGTAAACAAACCATCACATGTTCGCAAGGACGCTGTTCTGTTTAGAGAACAATGAGTGGAAAATCCTATCACTGGTGTGTGGTGCCTCTTTGCAAAAACACGGGAAGAAGTTCCCCACATTAACTTTTCATTGTGGTACCCAAAAAAGCACACATGAGAAGAAAGTGGCTGGAACTTGCAAGAAGGGATCCGAACGGATTATCTTCGAAGTCGTCCATCTATTTCTGTGAATACCATTTTGATGTAGGTGTATGAGCTTGGTAGGTACCTTTAATTATATTAAGTATCATATGTGTTATATGTATAATCGATAAATGATAATAAAACACAATTTGAAATTAAGGTTATGTTATTAAATGTGAAGCTAGCGGTCAGACTTTAGTTTAGACTATCACATTTTTGTGAATGTGCCTACAGTTAAAATATAATAAACTGCCCAACCATTACAGCGTCCATTTGAGGCAGCGTACTGCTATTCGCTCTCGAGAAAGCTGGATCTCATTTTATTTTCAGGTGAAAACACCGACACGCTTCGTCAGACGCTACGTGACATCTACGGTGACAGATGAGAAATGACAGATATGAAGATTGACGTCACACCCAATCGTGGCGCGTTTTAGGTCACGTGACATTGATTCAAAATAATTTAATTTTTAATTTCACTTTTCTCATCAATTAATCAATGTATCATCGAGAAATATTGCTCAAGCTACATTTCAATTTCCACTTGTTCATAACAAAGACATATAACTATTAAAATCTGACACAGTCACATACCCTATTCACATATTTTTTTCCAAAAAAGCTCAGACAGGTCGATTTTTATATCGAGGAAGACATCTGAAACATACATTGGCAAATTTCTATCGACGGGTGGGGGTGAGGGGGCTAAAGATAGAAATCGGCCAATGTATGTTTCAGATGTCCCCCCTCAATATTAAAATCGATTATTATTATATTAAGAAAAGGTAGATAAAATAGTATATTTCTCTCAGTTGTACAACGTAGCATTTTGTGGCACTGCTTTTCGCGAAAACAGTGCTACAAAGTAGTCTTATTAGATAGAAAGATAGGTATACCATAATAGACAAACATTTTGAGGTCCTTTTTAAAGTTGATAACATCATTCTTCTTTAGAAAGTCTGAAATTTTAGTTTAAATTTTCTGACACATGAAGTTTGATAAAATGCGCTATTATTGTTCAATAGACACCTGTATTAGTAAACTCTGGTTTGAATTTGACGAAGAATTTTAATAAAATCGGTTGAACGGTTCAAAAGTTATGCGAAAAAAAAACTGTTTTTAAAAAACAACTTTGGAGGCCTGTATCTCCGTTATTATGTTTGCGAGGGTATGTTTATCAACAAAAGTCCCCCAATTTTTCAATTTTCTATCTCCCTGTAAGTTTTGTAATTGTAACACTTGTTCCGGGACACTCTGTATGAAAAAGTCACATTTCGAAAAAATGCCATAGTCATAAAATGAAATAAGGGCTGCTACGGTTACTCCTCTTGGCATTAATTCTGGGACAACTATAAGGAAACATAAAAAGATCATGATCACTTTTTTTGTATGATTTTTTTGCGATGAAATAATGGGTGGGAGGCAAGCAAGAGAGTATTTTTGCACACGGCACACGGGCCCTTCGGCAAAGATGCTTGTTATGCCACTGAGTATGAGAAGCAATTGAACCTTACGCAGTCACCATGTTGTGTGGACCGCAACCACTACCTATCCTGGCAATCGATAATTTCCATCGGCTAATTAAGCAAAAACCGTATGTCTTTGTCGACATGTGGCAACATCAAAGCAGGAAACTTCGCTCTTTTGTAATAGAAAATCACTCGTGAAATCCACTGCGATACTTTGCTGGAGTTCCACCCGCCATTTTGCGCGTTGGTTAATATCATTTTCCCTTTCGACAAAAGCATCTCAGTGGCATCAGAGCAACACATTCGATTTTGAAGTGGCCAGCATTACCGTTGAACTAATTCTACCCAGAGCACAACTGGCACTTTCAAGACTGCAGCTGAAAATTGTTTCAGACAAACTTGTTCAATGACGGGTGAAAAACTGTCGTTTTCGCTCCGTACCTAACACACGGAACGGCTTCATACATTTAACAATAATAATGTTCACCAAGTGCTGAGAGTACCTACCTAGTACCTACCTAGGTGATAAGGCTCAAGTCAAACTGAAAGTGCTGAATGCTGAAAGTGCTGAAATTGCTGCATTCATACACTGTTTGGTGGCTTGCATTCTAATGTCCGTATCTCATCGATCCAAACACAGGAAGTCCAATTGTTGATAACAACGTTAACCACCTGAAATTACACTGTTTAAAACGGTCATGTAATATTCGAAGATGGTGAGACATGCAAAATTTGCACGCGCGACATTTTGGCCATCAGGCAGGAGCTTTGATAAGAGAGAGACCTTGTATAATGGAATGTTCCAACAAACCAAAGACACGAAGGGAACGCCAAACGCCACACATATTGTGGTGACGGTAAAAACGTTTATGAAGTTATAAATTTGATAACTTATAGCAATAGAGTGGTTATCAGTGGCATTTTTCTCCATTTGCGGTTTAATAGTATCCAGGGGATGATTTAGTTAGGGCGACTTACTGGAACATCCGTACGGTAGTCTCCTGCGCTGTGTCGTTGGTGGACTTCACCACCACCGATATGCCGCCGCCAGCCAGCTAGCAGCACCACACCGCCGACCTGCTGTAACTATACATTGATTTATTATGAACCCAAAACTACCGCAAACACAAATCAAACGCTTTGATTTATAGATCCAATAACGTATATCTTCATTACGTCGAAGAAGTACGCGTTAGCCATTACGACAACTTTTTTCAACTATTTCATTCAATCATTATAGACACCGTTACGTGCCTTATACCGTCATATCCGTTCTGCTGCAGAGATAGAGGAACTCCGGGTAGTTACAGACTTACCTTATCCACTCGCTTATCCATGATCCCTGAGCGTGCGTTTTGTCACCAGTATTATTCTCGCCAATATTCAAATTCGAGAAGTCAATTTCGATGCACACAGGTGCATCTTATCTACCTACTGAGAACTGTCGTTCAATTTCTTGCTTAGAATTTTTTTTTCGTATTTTTGTTGGTCGTCCATTATATTATTCATGTTCACGTTTCAAGCTCTCTTTAGCCTTGTGGTTGTGTGTTTTAGCTTTTAGCCTTCAAGCTTCAATTTTAACCTTGTGTTAGTTGCTGTTGGGCTGTTGCAATGTAACCCTCGGCTCGGAGTGCTCGGATCCCACTACCGACTCAGCATAGCATATTGCACGTCACCTTTCTTGAATGATATGATCTCAGTTGGCCACAAAAATATCCATGGGAGGGCGTCACCTACACGTCCTTGCAGATAACGTCAGATGCGTAAAATTTTGCCGGCAGCTCCCATATAGCACAGGATATCTTATGGACGTCCATTTCAAGTACATATCAAGTCCTCATGTCCATGGACTTGATTTGGACATCCATAAGACATCCATTTAGGGAACATTCTATGGATGTACAGAAACGACGACCCATGGACGTCTTTCATGGACCACTTTATGGACATTCTTTATTTTCAACATCTAAACATATAGAGTCCATTGCCATGAAAAAAAAAGTGTAAAAATATGTGACAAGGTACCTACAGCTATTATTTTTCTGCAACAAAAACAAGTTGAGAGTTGACTCACAATTCAAAAATTAGGCCACCGGGCCTAATATCATATTATTATCATTATTATTGCGGTAATTTGGAAGAAAAGCCATTTTTCTCAATTAACATAATTTACGTACATCAACAGTACCTTTTACTCCTTTTAGTAACTTTGATTCTTGTCGGTTGGCAGAGCTGCGAATACTTGTCATCCCTGAGTGTCACTCAGTGTCACATCCCAGAGTGTCACTACTATCAGTACTGTCACTGTGATAGCGTCGCGTCGTTTTCCTCAAACCCGCATTTCTTTGTGCAAAGTTTTCTCCGTGCTTTCCAGTGATTTTTTGACCAAGAAGACTTTATAGTGTTTATTGAAAATTGACAATGCCGTCCTGTTCTGTGCCCAGTTGCAAACATTTCGACAAACGGAGAAACCCGACATAACCTACTATGTACGATTCGGATGTTTTTATTCCATTTTTTATTTATTACAAAAGAATCGTTTCAGGTTTCCGAAACGACTTAAAGTGGAGTAGCCATCCCTAGGCCAGGGATCAACAAACATTCATTATTCAGCAGAGCATGTTCGTTCAGATCATTTCTTGGATGATGACTACGAGCGAATTGGATTGCTTAAGAAACTGAAACCAAATGTAATTCCTTCACTTAATTTGCCTACCCCGAGGCCGAGACCTATTCCAGTAGCTTTAGACAATCAAGCTATCCCAGAAGCTCCAACAACAACAACAACAAGCCAAGTTATGTTGAAAGCATCAACAACCAAGCTATGCCAGAATCGTCAGCAAGTCAAGCTGTGCCGAAGGCAACAACAACCCAAGCTATGCTGGTTTGCTATATTGTTATTTGAAACTTTAATTTTTTTGAGAATAAATATTTTCAATGCTTGAAACGCTTTTTTTTTGAGAAATGTCTTTTGAATGTCCAAATTTATCACAAATGGTCATCTTATGGACATCCCATGAAGGACGTTTTAGGAACGTACAACTTAGTGCCAAATGGACGTCCATAAGCTGTCCATAAGACATCCACTGGACCTTTTATGGACGTCCAATGGATCTCCGTATGTCCATTTCAGGATAGCCTATGGACGTCCATTGGATGTACTTGTGCTATATGGGCTGGGTATTGTCTTTGTGAAAAATTAAACGCGACAAGTGTCGAATTCCGTTTTGAGAGTCAAGGGCGAGTGACGACTGCAGACGTCGTCTGGAAAGCAAAACTGACTGGTCCCGCGGACGAGGAATTTGTATCCGTTATACCTTAACGAAGTCGACCGAAAATCAAAGGAAAACAAAAATGTGTGAAAATTATCACAGAAAAAAACAAGCTCCTTCGAACTAACTTGTTCGGACCTCTTTTCATCCAAATTTACACATCGAATTGGAATTTAGGAGATTAAATTTAGTCGGAAAAGGTACAAAACTTATCGTGATCGGTCCTATATGTCTAGGAAAAAAAATTCTCCTAGCCGAGTTTTGCCTCCCACAACCCTCCTACAGCAGTAAATGAAATTGTAAAAAAGATCCACCTTGCTAAACTCCCCGTTTGTGCAATTGGGAATAAGTAATAATAACAACGAAATAAAACCGAACCAATATATTCCTGCTCTCTGCCGAATCAAGTTCTTCAGAATGGAACAGTGCATCTCTATTAGGCACTCGTTTTAGATGCGGCGATAATGGATAACAGAGAAAAATCTTTTTGCTACATCATTACAAGTTGTTTTTAGTTTTCAAGACCAAGAGACCATTAAGGAACACGCTGCTGTGATGCGAATGGGAAAAAATCTCGCCGAATCTCTGGCACTGACGACCGGGGACGGGGGACCACCAGCCACGGTCATTGCCATAAAACCCCGACGATTCTCGCCCGCCTTTCGCCTCCAAACACTCAAATGTAGTTTAGCAGATTGATATGAAAATTGGACATGGGCCCGGAGTGGTAATGATCTGCTTCCTATTGATTTGTCGTGAGCCAATCCATTATTAAAATGTGACTGCGTTTTAGAATTGGTGAAAAAGCCATTACGAACATCCCACGTTGGGCGAGCGGTTAAACAAGGAAGCGTCGCAGATTAAGGGCGGTGCTTTTAGGGATGTTCACTGCTTTATTACATCCACTCTAGCCAGAGTCACACTTTCCGATTGTTTCAGGAGATTTCGAACTTTGTTCGACTACGACACACGGCCGCAAATATTTTAGGCGATGTACGGGGCGCCGATTTCGAAACCCTGAGGGGTCTATGTCTTGAGCTAATATTTATTTCGACAACATGAATTGCCCGAAACCGTCATTTTCTGTTCAGCAAAATGGAAAAAATACTGAAATAATGCAACAGTACCCAAGTGACGCACTTCCTGGAGGCGTGTAGTATTTATTGCGTGATTGCCAAATAGAAGGGGCTAACTGGTTGAGAGACACTCAGTGCCGCCGAGAGGGTGGTTCAGGAGGTGATATATCATTCGGGCCCAGCCCGTGGGGGGCCCGTGAGCGTGAGATAATTTTCTTTTTTTAGCTCCACTAACAAAAAAAGTAAAAAAAGATGAAAAACCCAAAAACAAAATCCCGATTTTCCTGAAATAGCAGAATTCGTCTCCAGAAATGTCACAAATTTAAAGAAAAGCAATTTAGCACACTGGCAGGGGAAAAAAATTACATACAAGCTACTGCTTTGGTGGATAGAACTTCGCATCCACAGAAGCTTGAAAAGCCTAAAAGCCTTTGTTTAGAGTTAGGCGAGAATACGCTCAATTTTTGTTTGTTTTTGTCGTTCTTCTTGCTTCTATTGGTGAAAATACGTAATATTATCAGTAGTAATACAATGAGTAGTACGATTATTGTCGAAACGAAATGATATTATTAAAAAATTATCTGACGATTAAGCGTACAACGCATTGTATTTGATAAGACTATAGTGAATTGACAGAGCGCTACCCAAGGTTCTGGTTCTACCAGTGTTGTTCAAATGGTTGAAGTTTTCACAGTAATGGGCATAATTTCACCACAATTTTCTTGAAACTCGTGATTTTCAGTCTATTTGACACTCGATCTGACAAACGGTAAAGTTGTTGATCTTGTCGTCAAGCTTAAACTTTCAAATATCAATGCAACCAACTGCTAAGTTCTAGGGAGTTTTCAAATATCAGATTTGAAAACTTAGAAACAAAATCTCACAGCCAACTAGAATCACGGTACAAGTGAACCTACTATAGTTATATTGCCTGTGACTGAAAAATTTTTGATTTGTGTTTTAGCTGCACAGTTGCTGATTTTATCTATTTAAGCAAAATTCAATACCAATAAAATCGTATTTTGTGATTCTTGTATACGACCCCATTTGTTTTAATAATTTAATGGAACAATACGGAAGTAAGACGAAGTTTAGAGTCGAGGAACATACATTTTTTTCATAATTTCAAATTTTTTACTAATAATAAAAATAATCTACTCCATACCAGGGATCACGCTCCATACTTGCAATTTTCAAAGTAAGTAGGTATTTCGTTATTTTTTTCATTTTTGACAGCATCAACAGTCAACCTGTGAGTCAACACACCAACATAACCTATCTTGACAGCAACGCATCAACCTCGGCATCAACATAACATATTAGCCGCTTTCCGCTTTCTTTCGGCCAGGATCACGGATCATGATCCGGAAATCCGCTCACGGGGTTGGTTGGCTACGTCTGTTCGAAGTCAGACGCTCAGACGCACACTAGGCAGTTGGGCGTTAATTCTACAATACAATGTCAAACTGGAAAATTTGCCCAGCCATTTAGAATCACGGTAGGAATGAACCTACATTTAGTTCGATTAAGTTTTGAAAGTGACACCATATAGGTACCTATTGCACTACGAAGAAGCGTCGAGGAAGCATGCAGCCACCCCCCAAACGGTTTTTTATAGACCGCGAAGAATATTATTTTCAAACCGCTGAAAAATGGATGTATTTTCATCCGGTGGTGCGGTTCAATTCCGTGTGCCTTCTCCGCACTGTTTTCATAAAGTCCCTCCAACTTTACGAAAAGTTATTCACGGACGTGGAAATTGTCAATTTTACGATGATGTCGATGGCCTTTAGAAGTGATGTTGATGTTATGACTAAATTGTGCCGACGGAGCTCTTCGAGAATTGATTCTTTGAATTCGCGAGGTTTTATTAGTTTTGGGCTGATTGGTTCGTGGTTCTTGACGATGCAAATTATTACATGTGAATTGTGAATCGATTCAACTGTGACAAATCAAAATGCATTTACCTACGCGTGATTTAGGTTAGGTACTATTTATATAAACATTAAAGCTGTGTAATTGCAGTGCGACACGTATCCATATATCAAAGTAGAGCATTTTACTAGTCGTTATTTTGAGTTGAATTTCCCATGACAGAGGCCCGCCTGCGTAGGGAGACTGCAGAATCGCTGAGCATCCAGAAACGAACGTTATATAGCGCCTCATAGTTCCCAGTGGACACAAAGCCCTGCTGCAAATTGAAGGTATGAATATCACATCGAATACTGGTACGATAATGGAATATTTATGTGGAAAAATTATCTTTGAAAGTTCCCGAGAGTATAGCGAACATTAACCATTTACCCCGTGCATAGGCCATCAAGATTCAGCAGAATGCAAAGGGTAGGTGTAAGACATGAATTTTCAATGCTAAATGTTGGTATTAAAATGAAAAGATTCAAAACACAAAATGCACAACAGGTGCACCGTGCACGTTGCAGGATCCCAATACGCACCCTCCTCTTCTCTCTTGGCAACACACTCGGGTGGCGAGACCAATAGGTCACGCTGATTTCTAAAGGCCTTCCAGTCTTCCTTCGAGTCGCTATTGACACGTTCAGACGAGTTCATTAATACGAGACAAGTCAACCAGATACATTGTTGTTGGTGTTGTTATATTGTTGTTTTGTGCAGTGTACCTGTGAGCTATTCTGTGGAAATCCCGTACCTGTATCACCTATCAGGTGAGTTTATCTCATTGGGCAATTGGGCATACCCCTTTGTATTGTTTTATGTATCATTGCGTACTAGGGTATTTAAATGGATTTTCTTCAGCAATGCTTGTGCTTAAGGGGGTACACATTCTTGTTGTTGTTTGTCGTGGTCGTGACAGGAGATAACTACCCAGGAGTGCCATTATGTTCCTATAGTTTCATTGCACACTCTCCAGCTCCTGTATCTGGAGCGGTACTTTGCTTGATCACGAGGAAGTACCGTTGCACCGTACAGGTTAAGTGGCGTACAGACTGATCACCTGGTCGTTGACAAATTTTTTATTTACAAGAGATGATCTGGGACTATTGCACAGCTCGCTGTAAATACTGGCCATACATGTGGCGACGCCTAGATTTGTTGGGCGGGTGTACGACTTCTGGAGGGGGGGGCTGCTTGGACTGACGTGAAAGGACACACCCATTGCACTACAGAAGTGGGACAGACAGTAGTGCTTAAGGCTAAAGGGGACTGAAATTGAGTACCAAGTGTGCGACAGAGAGAAAATACATCAAAAGTAATAAAATGTTTTTGAGAAAACTATCGGTCCGATTTTGGATCTAAAAAAAGGGTTATACTCAGATTTCAATTCTATTTGATGCACTAGTCAAAAAAAAAAATCCAAAAAAATTTTTCAATTTTTTTTTTCAATTTTACAAAATAATTTTGATTTTTTCTAAAATCACAGGTAGTCATTTTGAAGTACTGAAAATATCAAACATTAATCTGTTTTTAGAATTTCTGTAGCATGAATGGTGCCCTCCGAAACACATTTTGAAAATCTCACTTTGTTATTTGCCGCCCGCTGCAGCTGTTCTCCGCGATGAGTCATTCATGATATAGGTAGTGATCACTTTCTGCACACATGGTGTTATGATGTTTTCTGAGAAATAGGCGATGTGAATAGCAGTAGTAAAGATTTGTGACATCGTGGTATTACGCCGATATATTTCGTTGCTACGATTTTTGAAATTGTAATTTTTGTCCAAGTTGATTATTCCTCTCACGTGATCACACTATCTAGATCTACAATATACTGATACTCCAACATACTCATATCTGATTATGAAGGGACAAACATTGTAAAGTCAAATTGCAATTGCAAAACAATAGGCTGCACAAATGTGTATATGTATTTGAAACTATATACACTGGAAGTAAATAACAAAACCGCAAAGAACTACTACTACTAGTCCTACTCCGTCTGAAGTCTGTTTGTCTGTCTGTCCGTCCGTTTGAGTCCTGTGTGGATATCTCTCTTGTTTGTTTGTGTGTCTGGCTGTCTGTGTGGTTATCTTCGTGAATGACCTCGGCTCATTTGATTTTTGTTGTAATCGTTCCATTAGAATGCACTTGTTTCGTATAAAATTCGTATTACGTATCGTAGTACGATACGCATTTGAGTGTCGAAAAGTGGCCAGTACCTAAGAATCGTTGATGGGAAAAAAGTCATAGCATTTCAACTTTCTTGAATGGGCATGCTCCTACAAGCCCTCAAATCGATGATCTCAGGCAGTGAAATTTTGATATAGAAGTCAATCAATTTTGTTTTTTTATTTTGTCAGTCCAATATATCCTTGTACTTGGACATAGTGAATGTGTGTACGTTTAAGCTGAGAATTTCTCTCCAAACAAAATTGTTGATTGGTCTGTATGGTTTCCTATATGGTCTTTTGTTTTGCCGACTTAGGACATTTCACCTTGATGATAGTACCATTCTGATGAGGAAGAAGCCCCGTCTGGCAATTCCGCAAGATATCCATGGGTCGGGTCCACAAACAGGCCTCATAATTTAACTTTATTTCGTTATGTTCAGCTCTAATCAAACCATATAACTTTTTTCTTATGGTGCGATTTTCTAAAAAATTACGTTCCATAAAGGCTCTGTTACGTTGTATCACCCAGGCAACAGCCAATTGCCGACACGAATTTTCACATAACAGAGAGTTCATGGAATGTTATTTTTTACAGAATAGCACTATTTCGTTTTTTTTTATCTTGAACGGTAAGGCCGCTATGAGATGATTACGCTAGGATCGACCACCTGTATCTTCCCATAGCTTCCAGTTACTGGGTTCAATGCCTGTTCTAAATTTTCATTAGAATCAAAGAATGAAATTGGCTGCTCCTAATGGGCGACAGACACCGTTGGTATAGGTGAACTTTTTTTTGAATTTTCGAATGTTTCAAGAATTTGATTTCAACAAAAATTAGTTTTAGTCATTTTGTGAGCTGCAGTTTCCTATCTCTGTGACTGTTACTTTTTGATTCACAGGCCAACTTGACGGATAGCGTTTTCCATCTCTCGTTATAAACATTTTGTGCATGAAACAGAAAACAAAATAAAGCCTCCTACTGTACTTTTCTTTATAGTAGTTTTTCACTCATCTTACTTATTTATTTCTGGAGAACATCCCAATTATATCGAGTGACGAAGATATTGATAATTAAAATTGAAAAAGTAACCGATTCGGTATTGCCCAGTTGCTTGTTACACTGTTGAGATTTTCTACGGGACTGGAGGCATTAATTCTGCAATTACGACAGAGCTCTTTTTTCTCGCGGACTATAAATATTGTATGATGATACAGGACGGGAACCGCTTGCAGGTGGCGGCGGGCGGCACGCGGTGAACTTCAAAGGGAAATATTCAAAATTGATTTCGGTCAATACTATTTATGATATTCAAATTTTGAAAAAAGATTAATATACAATATTTATCAGAGGATAAAATGACTACCTTAAATTCTCAAAAAAAAATTAAAAATTTGAAAAAATCAGAATTTTTTTTCCAAAAAATATAAAAAAAATAATTTTTGACTACAGCATCAAATAGTTATATAATCTAAATATAATAACGTTTGAATTTTCAAAATCGGTCCATTGAGTTAAATTTGAGAATGTTATTAGTTTCCGCGCCATCTCGCGTCTCAGAAACACATTATTTTATCGTCCCCTTTAGCCTTAAATCTGAAGTTGTAAAGACCTTCGACATCGCGGTACCCTTGCCGGCGTAACATGGTGTCGTGAAATGACTAGCATCTCAAGTGAATAAAACGTTAAGAATGAAAGAGTTGCTCACAGGGGTTTTTTATTTTCAGGTAAACGCAATCAAGAGCCATCCCGAGTTCAGTCCTGTCTTCCACGGGCCTGGTTGTCGAGTATTTGTAGTATTAACGTAATTTCGAGTATTTGAGTTACCCGTGCTTCGCAATTTTTAATAATAGAGTCGAGTTATCGAAAGTAATTGTATTTATTATTTTTGAGTATCTGCAGTGATCCTGACACATCGACAGTAATTAGTTCACATTTATTGGGCATCAATCAAATATGTTGCCTAGGCAAGTTTATTACCACTACATAGGTTAGGTACGTTTCAGTCTAATACTTATAGTGCATACATATACATCAGTTGGGTCTGCCGCTCTGCAGTGCTTTCACCCTTGGATTTAATCAGTCTAGAATAGACAATTTAATTTAGTCGATACAGAGTGTAGCTCTTTATGCTGCGAGCTGTGACAAGCTTATTTCTACGTGCAATGGGGCCTTGCAATTGAAAAACTCAACGTGAGGTCGCCACTACTGTAGGGGGCGCCTACTTCGATGAAGCGGCCGTAACCACGGAAAAAACATGGGAGTTTGAGTAGTTTGACCAGTAACTGACAGTGACTGGAGACATCAAGCAAGAAACAGAGGTTATCCAAATTTCAAATCAAGACATAAAGTGACGGACGTCGGTCGCTGAAGCGTCAACGCCGTCAAAATTGTCGAATTTGCCCCCAACGGTCGTGGCGCCCTCGGTGTGTGAAAGTGGCAGTGCAAGGTCCCATTGCCTCAGTTTGTTCAATAGTGTGTGCCTTGATTACTTCGCAACATCTACCGTAATTGACATTTTGTCACATTACCTATACGATATTCATAACACCACAACAGTCAACTTCACTGAACATGCATGCAATAATCGTCGACTACTCGTATTACCATTTACCTGTTACCAATCACCGTTACTTACCAGTACCTACAAGAGCACTAAAGGTATCAAGCACCGCACCTATTGTTTGAATCCCCAGGGTAGGAACGAGAAGAAACTTTGTCTGGGACTCAGATCTATAATCCGAAAGTCCCTTCTAAGTCCGGCGCTGTCCTGACCCTTGGTTTCCTATTCAGAGTGTTCGATATTTTTGAATTATGAGACTTCACCTTTCAATAGAAAACAAGAAAACAGGGAGATTTTTTTCTGGAAAACATAACTCAAAAACGAGTGATGAAGGAAATGCATTCCCTCGTGCAGTCCTTTTGCCTGGGTCGCTGGTTGACTCTTATTCGTGATTTAAATTTATTTTTCCTGCCACAAGATGGCTGTCTGATGCGGACTGAAATGAGTGCAGTCAATTTTTTTCTGAGTCCATTGTGGTGCAAATGGCACACACCTTTGCATTCACCGTCAAAATAATAACACTAATAAGAAATTTCAATATGGCGGCCAAGATGGCGACAGAGCATCATTTGTCCGAAATCGGATGTATTCTCGGATGTATTTTGATGAAGTTCACATCGCCTGCGAATTTCACTAAAATCAGACTTTCAGAGACATTCAAAATGGCGGATCAAAGATGGCGGCCAAGTGCCAAAAATCATTGGTCAACTTTTTACCTATATGGTGGTCACGTACACAATCGATTGGCGTTTGCACCACATTGATATATTTTTTCGTTGAGACATAATTCGATCTCCTAGTTCTATCACTTTGAAAGTTCAATATGGAGAATACAAGATGGCAACGGGGTATCATTTGTCGAAAATTGGATGTATCTTAATGAAGTTCACATTGCCTGCAAATTTCACTCAAATCGGACCACTTTCAGAGATACATATTCAAAATGACGAATCAAAGATGACGGCTGAGTGACAAAAATCATGGGTCAACTTTATATGGTGGATACGTAAGCATTCGATTGGCCACATCGATATCTTTTTTCGTTGAGGCATAATTCTTCTATATTTAAATAATATACAGAGGAGTGCATAAAAAACGGCCACCGCTGTAGCATGGTTATTCCTTATTCGATCTTCAAAATTCAAAAACCATTTTGAATGGTATAATGTCTTCTATGATTCGACACTGAAAAATATTTTTTTTACTATGACGCTTCTGAGCACTGACAGTCAATTTTTGTTTTTCAAATAGCAACTATATTTTTTTAATTTTTTTCCGGATTCCTTACGCATATCTGAATATAATGATGCATCAATATCACACTTTTTGTTATTAAACACGAAGAAAATGAATTAAACTGCGAAAGTTTCACACATAACAGTAGCGTCAGAACACCCACGATATGCACGCAATCCGGTAGGCTGGGTGCAAAATGATGTTCAAAAGCACATAGTAGGTCAGGCGTTTGGTTTTTCAAAATGTAAATGTCAAAATGTTTTCAAAATCCGAAAAAGCTGTCCGTCTCTAAAGTGGCCCATACACACGCATGCAAGTGCTAAGACTTACCTGCACAGGTCTAGGCTCGCGTGCAAGTATCAGTGTGTATGTGTCAAAACTGACGGCGCGTTCAGTTCTAGGCACGGCTCGAAGCGAATCTGTCAACGACTGATTTTTAGAGCAAGTGCGAAGGTGAGTGTGTGTGTGTATGTTCAGATTTCCCTTCGCGCCAAGCCCAGCTGGACATATTCTACATATTTTTGTATCACTCAGCGGCAGGATCCCCAAAAATGGCAAGATGGTCCAGGAAGCAAGAAACCGTCCTGAGGGAGTTGATTGAATTATGTAAATAAAATTATTTTTCGTTCATTTTGAC
The DNA here is from genome assembly GCA_949128115.1 of Anaspis maculata. Taxonomy (NCBI): domain Eukaryota; kingdom Metazoa; phylum Arthropoda; class Insecta; order Coleoptera; family Scraptiidae; genus Anaspis; species Anaspis maculata. Next base: position 74,652,107 of record OX421962.1, read on the forward strand.
AGCTTTTTAACCTCGTTTTTGACTGAACTGACAAATCTTGACGCACTTGCCTGAATCTCGGCCTGAATAGTGTGTGGTCAAAAACACGTTTCGAACTTGCGCGCGGACTTACCTGAACGTGCTTGCTCGCGTGCTTGCATGCGTAGTGTATGGGCACGTAGCTGTCCATCTCTAAGACTTGTTTATTCTCTATTTTCAGCTTACTATTTTATATCTTTTCAAGTATGTATTGTGAAAATGAAAAATCAACAAGACCTTTTTTCTTGACAGGCCACAATACATACTTAGAAAGATATAAGATAATAAGCTGAAAATAGAGAATAAAGACGTCTTAGAGACGGACAGCTTCTTTTTGATTTTGGAAAACCAAACGACTGACCTACTATGTGCTTTTGAGCATCATTTTGCACCCAGCCTACCAGATTGTGTGCATATCGTGGGTGTTGTGATGCTACTGTGATGTGTGAAAATTTCGCAGTTTCATTTTTTTTTTCTTCGTGTCTAATGATAAAATCTGTGATATTGATGCATCATTATATTCAGATAAACATAAAGAATCCAAACAAAAATTAAAAAAAATATTGTTGCCATTCGAAAAACAAAAATTGACTATCAGTGCTCAGAAGCATCATAATAAAAAAATATTTTTTACAGTCGAATCATAGAAGACATTAAACCATTCTAACTGGTTTTTGAATTTTGAAGATCGGATGAGGAATAACGATGCTTCATCGGTGGCCGTTTTTTATGCACCCCTCTGTATATGTTCTATATAGAACATAATTTAGTTCTATCACTTTGAAACATGTTCAATATGGAGAATACAAGATGGCGGCGGAGCATCAATTGTCAAAGATCGGATGTATCTTCATGTGGTTTACATTGCCTGCAAATTTAATTCCAATCTCAGATCACTTTTAGAGAAATTAAAAATGGCGGATCAGAGATGACCGTTGAGTATCAAAAAAAACAAAAGTCAACTTGACATTCTGGACATTTATGTACTATTGATTAGCGTTTAACAACACATCAATATATTTTTTCCCTGAGGAGTCATCCCGGGTACGGACGGACGGACAAACAGACAAACGGACAGACGGACAAAGTGAAGCTAAAAGCGCCTTTTTCCCATTTTTTGGGAAAGTGCGCTAAAACAAGAAAAGGATCGGTAGGGAAGCTATTACCTCACCTGTGAAAAATATCTGCACGATTTTGTGATTGATACATCCCACTTCTATGGCCTTGCATTTGTTCCGAATGCCCTTCAGTTGAGGGGCTGTGACTCTTGAATCACTGGTCCTAGAATATACACAAACATTTTTGAAAAGCGAAAACTATGACGAGCAAGTCTGTATGTAGCATATTATACCTATTATACTTGTAGACTTTAAAGGCATCTTAAGATCGGTACTTGCTTTAGATTAGGTATACGCAATGCACAATGAGTAGAAGAAACACAAAACACGCAAATAATTGCGCCTCTTAGGGCCAAAGTGGACCCATTGTATTGTTAATAATAATAATAATAATAATGATGGAGCAGGGCTCTCCGACTACCACAACACCAGGCAATTGCACCAGAACTGACACGTTCGCCCCTACCCCCTATTGGGGCTCATCAGTGTGCAGGTATACAGTCCGACCATCCGGTGCAGTGGCCCAGGGGCAGTCAGAGATCCTTGTATTGTACATACACATTGAGGGACTCCTAATATGTGAGTCTCCCCAGCGGCGCCATCTATCAAAGGCATTCTGCGATGCTATTTTCCAATGGCATTAGGCAGGCAAGAAATATAATACGAAATTTCACGTAAAGCCACACCGTTGCCAGGAGCATCGATGGTATAACACGCAAATAATTGCACCTCTTGGGGCCAAAATGGACCCATCCATTGTGGTACTGGTATTGTGGTATATATTGTGGTAGTCGGAGAGCTTTGTTTTATTTATTATTACAATGTGACTCACGGAACTATTCAGATTTTTTTTGCAATTATGCATTTCAAATGTTATATATGTATTTACTAATTATACATATTAAGTAGTGGAATATATCAGGTTTTCAGATTGTGCTTTTCCTGCGATATGCGTCCATCGTGGGAGCGGAAGGAAAGTAAAACTTGCAAACCAAAAAAATTATTGCGCGGAATGACGTCACCGAACGTCTGAATGTTTTTGACGAAAAAAAGTTGAATCAAACTCTGATCTTAAAATAAAGCTACTTATTTCTTTCAAGTGGATTTTTTGTTCAGACAAAATTATCGTTTCGATTTCGACTACGATTCGCAAATCGCAGCCATAGATGCAATCCTCGATGTAATCGATATTTTGCCACCGCAGAATAATGATGGTGCAATAACAAATGGGCTGAGATAACAGGAGAGTTGTATCACGTTTCAATGGGGAATTCTCCTCAATTTGAGTTTCAAGCGAAACTACTAGTACGGAAAAAGTGTAATTAGGGTCCATTGTTGATTTTTGATTTTTCCGGTGGGAAATGTGGAAAAACTCGTGTCAAAGTGATGGGCTTTAAAATTTAAAGTGCTTTGTCCCGAACTGAAACTTGGCAACAGCGCGCTGCTCCGATTGGCTGTGATGGGAACTAGGAGGAGAGAGGAAAGGGGATTGGGTATTCTAAAACATAACGTCTCTGACATAACCTACAAAACAACAGTACGAGTAACGAGAACGAGTAACGCGACGCTGATTATTCAAAATGAAAAAGTGCTTTGTGCCGTGCTGCAATAACACGTCAAGTAGTGCGCCGATGAAGGCATTTATTTTTGTTCCACGGAACCAAGAAGTGAGGGAGACCTGGTTGCGAGCTGTTGGAGCCGAAGCATCAAGTTTTCGAACCTATAGTCACAAATATTGCTGCGAGGATCATTTCGATGTGAGTATGCTGTAAATATGTATGAGACTCACTACTTATAGGTACCGTCATTTTCAGTTGAAACAGGACTCTATCGATTTTGAGTTCTATAAGCGAACTGGAAGAACGCCACGAATAAAGAACCACACAGTTCCACACTTATTTATCAAAACCCCCAACACAAATGTGTTTTATTCACAACTGAAAGACGATAATGCTGAACCCAAGGAAACAAGTAGCGATACAGGGAGTGAAAGAGAAGAACCCGAGAAAGAACCACTTGGTGAGGGAGGGCAGTCAATGTCTACGGAGGAAACGGAACAAGAACGTGGCGAGTATCTTGCCTCTCCTGCAAGATCAACGACGACGGACACAACAAAATCCATGAGTGAAGCTTCACAAACGCAACCAGATGAAGATTATGTAATGGGAACAAGTTCGTCGGCAGCTTCCTTAGGTTCATTCGAAGCATCTCAAAGAAAGATGGAGTTCCAAGACATGAGCAGAAAACGTGAAACAATGGCGATATCTATGCACCCTCGTTTTTATCTCGGTTTACCGGTTGAAGAATATGGTTTAGTTAAAATCATTACATGCCAGAAAAATATTATTGAGAGAGATATTTTTATAGTGTTGAAAAAAATTAGGTTGAATGACGCATTCTTTAGGTTAGGTCTTGATTTTGGGCTAAGTACGTCTTATGTGAGTAAGATATTCAATAAGAATATTGCAAAAATGGAGGATATCATGAGGTACTTCATTTTTTGGCCGTCAAAATCGATCGTTTTCAAATACTTGCCAATACCCTTCAGGTATTCATACAGTAAAGTTACCTCAATCATAGATGGCTTTGAAATCAGTATTGAGAAACCATCTAATTCAGTCCACCAAGCTTTGACATGGTCTCAATATAAAACCGCCAATACCATCAAGTATCTGATATCATCAACTCCAAATGGATTCATCAACTTTATCTCGGAGGGTTACGGTGGAAGAATAACCGATGTAGCATTGCTCCAAGATTGCGGATATTTGGACCATGTAACACCAAATAGCGCAATTTTAGCCGACAGGGGCTTCAAGCACTTAGAAAGTGTGCTAGCTCTAAAGAACATTGATCTTATCAGACCCCCGAGTGTTTCGGCAGATGTACCACTTTCACGCGAGCAAGTGGAGGAGTCCCGAAATATTGCCTCTCTCAGGGTACATATAGAGCGAGTGATAAGTAGAATTCGGGAATTTCATATGCTTGGTCCTCATGCCCAGATAGATGTGCATTCTATGGGACGTTTAAATTCTGCTGTAGTTATTGCTTGTGGTATTATAAACCTACAGCCACAACTGGTAAAAATTACGTATTAAGTAATTATGATATTTTGTTGAATATGGTTAATCAGATTTGATAGGAAAATTGATCGGTGTCAGGAATCTATACAATAAACATATTTTCATGCAGCCAAAAAAAATTGTTTTATTAGTACCTAGGTACCTATTATTCAAACTGCATCAAATTAATATAAGTATTGAGTCAAAAATTGTACTCTTTCAATAGGAAATCTTTTAATGTGAAATTAATTTTCAATCCTCACATTCAAGTGACAAATAATGGGCGATTCACCTGCCATTAACTCTTGAGGTGATTCTCTGTTTTTTTTTCTTCATGATAACTGCAAAATTTTTCTGAAGGGTTTAGTTCTCAACTTTTCAAGCACAGGGGGTTTGAAATTTGAGGTTGAAGTCAGTTTTTCCCTAGTAAAAGACAAACAGCAATAGTCACGAATTTGAAACATATGGCTATTTGAAGGCTCTATACCCTGTAGAGCTTTTGGACTCTTGAGGTAAAAAATCGAACTCGTTAGAAAGGATCACGGGTAAATTATACAGGGTGTTACACTTCTTCTTGTCAATATTTTAGGAGATGGTAGAGCATCAAAAAAAAGGTAGTACTTCCGCCGCAAATTTTTTTGTTTTTTCTCAATTTAAAAAATGAAAAAATATTTTTTTACACATTTGATAAGTCAATGTGACCAGCTTGTCGGTATGCATCAACCTACTATGTGTACCAAATTTGGTCAAAATCCACTTGATAAATTTGGAATTATAAGACAAAAACCATCTTTAGAACTCAACTTTGAAAGCCTCTATCTCCGTTATAATGCGTTTCTGATATGTATACATTTTTTCGAGAAAGTCTACTTATTTTTTGATGCTCTACCATCTCTTAAAATATTGAAAAAAAAAAGTTTCAACAATATAGCAGTGAGTTTTTTGAAGAATCGTAATTTTCAAAAAAATGATCAGACTTCAAAACTCAACTTTTTCAATTTTTGAAAATTTGTAATTGGTTAACGGTCCAAGAAATCGAGCCTTGATTTGTCACCTAACGGACATCCTTTATCTACCTGTTGAAATTTAACAACATCCAACCCGTGGTGGCGAAGTTACAAGATTGTTACTTGGGAAAAAGTCGCCAAAAATCCAATTCCATAACTCCGCCGCCATTAGTTGAATTTTGTCACAACTTGACAGGTAGGTAAATTATGTCCATTAGGTAACTAAGTTACGCCAAATTAAGGCTCAGGTACTTTGACCGATCACGAAATATAAATTTTCAAGAAGGAAATTATTTTTTTTAGAAATTATTACTGGCGAAACATTGAACTGTGACACTTTATAACCAGTTCAACACCCTGTATATGTTTGGCCATACGTATGTTCTTCTTAGCCTTGAGAAAAAAAATTGAAAACTTTCACAATGATTTTTGTCTTGAAATAAGTCAAGGAAATGTTCCTTGAAATCAATGACACAAACAAATCACCCTGTATAAACTATATTAAAAAAATACATAATAAGTAAGTACAGCACATATATTTTATGGTCGGGGTAAAACAGTGTAAATGTAGTCTTTCCAAAATTGCGTGGCATCTAGCATCAATTTGTCACACAACTTGGCATTGTAGTTGACATGACGTAGATGCACAATCTTGTTTTCTTCAAATTGAGGATCAGCAACAGCAAATACCGCATTTAGCTTCTCACACATCTTCATCTGCAGTTGCATTTGTGCTTCATATTTTTCGACAACCTTGTCATCTTTGATGAAATTTTCAATAGTTGTTTTTGGACACTTTACTTCTATTACCGCAGTGTCGGTCAGTCCATCTGGTGAGGCGCCAAAAATTGGAAATTTTGGGTCCAACACTAAACCACACTTTTTTGAAGATGTACGAAGAATCTTCTCGACTTCTTTTATTACCTGTTTGAAATAATGAAGGTAATGTCATTGGTGAAATATGAAATATACTTTGTTGTTACCTGGTCTTCTAATTGCAATCCTCGGGTCATTGCTTCTGTGGGTATGAATTTTGTAGCACCAAAAATCCGTTTTACCAAAGAACCTCCACCAGTTTTGCATCTACTTGCTTCATGCAATTTGGACGCTGTGATACGGCCATATCTCAGTTCATACCACATGATGTTGTCTGACTGTCCTTTGGTAAATTCAGCAGCATCAATACATTGCCTGTTTTGCATTTCCTTTGAGCAAAACTCTATAAAGCGGTCCGGCGATGTTGATTGTGCATCTCCTTCTACATACTTGCAAATAAGCTGGTGTATTGATAAGCTAGCGAACATAGGTGTTTTGTGGAGGAGCAGATATGTGCAGGTGCTGTTTTTGTCTTCGTTTTCCTCTAGAAATTTAGTGGCAACAGATCCTGAATCGGCAGTCCTTTCCACTTCCACTGTTGTTAACTCCGACAGTTTCAGGAGGTTTTTCTGAGTCCCTACTTTGGACAGTTCTGACTTCCGCCAGTAACAAGTTACTTCTGTCACTGACTTCTCTTCAGTCCGTCGATGCAGCCAAAATAAAAATGCAATTCCATGTTTGCAGCCACCTCTGGAAGCAGCACAATCATGGCACGTTGCCTCGAGGATTTCCGAAGTTGCTTCATTTACTTGCACTGTTACGTTGTAGCCCTTCGCATGAACTTTATCCTCAGGTGTCAGCTTTGCTTTGCAAATGACATTTTGTTGCCTTCTTTTGACTTGGACGTAACCCACGGCAGCGTCACCATAAGATTCGCGTGCTGACCTGATCAAAAAGTACCAAGAAAACAAGACGCATGTTAGTATAATATGTAGACACTAGTAGTTACTTGGGTACCTCATAAATTTTGCTCCTTTGGACTCCGGGCTGAGAAAATTTGCTTTCTCAAAACAATACTCCACAATCATGTCGAACCTCACTTGCGGCATGTTCCGTGAGTCCGCTTTCACGAACCCCTGTTCCACGTGCGTCATACCGTTAATATCAAATATGTACCTAAAAATTATCGAACTTAAATCTGAATATCATAGCCCAGGAATTTTAGGTTTCAACCTCAGAAAAAATCGAAAGGAGCTGAATTTTTGCATACAGGCTCACTAAAGAGTCCTGAACATCCCACTGAAATTCCCAAACTGTCCCATGTGCGCGTCATGGTTTTTTTTAGTGGAAAAGATCCGGTGCACATTCATGCTGGAAACATCCAGTTTGGCTCAAAGAAAGTTGAAATTTGGCATACACACTTGATTAAGAGTGCTGATCAACATGTTGAAATTTCAAAACTTTTTATTGCACGTGTCATGATTTTTCAGAGGAAGGGGTAAAATACCTCTTTTCGCAGTAGACATCGCAGTTGGCGCCGAAAAAGACTGAAAATTTGCATAGAGAGCCAGCAGAGTGTGTCGATTAAAATCCTGATTTTCCCAAACTTTCCCATTCAAACTTCATGTTTTCTTGAGAGAAAGAGCAAAAGGCACATTCCTGCTAAAATCGTTTGTTACAAGCTGAGAAGAGCTGAAAATTTGTGAGAATTTTCTAGTACTTGTTAAGAACAATACACTGGATCTACTCATTTCTCCAAAATGCGCTTCATGGTTTTATCGGTCAAAAGGTGTTTATACCTACTCTTCGCTGGAATTATCCAATTGAGGCTGAAATGAGCCGAGAATTTGCATGTAAGTATGAAAAAGTGCGATGAACAAAATATTGGAAAACCAAATCATCCCTATATGCGCGTCATACGTTTTCTCAATTTTAGGCAAATACCAATTGGAATGTGCCTATTACGTAACTTCATATAGCTGTATTTTGACACGGCGGCAGTCCGTCCATAGCGCAATGGTTGGCGCGTTGGAAATGCAACTGATTGTCGTTGCAGGCAGGGGTTCGATTCCCCCTTGGGATTGAATTTTTTTTCCAATATATATTCATCCGATTACATCTAAAGAGCTCTGCTTACAGGCTCACTTGAGTACTCACGCTAAATTGCTATACAAATAAAAACAATCACCTTATACATTTCCATTTCGGCACTCTTTTTTCACTAGGTGAAACGGTTCAGAAAAGAGCATTTTGTCTTGAAAAACTTGCACTTGCAGAATCGTCGCTATACGTGCTGCTGGTGCACGCCTTAGCACCGAACTCTACACTATCTCCCAAAATGGTAGACCTTCGCGTGTAGGTAATTTCTTCTGATGGGAACATATCAAAAGTTATGCGTCTCAATCGACTTTTCTTGCGCAACTTGAATAGCTCACCTGCATTCCTCATGTGTGTATCCTGGTGAATTTTTTCTTCTGCAGTCTTCAACAAATGGCTCGTTGCCATCACCTTGTTTTTGACTAGCCTTTATCAGACCTCTTATACCTGTCGTAACCTGAATGATGTCTCTTCCCTCAAGAGGCCTCTTGCACCGGAAACGGACATCCATATCGAGATCAAACTTTTACCGTCTGTTCACTCCTCAAAATCTTTAGTTATTCAAATCTTATTGTCGAAAGCAAACAACGGATTTACTTTTGCTGCTTATCGAACTTTAGCAATCTTCATTCTCTTTGGTTAATCAAGAAGATAACACTTCTGCTGAACGTATTCCTTTTTCTCTGGAGACTCATTTTTTCCTGTTTAACTGAATACCTGTTTGACTTCATTTTGCTTGTCTTTGGTTCCTGTAACGTGCTCTAGGTGAATCTGCCTTCCAAAGAGTTTCCTGGCTGGCTCCAGTGTATCATTAGGACTCTTACATGGCTCCATATATTTCCGGCTTTAATACTGGTAGCACCTAGATAGCACTCGTCTTGACACCTTTCCGCTTGCTGAGAGATAATGTTGCCGTGATTTTCCAGTAGGACGATAGCTTCACCAACAAGCATTGAAGGTAGTGGGAGTGAATCTTCACTTGCGGACTCCATCACTCCACTGGATAAAAGATGGTCGTGATAGTAACAGCAACGCTAACCTTGGTGTAGAAGTTCATAGACAGGTTGCTGGTTTCCGGTCTTGACGCCGATAACCTGCTTTCGATGTGTTCACGGCCCCTCGACAGTAGATGAAATGTGCAAGTCCAAACTTCTACACTGAAATTAGCGTTGCTGTTAATGTTACGGTTAAGGTCTATGTAAATGATACTTGACTATATTCCCTATTTTTTTTTTGCAGTAAGAAACTGTTACACTGGTTACATTTTTGATTTGTACTTTTCCATTTTGTTTGTAACCTCTTTTGTTGAAATATAGATACTGTTGATTATTTCCTGTATTTCTTCCCTCTAATCCCTTTTCGTATGCACGGATTACCAGAACCCATCAAAATTAGGATTTTATTTTTAGCAGGAAGCAGATGTTTACCACCTTGACAAATCTGATGTATCGATGGTTTATAGATCAAGTGAGTCTGTAAGCAGAACTATCAGTCCTCTTTGAATGTAATTGGATAAATATATTGAAAAAAAAATCAATCCCAAGGGGGAATCGAACTCCTACCTGCAACGACGATCAGTTGCATTTCCAACGCGCCAACCATTGTGCTATGAAGTGACAGCCGCCGCTCCAAAATACACCTATATGAAGTTAATTAATAGGCACATTCCAACCGGTAATTTCCTAAAATTAATAAAAACGTATGAAGCGCATGTAGGGAAGATTTGGTATTCCAGTATTTTATTCAGCGCACTTTTTCATACTTACATGCAAGTTCTCGGCTCATTTCAGCCCTGATTGGATGATTCCAGCGAAGAATAGGTATAAACACCTTTTGACTGATAAAACCATAAGCGCATTTCGGAGAAATGAGTAAATCCAGTGTATTGTTCTTAACAAGTACTAGAAAATTCTCACAAATTTTTAGCTCTTCTCAGCTTGTAACAAACGATTTAAGCAGGAATGTGCCTTTTGCTCTATCTCTTAATAAAACATAAAGTGTGAATAGGAAAGTTTGGGAAAATCAGGATTTCAATCGACACACTCTGCTGGCTCTCTATGCAAATTTTCAGTTTTTTTCAGCGCCAACTGCGATGTCTACTGCGAAAAGAGGTATTTTACCCCTTCCTCTAAAAATTCATGACACGTACAATAAATAGTTTTGAAATTTTAACATGTTCTTCAGCATGCTTAATCAAGTGTGTATGCCAAATTTCAACTTTCTTCGAGCCAAACTGGATGTTTGCAGCAAGAATGTGCACCAGATCTTTTCCACTAAAAAAAAACATGACGCGCACATGGGACAGTTTGGGAATTTCAGTGGGATGTTCAGGACCCCTTAGTGAGCCTGTATGCAAAAATTCAGCTCCTTTCGATTTTTTCTGAGGTTTTATAGATTTTTCGCCTAAAATTCCTGGGCTATCAACAGAAATGTTGAAAAAGTAAAAACTAACCTCTCAACTTCACATCGCCGGCGACAACATTGACACTTCCGTAATTCAGAGCACCCACCTCACCTCGAACAAAATCCCTAGATCCCGCTTTCGCTCCAAAGCTACTGCTTTCTCTTTTTGTCCTATTCCTAGTGCTATCTCCCATTCTTTTCTTTCATTCTCTCTGCCCGTACGACGTTGCCAGATGGTGCAACGAGCACAGAGCGCTTTAAATTTTAAATGCCCAAATTTCATTGTATTTTTTTAACGTAACTAAGGGTTTTTTTTGACATTATACAAAATACGGGTAGTCTTATTTCGTACATATTTTCATTGCGTACAGTCAGATATGCCATTTTCCAAATTAGGAGAATTCCCCATTCCGATGGCCGAGTTGTATTCGATGCATACCTATGCACGCTGTACGAGTGTCACGGTAATAAGTTGCTTGAATATTTATGGAGATATAGTTATATTTTCCTACGACCACCTATGAAAGTGACGTTTTCTCTATGTTATTGACACTTCGAAAGTACATAACAGTGCCGTAACTAGGGCGTGGCGAAGGTGGCATATGCCACAGGCGCAAAAATTTCAGGAGCGCAAAATTCAGCTTGGGTAATTCCTATTACTTAGTTTTTTCACATTTTATTTTAAATTTTTACCTGAACCTCTACTTCTACCTTTAACTTCACTAACTTTATAATTAAAAAAAGCGGCTTATTCTACCACTTTTCATGACATGATTCAAAACAGCCATAAAACGGATAAAATTGAAGAGTACGGCGCTGCAAGAAGTACAATGCTGAGAATGAAGCAGCGGTTGCGCTCGGCGCCGGCGCCCTTCGCGACGCCGCGCCGGTCGGTCTAGGTGCTTTTCGAGTTCCAGCTCCAGCCTGACTTTCACAGCATGTATTTACTTGCACTTTGCACCAAATAAATACAAGAGCGCTGAATCAGTCTGATATGGGGCCTGTCTATATCCTGCAAAATTTGTTTCATCTCTCGTTCAGTAAACTGAAGCTTCTCAAGTCGTATTTGCGCTCTTCTGTCGGCCAAGAAAGATTAACAAAGACATCTATACTTTCAATCGATAAAACAGCTACGTTGAGTAGAAGCTTGAATTATATGAAATTATAGACATATTTTTCGAATCTAACGGCTCGACACCAAGTTGGGGCTGAGACCGCCGGCGCCGTAAGTGCGGTTACTATAGCAACGGCCAATCAGACCGCTCTATTTGGCAAGTTACGCCGTCTTAACTTTTACGCCTGCAACTTGGTATCGAGCCCTAAATCTAGAAAAGTCCGGGTTGGTGGTTAAAGTTCCAAGATTTTCTCCATTTTTAATTTTTTTTGTCATAAAATTTATTTTCAGTTAGTTAGGTATTTGAAATAGGGTAGCAACGTGCATCTTTTTCCATTTTGATTCTGAATATATTGTCAATAACTTGACAAGTTTTGTTTTGTTGTTCAATTTTTATCTTTGTCATCCTACAGGTACTACTAGTATTTTGTTACTTCTTGTTGGAGACTTTTTTGTGTGAAAACAATATCAATTTAAAGTATGTCTCCAGCATTGATCGTTTGCTTCTTGAAGTGGCTTTGAATATTATATATTATATTATACCGGGTGATCATTTGAAAACTATCCACCTGCAATAACTCCCGATTCCTAGTCAATATTTCTTCGAGCAAAAACAGGTCGATTTTTATATCAAGGGGGACATCTAAAACGTACATTGGCAAATTTCTATCTTCAGCCCCCTCGCCCCCACCCATCCCAAAAATTAAATTTCAAATGACACTACCTACTTTGAGATAGGTACATCAAATTGAAGAAAATTAAATTGTGATATTTTCAAAAATTTCAACTCTACCCCCCCCTTCTCCTTAAAAATTCTTTGAGTGTGCCTTTCAATATACATACTGGACCCCTCAATTCTCTCCAGTTTAGTCAGCATCATCCTGAATAGCTTCAAAGAAGAGAATTTTCGGTGGAAAAATTTCCACCCAAATTGACCCCATTGCTCTCCCCCACCTCAACTTTGAAATTTAACAAAATGCCACCCACTTTGTGATACATCAAATCAAAGGAAATTAAATTCTCTTTGTAAAAACAATTTTTTTGAAATTTTCAACCCCTCCCCCATTCAACTGGACATTTGGATTATTTCAGTAGGAAAACGGGGGCTTTAAAACTTTTGAAAAAGATGTGTTCGGGGAGAGAATTCAATTCCCTTTGATGTGATGTATCACAAAGTAGGTATTGTCATTTTAGATTTTTAAGGTGAGGAGGGGGGAGCGAAGGGGTGAATTTGGGTAGCACTTTTTCCATAGAAAACTTTCTCTTTCGATGCTGTGCAGGATGACGTTGACAGCATTGAAGAGAATTGAGAGGTCAAGAATATTTAGTCGGACACTCAGAGAATTTAGGGGAGAAAAGAGGTGGGGTTGAAAATTTTAGAAGTATTTTTTCAGAAGAAGAATTTAATTCTGATGAATTTAATCTATCGCAAAATAGGTAGTGTCATTTGAAATTTCAAAGATGGGGTATGTGGGGACGAGGGGGCTAAAGATAGAAAATCCCTAATATATGTTTTAGATGTCCCTCTCGATATAAACGACCTGCTTTTGCTCGAAGACATTTTCACTAGGAATCGGGAGTTACTGCAGGTGGATAGTTTTCAAATGATCACCCGGTATAATTTGTGTTGATGTTTTTATTTTGGGTTGGGAAGCTCGACTGCAAAAGGATGGACGGCCGAGGGTTTGAAAATTGTTTTTAGAAACCGAATGAGTTTATTATTGGTTTCACCTATTTTTTGTTAAAGATTTTAAAAATATGATGATCATCTTATTGGTCATCTTGAATTTTTTTTTATAGATAATGATTGTGTTCCCATTGCGACCACAAATCCGGAGGGGAAGGAAATGGAAGCTCCCAGCGTAAATTTGAGATTATTATTAGCATTATCAATATTATTTGGGAAAATTTTCGCCTGCGGCGCTCTAGCAGAGCCGGCCCCTTTGTGATATTTGCTTTCTTGGGGCGCACAATTGCTACATTGCCACAGGCGCCAACAAGCCTAGTTACGGCACTGGTACATAATATCACACAAGTGTGAAATTTCTGAAAATCGCACGCTACTTGATTATCCAGAAGTGTATGAAATTTATTACCTGCGAAATTGACATTTTCCAGCTTTTCTGCCACAATATTCATCCACTGGCACATATGTTTCCTGATGCGTACATTATTCTGCATACATTCAATCGTAAATAACACCACCTTTCGCAATCATTTTATGGCCCCAAACATTCACGGAACACGGAATTTTGAATCGTCCTCAAAGAGACAAAACTGTTGAATCTTTCACGTTTCTCGTTTGTTCGAAATCCCATTATATCAAAACCGAGATCAAAACAGAACTCGATAAATGGAACTGTTCCTATAAATCGATTACCCACTTTATCTACATATGATTATGCGATTCATATTTATTATTCATCAGTTGCGATTCAAGTATCAAAACTTTGAATCTGGTCAAAAAGTCTCATAGTTCAGTCGTTCATTCCTGTTTGGATTGTTGCATTAGCTAAAAACTTCAATGACTAGAATAGCTTCTAATGTGACGCATGAAAGTCACATGTTGTTTTATAAAAACGGCTTGATTTTTATCCAATAACAGTATAACAGATGCAAATTTTGGCGCGACAAATTTGAATTATTTTTTCAAGTCAAAAGCCGCCTAGAACAGATAGTGCTACTAATTTTGAAATTATGGAAACTTGAAATTTGCAATTTTTGACACCCACTTTGTACTAGAATAACTTGAAAAAATTAGTACTTCAACAATTTGGAAAATTTTGGATTTCTATTTTTTCGTCAGTTTCAATATAAGTATAATTTTGGGGCTCAGGGAAAATGTGTTGTTCCGTAGTCATAATCGGGTGTGATTACTGAATTTTTTTTATATATTAAATAATTTTTTAGAAAATGATGTTAAATTTTTTTCAAGATTGAAATTTTTGGGGTCGTAGGAAAAATAGTGTACACAACTCGTTGGAAAGTGTATTTCTTGTACTCGTGGGGTTTCCGCACTCGTATGAAATACATCACTTTCCACACTAGTTGTAAATGTAATATACTATTTCATGACTTGTCCGCATTCGTAGCTTTTAATCTCAGCCGCGGCTTGTGAAATGAAGCGCTTCATCGACAACGCTGCCCCACACTAAATTTTAATAATATTATTGTAATAATTGTTCATCGTTATTTGGGCAAGATTTTGGCTTTTCTTGGTTCTAGTGCCAAGGCCATGAGCTACCCAATGGAGTCTGAATCTTTTGAAAACAAGCCTTCTAAAGTGACAAGCTGGAGCGCTGGGAGGATACGGCTGATGACCGCTGATGGTTTCGCTCCAAAAGTTTGCAGGTGCCATCAGTCGTATCCTCCCAGCCCCCCAGCTTGTCACCTTATTCTTGCCCCAAAAAGTCATTCTACTGAAAATAAAAAGTGAACTAGATATATCTAATATCTTTGCCTGTGGAATTCACGTTTTACATGTTATTCCTTCTGTATTCTGGGGTGGTATCACGGTCGATTATCCTTACCCATTTATCGAAAAGGTAGTCCTCAATCTTTCTTAATGCATATGTAATCATAATTGTACATTGAGTAGGTATAATAATATAAACTTTGTGGTGCTGACTTAAAGAAACTTTTTTTCTGGATAAATACCATTAATATGATTATTATCAAATAAAATTATCGACGCCTGCCGATACCTAATGTACGACAAATAAACGCGACATCGCATCGCCACAGGACAAATTGCATTTATAAACGCAATGTATATTCTATTTATTGCTGTTTTATTATCAAAATGAATGCGTAAATATTAACCATTCTGAGTTTGCACGACTGCGGTGTAAAATTTGATGAAATTTATTCCATCCGTTCATTTATTTGTCGTTTTTTTTGCTGCTCGTACTTTTAGCGGGCATATATCCGCTCGTAAACAATGAAAATCGCATTTTTATGGTGATTATAAATTTCACATTTTTCCGCCGACATTAACAACCCCAAAAACTGAGCCAAAAACCAACAAATCCAATATTTAGTATAGTGCATTCCATACTATAATTATTATGATGATCAATAAGGTTTTGAAAAAATGTGACTATTTTGTTCGCACATCTTCTCTGAAATACGTGGGTATCCAATAAAAAAAAGTAAAAATTGTAGCGTCATGTCATGACCGAGGTCATGACAATTTTAGAGAACACAGACCACGACCATTAGGGGTAGGACGCCAATTTTGTTACGTTGAGGTCTGTGTGCACTCGATCCATTTTCATTTTATTGTACCTATAGTGCCAAGAGTTCGGTCGACACTGAAAAAAGTACACGATTGTTCACTTCAGTTCACTTTAATTCAATTTATTCTGTCGAGAGCTGGTGAGTCGTTAGACCAAATCAATTAGGTGTGGCCAAACCGAAATGATGCGGCACCTTCGACTACACTGGCTCATGGCCCACAAGTACCTACCCTACAAGTATCATCAATGTCACGGCTTTCTGCATTAAAGCGAGCAAGCTATGGAGAAATTGTGTTGTGTTGGTACGAATGATATACGATGACAAGGGGATGCCAGCCAGTTGTCTATACGTGCAATTTTTAATGTGACACTTTGTCACCGTGTCGAGATATCATCTTCGCGAAAGTGAAAATTTTTGAGCACACGCCAGGAATCGTGAGTTTCTTTGGAGTGCTTTGCATTGTGGACGATAAGGGACATTGTCTTCACTGGTTGGTGGGTCTCCGCCAAGGTTGTTAGGTTTTTGGCTACTAATAAATGATATTATTCGGATGAAAAGGCCCACCGCCCAAAAGGCTACATCTTCTGATGCACATCACTGGAGTTGTGAGTACTAGGTACCTACTTCTACCTATTATACCTACTGCAACAGCAAGCAAGATATGAATACACATGCTGGCAGACAACACAGTGTACGATCGCACGCAAAATAAACGGAGACACCTAAAATACTTTGAGGCCCTAGTTTCCAGACTTCTAGTTGTGTGAGATTGATGCATTTATTCATGTTGATTGATCACACTAGTGTGCACGCAAAATGCAAAGAAACATCACCAGTACACAACTATAGAAGTCTAAAAACTAAGGTCTTGACCTAAATTCAGTGTCTCCGTTTTTTTTTGCGTGCGATGGTACCTACCTACTCAACTCACGCCCAAATTGTCTCGTCTCCGTACAGTTGAACTCCATGAATTATTGCCCTACTATTCATATTGTCCATCTAAAGAACAAGTTTCCTCTTGGGCAGTGGGTTTTTCCTTTTTAAATTTCATTTAAAAGAAGCCAATAAGTAATAAGCAGTGCAGCAGTCTTTCGAACAAATAAGGCCCTGGGCACTAGGCAATGAAGGTATAATATAGCTTCATATGAGCTTCATAGATAGGTATATGAAGGGGCCTTATAAAGGTATGCGAAAAAAAGAACCCGAGCAAGGCGAGCAGCACCGCAGGTCAAGACCCCCCGCGAAAAGGGGCGTAGAAACCCAGTGGCATGACCAGAAGTTGAGGGCCGAGTGGGAAAAGGTAACGACGAGGGTGAAAGCTCGGGATTGGTAGCACCGCAGTGTATATTTTTGGAAATAATAATAATAATGCACGTAATAATCGGCATATTCCAAGCGTTTCGCGATTTCACTTTTTGACTTTTATATCATAATTATTTATTGAGCAAACTTTTTCCACAAAAATTTCGCGCTTCTTAAAAATTGTCGACAGGACACCGGTCTTTTCTGGATTAGTTTAGTGGTATGAAACGCCGTCGGCGCTTGGGAGTTGAGGGGAGGGGCGCAGGATAGGCTCAAAAAGTGACGTCATTAAAAAATAAACGTCGTGAACGTGATATGAGGACAATATTTTTTTACAAAAATAGTCTTCAGTTTTGGAAATTTAAAGGGACCTTGGGGGCCTCAAAAAAGCCGCAGCCCTGGGGCCCATGCCTGAAGACGGCACTGGTGATTAGGTACCTTGTAACATAAGTGGATTTCTGGAAAATTGGGACTGCTACCCAATATTATTTATGAAATCGTGAAGAATCGAGTGTCAAAGGATACACCCGGTAAACATGATACATTGCGACGATGGACAAAATTGTTCAGATGGGTTCTAAGAATATGCATGAGAAAGTGCATTGCATTACTCAAATAAAATAAACACCGTGTAATATTGCACCGACCCCATTAATAATCATTTGCACATAATAAATAGGGTTCCTGCACGATTTTTTTTTTCTGTCTCAGATGAAGTTAGACTGGCCAATTACCCTCATGTGCATGCTAGGTGATTTCCCGCAAACTTGTACAGTTTTTTTATTTTGTAAACTTAAAACGCAGAAACTGATAGGTACCTACTTATAGGCAGCTTCCAACCACTGCCACTGTGGCCTCGAGTGGTTTGATGACGACCTGTCCCAGAATTCAACGTTAATTTGCATTCTACTTCCTATCAAAGTTTGAAAATGGAGCCAAATAAATTGGCAGTCAGTTCCACCAAAGTTTTACGAGCGAATCAACTTCATCACGCTCATGGTTGCTATTCAACAGTTGGTAGCAGGGCCTTCTTACTATAAGTGATAAAGTGACAGTTAACTCGTTCGTAAAAGTTTGGCGGAACTGGAGGTGGGTCGTGTAAAAAATGTTGTAGGTATGCAGCTCGTGAAGCCTATCCTAGATCTTCAGTCTGAATGTACCCCCGGGCCTAAAAATGAGGCCTCGCTCCTACTAAATACATGAATAACTAAAACAATATCTATAGGTACCCAAAATTCTACAGTGCTTGGCAAGAAGAAACCTTTGTTTAGGTTTTAGAAATTTCTGACATGAAGCCAATAGGGTCCTTGCACGATTTTTTTTATTGCCTCTAATGATGTTTTGGTAGCCAAATAGCACCACAGACTGAACGGTTTTTCGAAAATCTCAGTATATTATTTAATTTTGTGAATTTAAAACACAAAAACTATTAGGCATGCAACTTCCATGCATCGATGTGTCAGCTGCGGGATGACGTCATCGTGCCCCGGGCTGGGGCTACTTGATTCTACACTAACAGATTGCGACTACGAATTTTAAATGTTTGACATAATCTCACTGTCATCGTTTCAGACGTCTGTGGGGCTAACGCTCAATCCAGGTTGAAAAGCGCGCAGCACGAGCTTGAGGATGGCCCTGACACGTGAGCAAGGGCGACGGCGCTGTTCGCGGCTCCAAAATTGAAATAGGTCTGTAAAATAATGAAGATTTGAATTTTGGCGGGGTTTCAGGGCGCAGGGTTGCAACCTCGCAAAAAAAAACTTGCAAACGAAAAATAGAACTTTCGGGTTGATGTCATCGTGGTCATACAAGGTCATTGTAGAAGCGACCGCGTTTTTGGCTCGAAAAAAATATTCAACTTTCATCTTCATTTGAAGGAACCGATTTTTTTGAAAATTTTTTTGGGCATAAATTATTGTGAAAACGTTTTGAATGATTTTATGAAGTAATCGTCTCAATATAAAATTCATGCAAGGACCCTCTAATTGGAAACTGAGGTCAAAACAAAAATGACTTATAGTACAGGAAAAATAGTAAAGAAATCGACGAAACCTCGGAATAAATATGGACGTCCTGAAAATTTGATATTTTGTTCAGAATTAAGTGCTCTACAACATATCCAAAATCGCCAAAAATCGCACGCGGGGGTATTGAGTTATTGGAGGGGGAGTAACAAATTGCTGGTGAAAATGGAGGGGATGGAGCCCGTCAACCCACTGGATGCGAATACATTATAGTTCGACGTATCATATCTCATTGATACCATTTTGGCACAAAAAGTGTCCATCATTGTTGAAGGGGAGTAGTGGGGGGGCGAAGTTCTGCTGGGTGGTCCATTTTGTTTTCATGGCCATTTAGAACCGATCACGACAAGTTTGGTATCTTTTCCGACTGAATTCAATCCGATGTGCAAATTCGGATTAAAACAAAATTGAACAAGTTGACTTGAGAAAACTTTTTTTTTTGACAATTTTGACGATTTTTTTTTTGTACTGTTGGAGGTGTTAATTCTTAGAAAATTTTCAGGGACCAATAAATTGGAGTGTATTCCCCACAAAAATCATCCACTCGATGTATAATTTTGTTTCTCGAGTTTAAAAAACCGATTTGAACTTGAGCCGCCGCGGCGCGTCGTCTACTACTGACCAGAACACTACAGCATGCACCTTTAAATGAAAACACCTCAAACTATTGGAGAAATAGCAACTCATCTTTGAAAATTGGAGGATTTGTGCAGAACTGAATTCCCTATACCATGAACAAAATCGCCATGAATCGCAATGCAAGATTTTGAGTTATTCGAGGAAGAGTATAACACTTTGACAGAATTCATACTCTATAAACTGTTACCTCTCCCCTTGAATAACTCAAAACCCTACAGTGCGATTCATGGCGATTTTGTTTATGTTATAGGGAATTCAATTCTCCACAGATCCTCCAATTTTCGAAGATCAGTTTTTATTTCTTCAGTAGTTTGAGGTGTTTTCATTTAAAGGTGCATGCTGTAGTGTTCTGGTCAGTAGTAGACGACGCGCCGCGCCGGCTCAAGTTCAAATCGATTTTTCAAACTCGAGAAACAAAATTATACTTCGAGTGGATGATTTTTGTGGAGAATACACTTCAATTCAATGCTCCCTGAAAATTTTCTAGAAATGAACACCTCCAACAGTACAAAAAAAATTCGTCAAAATTGTCTAAGAAAAAACAAGTTTTCTCAAGTTAACTTGTTCAAACTTGTTTTCATCCGAATTTGCACATCGGATACGAGTTCAGGAGATTGAATTTAGTCGGAAAAGATACCAAACTTGTCGTGATCGGTTCTACATGGCCATAAAAACAAAACGGACCACCTAGCAGATCTTCGCTCCCCCACTACTCCCCTTCAGCAATGATGGACACTTTTTGTGCCAAAATGGTATCAATGGGATATGATACGTCGAACTATAATGTATTCGCATCCAATGGGTTGCCGAGTTCCATCCACTCCATTTTTACCAGCAATTTTTTACTCCCCCTCCAATAACTTAAAACCCTACTATTAGCCTCACCAATCACCCAGTTTCGATGACAATTCATTTTTTTTTATTCTCTATCTTTTGCTTATTAAACTACTGCTACTGTAGCTAAGTGCAGAAACTCAAATATTGACAAAATTGAACTTTGATCTAGGCGGACTACAGCCAAAATTCAACATCCTCAGCGAACCAACCCGTATCTACACTGATCGGATCACCTGGTTCTTGAGGAAGCGAGCATAAATAACACTTAGTACTTCATAGAAAACATTATTCCGATCGAATTTCCATGCCTAGCATTTATTATTATTCATTGATGCGACCGCCGACCGGTGGTAAATCAACAAAATTCATTTTAAATAATTCTTCCCGCAAACATCAACTTGCTCCTTATGTGCATTGACAGAAATGGCGTTAACAAGTTAAATTGATAGGATGTGTGCTGTTTGCTGTAATAATAAATGTAAAACAGCTATGTTTGTTTTGGGCATGCGAAACATGCACGGAATATAAACATCGGGGAGGATTTATTATCAGAATATTGACATGAATTGTGGGAGACGACAATAAAAGCTCTAATTGCAAAAACCCAGAGATGATAAATTTGCTGCATGTTATATGAATTTTAATTTACATACCTCATAACTTACGTGCCGGGCATTTCAAAAATTGAAACGCGATAATGTATGGCGCTTTCGAGATCTGATTTTCGCCATTTCAATTATTAATCCGTTACAAACGGAAGCAATATAACACCGTAAGCGTGGAATTTCAATTCTGCGGCGGCTGGAAATCTCCCATATTTCTACAAATAAACAAGTGCAGATACCTGCTCATCTCAAAATTAATTACTAATAATTTATTGTAGGCAATTCAGACAAAGTGGGTACCTACTCTAAAGTGACGCGTGGCTCGTCGCCGGTCCTGTCTTATATGAATTCTATTTAGATGAGAGCGATATCGGAATCGGAAAAAAGTTGAGAGTGCGACATGGAAGGCCAAGTGGTGAAACAGTGATTTTCAGCGCAACCCATGGAATGGAGAGCGCTTAAACTCTCGTGTTGCACTGCGATATTCACTGCACCGATCTATGATGTCCAAATCAGTTTTACGATTGATGGCCAACGAGCTAGAACTTTGAGCCAAAAAAAATTTCACGATTCTACGCCATCTTGACCAGTCATATTGAAATTTCTCGTAAATGAACCGATTTTGATGAAAGATGAAATATGAAACAAATCTACTCGTGTGCCGTATAATTAAGAATGTGATAGTATATTACATAACAAGCAACGAAAGTGATACTTCTCGCATGAGTGTGAAAAATTGCGCATGAGTGCGGTAATCACACGAATGCAAGAAAAGACACTTTCTTGCGAGTTGTGTACACTATTTTTCCTTCGACCGACCTTTTTTCCTTGTCCAACGTCTGCTCATTGACGATCAAAGTATCAAAATACTTATGTCAGAAGGCGTCACTTACTGATACTACTTATTGATATCCTATTTTCTGATGTATATTTTCGAATGTTGTATTGCCACTTTTCCATTTTTATGTAAATTGAATGAAATTACCGAAAACCAGATGAAGTTCCTCCAATTTTGAGAAATTTCACAACAACCGGCAACGCTGTTCGACATTGACAGTTGCTAGAGGGATTTTGAGATATTTTGTTCAAATTTAGCTAGCTACTAAAACTAAATTATTTCCCTCTTGATTTCAATGTCACGATTCAGCCAACAATCTCACGCGATTTGTTTTATTTCATCTATTACTGATTACTGGAAGTTCTCGACTTTGAACAACGACCACCTACTGAGGGCAAAGAAGTATCCAGTGGCATGCCCAGGAAAGTTTGTCAAATACTGGAATATGGAAAATCGTTTGCCATGGAACTATGTTTGGCATTTAAAAGCGAAAGCAAAAGGCACTAGTGACAATATTTTTCACTTTCGCGCAGAGTGTTTGCAATTGACAAGTTTCGCGCCTACTATACCGTACAGAAAGTAACGTTTTCATGGGTGGTCGTAGGAAAAATTGTTTCCTCGACTCGCCGCCATGTTGGCTTTTCCACAAGTGAAACAATTTAGGAAAGCGGATCTACCCAAAAGAAAATGCGTTATTGAACCTGACGCCCGTGAAGGCATATTCATTTTTTTCTTTGTGGTAGTACGGATAGGGAACCTAATTATCACGCGACCGGTCGGCCGGCATAAGGGTACCGCATTCTGGCTGAGCGTTTGTTTACTAAATGGCCTCACGGAGTTAGGGAGTGACAGCTGTCGGCATCACGGAAGGCCATAGGCGTCCGTCTCAACGGGCTCTGGCTGTCAAGAGCGTGTTAATTTTGGATTTAGGTGTACAAATTCGTGTGAGAGGTGGATATGACTTGCCCGATGAGTTTCAAAACACGTCTTTTATGCTGCTATATGAATGAAGTTTTCATGTATGTTCGGTTGCGGTCATCAAGCAACAGCACCGGACCCCGCAAATTTCCTTTTCTCTCCGCTCATGATAAATTTTGACACATAGCTGAATTTTAGCCCCTCCCATCGGCCCTTAGCAACGGATGATTGCGTAACCCTTGTACAGCCAAAGCTGTCGATAATCTAGCAACCCTGAGTACGGAATGTGAGGGAGGCCCTCGTGCGCCCTTTTGTGTAACTTTACTAAATTGTTCCAAAAGAATGGTGCTTATTACTGACGATTGATTGACCATGCGCCCCCCTACTTTGGGGCTTCCTTATCTACCTTGCAGGTGCAACGGTGCAACCCACCTTCAATCTGGATAAATGATTCGATTTCCATCGTGGGGAAATCTTTTGTGACTTTGACGAATGTTGACAGCCTTTTAAGCGCACTTGTTTAAATAGTACAGGAAAAATAGTAAAAAAATCGGCGAAACCTCGGAATAAATATGGACGTCCTGAAAATTTGATATTTTGTTTAGAATTAAGTGCTCTACAACATATCCAAAATCGCCAAAAATCGCATTCGGGGGTTTTGAGTTATTGGAGGGGGAGTAAAAAATTGCTGGTAAAAATGGAGGGGGTGGAACCCGTCAACCCATTGGATGCGAATACATTATAGTTCGACGTATCATATCTCATTGATACCATTTTGGCACAAAAAGTGTCCATCATTGTTGAAGGGGAGTAGTGGGGGGGCGAAGTTCTGCTGGGTGGTCCATTTTGTTTTTATGGCCATGTAGAACCGATCACGACAAGTTTGGTATCTTTTCCAACTAAATTCAATCTCCTGAACTCGTATCCGATGTGCAAATTCGGATAAAAACAAGATTGAACAAGTTAACTTGAGAAAACTTGTTTTTTCTTTGACAATTTTGACGAATTTTTTTTGTACTGTTGGAGGTGTTAATTCTTAGAAAATTTTCAGGGACCAATAAATTAGAGTGTATTCCCCACAAAAATCATCCACTCGATGTATAATTTTGTTTCTCGAGTTTAAAAAACCGATTTGAACTTGAGCCGCCGCGGCGCGTCGTCTACTACTGACCAGAACACTACAGCATGCACCTTTAAATGAAAACACCTCAAACTATTGGAGAAATAACAACTCATCTTCGAAAATTGGAGGACTTGTGCAAAACTGAATTCCCTATACCATGAACAAAATCGTCATGAATCGCAATGCAAGATTTTGAGTTATTCGAGGAAGAGTATAACACTTTGACAGGATTCATACTCTATGAACTGTTACCTCTCCCCTTGAATAACTCAAAACCCTACAGTGCGATTCATGGCGATTTTGTTCATGTTATAAGGAATTCAATTCTCCGCAGATCCTTCAATTTTCGAAGATCAGTTCTTATTTCTTCAACAGTTTGAGGTGTTTTCATTGAAAGGTGCATGCTGTAGTGTTCTGGTCAGTAGTAGACGACGCGCCGCGCCGGCTCAAGTTCAAATCGATTTTTGAAACTCGAGAAACAAAATTATACTTCGAGTGGATGATTTTTGTGGAGAATACACTTCAATTCAAGGGTCCCTGAAGATTTTCTGGAAATAAACACCTCCAACAGTACAAAAAAAATTCGTCAAAATTGTCAAAGAAAAAACAAGTTTTCTCAAGTTAACTTGTTCAAACTTGTTTTCATCCGAATTTGCACATCGGATACGAGTTCAGGAGATTGAATTTAGTCGGAAAAGATACCAAACTTGTCGTGATCGGTTCTACATGGCCATAAAAACAAAATGGACCACCTAGCAGAGCTTCGCCCCCCCACTACTCCCCTCCAACAATGATGGACACTTTTTGTGCCAAAATGGTATCAATGGGATATGATACGTTGAACTATAATGTATTCGCATCCAATGGGTTGACGGGTTCCATCCCCTCCATTTTTACCAGCAATTTTTTACTCCCCCTCCAATAACTCAAAACCCCCGAGTGCGATTTTTGGCGATTTTGGATATGTTGTAGAGCACTCAATTCTGAACAAAATATCAAATTTTCAGGACGTCCATATTTTTTCCGAGGTTGAAATCTATCTTTCTTGTACTAAAACGGGAAGGCGCTCATGTCCTCGCTTTGTCCGTCTGTTTGTCCCTCGGTCTGTCTGAGGCGTTACACATCTAGTCCTAGCATCTAGTCCTAGATGCAAGGATTTTTGCAAAAAATTTCAACTCCAATGGGTAGCTCAGGGTCTTGGGACCCAAACCAAAAAGAAATATGGACGAAATAGCAATTAACAATCATAATATCAACAATTTGGTGCAGCACGGAGTACCCGTTCTTATTAAAAACATAATTACATACCTATTCGTTGGGTTATATTTAGAGGGAATTTACACAGCGGTATTATCCACGGGTCAATAGTTAATTAGTTGTTTAATTTTAAAAATGACCCCAAGGCTACACAGAGGATTATTCGTTGCTCAAGGAGTCCTAAACAAGAAAGATTTCAACTTCAATGGATATCTCATGGCCTTGTACCCGAACCAAGAAAAAGCTTGCCGAAATAAAGATAAACGATTACAATAATATTTAGTAGGTATATTATGATACGAGTTTTGTAAAGCATCGTATCGTCACACGCGTCATTTTAAAGCATGAGGAGCGAAGCGACGAAAACACTAGACAAAACTCATTCTCTAAGTCGTCATCGGAACTTAAAGGTTGAAAACTTTCAATTTCCAACTTCAAAAGAAAAACAGCTGCCACGCACTCTAGAATTAGAATCGCTAACTTCACGTGTGTGTGTGTGTGTGTGTCTCAAGATGCTGGCTGCTGCTACTACAAACTAAAATGAGTAAACTGCTGTTGTTGGGAAGATAAAAGAAACTGATATAATCAAGTTAAGAGAACGTCTGCTGTTGGACCTGCGGTTACCCTTTTCGGGATGTAGGTCACGTGTGTCCTTTATAGAGGCTCGCATACAGATAAGCCTGTGCGGAACACGATCATTTCAATAGCATTGATGACCTTATGTCCCAGGAAATGGGATCGTCATCGCTTATATCATTTTACAGTTGGCCTGCACAATGGACAATGTTGTAGCAAATCTCGTTGAAACTCGCTTGTTAAATGCAACTTAGTCAATGGTGACGAATTAAGTTATTCGCGGAATGAACAAACGTGTATATCGTGCATGTTCATTAAACTTGGTCTGTTGAGAGATAACGTTGCGGTCACAGATGACAGCTTTGTTATACCTTTCAGTGGATTTCGGGATCACAGTTCCATAACTATAGATGGCGTTAATTAAAATTGTTTACACGAGAGTTAGTAGGCATATTGCGACTAGTATTGTGTGTGCGGACATTGGCTAATTGATCTCGACTTGTGGGTATGTAGGTAGGTACGCTGAAATTATGCAGCTTTGTAGGTTTTTGGTTGCGAGTTACAGTTTTTAGTTTTGGGGAGAACTCGTTGTTTCATACTTTTTCCAACACACTTGATTAGCCGCCGACCAAAATATTTCCTTAATCTATGTATGATCATCAATTCATTATACATCATATTGCGGAAAATGCGAATGGATCTGGGTTTTAGAGTTACCATGACATGACATATGACGCTCATATCTAATCATGAAGATGAATCAAATATAACATATCAGTTTGCGACTGAACTCAGTAATCTAACGCAAGTTAAGCCGCATCCACATAGGATTAGTGCAGTGGCAACGGTATGGCTAAAACTTACGGTAAGAAACGAGTGGTAGTGGGAGAGCAGTTGGGATGGCAGAAATTTGAAGTTTTCTGGCATTCCGCACTGTCCTTGCCAATTTTCTTGCCATCGCCAATCACAATTCACGATTTCGTTGCCAAGCTATTATTGCGGCGTGATGACTTGACTGATAATGCGAATCTGCTACTGAGTCATTCCATGCCAAAACGATCACTTTCTGCACTCATGGTGACCGATTTTCCTAAATTTTGGATATGTTGTAGAGACATGAAAATAAGTCAACCCGTATTCGCCAGTTTTTTTTTATAAATTTTTTTTTCGGAATTACAATTTTTTCAAATTTTCCACTTTTGCGTTGCATCCTACTCTGAGAAAAATCATAGCTCTTTAGTCCAATGTTCGATCTTGAATATTTTTAATTTGATTTAACCACAAAAGATAAGGAATTTTGAACATTGCACTCTTTTTTTGACAGATGTTGAAGAAAAGTATGGAAAGTCGCTTTTCCGAGAAGAAAACGGTATACTGAAAAATGGTACATCTTCGATTTTCCCAATTTTTTGATATATTGTTCTGTGAACTTTTCTGAATCGATAAGTAATGGTCGCCAGAATGGACATCGCCCAAAAACCCACGAAATGAATTTTTTTAGCGAGCCGCGCAAGCTGATTCGGCGCTCAGGAGTCCAGTAAGATGAGGCGATTTTTATGCTGAAGTTGGAACTAACTGAGGGCTCGATGAAAAAAATATGGCAATGTAGAGAATGAGAAACTGAATTAGAAAAACCAAAGTTTCACTTCCAACCCCCCGGGAACCATGGAAAAAAACGGCGAAGATTAAAAAACATGCGCCGCGATCTTTCTTCTGAAACGGTGAGAGAACGGTGAGAGATATCTGAGAACTAAGAGGAACAAAGTTGTAGCGAATTCAATAATCTACAGAAAAGTCCCCTAGGGCATATGTCTAACTTCTTCAGTTTAACCGTTAATCCCGGTCAAAGTTGCGCGCCGGTCCAGTGAAGTACGCGTGACATTACTCCTTGAATGCTGCAAGAATGGCTGGAGATCCCAAAATTGTAAGCGACGAAGTTGTAGAGAAATGAAAGTTACTCTAGCAGTTTCTCAAGGTCAATTATTAGCTCTTCTAGTTTAGTCGTGAGCCACGTTCGAAGTTGCGCGACAATCTTGTTAATGAAGTGGTCCTTTTGGAAAACTTACGACTAAACCAGAAGAGCTAATAACTGGCCTTGAAGATTTTCTAGTGGAACATTCAATTCTCTGCAACTTTGTCGCTTGCAATTCTCGGATATCTTCAGCCATTCTCGCAGAATTCAAGAAGGAATGTCACGCGGACAGTTTTTCCACTTCACTAGACCGGCGCGCAACTTTGGCCGCGATTAATGGTTCAACTAGAGAAGTTGGACATATGCCCCCGGGGACTTTTCTGTAGATTATTAAATTCCCTACAACTTTGTCCCTTACAGTTTTCACAAATCTCTCACCGTTCTCTCACCGTTTCAGAAGAAAAATCGCGGCGCATGTTTTTCAATCTTCGCCATTTTTTTTACATGGTTCCCGGGGTGGTTGGAAATGAAACTTTGGTTTTTCTAATTCAGTTTTTCATTCTCTACAAAGCCATTTTTTTTATCGAGCCCTCAGTTAGTTCCAACTTCAGCATAAAAATCGCCTCATTTTACTGGACTCCTAAGCGCCGAATCAGCTTGCGCGGCTCGCTAAAAAAATTCATTTCGTGGGTTTTTGGGCGATGTCCATTCTGGCGACCATTACTTATCGATTCAGAAAAGTTCACAGAACAATATATCAAAAAATTGGGAAAATCGAAGATGTACCATTTTTCAGTATACCGTTTTCTTTTCGGAAAAGTGACTTTCCATACTTTTTCCAACATCTGTCAAAAAAGAGTGCAATGTCCAAAATTCCTCATCTTTTGTGGTTCGATCAAAACAAAAATATCCAAGATCGGACATTGGACTGAAGAGCTATGATTTTTCTCAGAGTAGGATGCAAGGCAAAAGTGGAAAATTTGAAAAAATTGTAATTCCGAAAAAAAAATTTATAAAAAAAAACTGGCGAATACAGGTCGACTTATTTTCATGTCTCTACAACATATCCAAAATTTATGAAAATCGGTCACCATGAGTGCAGAAAGTGATCGTTTTGGCATGGAATGACTCTACTGTGAGATGCGAATGCCAAATTTTAGATGTTACAAGAAAGAGCCGTTTGACAGTTGTTGCGTCAGGTCGGCAGCTGACGTGCCAAGTTGCTAGTTCCGCACTAATTCTATGTGAACGCTCGTGGTAAGATTGGTTTATTACCTACGCAGTCCCCCTGCAGTCCAACTGCACTAATCCTATGTGGATGCGGATTCAAAAAGAGACAAAGCGATAAAACGCAAGGGAGGGAGCGAGACACCACTCGCAACTCAGGATTGATTACTGAGATGTGTTATATAAATAGATGGCAAACAAAACGCGGCGATAATCAGGGATAATCAGTACATATCCAGATATTCCGAAGTCGTAAAAAGGGTGATAAATAAATTCTACCAGCAAAACAAATAAGTATTCATCACTAAACAATGAAGGTCCTTTATGAATTCTTGGAATGGCTACCTGAGTGCACCCTGAATTACCCTGTTAGAAATTTCATATACAAACAAATAGAAATTGTATTTGCTTTTATATGAATTTATCTGAACTTACTGGGATCTATATGAAGAACAGTTCTATATGTTATCAAACCTACTGGCTTCTATATGAAAAACTAATTAATATTCTTTATCTGGAATTACAAAAGCGACTTTATCAGTCTCTATATGAAAAATTCCTATCACGCTGAGATCTAATAAATGCATATAGGTTTTTTATTTGTGAATACATTATAAAGAATATATACTTGCCCGTTCTATTTGCAGATGCAAAAAAGATTTCTGTTTGAATTTGCCGCGATTGATACCGGCAATAAAGGTTTCTTATGTATCTCAGTTGCTTGCCCAAGTGTCCAGTGCCCGTACGCTTGGTTTGACTTGTGCGAGAAAAAGTGAAAAAGCAGACGCGCAGGACGTTCACTTTAGTGTTTTTATTGAATCGTGAATTTTGAAAGATGCCTGACCCAGAAAGTGCCTTTGTCTATGTGAAATTTTCAGGGTAGTTTCTTCAATTTCAAGAAAGCTAAGTGTATTAGTTTTCTTGAAATTACGGAATAATCACATCGAGTTGGATGGTTGGGAGCCACTGTGCTCTCAGTAAACGAAACGTCAAGTGACAGCTTTTTGACAGTGTAAATAAACATCTCGTGGTTAACCGAACTTTTGGATGCTGGAATGATCGCACACATTTTCTTCGCCTGCTGATTCCCACTCAATGTTATTAGTGTTGATTCCACGCACTTTGAGGGAGAAGCAAAATAATGTCGTGCTTAGTCAAGTGGCCAAGTAGCGAAGTGGTGCCAGTCCACACCACCCAAAATCCCTAAATAACCATCAAGATGGCGGCGCCTATTATTGCAGGTGTCGGACGTCTCTCTTGCGCAGTATAGCTATTTAAGGACGGAGTTCAATTGGTAAAATAAGCGTTGCGAAATCAATCCCTGTGGGTTTATTCCTTGACGGATTCTTACCATTTTGGTCTCTTTCGAAAGCTACAAGGATGTACTTTGGTTTGAGCCCATTGGCATTTCCAAAATTCAATCAAAAAAAAATATTTTTGGATTTTGGAATAGCCAATGGGCTCAAACCAAAGCACATCCTTGTAGCTTTCGAAAGAGATCAAAATGGTAAAAATCTGTCAAGGAATAAACCCAGACGGATTGATTTCGCAACGCTTATTTCACCAATTCAACACTGTCCTTAAGTATGTGCGAATTGTGCAGAAATGTGAACTAACGGCTGAACTTCAATTACGTAACGCAACTTGCGCCTCTCATTTTTTATGACATTGATAAGCCAATCATCGATCGCGTCGGATTATGTTATGTTGCCACAGTGACCGGCAGTGCCGTAACTAGGCTTGTTGGCGCCTGTGGCAATGTAGCAATTGTGCGCTCCAACGATGTAAACATCCCAAGGGGGCCAGGCCCTGCTAGAGCGCCGTAGACGAAAATTTTCTCAGATAATAATAATAATGCTAATAATAATCTCAAATTAAGGCTGGAAGCTTCTATTTCGTCCCCCTTCGGATTCTTGGTCACAATGGGAACACAATTACCTATGAAAAAAAATTCAAAATGGCCAATAAGATGATTATCATATTTTTAAAATCTTTCAGAATCAAAATGGAAAAAGATGCACGTTGCTATCCTATTCCAAATACTCAAGTAACTGAAAATAATTGTATGACAAAAAAAATGGAAAATGGAAAAAATCTTGGAACTTCAACCACCAAGCTGAACTTCTCTAGATTTCGATTGAAAAAAATATGTCTATAATTTCACAAAATTCAAAATTCGTAGCTGTTTTATCGATTGAAAGTATAGATATCTTTCTTATTCTTTCTTGGCCGACAGAAGAGCGCAAATACGACTTGACAGCTTCAGTTTACTGAACGAGAGATGAAAATTTTTTGCAGAATAATATAGAGAGACCCCATCTCAGACTGATTCGACACTCTTGTATTTATTTGGTGCAGAGTGTAAGTGAATACATGCAGTAATAGTCAGGCTGGAACTCGAAAAGCACCCAGACCGACCAGCGCTGGCGTACGGCGCTGAGCGCCGAGCGCGAGTGCTGCCTCACCTCAGCATGCTACTTCCTACAGCTCCTTGCTCTTCAATTTCATCCGTTTTATGGCT
This sequence comes from Anaspis maculata, assembly GCA_949128115.1. Taxonomy (NCBI): domain Eukaryota; kingdom Metazoa; phylum Arthropoda; class Insecta; order Coleoptera; family Scraptiidae; genus Anaspis; species Anaspis maculata. The sequence continues at coordinate 74,683,760 of OX421962.1, forward strand.
GTTTTGAATCATGTCATGAAAAAGTGGTGGGAAAAGCCGCTTTTGATTTTTTCGTTTATAAAGTTAGTGAAGTTGTAGAAAAAATGAAGGTTCAGGTAAAAATTTGAAATAAAATTTGAAAAAAAAAAGTGATGGGTGTTAGCCAAGCTGAATTTTGCGCCCCTGAAATTTTTGCGCCTGTGGCAAATGCCACCTCCGCCACGCCCTAGTTACGGCACTGGTGACCGGACTTACGCTATACACATGCGCAGGTGTAAATCCAACTTGGAATCGAGCCTTTTAAGTCTAATAGCAATAGCCTTTTCTACTGGTAAAAAAGTGCGCACTGACTGATCGACCTGCTGACCTTGCGCATGGACCGTTACGAGCGCTATTCCATTTCAAGCCCTCAGCTTCAATACAAGCTGCAGCAAACTGAAGCTTTGGGCCATGAATAGCAGTCTCGAAACGTTAATAACTATAATAATATAGGTGAGGTGATGGTATATTATTCTAGCCCCGCGGTAGCTCGGTGGATTCCGTCTCTGGCTTCAAACCCAGAGGTCCGGAATTCAAATCCCGCTGGGGCAGGTTGCTGTCCTCTATGCGCTCTCTATGTGTTTAAGCGTTCACTAACCGAGGAGCACACGTCAAGGGAAAAGGGTGAAACGGAGGAGGTCACCGAAGAAAGACAGTTCTTGATGCGCCCCCAAATATTTTATTAGAAAAATATATATGTTTCTACACAACTTTAGTAGATATAAAAAGTGTCCACTGTGATGTAACATTGTTGAACCAAAGTTAACAGATAAAATCTTTCGCAACTCACTTAGATTTACAATAATAGTGAGTGACAAGAAAATAACAAATACCTAATTACCTGCCGGCTGCAAACTAACTGTTAGTTAACAGCGCATCTCTTATTAAATTGCTCATATCAAATTAAATTCCCACTACTTGCAGAAATTCGACCGACAAAAGTTACCTAATTTCAACACGAGAACAGAGCTAAACAACCTACGTTTTATAATTAATTTAGTAACTCGTCGTCGGTGTGAGCTTTCCGAGTAATTTCAGATTATTTCACAAGTTCGGCCTTATTCAGTTAAGGAATGAGATGCAACTCTGACCTCCGAACAGCAGGTTACATCGCTGGAACATAAAATATGCAAAGTTGGACATGAAGATAAACCGCGCGAGCGACCTGTCTAAGAAGTTTGTTTGCACAAAGTGAAATTCCCCAGTGACTTTTGACTTTCTGGATAATCAAGAAGAACACACTGCCACTTTGCATCGCACAGTGTAGTAGTAACTGGGGGTAGCCCATAATGTCGTCGTTCCGTGCCGCGCTATAGTCGTCGGTGGTGGTTGCGGCAGCGGTGGTGGTGAAACAAGCGCTGTGATCTTGATTGATGGAGATATCTGTATGTTATATTCACCGTAGAGACTTCACCCTACTTTGCCATTCTCTCCTCTATTCATACTCGGAATATTTCGTAAATTTAAACTAATGGCACTGCACAAAAGCCAACTCCCTGTGTCAGTATGAATGAGTAACGGAACAGAATTTGCTTCGAGTCCTATAAGGCCGCACGGTCGTCGATATCGAAAACAGAAATGAATTCCTCTGGCATGCAGGCGCAACTTTTCATGGTGCTTTAACGATTATGAGAGGAAAATTAGTGAAGGCTTGTAGTCTACACCCCGTAAAACAGCCTGTGCACTGTGCGGTGGTCCCGTCTACTCCCTCTAGAGAGAAAAATGGTGAACTATCAGCCTTTGCGATTATTATTGTTTTTTCGTCCTCTTCCTCAGGTTGTGCTATCACGCGGAACTTTTTCCTTCGAAATTTTTCTATCGCCTCGTTCAGAGACGAGCATGCAATTGACTGTAGAGGTACGATGCTCAGGCATCGCATGATTGGCAAGGTTCTCTGTCGTCACCTCAATGACGAGTATTTTGAAACTTTTTTCCCAAGATGAAACAAGGTGGCGCCCGAGTACTCCAAAAGATCGCCCGTTGTTGTTCCGGATTGCACTGTTGTGTGTGCTTCGAGGTCTCATTATTTATTACGCTGCTACAAGGCGTCCTTTCCGTGGACCAACACTGATGTATTACAAAAACGTTTCCTCAGGTGTTGACGGGAATTTATTAACCACAAGAAGCAATGAGTCATCTTCATTCAATCTTGTGACAGCTGAAAATCCAAAACTGTTCAAATGGCGCATACAACACTGAAATTCTGGACCAGCGAAAAGTATTTAAGGTTCACTGTGCACGTGTACAAGTTACGTAACAAACAAAAATACGACAGGAAGAAACTGCTACGCCAAATCAGCCGCTGAAGAGAGTTTAGTGCTTTTTATGATTCATTCACATTTCATTCTCGGGTTAAACATAAAAGTAGAGGAAGGAAGAGAGACTTGCACGCTTTTCCGTGTCCGAGGGGAGGGGGGAGGAGGGGTCCAGCTGCTTGTATTAATCTGCCTTGTTGAATTTACTAACATTTTCTTACTTGGGGGGAAATCATGTTATTTTTTTTACCAAAATGTTCAACGTAATCCCTTGCTGTTCCTACTTATGGTATAGTTCTGTAAAAGGTGGCCTTCTGTAGACACTACTATTATTCAAAAGAAATCCTGTCGGCTTTTGGTTTGCCTAGTGTAACGGAGCGTTTGTGGAGTGTTGTTTTTCTGGAGAATTGCAACATCAGTTTCCGATCCTTTTTGCCGCTGCTACAGACTCGGGTTTGTTTTGTTTTACTGCCCTGTTTTGACGAGCATATTCAATGATGAACATTTTCGGTAGTATTACGGAATCTCCTCACCAGGAATGCGTACGTTGAATGTTGGAACTCGAATGAAGTATGAAAGTAGTGGAAGTGTTCAATTATATTGGTTACAATTCTCGTTCCTCGATAATACCGACGATGTTCATTCACAAGCTCAACTAGTGGACGTGGTAAGAGAAAACAAGTTGCAAATGATGATAAAGGCAAACCACTTGGCAGGATCGTAACTAAGACTTGAATAAACGATTTGACCCGCAGTGCTTCCATTTTCGTCCCTTAAGATTTGAATGGCGCCCCTTTTTCAAAATGGCGGATTTTATATAGGGGCAGAAGGTATCGAATAGCCTGGTGATGTCCAGCTTCGTTAAAATATATGTAGCTATGTCTCGATCGATTTCTGGGACATCAAACAATTTTTTTTGAAATGATGGAACATTGACATCTGTCGCAGGCAAATTTGGTGGAGGCGCCAAAATGAATTTTGTACGGTCATAAGAAAATTGCTGTAACATTTTTATTTTTCAACCGATTTCAAGATAAGGTATCTCATTTTGTGAAAAAGTAAATTCTTCTTGTTATCTTATACCTTTCATGAAAAATGACATTGGGGAATGTTGAAGAAAAAATTAAAAAAAATTTGAAAAAAAAAGGATTTTTTTAAATTTTTTTATTTTCATAAAAATTGCCATATTTGTAGATTTTGTTGTGCTCTTTCTAAATTTGCACTTTTCCGATTTATATCTTTGCAGTGCGCACCGCCATGTTGAAAAAATGAAATCTGAAGAGAAGTTTTTGACAATATCTAAATTTTAGTCCATGCGAGATTGAAATGTTCATATAGATATGAAAGTACATTCAATTCTCCATGATTTGACACTTAAACCATTTCTGTGCGACCCGGGGTTCTTGAGCTAGAGCTTCCGGAAGTATCAATTTTCCGTGTTAAATAGTAACCGTGCGTACCGGATTTTACCACTGGATCACCACCATGTCTTAATCAAGTCACCCATCAATAACGCGTCGTCATTTATCTCAAATCATGAACATTGGTGGACCTGGCACAGCCCCAAGAGGTGATTTTTATTTCTTTTGGAACCAAAAATTGATACTTCCAGAAGGTCTAGCTCAAGAACCGTGGGTCGCACAGAGCTGGTTCAGATGTCAAACTGTGGAGGATTTAATGTGCTTTCATAGGTATATAAACATTTCAATGTCACATATACCAAAATTCAGATATTGACAAAAACTTCTTTTCAGACATCATTTTTTCAATATGGCGGCGCGTACTGCAAAGATATAAATCGGAAAAGTGCAAATTTAGAAAGGGCACATCAAAGTCTACAAATAGGGCGAATTGCATAAAAAATAAAAAAATGTGAAAAATCTTTTTTTTTTTCAAATTTTTCTTTTTTCAACATTCCTCAACGTCTTTTTTTAATGAAAGGTGTAAGGTAACATGAAGAATTCACTTTTTCACAAAATAAAATGTCTTGTGTTGGAATCCGTTCAAAAATGAAAATGTTACAGCAATTTTCTTATGACAGTACTAAATTCCTTTTGGCGCCTCCACCAAATTTGCCTGCGGTAGATGTCAAGGTTCCACAATTTTTTCAATTAGTGTTTGATGTCCCAGAAACCGATTGAGACATAGCCCCCTATATTTCTACTAAGCTGGACATCACCAGTCTATACGATACCTTCTGCCCCTAGATAATATCCACCATTTTGAAAAAGGGGCGCTATTCAAATCCTAAGGGACGAAAAAAAAGCACTGCGGGTCAAATCGTTTATTCAGGTCTCAGTTGTAACCCTGCCAAGTGGTTTGCCTTTATCATGATTTGCAACTTATATTCCCTATTTCGGTTGTACCACGTCCACTAAACGTTCAATGTCACTTATCTTGCATTCAACGAAAATAAGTTTCTACCTTCGGAAACGATTGTGGACCACTCAATTTTGAAGGAGTGTTTCCTACCCGGTCTCACTTCTTTTGCTTTTACCCGCTCTGTTCAGTATGAGGGGAGGACTGTTGGCACTCTCACCGGCAGGCCCCTGAGTGGGTTGATCCCACGTGTGGGCCTTATCAAAAATAGGCTTCTTAAAAATTCCTTGTCCATCCCATCAGGACTTTACGAAAGTACCTTGGGCTCCAAATTTACCTTTTCGATTCACGTTGTGACTGTTGTAAGGTTTCACTTTCAAGTAAGACGAGAAGAGAGGACCGCGGAGTCGGACCTAGTCGCACCTTTGCCTGTACTGACTAAATTTTTTTTCTGTTTTGTATGTTACCTAGGCATCTGTGGGTTTGTGATGTGTAACCGCTGGGGATAATTTCGGGCGAATGCGTTATAGGTCATGGATACTTCTTTTTTCCGGTTGCTTACAAAGAGTATGACCAAATCAAATTTCTCTTATTATTCACCCCTCATTTGTTTTTTGTTTGCTTATCTACCTGTTCACTGTCCATTCCTTCATTGTTTACCTATCAATTGAATTTGCCTTCTGTTTTGGCAGAAATGCGGAATAGCGAAAGAGTGTGCTTTTGTTTGTAAAGTGAAAAATTGATTGCTAAGCGTGAAGTTCTTTCCAAAGCGTGAGCGAGCGAGTTTCCTTTTGTTATTACGCAAATAACTAAATAAAGCAAACGTTCCAAAGAGATTTGAGCACTTATCCACGCTGGCTTGAAACCTGCATTACTGGAGTGACTTTTGTCATTCTTCATCATGACTCCACAGTCCACACCTGACTTTTGTTCACGCAGGGATTTCTTTGACGTGCTCTTCCCATGTGTGTCTGTCAGCGAATACGTCACTTTTCCTTTGCGATTGAATTGAAAGTTTGACATGGTTCATGATTTCTTGTTTTGTTTTGCTTATCTGATTTTGTGTTTATTCTATTGTTGTAAATTCCTGCGTTGTCTAACTAATTTGTAATGATTTTCTTCGGATTTTTATTGTTTCATTCGTTTATGTGTTTGGTTGTCCTTTATCCATGTTGTGTCATTTTATCACTGTCAGCTTATTGTAGTGAGGTGTTTTGAGAAAATAAACGAATTCATTTAAAACTTTGCTATTAATTTTCAATGAATGTTCATTTCGCTAGTGTTTCATTCGCGTTTCATTCAAAGAAATTCAACTTCATCTCCAGGGGCACCTTCTCATCTAGAGTAAGAACTCACACAGTGTAGGTGAAAGCAGGAATCACGCAGTGGAAGGTGAACAACGTTGGGAAGGAAAGAGACAACGACGATCACAGCCAAAACGTCGAAAAGTGGGTTACACTACAGATCGCACCACGCGTATAGTTATTCAGGTACCCGCGTATTGAAATTTCCCATTATCCAAATATTTATATCGATTATTCAAATACCTAATACAAATTTTTGAATAATCCAAAAATATTCTAATAGGAATCCCAACTGACGTCTTCTGACTTCTGAGTTTGTATACCCACTATAAACTGATCAAACAGGCGCCAGCAGGTGAAATTTCAACTGTAAAATAGGCGTGGGGCGTTTTGAAATGAAATGTATGTTTTTTAACTAGGTACTAGGAACTCAAAATCGATTATTAGAATTCTGTTGGATTTTATTATTGACTATAACTATTTACTACCTAGCAGTAGGTGAATATTGAAAAAAAAGGTGCAGAGAACACCGACTACTTGAGTACAATGTGAGCTAAAAAAAAGGCGGGTATGTAGACTAGTTGTGGAAAAACATTTTTATTTGCCATAATCTTATCAGATCTTCAGTAATCGAATAGGGAAATCATGTCCAGCAGGCTGTTACCTTGTTGACAATCCGGGTATAGGGTCGAACAATCCACTCCATATTGTCCGGCTTTTTTCGCTTCCAAATATACCGGATCTAAGCCAGGTTCCACTTCGCCGTCTCCATAGTCAGGCCTGGGAAAGGCCGATTTATAAAGGAATTTAATGAAATTACAAGACTTACGTTAAAGTAATATGTAGCAGTTGCCCGTACAGACCATTAGCTTCGTGGTAAGTGGTGTCCAAAGCATTCTCACATATTGCTCGTAAAAGACACGAGCGTCCGTTTATCTCGTTTCTAAAATTAACGACGTTTAGTTTAATGCAACTTCAAAATATACCTGTGCCGTCCACCTTGCTAAAATTATTTTGCGATGCACTTTCGAAACGTCAACACAAATTGTATTCTGTTTGCGAAACTGCTGAACTTATTCTAAGATAACTACAACTTGAGCTGCAACTCAAAACGCATCCAATTACTTTCCAGTTACAAAGTTTCAAACATAAGATAAACACGACCTTCCAAACTACTGAAATCCGAAATTGGTCGTAACTACTAGAAGTGAGGTTTCTTTACTGGGTTTATCAAGTACTCGCGTACACCTTAAATTGAAGTAGATTTCCGGGGTGTGTTTAGCACAAACTTTGACGCGAGATGATCCTAATTAGAATCTGCGTTTCTGTTTACAATTTGTTATGAAGGAGAGTTTCACACCGCTCCAAAGCAAGCTTCTAAATTAAATGAGGAGGTATTACAATTAAGAAAATGACTAAAGTAAATAAGCAAACAGACGTGACAAATACTTTTTCGAGGAGTTCGGGGAGATGAAAATCGCATTGGGGTCCGGGACTCACTTTTCTAGCATCGCTTCGATTCCGGTATACGCGGCAGATCTATCACTGCGTATTGTTCTCTTCTTTCTGCCAACAACCGGTGGATATGCCAAAGTGTTGTTAGTGGTTTGGGGTAGCTGATACTGAAACTGAAAGTTCCACCCCCAAGCCATCGTTTGCTTTGTCCCTAGCATGGCAGGAAAAGCCATTCCGATGACAATCTACAACCAAATGTTAATGTTTTCTCATTGTGCGATAAAAACAAAGGCATCAGACCTTAAAACTGCCTCCCTGTGGGAAGTACAGCGGCAGTCGCGGTATTCCAAACCCGCCCGTTGCAAACTGTCGTTCATGTTGGCCTATTTGTTCACTACCACTGCTAACGACTTCACAGACCCACAAAAACCAAATGTGATACCTAATAAGCCGTCCAGGATTACACGTCATGTAAAATGCTTCGGCTGGACTGCTCGCAATGATTGGTTTCACTGATACACATTGAAATTATGACATTCTGGCAGGTATAGAGGGTCACTAACCGTTTTTCCAAAGACAAATAAAGGTAAACAAGCAAATATTGATGATCCTTTCGAGATCTAATCAGTTTGACAAACTGAAGTCCGGTGAGTCCGTGTAATGGTGGCTACGTTCGATGATCGCATCACGTGCATCGAGTAAACACTATTATCCACGTGAGCCATTCACGATTATCGTCGTGGGTAAATATGCCGGTAAGTCTCTTAAAAATGAATAATGGGTGCTGTATGAAGTGCCTGAATGTTATTTGTTTTAAAAGTTAGAAGCTATAAAATATACGGAGTAATCTTAGGACAAAGTCAGGCAAATCAAATCAAAATGAACTTAATCTGCAGTCCGCTGAGTTATTGTTGGATATTCCAATTCAACAAAATATTGGCGAAGATCGAGGTCTACTTTTCAATAGTAAAATTGCCTCTTCCCGGCCCCTGGCCAAAGCCACGTGATGGTTCAAGAACTCAAGAACAGATACGGGGATAGAATCGAAGGGCTAGTTTCCTCTGAAATTATAAAAGCTAATGTTGAAAGGACTTCAGGACCCTATCCCTAAAACATACTTTGCCTGAAACCGTCAAGTCTTTCAGACATCTAAACAATATTTTCATACGGATTCTCAAGGAAAAAAAATGGAAATGTTTGTCTTGCTAAACAGTTTGGTATTATATTCTCGCAAGACAGCACCAGAAACTAAAATTGCCCATTGTGCCTCACTTCTCGTTTCATGGCTGGAGGCGTTCTCAGTTGCACACTAGTCAACAACTAGGCCATTAAACGTCAGTAATTTGTCAAAAGTTTTAAAATGCCGGAAATTTCCGTCTCCGCCGCCACTACCGTCGCTCCACAGTTTCTTGTCGTCCTTCTTCTGCTGTTGTTGTGCGATGTTATTGATTGCGTCTTATTGTCAACCAGCCAACATCCGAACCATCACCATCACGGACCGAGAGCGCTGATGCCATCTGATACCACTACGACAAGTATTACCGGGACGAAAGATCATCAGCAATCATCATCCACGGAGACGACGTCAGCAAATTCATTTACTACGGCCGCCCGTCCAGGCGACAATGGGCCCCGATGGCTGGGCGACGCTCTCCGAGACATTTCTTATTACTTACGGGCCCACAAATTCAACGAGTACGACCGCAGATATGTGCTCAAAGGGGAGATGGCCAGCCGAAAGTATTATGCGGGCTTCCCGCGGCCCCCGTTGCGCTCCCTGCACTGGGAAGTGCACAAATTCTGCGCCGATTCGTTTCTTGAGTGTGTCGACTACTTGCGAAAGAAAGTAAGGGGAGCGGATATGAAAAGAGCGGATGATACGGCCGTGGTAATGCAAGAACAACAATGGACCGTGCTCCGCAACTTGGCGCAAATCGAAATTGTTGATAAGGAATGCCAGAAGATGCGGCGGATTGATGATGTGCAGGCGAATCCTTTCGAAGGTATGATAGCGGCTCAGGTTTTTACCGCAGTTGTCTGCATCAATAGCTCTGCGAAAATGTTTTGAGAAAACGCGAAAAAAAGTCCGATATGAAAAGATGCATGAACCTAAATAATGAGTCTCTGCAGGTTCTTTTCACACAAATACTGATACTGTACAAATTCTATGGAAATTATCAACTTTTTGAGGTACTCGAAAGCCTTGATTACTACTGTCCCCAGTGTCTCCTTTTCGATTGCGTAGGTTTTTGATTTCGGATGTTATCTCAGTTCCAAAACAAATTTTGCTCTGATCCCTGGTCATTTCCTGATGATCAATCCCTCGAAGCTCCGCTCTGTAAAAGAAAGATCTATTTTCAACAAATTTACAGTCCGAGATAACTCCTTTAACTTTGCTTCACCGTTAAATCGAACATAGCTTCAACATTTTGTAAATTTACGCGATAGATCGATATTTTGTGAAGTTTTCAAGAAGCTTTTCCGATCTTCAGCCGATGTCTCTCTGAGATTCCGATGAACCTTGAGATATCACCGGGACTGTTTTGATTCTTTCGACAACGTTTTATTAGGACTAAAAATCATGCAGGTTTACTGAGAATATGCACCATCCATTCAGACAATTTTGAGTGAGAGTCATCATTTCCGCAGCCCTAAGATGATCTGTCGAATGTGTTGAAAAATTCTGCGGAAATGGTTTTTGATCATTTATCTACTTTGATTCGACAATCGACAGGTGTGGACACTTTAAGTTCAGTACTGAAAGCGGTGTCGACAAGGAGCATAATGTAAAATAGTTTCTCCACCAATTCGCGATTTAAATTATTTTTTCCCGCCACAAAATGGCTGCGAAAGGCGGAATTCAACTGACAGTCCGAGGTGACATGAGATGTCACACTCACAACTTTCAACCTCACTTTTATTGTATCAGTCATTCACCACTCAGTGTTTACTGTTCACTCCAGTTTACTCTCGGCTTGGCTTCCTAGTGTGGTCCCAGTTAGTGATAGTGCGTCTGTTTGCTGTATTGTAGTTTTGCGAGTGAATTTAAAGTGATTGTTGTGTTTAGTGGTATTACTGTATCCCATCGTCAGTCACAGAACGTGAACTAGGAAACTTTGATGGACAAGAGAAATGGAAAGAAGACTGGGCTCAACAAACTGTACCCGAATGACGTGGCCTTCACGCGCATACCAGGGTTCTCCAGAGGTCTTCGTGAAGGTGACACCTGAAGCTGCCGATTGCCTGTGGAATTATGGACTTGGACTTCTGTGCTTGGACTTACAACTTCTTGCCAAAATCAGTCCATTTACCTGTGGTACTTGTTCCATATAGAGCTATGTGGTTTGTATTTACTACTGCTTCACCTTCCACAAAGTTCCGGGAGCTTGGAGAGGCGGCACGCAAATAATTGTAAATCTCTCCCAACGGCAAACGAGTATCTCTTATAACAGTCGTAATAAGAACAAATAACACAACAATCACTTCAAATTTACTCGCAAAACTAGAATACAGCAAACAGACGCACTATCACTAACTGGGACCACACTAGGAAGCCAAGCCGAGAGTAAACTGGAGTAAACAGTAAACACTGAGTGATGGATGACTGATGGATGACTGATACAATAAAAGTGAGGTTGTGAGTTGTGAGTGTGACATCTCATGTCACCTCGGGCTGTCAGTTGAATTCCGCCTTTCGCAGCCATTTTGTGGCGGGAAAAATTAATTTAAATCGCGAATAGGAACAATTTACTGCTACTTGCTACTAGAAGGCAGGCAGACGTCAGTCACGAGTTCTCATTAATCAGACATTTCTATTTTTAAGCAGCTAGAATCTCGAACTCCCGAAAATTATGAGGGTAAAGTGGATAGAATATAGTAGGTTCACTTGTACCGTGATTCTAGTAGGCTGGGCAAATTTCACAGTTTGGCATTGTAGACTTAACGTCCAACTGCCTAGTGTGCGCCTGAGCGTCTGGCTTCGAAAGATAGGTTATGTTGGTGCATTTTTGTCAAGATAGGATATGTTGATGTGTCGGCTGTTCCTGTCAAAAATGAAAAAATTACCGAAATTAACTTTGCAAATTGCAAGTATGGAGTGGATGTAGTTCACCTTTCACAAGTTCCGCAAATTTCTTGTTCCAGTACGATGTCCTGAGCAGTGAAATCAAGTTATCACGCCGATGAATCCCATCCATACAAAAATTAGAAGAGTGTAGGTAGCTCAAAGGTAGCTTCCCAGAGTTCCCAGTCTTCAAGAGTGTGGGTACTTCTTTTAAAAACCAGGAATAGTTCACAATGCTTCCATATTATGTGCTTTTTGAAAATAAATTCACGTCTTCTCCGCAAAGCTGAACGTTATGGGGTCCATGCCCAGCACCTATACTTCGCCAATTTTCTCCCAGAAGCGAGTTCTTGATGGCACCCTCGAGTGCTTCAAAATGGGCACTGGACGTCATTGTTCAAGACACAAGCTGAGGCGCAAACACAGTTTTCACAGTAATCGGCATAATTCCACCACAATTTCCGTGAAACTCGTGATTTTCAGTCATTTGACATAAACGGTAATGTTTTTGATGTTGTCAAGCTTAAACTTTCAAATATCAATGCAACCAACTGCCAAGTTCTAGGGAGTTTTCAAATATCAGATTTTGAAACTTAGAAACAAAATCTCACAGCCAACTAGAATCACGGTACAAATGAACCTACTATAGTATATTACACTCGTTTAATAACGCGTATTGTCACATCTTTTTCTTTGGAGCATTACTCGCTAGCTTGTCGTGCCCCAAAACCACTTGTGTGACAATATTATGTCATTAAACTTGTATAAAAATATACTATTCCATTTCTCAAACCGTGTAACTCTGTCTCTTCATCAAGACACTTTAAGCTTGATTTTTGGAATATGTCGCGAAAATCTGTTGACGGGTATTACTGTACCGAATTTTGACCGGCAGTATATTTTGCTGGATATCTTGACTTTGAGTAATGTTGCTTGATGTCCACGTGTATTTACATCTCTGCAGGCCTCTAATTTGACGTGGACTAATTGAGAAGTTTTCATCATATTTTATTTAGTTTTTTTTTTTTCGATTATATCTGTATATAATTATATTAGTAGTATTAGTTATTTATTGTGCCATCAAGAGTGATCAAGAGACCGGGTTATTTTCATCGTTTCACTTTCGATTAATGTACAATAACAAACAGATCATTCTATGTAAATTGCGGCTCTTATTGAGCGAATATGGATCGGTATCAGGACCTCTCCATTCATGTCACGATTTATGGGAGTTATGGGACCAAACTAAATAAGTACCTGATATGACTTGTACCTCCAAATATTCAGTAAAAGTAGAAAAATTTCGTGGATTTTGGGTTCAAACGGATTTATTCAAGAAACTTGAGTGAATAATAACAAATTACACAACGGTAACTCAAACACGAGTAAACTTGATACAGCAACTCAGGTATTCTCTCTGCTTCGGGCTTCAGGCCGACTCTGACTTCACGCGCGGCTGGCTTTTTATTCATAGACCCCCCTACCCCCACTCGTCACAGCAAGTTAGGAGGTGCCAGGACTAGTCCAGAAAAAAACGGGAGTTCCGATCACTCTGGTAAATGCCGGATTGTACGTTGCTAGGAGATGCCGGACTCAGGTATACAGATGTACATTGTACAGGGTGTTCAACAGTGATTGAACTCGGGGCAGACCGTTGGACGGAAGGCCCACTCGACGGAATGAAGTGGGAATACGCGCATGTTGGATGCATGATACAGTGGCTCTAAACAAATCTCCCAATTGCCACTCTGCACATCTCCTCTGCGTGAATACTTGGTTGCCTACACCTATGACCTCCGAAGACTAAGATTTCCGTCGAACGGGCCTGGATGCCATTCCGTCGAATGTACCCTAATATCTCCGTCAATAGTCCGAAGGTTAGTGACTTGACCTGTTCATTTTGTGATACAGGCATGAAATTTGGTATGAGTGGTCTTCATGGTCATCCCTTTCAAATGTGGACGTGACGCCACGCCGAATTTCGCCTAAGGGGGTTCCTGGGCCCGCTTGAAAATTGACAGTGCATTAGAGGGTACATTCGACGAAATGACATCCAGGCCCGTTCGACGGAATGGCCATCAGGCCCGTTCGACGGAATTACCGTCAGGGCCGTTCGACGGAAATATTAGAGGGTACAATCGACGGAATGGCCATCAGGCCCGTTCGACGGAAATCTCAGTCTTCGGGGGTCATAGGTGTAGGCAACCAAGTATTCACGCAGAAGAGATGTGCAGAGTGGCAATTGGGAGCTTTGTTTAGAACCACTGTATCATGCATCCAGCATGCGCGTATCCCCACTTCATTCCGTCGAGTGGGCCTTCCGTCCAGCGGGCCTTCCGTCCAACGGGGTAGACCCATTGAACTTGCCGCTTCTCGGACATAATGGATGCAACTGGCCTGTGTCGCTTCAATAAAATCATTCTGGAACACCGTAGTAACGAAATTGATAGACGTCACACTGATTGATATAAAATTAGAGCGGCACCTAGAGCGGCACAGGCCAGCTGCAACCGCTATTTTCAAAAGGCGGCAGGTCATTATTGAACACGCTGTACATGTATTATTGAGTGCGCCACAGCTACTGCGTTGAAATACGTATATTTATTGCGTGTAGTTCTACAAAATCATCCCGTAATGAGCTATTGAATTCAGTGGAAATATTGAAAACATTCTCAGTTGTAATAAAGTAATGAGCTCGGCCCCGCTTTCAAAGGCGAGGGTCCCGGGTTCAAATCCGCACTGGGCCAGATGGACTTTTTTACGCGTCCCTTATAGTACTAGGGCATCTACTATCGTGCGATGATGTCCCGAGAAGAGGGATGAAATGAGAAAGCCATCGAAACAAAACCCCACTGATAAATCCCACACTGATCCAAAGATGTAAATCATACAGTACTTCTTCGTTGTTATCGTCATTGTTATCGTTATAGAAAAAACTCCACGGTGAAAACCTGCTAATAACCTAGTAGTTGATGCAGAGCAAAAGAAAAAGAAATAAAGTATTGAAAAAAAAAGTGGTAGATAATATTGTCGATATTTTTTTGTGATATCTTGAGTTATAATACCAAGGATGAGAATACACTCTTGAGCAAAAGTTAGGGACCACTTTTTTAAATGTGCATAACCGACCTGCACAGGTCTTCCGGTTGAAACCTGGAGACCTGAAGATATTCTTGCTACAGCATTGGATGCCTGGAATTTTTTCAATGTAGGTGTAATATTTCCGTAAACCAAGCAATCCCTTCCAAAAGCTAAAACGGCGTAGTCGGTCGGTATCATCGACCAATTCTTGCGTTTCTCCCAGAATTTTTCGTGGAGCTACTGACGCAGTGAAAAAGGTGCCACAGAATAGGTGCGGTTACGCCACATTGTGTGTTTGCGGTCGGGAAAAACGCCCGAATACCTGATGTTGCGGTGCCATTAGTGACGCCACAAAAACTGACCCTCCAGTAGCATCATCCCCAGCTCCGATTCCTACGTGTGTAACAGAAGAATCTTTCCTTTAAATTGATCAAAAATAGATTGTTAGTTTTCATCACCTTGAACCAGGTGGATGAAACTAATCAGCCATCTGATTTCCCTTGTCACACTTATCCGATTGAATTGCTAAACCGAACACTGCAAACCACACAGCCGTAGGTACACCCCCATCCACACACGTACCTATGCGTTATGCTCAGTGAATGTTCAATGTTTGCGAAGGGCTGAACTGAATTAAATTAGGCCAACTGTTTCCTCATCAGAACTTAATTCCTTTCCAGATCTTTATTATTCACAATGGAATACGGAGAAATGTATTACTTGAGTGGTGAAAATAAATGTCTGGGTTTTGATGCACTTGGGGGATGCGACGACAAAAATATAATTTTGCAAACAACTGCATGCTGAAGTGCCGGAAGAAGTGAAATGTGTACAGAATAAGTGACAGAAGTGAGCGAGCGCATGGCTAACAACTTCCTACCGGTGCTGCTACGAGTCTTGTCAGTCAAACTCCAATTTTCAGACTACAGAGGTTTAATACGTTTTCCAGTTTTATACCTAGGTAGCTACAACAAAAAATGTTAATTAGGTGGGACCCTTGTGCAGTGGCTTTATTCTTGAAGTTTGTTATTGTGGCTGCTGATGACATAATTTAACGAGAGAACCTCTCGCTATTACCAGACGTACACTCATTCACCCCTCTGACACAAAAAACAAAAGAAAAAACAAAAAGCAATTGTCTGGATGGAATACCTTCCTAATTTCCCATCATACTGGATTATGATTGCTCTTGCGGTATAATATGAATTGTTTTGCTTAATACGGTTTCCACAGGTCCTATTGAGCGATTTCAATGGCGAGTCACGGCAAGTTATTACATGTGCTGGTACACCATGAAGTCCGAACCGAGTCTGGAGCACCTTTCCGACAAATGCGATAATTTCGCCCACTGTTTGGATTCTAATCGGCGGCCCGACAATGGGGATGTTCGCGCTAACGACGACCGTCCATTCGCCTGCGCCCTTTACAGCTTCTGTCCGGATTCCTGCTGCCCCACGAAGCACCTGACTAGGCTAGAAAACTGCTGGAGCAAGCCGGATAACCCCTGCTTTGAAGCTAATTATGAGGGTCAGCGCGAATGTGTTGTAAATCGTTCGATAAATACGGACTTTGGGTTTGTTGTATAGTTGCTTAACTATTTACTACTAATGTAGATGTAGATATGATGAGGGTGGAGTGGAGCAAGCGAGCAGAGCATCTCGCTATTATAATCTCTGGTGCGCATCATAAGAATAATTTAGCCACGTCTCGTCTCCTCCTCAGCTATCTCCACATCTCCATGCAATATACATTTATGCTAGATTAAGCTCACAAATGTAATGGAAAATTAACTGCCAAGAAATTAGAGTGAGTTTATATCATGAAATTAGGCAAAATAATATTGCGAATAAGAATAAACTTACCTCTGAAGTGTGAAATTGGATTTAGTGCAGGAAACCACGATTGCAGTATTCAACTCAGTCCGGCATCAGGCGAACAAAATCTGGGTGGGGCGCCATGGTTCGGCAAAATCTGAAGTAACGAAAAAAATTTTCCACCAAATCTAACATCGTAGCTTGAATCTTTATCGTTTTTTGATCCAGAAAAACCCAATTTCAAAATAATCCATCGGTGAATTTGTCTCGTGGAGAATTTAATTGGAATTTCATTTATCCCAGTGGGTTTTCTCATGTTCATTTTTTGTGGCCCATGTGCAACTTGAAGTTAAAGTATAGTGGTTGGTGCCAAATTGTTCCTTAGATCATGACGAACAAGGATAACGATGGTGGACATCCAAGATCCGTGACTGGGCAGCCGAAGGAGGGAAGGGGGCAGGGAACGTTCTGAGGAAGAGATAAAAAATGTTAACGCATGAACTCAAAGGGTTGGGATTATGAAATATCGCACACGTGCTCGCTATTTAACGCCAATGATAACGCAGCAAACAATTTTTGAAAATGCTGAACCGTTCCAGAGAGATCTCAACGAGTATCTCGATAAAACTTTTTTTTTAAGAAAATTTTCCATTTCAAAACATACAAAAAGCTACACAATAATGTTTTTGGCAAATAGAGGTGTACGAAAAATATGCATATTGGTGAAAATTCCTTGGTCTTCTATTTCAGGAAATAAGACATTACTATTCACCTACCTACGTGACTATTCCGGTCATTCTTGGCTATTGGTCTCCCCCAAGAGCTTTGTAATGTCTATCAGGAATTCGTTTTTGATGTTTTTTTTTGTGAAAAATGAGAGCACAATTTGGTTCAAATAACTCCCAACAAATAACCTTCTAATTCGTATTCAACAGTTTTAGTATGTGACTTCAAAAACTAATACATTTGATTAGGCATTTGATGATAAAAGCCGTCCGTTTTCGGTTCATAATGAGCCATAATGTGGCACTGGTCTTGTTCAGAACCGTGTGGGATACCAAAATGACAATCTTTCTCGCCAAAGAAGCCACTAACCCGAGCATTAACCTAACTTGGGTAAGTTGTACCTTTTTATCTTCCAAATTCGTCAATAATTTGGTTTTTATTAATACAATTTTCAGAAGAAAAATACTTTTGTCGAGGCTTCTCTGAAACGGTTCAATATTTTCGAAAACGGCTTGCTGCACCTTCATTGGCGTAAAATTGTGAGCATGTATGGCATATTTGATAATTCCAGCTTTTTCGGTTCATGAGCTAAAATTTTTTCATTTCTTCTTCAGCACGTTCTTTGCCCCCTCCCCCCTCCGGATGCCCAGTCGGGGTCTCAGATGTTTATCATCGCGATCCTTGTTCATCATGGTGTGAGGAACAATTTGGCACCAACCACTATATTTTAACGTCAAGTTGCACGTGGGCCTCAAAGGATGAACATGAGAAAACCCACTAAAATAAAAACAAGTGAGTATGCCTTCACGTGCGTGAGTCTCCGTAGCGCATTTTCTCAAAGAGGAATATTGTGAACGTAAAGAAATTTGGTTGAAGGAGGAACACCATTCCTTGCCCACTTTCTTCATTTGAA
This sequence comes from Anaspis maculata, assembly GCA_949128115.1. Lineage (NCBI taxonomy): Eukaryota > Metazoa > Arthropoda > Insecta > Coleoptera > Scraptiidae > Anaspis > Anaspis maculata. Next base: position 74,701,708 of record OX421962.1, read on the forward strand.
ACTCATTGTGATATTTTGTTATCAGAATGGGGTACTTGCCAATGAAATAGATTTGAATGAAAATTCTTCCACTAATCAATATTTTTTTGTTTGAGGGCGGGAGCTGGGAGCGGCGATTAATCAACAGTAGTCTATTCTTTTCCATTTTTAGTCGGCTGTCCATATAGCGAAAGAATTAGATCGCTATGTCTTCGGGTTTATGTTTTCCATTTATCTCTTACTTTGAGGGCAGCGTATGGGGGTGGCAGCATTCGGCAAAGTAACTGTTGCACAGTTTGAGTTGAGAGTTTCTAAATATTCAAGGAAATATGACAATCAGTGAAAATTGTGAAAGTTGCATTTTTTGATTTGTTTGGGGGCGGGAGCTGGAGGCGGCGACTAATCAAAAGTGGCCTATCTGTTAGCGCGGTACACATAAAGACGGCAGCCTTCCGATGAAGGCTGCATTAAAACAATAACTCTTGGATTAGGAAAGCAGCAAGCGACAGTCAGAAATAAAATTCACAACAACAATCAAAAACTTTAATGCAAAACAAAAGAAAAAAAACACAAACAGACAGAATTACAAAACAATAAAAAAAAAACAATGTGAATTAAATGAAATGAAAAATCCGAGTGGTTCTGATCGGGGGCAGATTCGCTGGCGCCGAGTGGCGTCCTGAAAACGAGACGAACTGCACTGAAGGTATACACCCCGGCAAACGGGAATAAACGGTAAATGGTAAAAACAATGGAAAATATGGAACTTACGGGATCTTATTCGGTGGCGGCGTCGTCCTGGCGGAGTCCGAAGGCGGCGTCGTGGTGGATGGCCGTTCTGGTGGTGGATTTCCTTTTGAAATGCACGAGTGCCCGTGTTCGTCACCAAAATGGCGGACGAACGACTCGATCCCGTCCGAAACTGGAGCTTTGTGTGCGGCTGGCTGGTCCAAGCCGCTCCCCGGTGAAAGCGGTGAAAACTGCCGCTTTCTGGACTTGGAGATGCTGCAGAGATCCTCCAGGAGTCACTATCGGACGCGATGGGCCTTGGATGGGCTTCTGGTCGAGTACGAATGTACGCCGATGGCACGACAAGATGGCCGCGAGAACGATGACCAAAAAAAAGACGGCGTGGCTTCCCGCTCGACGTACGGAGATCGACACCGCTTCGAACGAAGCGGCAAAGGCACGAGCGGAAAGAAAGCCGAAGAATGCCGAAGACGGCCGAAGAAAGTGCTGGAGCTCGTTTACGCTTGCGCCTGACAGCCAAGTGCCAGGCACACCGAACAGGGGGTGAGGGGTGAGGACTTGGACAACACAGGGATATTTTGGGTTGCATACCCTCAGTGCACACGAATGCAGTTTTCAATGAACGGGGCCGAGACATACTCCCCACCAAAATACCACTCGGGGTATTTTCAAAGTTCAAAAATTAATGAAATCAAACATGATACAAAAGGAAAGAGCATAGTGAGAACAATGACGGAAGTGAAAACACAGAATGCTCACTGTCCTGAAGGGAGGGGACAAAGTTTGACCATTGGGCGTCGCAGAACGTCGCGTTGAGTACGGACATCTGCGACACGACAAATGCCATCTTTGCCGGGGAAGAGTTTTGAAATTCTGCCTAACCTCCACTTCAGAGGGGGAGCGTTTTCGTCCTTGATGAGGACTAAAGACCCCACATCTGCGGATTCAAGGTGACGTGACTTGTGCCACTTGCCGCGTTGGTACAGCGTGTGTAGATATTCGTCGCGCCAACGCGCCCAGAAACGCTGTTGCATGGATTGGACCAACTGCCATCGCGACAACCTGCTGATCTTGAGGTGGGACAAATCTGGGTCAGGTGGGGCCGTTAACGGCTCGAGCGTCAAAAAATGACCAGGCGTCAATGGGCACAGATCATTTGGATCCGAGCTCAGCTCCGAAAGTGGCCGTGAGTTGAGCAACGCTTCAACTTGGGTGACCAACGTGGTCAGCTCTTCAAAGGTGAGTATTTGATCACCTATCACGCGAGATAGATGAGTTTTGACAGCTTTTATGCCGCTTTCCCACAGCCCGCCAAAGTGGGGACTGGAGGGAGGAATGAAGCGCCAAGTGATGGCTTCGGATTCCGCGGCGAGTTGCATTGACGTCGTCAATTGCCTATGAGCTCCGACAAAGTTTGTGCCATTGTCGCTATAGATGGTAGAGCAACGACCGCGCCGGGCAATGAATCTGCGCAAGGCGGCGAGGAAAGCATCTGTTGAGAGATCGGAGGCAACCTCGACGTGCAATGCCTTGGTGGCGAAGCACACGAAAAGACAGATGTACGCCTTCGTAGTTCTGACACCGCGAGCGCGTGACATGAGGATTGGAAAAGGGCCACCATAGTCGAGCCCGACGCAGCTAAAAGGTTTTAGCTGAGAAATTCGCGCCGAGGGGAGGTCGCCCATGGTGGGAGAAAAAGTTTGCGGCTTAGTCCGGAAGCACCGGTAACACGATGCAAGATAGTGCCGTACCGCGCGTCGCGTGGACAATATCCAAAAATTTTGCTGCAGGAGATAGCAGGTATTGTTGAGTCCCGGGTGGCAATGTCGGGAATGAACTTGTCGAATGACGAGTCCTGTCAAGACGTGACGAGATGGAAAAAGAGCAGGGTGTCTGGTTGCAAATGGCAACTCATGACAATGCTTCAAACGTCCGCCGACGCGGAGAACATCGTCACGATCGAGAAAGGGTGAAAGTTTTCGAAAGGGTCTTGAACAGGGTTTGCCGTTGCGTAACGACGCGATTTCGACGGCAAATACCTTCTGCTGTACATGTTTGACAATGTACAACAAGGCAAAATGGAGCTCTGTATCCGAGAGAGGTCCTGTGAACTTCTCATCGGACTTGCATTTGCAGAACCGATAGAAATAGGCGACAGCGTCCTGAATCTTCCGTAAGGAGGATATGCGCAAAAAGAGGTCGTCGATGTCAATCGGCGGCGGCTGCGGCACACGCACGACCAAAGCGAGCTTTCGCTCTTCAGACGCAATGTCTGGGGAGGACACGGAGAATTTGTCATCCGGCCATGTGTCATCCGCTGATGACAGAAAAGGTGGGCCAGACCACCAGAGGGAGCACGAAAGCATGTCTTCGGGAAACAATCCGCGCGAAGCTGGGTCGGCGGGATTGTCCGATGTTGAGACATGTCTCCAACACTGAGGCGGGACACGCTGTTGAATATGCTCAACACGGTGAGCAACAAATGTTTTCCAGCGGTGCGAAGAGGAACGCAGCCAGCTGAGAACAACCGTAGAATCGGTCCACGCAAATATGGCATCGAACTGTACGGTTCCTGCGAGCGCTGCAACGGTGAAGGCAACGAGATTGGAAAGTAGGACCGCTGCACACAATTCGAGACGGGGTACGGTCAGCAATTTGACTGGAGCCACCTTTGATTTGGCGGTTAGGAGACGAATGGTGGGAACACCATTTCGAAGGTAACGAACGTACAACACGCTCGCGTACCCAGATTCAGATGCGTCGCAAAAGGCGTGCAACTGGCACCTGTCTGCAGGCGACGGAAAAGTATGCCGTGGAATTTGCAACCGCGAAAGTTGCGATAGCTCGGATTGAAAACGCAACCACTGCTGACATACGATGTCTGGAGGGGTGTCGTCCCAATCAAGGCCAAGTTTCCATAACCGTTGGATTAAATGTTTGGCGAAAAATGCAACAGGGCACAGAAAGCCGAGCGGATCGTAAATCCGAGCCACCTCCGACAAGATGGACCGTTTTGTGCACGGTAGTTCATTTGGATGAACCGTGAATGAAAAGGTGTCTGTTGCCGCTTGCCACTGGAGGCCAAGAATTTTTACAGTATTGTCAGCAACGTCACTGAAAGTGGACGGCTGAGTTCGAACGTGATCAAGTGGTATGTCTTGCAGCACATCAGGGTGATTGCTTGCCCACTTGCGCAATTCAAAGCAACCCGATTGGAGCAGGTTGATTAGCTGCGTTTGTAATTCCCGTGCTGATTCCACGGAGTTCGCACCGCAAAGTAGATCGTCTACATACAAATTACGGCGAATTGCCTGCGAAGCCAATGGAAACTTCGAGGCGCTTTGTTCTGCCAAGTGAAGCAACGTGCGAACCGCTAGAAACGGTGCCGAAGAAACACCATATGTAATGGTGTTCAATTGGTACGTTTCAATGGGTCGATCAGGGGAGAAACGAAAGCGAATGAGTTGATACTTGCGATGTTCGGGCGAGATAAGTATCTGCCGATACATCTGACGGATGTCACAAGTAAAAACGATCGGCTCACACCGAAACTGCAGTAGCAAAGCTGCTATGTCCTGTTGTAACTTAGGACCGACGAGAAGCGTCTCGTTGAGAGATAAATGATTCGGCGCTTGCGCCGAAGCATCAAAAACGACGCGAATTTTCGGCTTGTCGTCTTCGATCTTGACGATCGGATGATGAGGGATGTAATACGCCTCAGAATCTGGAGGTTCTGCGTCCAGCAAGGTCATGTGACCTAGGTCGAGGTAGTCGCGCATGAATGCTATGTACAGATCACGGAGTGTGTCCTGACGGACCAGGCGACGTTCGATAGCTAACCAACGGCGGTCAGCCATAGACCTGCAATGTTCAAAGGTGGGGGACTCCCTTTTGAAGGGAAGCGAAACCCCAAAACGACCTGACGGACAACGGTAGACAGAGTCCCGGAAACAAATTTCTGCACGTTCATCATCTGGGGACAAACGTGTTTTGGACGATGGTGACGAGATTTCCTCTACTTCCCAAAATTTGTGCAGAGACTCGTCGATTCCAGTTGGAGTGCAAACCAAAAAGGAATGCAGAGGTTTTGACGGGGTTTGAAAGGGACCGAGAAGAGCCCAGCCAAAAATGGTGTTTATGGCAACAGGCTGTGACGGACCTGACGAGACGATTCCCTCTTTCACGACTGACGGATAAACGTCGGCGCCCAACAACACTTGAATGGGGCCTGGCTTGAACCATGTGGGATCCGCCAGATTCGATAAGTTCAAGTGGAATTGATCCGGGTTCAAAGCGGTGTCTGGCAGGTTACCACAAATCCTGCGCAGGACAATTAACTCCAATTCAGGGATTGGGAGAGACTCATCATCAGCCTTGACCTGGCAAGTGACTGTGCCACACGTCGAATTGGCGGGGGTGAGACCCAAGCCAAAAACGGGCACATTGTGATTTGATGGGGATAGACCCAATTTGCGCACGCAGGAGTCCAAAATAAACGATGCCTGACTGGCAGGGTCTATGAGCGCACGGAGGCTTTGGTAGCCTCCCCACCGGTCACGAACGTGAACGATTGCCGTGGCCAACAAAACATGAGCTGCCTTGAGGCTTGAGGCGAGATTCGTCACCGAATTCGCGACATTTTCTGGAAGACCAGGGGAAACGATTTGCGGTAATTCAACTGGATTCGATAAAGAACTGGGTGACTCATGACCTGCAGTTCTATGTGGCTTGGGGAAGTGCAGCAAGGTGTGATGCCTTGCGTGGCACTGCCGACACGAATACGACGATGGACATTTTGGAGCGCCGTGATTGGTGCTCAAGCAGTTGAGACAGAGCCTTTTCTGTTTGACCGCCAAATATCTGTCATTTGGGGACATTGACAGAAAAGTCTTGCACGCGGTGACTCTATGACTTCTCGCCCCACAATGAGAACATGCTGACTCATGCGACGTCGCTGGGGCAGATGAAGTCTGAGACACCAACGTATGTGAGGCCCACGACTTGCGGCTGACCTCGGGCTTCACGGTAACGGTGTTTGCCCGTGTGGAGCGGGAGTTCGATTGCGTTTTAGAATTTAAGGCAGTTGCCTCGAAAGCCTTGCATTGGTCGAGCACGAAAGACTTGACGTCTTCGTATTTGGGGAAGGGGGTGCCAGCTGACTGCACCTCGAAACGTTTTCGCGTCGACTCATCGAGTTTCTGGAGCAGCATGCTCGACAGGGTGAAATCCCACAGGTCGATATGCGGATACTGCTCGAGCGCCACTAAATTTTCGTTGAACGTGTTCACAAGATGGCGAAGCGCTTGCGCGGAGTCAGATGTGACGGAGGAGGCGTTCATCATCGACTGCCAGTAAAAAGTGACTAGCACGCGGTCGTTCTGGTATCTCTCAACCAACGAGTCGAACGCAATTATGTAATTATCTCCCGTCAATGGCAGGTGTTTAACCATTGAGAGAGGTTCACCAGATAAAGACGAGATCAGATACTGAAACCGTTCAATATCTGAGAGAGACTGGTTTCTGTGTATTAACGCCGTGAACAGATCATAGTATGGTGGCCATGATTTTAACTTTCCGTCGAACAACGGCAACGCGATTTTTGGCAATCGGACATTGCTCCGGCCTGTCTCGAACCAAGTTTGCGAGGCTTGGCGAGAGAGCGAGGAAGTCGGCTCTGAATTCGAAAACGAGGCTTTTACCGCAGCAAGTTTGCCATACAAGCTGTCTGCCCGGAGTGTACGTTCAAGAAATGTAGCCTTCTGCTCCTCGGAGGCACTGGGGAGAGGGGCAGTGTTGACCGTGCTCTTGAAACCGTTGTAAATTTCCGCCGCAATGTCAAACGTGGCTAAAAATGCCGGTTGGAGGCTTGGCTCGGTGGTAGCTGTGACGCCTTGTTCCAGAAGGGGCTCAAGGCGCGCAATAGCTATCGCGATGGACAATAAAGTTGCGTCCATTGTGTACGACACAAAGAAAAATGAAAACAAAGCAACTGACCCTTAGGTTGGCGTACCTGAATGGCGAACCCAACCCAGGTGAAAAAGTGCGAATGAGACGGGCGAAAAACGAATTGATCAACACGCTGGACCAACGCACAAGTGTCACGTGGGTTTGACCCGTGACTTTAAAGTTTCAATAGTGAGGTGAATTAAATTCCCGACTGTACCATGCTTAGCCTGGATCCGGCTCGAAGGACCAATTTATATGTTAGCGCGGTACACATAAAGACGGCAGCCTTCCGATGAAGGCTGCATTAAAACAATAACTCTTGGATTAGGAAAGCAGCAAGCGAAAGTCAGAAATAAAATTCACAACAACAATCAAAAACTTTAATGCAAAACAAAAGAAAAAAAACACAAACAGACAGAATTACAAAACAATAAAAAAAAACAATGTGAATTAAATGAAATGAAAAATCCGAGTGGTTCTGATCGGGGGCAGATTCGCTGGCGCCGAGTGGCGTCCTGAAAACGAGACGAACTGCACTGAAGGTATACACCCCGGCAAACGGGAATAAACGGTAAATGGTAAAAACAATGGAAAATATGGAACTTACGGGATCTTATTCGGTGGCGGCGTCGTCCTGGCGGAGTCCGAAGGCGGCGTCGTGGTGGATGGCCGTTCTGGTGGTGGATTTCCTTTTGAAATGCACGAGTGCCCGTGTTTGTCACCAAAATGGCGGACGAACGACTCGATCCCGTCCGAAACTGGAGCTTTGTGTGCGGCTGGCTGGTCCAAGCCGCTCCCCGGTGAAAGCGGTGAAAACTGCCGCTTTCTGGACTTGGAGATGCTGCAGAGATCCTCCAGGAGTCACTATCGGACGCGATGGGCCTTGGATGGGCTTCTGGTCGAGTACGAATGTACGCCGATGGCACGACAAGATGGCCGCGAGAACGATGACCAAAAAAAAGACGGCGTGGCTTCCCGCTCGACGTACGGAGATCGACACCGCTTCGAACGAAGCGGCAAAGGCACGAGCGGAAAGAAAGCCGAAGAATGCCGAAGACGGCCGAAGAAAGTGCTGGAGCTCGTTTACGCTTGCGCCTGACAGCCAAGTGCCAGGCACACCGAACAGGGGGTGAGGGGTGAGGACTTGGACAACACAGGGATATTTTGGGTTGCATACCCTCAGTGCACACGAATGCAGTTTTCAATGAACGGGGCCGGGACACTATCTCTTCCCATTTTTAGTCAGCATCTATATAGCGGAACAATTAGATCGCTTTGTCTTCAGGGTTATGTTTTACATTTATCTCTCACTTTGGGGGCGGCGTGTGGAAGCGGCAGAGTTTGGCAAAGAAATTCTTGCACAGTTTGAGTCAAGAGTTTCTAAATGTTCGAGGTAACATTATCAGCTAAATCAGTGAAAATTGATGAAAGTTGCACTTTTTTCTTTTGGGGGCGGAAGCTGGAGGCGGCGCCATATCAAAAGTAGGCTATCCTTTTCCATTTTTAGTCAGCTATCCATATAGCGAAAAACTTAGATCGCTATGTCTTCGGGTTCATGTTTTTCATTTATCTTTTACTTTGGGGGCGGCGTGAGGGAGCGGCAGCGTTCGACTGAGCAAATGTTGCACAATTTGAGTTGGCAGTTCCTGAATGTTGAAGGGAACATCTCAATCAGTAACATTTGTGAAAATTGCACTTTTTATCGTTTGGGGGCGGAATCTGGGGGCGGCGACTAACCAAAAGTAGCCTACCCTTCCCCATTTTTAGTCAGCTATTTATATACCGAAAGAATCAGATCGCTATGTCTTCGGGTTTATGTTTTTTATTTAAAAGTGATTGGGGGCGGTTTTTAGCAGTTTTTCCATGTCGGCGGCGCATATTGAAGACGGAATGTTTCTTGGCTCACGTTGATAAGTGGCAACTATGTATTATTCAAAAAATGAGAACACCAGAGCATCAGGTCTGGTAGAAAGTGCAATATTATGTTATTTCAAGTTTATCGGGGGCGGTTTTCTCTACGTTGGCGGCGCAATATGGACATCCAATATAGCCCAGCCCTCCTTTGGGAGTGGCAGCTATGTAACAGCGGAAAAATTAGAAAACTAGGTCGTCTAGTTTGTGAGAAGTTCAAGGAACGGACGGACGGACGGACAAAGCGGTTGCAATAGCGATTTTCATCAAGATGGAAAATGCGCTAAAAATCAACTAAATTGCCCACAAGCAGTCCGGCTGGTAAAAGAAACCACCTTGCATTTAAGAGAAAAGCGACCAAATTTGGCACACTTGTTCACTAGATCCTTCTCTTCGATTTAAGAAATGTTGCCACCATCTGCGGAAATCGTGCAGACACTTTATACAGGGTTCAGTAGAAAAATTTGATGAAAAATCGTAAATCGTGAACCATAACCGGTGGACGCATGTAAATCAGGATATTGATGACTGTAAATCAGTTGTTTTTGGAGATATTGAGCTGCAACTTGATATTCCGGCAAACAAATATGTTTTTAATGAAACGCGATGTGGAGCCATCGACAAAGCCTGCTAGATTCGAAACTAAGATCTTCAACTTTCAACAAGAGCGCCATCTTCAAATTGCCCTTCGTGAAATTGTTGAAAAAACAACAGGTAACGACTCTATTGGACACACTAAGATGTTTTATCATGAAAAACCAGGTACTGAATTGTGGCAATGACCTCTTCGCCCAAGAAACGTTATCAAGTTCGTTTTTCCTGTTTTTCCTCAACTTACGTGACAATCATGACCAAATGAAACTTTGGATCAATTGTGAATGTTCGCAATATTTCAATCAACATTGTTTTGCAACGTTAGTCACCAAATTTCATCATCATCAGTCAAGTGGTGTTCTTTTGGCAAACAGTTGAACAAAAAATCTGCTTAAATATTTTTTGTGAAAAGGGGAAAAAATGCAGGATCACCTTCTGCCCTCAAACCCGATTAAAGAGAATATGTACCCAAAAGTACTACCAACTGATACTAAAATGATTCGGAGGAATGTGCTTCGTAGTTTGAAGCCAAGCTCAAACTGACTCTTAAATTTTAGTTTGCAGGAGAAACGTGAAAAGTGTTGCAACAGCTTATATTTGAAGCGTTTCTGGCAATTCAACAAAAAACGTTTGAAATATTAAGCTGTAGCAGCACTCTCGACGTCCCTCGTGCAGAAGTAGGATGGAAAAATCTATTTTGGTTCAACTTGAAACTACAGCAGACATTCCTCCGAACTCTTTCAGTATCAATTATTGGTAGCATTTTTGATAACAGATTTTCTTCAATCGGGTTTGAAGGGACGACGTGACGTGACCCTGCCGTTTTTGCTTTTTTCACAAAAATCGAAGCAAACTTTTTGTTCAACTGTTTGCCAACACCACTTGGCTGATGATGATGAAATTCAGTGACTGGCTGCACAAAATAAAGTGGATTATAGTGTCGTCAACATCTAATCGATCCAAAGTTCCATTTGGTGATGGTTATCACCTAAGTTAAGGGAAATAAGAAAAACTAACTTGATAACGTTTCTTGGCCGGAGAGGTCATTGCCACAATTCAGTACCTGGTTTTTCATAATAAAACATCGTGTGTGTCCAATATAAAGTCGTTACCTGTTGTTTTTTTCAACAATTTCACGAAGGGCAATTTGAAGATGGCGCTCACGATGGAAAAAAAGTTGAAGATCTTAATTTCGAATCCAGCAGGCTTTGTCGATTGCTCCACATCGCGTTTCATTAAAAACATATTTATTTGCCGGAATATCAAGCTGCAGCTCAATATCTCCAAAAGCAAGTGATTTATTGGAAAAAGAAAAAGTTGAAGAAATTTAACTTCTTCCAACGTATTTCGAAAACGCCTCAAGATATTTCAAAACTGTTTGCAGCATCTTCATGGACATGGAATCAGTCATCAATATCCTGATTTACATACGTCCACTGGTTATGGTTCACGATTTCGCAACAATTTTTTTTTACTGAACCCTGTATAAAGTGTCAGCACGATTTCCGCAGATGGTGGCAACATTTCTTCAATCGAAGAATAGGGTCTGGTGAACAAGTGTGCCAAATTTCGTCGCTTGTCTCTAAAATGCAAGGTGGGTCCCAATGGTCCCATACATGTAGCTAAACGTCCGGACTACGATGAATTATTTTGTAGTTGGGTTTTTTTGGATCAGGAAAAAATGAAGAATCAAGCTACGATGTTAGATTTGCAAACAGTGGAAGTATGACTGACCCATGCTGTGGTGAAAAGTCGATCTGTTGTTCATCGCCTGTCACTCAAATAGGTACATAATCCATGAGACAATAATTCTTGAGCTAATCGAAGAACTGATGCTGCAGCAGTCTATACTTCAATATTCTGCATCACCCTGAAAAATACAATACGGTTACCTATTATTATACTCTTCCCAAGACCCTGTAATCATGGCAACTTGTTCAACACCGATTATTATCTATGTTAACTTTGATTATCCGTTCTCACCTCACCTCATCCATCTATGTAGTTGGATCCTGACCTGGAGGACGGCCTTCTAAAGTATTTTTATTTTCAGTGACATTGCCCTGAACCGATGGAATGTGAGCTGCCATTGTCCACAAAAAGGATACGTTTGGAGTTCGTTCTACGGGATATGCATAGACATCAATGAATGCGCTGAAGGACATCACAATTGCGATCTGAAGAAGGAGGCGTGCTTCAACCTGCCCGGCAGTTTCAAATGCATCTGTAAATGGGGCCATGTATACAATAGTACGACACACAAATGCTCGCCCAGTTCGACATTAATCGAGTTCATCTTACCGAAGCGAGGAAACGGGACAGACACCGGAAAGAAATCCATCTGGAAAAAAATTGTCGGTTTATTCTCGAAATCTTCGGCTGCAGCCACTCCTTTCGTCCTCACTTTAAATTCATGTATGTTAATCACGGTCGCTTTGTTTTCAAATATAAAGCTAAGCTAACAATGTTCTGCGACTAGAAAATATGGTTTCATAAAAGAGCTGTCTGAATCCGAATTGTTTTAATCTCGACATCAGAAAGCAGCCGCCGTTATTTTGGACTTCACCCTCGATCCATTGGGGAATGTGTTGAATAAGAGAAACGAAGCCGAATCGATGTTTCACTTACGCCACAGAACATTAACCCTAATAATGTTGGTTTCTGGTACAGCTAACCCGAAAGCTGACAGAATGCCGCTATTGAACTTAACCCGGTCAGATCAAAAGTGGCAATTGCTGTAATGCTTTGCGCAAAGTCTTTGCCAAGTAGAAACTTGCTGCAACACCCGCTGCAACCCAGCACCTAAATTATCATTATTACGATACATAAGTTCCAATATCGGGTCTAGGTATGTGTACTCGTGGTGGCTCCTAAGTAAGTTAAAAGCATCGTTGCATCGTGTTCAGCTGTTGTACTAATTACTTTCCTCTTGGTTACAACTTTATGGAGGATTAGGTAAATATTGCCCTCCATATACGCGGTGCAAATAAACTTAATGAAATTGGCCACGCGCACATTTCCGATCCATCGAGACTTTTAGCACACAATAATGAGCACTGTGAAATCTGAACAGCTGTTCCGTGCTTTTACTGGGCCCTGTTAAGGTCAAGAATCAATGTTACTGCCACTGTGCTGCACAACACAACACCATGGTTTCACAAAAAATATTGCAAAGCTACAAACTTCCCTTTGGAATACATAGGTATCGCTTTCTCTTGAATGAAATCGTGTGTCGAGTACAAAGCAGTCGTAATTTCGATTCATTTCAACACATTTACGCGGGACCTTTTAGAGACACAACTTGAAAAGAAACGAATCCCCAACCTGCCAACAAACTTTGCACGACGCCTGTGAACTAGGTACTCTGCATTAGTTAAAAGAGTGTGAGGAGCGCTCTTTGATTTTACGACTTTGGTCGATATAGATATCATCAATGGAAGCCAGGAGAACAAGAACAGTTGGGGATATCCTCGGGGATATCCAGAGGAAATAATACCGGGTGTTTATAAACGTTTGTTATCATATCGCCTTTGGAATCTCCTATCACTCTATCAAATCGTGCCTTTCACTGCGACTTTTGGCCTGACCAAAGCCTGCCGCGATCACAGATGTTTATAAACACCCGGTATGACAAAAGTAAACTAGATTTCAAGTGCGGCTCAGACACTTTACAAAAAAAGTTTCACAAGAAAATGCCTATTGAAATAATTGAATGCAGGTTTTAAAACTCGGACACGGATGTCAGATCGGCATAACCACCCTGCAATATATTTTAGAATCGCAGAGTTACGCCGGCCGAGCAAATCCGTCCCCATGGAAAGTTTATTCAATAAATGCAAGTCGCGTTGCTTTGTGTCTGCTGTGTGCCAGAGTGAAATTTCGTAGTGGTCGTATGAAATTGTGCAAAGGTTCATATTAAGCGAAGACATCCCTCGGATTTAGAGCTTTGGAAGATGGATTGCCCCGACTCGGAAGGCGGTCACATCGCCTCCCTGAAAACCTCGGACTTCTACCGTACTTGCAAACTACCGAAAAGATTTGAATATCCTTCTTGGTTTTATGGATACGGGATTCAACGCAGACCATCCGAGCATCCCTTTTATAGGACCACTTCTAGCGATTACGGGAGGTAAATAAATAAAAAAAAGCGAAAACCAAGCGGAACGCTTTGGCATAGGTTACGAACTGCCATTCATTTTTAATTTCGCAGATATCCCCCCACGATTCATACCGTGACCACGTCCTTCTTCCCGAATAATCAAGAATTCAGCAAGGCCCAGGGCAAGACCGGGATGTATAGGAATTATTCGCTCAACACAGGGCTCGATCCGGCTCTTTAATAACTGGCAGTGCCAGGGCTCGCCTCCAAAATTCCAAAACACAAAAGATTATAACGGTTGTTTGTTATTCTGGGCACTCGTTACGGGAGGATCGAGCGATTTTTAAATCAGCAGCACCGGAACAAAGCCTCTATTGTGTGTTCAATTTTTTTGTAGTTTAAAACTGCGCTGTAGCTTATGTGGCAATAACATCGTATGTAAGTAGATTATAGTAAATAATAACAGTGGTGCTAACAACAAAGTGTTGAGTTTATTTCGACTCGATGATTGCCCAACGCCGCCATTTCGCATCAGGGGCATCCGGTGTGAATTTCGATTATTTCTGGACTTTCAATGTCGAAAGTAACAGGTAAATTGAGAACCTGAGAGTGCTCGCGACCACTTCTAGTTAAACTACTACTAATGCTACGATAATAAAGACATCTAACTGTAAAAACCAGACACTCGCATTGGACATGGGTTACATCTTCGTCGTCACTCATTCTACTATAATCAGGATGTCTCACCCCTGCCCTGAGAAGTGTTTCCTTCATTAGTCGGCACAGTCATCAATAAGTCCAACTGCTCATCTCAGTTGATCTCTTCGTTCAGCTGTATAAATTCTCTGCATGACTGGATGCCTGAAGGAGGCGCTGATAAACATCCGCGATGACCCAGTTCCACAGTAGCTCGTTTCCCATAACAGATTTGCGTCTGTGAGTTTCCTTGATGACCTTCGTGAGGGGCCAACTCTCAAGTGGGTTCAGGTTCTAGGTACTACAGAAACTTCTGCCTCCTTCTTGTCATGGAATGTCTGCCATTTTCATTGCCTTGAATTTCTTGATAGTTGGTTCTTGCAGAGAGTGCAGGACGATCGAGTTGTGTTGCGAACGATTTCACACATTCTTCCAACACTCTGGACAACAGGATTTCTGACATCTCCAAAGCTTTGGGAGTTCAAGGCTGTCAGTGGTATTGTGGATCTTCCTGGTTTCATGACATCCCCTGCGGGAGTGTGAAACACAGATGGAATTATTTAAAGCTGCCTAGGTTTATATTAAGGTCATGGCTCTGGTCCCTCTACAGGCAAGTATCTGCTCAGACTGAACCAAAAGATCATACGGGGAACAGATTTGAAAAATTCCAATTTTTTTGATAGTCTTTCAGTTCAGGGAGGAAAGGCTAAAAAGGAAGGCTCTTCTTTTAAACAACAGAAAAAACGAACGAATAAGGTTTTCTTTTGGCATATTTCAAAATTATCTGGTTCATTTTCATTGCAAGGGTGGCATTCAGAAGAATGTTTCCCGAAAAAAACGTAGCATCAGTTCGATAAATATAATTCGCTTTTCAATTATCGAAACAGAATTATAGATGGTGGATTATCGCTTAGTAATCCTTGTCATTTGTGTGCTAATTATCGCGTTTTTTGACGTATGAGAGAAATATTCGGAAAAAAAACACCTCTGAGTATGATATTTGTTGCTGTTCAATGGAAAGATTAAAAGATGAAAAACTGTGCAAGGACTCTTTGAGCGGACAGGGTAATGAAAAGCACTGCATTGGATCAACTCCAATTTCCAGCAATCTGGCTGGTACGTATTCAGCGGGGCAAACGTTTCAGTTAGCGAGCAAAGAATTTAATAAAGCAGCTGCATTTCTTTGTTCTAAGCTTATTGTCAATAAAAAGAAGTGCTCCCGAATTGAAAGCGTAGTTTGTGCAAGAATACCTTGATAGAGCAGTTTACCGTTATATGTGTCTGCAGACGTGTTAGGCTATAGAGAGATAGACGAGACGTTCGAAATTGCAACCGACCGACACATACCTCGACGATTTGTATTTCCAATAGGCGTGCAGAATCGTTACGTACTACCGGCGGGGAATTTTGATATTTTTATGGTCAGCAATATCTCGCCTCGTAATTTTTAATCGATAACGCATAAATCTCTGAAATTACTGAAATATAAGACAATAAATCTATCGGCAAGCGGTTAAGGTGGGACGTCCGAAGAGTAATTAGAGATCGATAGCCCGTAAATTGCCATCGCAATATTACCCTAGGTTATGCAGCAGTTAGGGGAGGCAACCCGTTCCGGCGGGAAGGTCAACTGACCCGCATGGCTATTCATTCATCTCTCTCTCCTGCGCTGCCGGTGCCATTGGTGCTCAGATTGAGGCGACACAAACGCCTCCAGACTGGAATTGAGCCAGGCCCAGATAAAGAATTAGAGAGCTTGTCCCTAAAACCACGGCGATTCAGGTAACGGTAACTGCCACTAAAGTGTCTCATCTGCAATTCCTCCTGATAAATCACCTGGCGATAAATTTTGCTGGTCGTTCTATCTCCCTTAATGAACTACTTTACACACCGCCGCCAATGCCGCCAGCCACCATGGTGTTGGCCCGATACCTGCTGCAGCCTGCAGCCACAATCCTCGTGATGATGCACCAACATGCAATTTCATCATTGACGTTTTTCATTTATGATACAATCCAGTGCACGGCGCGGATTTTGGGTGAAATCAGCAGAAGCAGCAGCAATGGTCACCATATATGAATACCTGCTAGGCAAACTGCGAAGTCAACTGTTTCTGTCAACGCGAACGGCTACAAATTTCATTGGTGGTTCCAACTAAATATCTGCATCAGATAAGTGCTTTCGCCCCACATCCTACATGAATAATACTTATGCAAGTGAATCAAAAACCGCTTCGAGATATAAAGCTTACAGACCTTAACCGTAACAGTAAGAGGGACGCTAACGTAAGTGTGGAAGTTTAGACATGTACTTACATTTTATGTGTGAGGCCGAGAACACAACGAAATCAGGCAATTTATAAAGCCTAAAAAGAGCAAATCTAACTATGTGAAGAAATGGAGAGGATGCCATATAAAAAAACCAAGTTAAAGGCCGCTTTGCAAAAATGCAAATTTGCAATCAAATAATGGGGTACTTGCCGAATTTTTTTTTATTGGCTTAATCGATAGTATGGTTAAAAATAATGTACCCGTATTTTTTCTTTTCCCTAAATTCCCAAAATTGCGGCCGCAATGCGTGTTTTAAAAATATATTTGTGACGTCACAAATATATTAGATATAGAACATAGAAGGGCTCTTTTTCCTTGTTGGGTTGGCAATGATATAACGTCGTCAAGGTGCCGTTTTCAAACAACAACAAGATCTGAGTCTGACTGACAACGTCAAACCGCCGACCGTAATTTCTTCCTGTGCCCTTTTTTTGCCTTTGACTGCTTTGATCGAGGCTTTGATCTACGCGGTAAGTACCTACTCGTTTTGTTCATTTCTTGTTCAACCTAACTAGTCTCTTTCTTAGTCTTCAGTGCTGTCCACCTAAAAGCCTTTCGCATGTTTGTCACCCGTGCTCTGACCTGGCTGACCCTTGGCTTCATTTCGGACATCAGTGTTCCTGCTCCCCACATTTTATTTGGAGATCCATCGCGTCCTCCTCACATGGATCTCTTGTAGCTCTAAAGTATTACCTATCCGGAATTGTATGCTAATGATGAACCTATAAAAGCTCACTGTTTATTTTCGGCCTTTTATTTCTGTGCTATTTGGTGATCCTCCAGATTTTCCCCTGAAAATAAATTATCTCGACTGAGACAGTGTTATAAGAGGTTTCTGGAGTCAGTTTCTACGAAACATTGTTCGATTTTATTGTCTAAATGCTCACGGTGAGAGAATTCGATAGGAAACCGGTTTTGCGATAGCATGTTCAAAATGACAGTGTCACAGTGACATCCCTGACATTCTTGATTATTCCATTGTCACACAGTCAGACCAACCCCACTCAAAATCCCTGTCCTGGCGCGAAGCTTTTAGGAGGATTTTTCAAATTCGTTTTTTTCTGTAGAAAACGACGGGATTTTTGTGAAATTCTCAGTAGAGTCCCCTTATCACTTATACTAGTAATCAAAAGTATTTCCAGCTGAATCTATTCCATTGGCAAGTACCCCATTTTGCAAACTGCACTTCGGCATCTCATTTGCAAAGACCTTTAGTTTATTTTGGTATCAGTAACAGCGTAGGTGGAATCGAACTTTCCCATATCATTGACTCACCCTGCATATTAAAATCGCCGCATACCTAGTATTTTCTTATGCTTCCTGAATTATTTTTCTACGTTATTTAAAATGTGCTTTTGTTTGGAAAACTTATCCACGGCACCCGACGGTGACCGACCCAGAATCACCACTTTGTTGACTTAATCTATCACACCAGCATCAAGCACACTCGGAGTCGTAGTCTCCAAAGTACTGTTCAACCACATAACGTTCTAGGCCAGTCAAATTAGAACAAATTTTTCCGTTTGAGGGAAAAAACTGTTGGAGTTTTGGAAATTTGACAGTTATGTCCGGTAAGGTGTACTGTTTAACATACTAAAAGTCCCCAACTCTACCTATTGAGCTCGAGCCGCCTTCTTGGAAAAATGGTCCTTCGATCCATTTTTCTGCTCATATTCCGCTAATCATCAGAGATATTCAATCAAGTTTCATAAAAAATCAAGGCTATAAAATTGCCCACAAAAATTGTTTCATACCGATTTTTGTCTCGTATATGTTGATATTAATAAAATTAACTTAACAAAAAAAAAATCAAAAATTTAGCGATTTTTTGCCTATGGCTAAAGATATTGTCTTCAAAATTTGTGAAGATGTTGGCAGTCTACATCAAATCTGAACGTGACAGTTGAGATTGAAAAAAAAATTGCGAAAATATTTTTCAATTTTTTTTTTTCAAATTAAGCAAAATATTGATTTTCGAGTTTGACATTTCCAACAGGGCGGAGTGAAGGTTTCAATCGAACATGAATCAGTTTTGATATTCACATATTGTGGGACAAGATTTCATCAGTATTGTGCCTTCACGAGCTTCTGGGATGCTCGATATGAATTAAACTAAAAGAATAATAGCTAGGTCCAAAAAGTGTTGTCGATTGGTTATGAAGGAAACATTTCGGAACTAAAGACATCAGCAAAGGATATACAGGAGGTCCAAAGGTTATTCAACTGTATATGAGCCCCATATTGATGTGCCTTATCCAAAATAGTACAAAAGAATCAATCAAAATGTTGAAATCCACCCTGTATAACAAAAAGTAACGATACAAAATGGAAGTAGTAAAGCGTACATGGTGTCAAAAATACAGCCTTTACATTGCTGGAAAAAAGAACAAAATTGATCGATTTATTTGAAAGTTATTAGTCCTCAAACTTGACTTTACAAATTTCAGCCAGTGAAATAGGGAAAAGTAGAGAGAAGTAACTGTCGGAGTTTCAGAAATTTGACAGGGATGTTCGCTAAGGTATACTAATAAACATACTAAAAGTCCCCGCCACTACCTGTTGTGCTCGAGCCGCCATCTTGGAAAAATGGTAATAAATTTGATCGAAGGACCATTATTTCAAGATGGCGGCTCAAGCGCAACAGGTACTGGCGGGGACTTTTAGTATGTTTATTAGTATACCTTAGCGAACATTCCTGTCAGATTTCTGAAACTCCGACAGTTACTTCTCTCTACTTTTCCCTATTTCACTGGCTGAAATTTGTAAAGTCAAGTTTGAGGACTAATAACTTTCGAATAAATCGATCAATTTTGTTCTTTTTTACAGCAATGTAAAGGCTGTATTTTTGACACCAGGTATGCTTTACTACTTCCATTTTGTATCGTTACTTTTCGTTATACAGGGTGGATTTTAACATTTTGATTGATTCTTTTGTACTATTTTGGATAAGGCACCTCAATATGGGGGTCATATACAGTTGAATAACCTTTGGACCTTCTGTATATCCTTTGCTGATGTCTTTTGTTTCGAAATGTTTCCTTCAGAACCAATCGACAACACTTTTTGGACTTAGCGATTATTCTTTCTGTTTAATTCATATCGAGCATTCCAGAAGATCGTGAAGGCACAATATTGATGACATCTTGTCTTACAATATGTAAATATCAAAACTGATTGATGTTTGATTGAAACCTTTACTCCGCCCTGTTGGAAATGTCAAACTCGAAAACCAAATTTTTGCTTAATTTAAAAAATAAAATAAAAAATATTTCCGCAATTTTTCTTTCTATTTCAACTGTCACATTTAGCTTTGATGTAGACTGCCAACATCTTCACAAATTTTGAAGACAATATCTCCAGCCATAGGCAAAAAATCGCTTTTTTTTCAATTTTTTTTTGTTAATTTAATTTAATTAATATCAGTAGATACGAGAGACAAATCGGTATAGAGCAATTTTTGTAGACAATTTTATAGCCTTGATTTTTAATGAAACCTAATTGAATATCTCTGATGATTAGCGCAATATAAGCAGAAAACTGGATCGAAGGACCATTTTTCCAAGATGGCGGCTCGAGCTCAATAGGTAGAGCTGGGGACTTTTAGTATGTTTATCAGTACACCTTACCGGACATTACTGTCAAATTTCCAAAACTCCAACAGTTTTTTCCCTCCAGCTTTCCCTATTTGACTGGCCTATTCAGGTACGTAAGATTCAAACTAGATTCTCCACTGGGGGAGGTGAGCACATGCAGGAATTCAAAAACCTGTAATTGGACTCTCTTCAGGGAGAGGCTAAAGCAGGGGCTGGATGAATCTTTGTCAAAACTTCAAACCCCAGTGGACGTAGAACTGATGAATGATACTATCAAATCAGCCATATTGAATGCCTACGAAGACAGCTGCCCAATAAAAGTGAGAAGGTTCAAACGAGAGACCCTATGGTGGAATCAGGAACTTTCCTTACTGATGGCAGCAATTCGGAAGAGCTTCAACAGGGCCAAAAAGACTGGCGAATGGGAAGTATACAAATCCTTCAGTCTGAAATATGTAAATGCCATCAAAAAGGCAAAGGAAGAGTCGTGGAAAAGGCACTATGAAGAGATTGAGAAGTCTCCAAAATGTGCAAGATTCCAAAAGTCTTACAAAAAAAACAGGGCAAACTGGGCTCATTGCAAAAACCACAGGGAGACTATACTGCATCTGGGGAGGAAACTCAGGACTTGTTACTGGAGACACACTTTCCAGGGTGCAAACGTACCCCTGCAAACAAAACAAACAGTCGACCTCAACAGGCTCACCGTAAAGGGGGATCCAGAGAAGACTGGAAACTTGCTAACAAGCTAGTCGACATAACCAAGATCGTATGGACTCTGAAGTCTTGCGCACCATATAAATCTGCGGGCCCAGATGGGATACTACCAGTAATGCTGCAACAGGACATTGAAGAACTGGCCTCACCCTTGTGTACACTGATTAGGGCCAGCTTGGCGTGTTAACGCTGTCTGCCTTCTTGAGATTTTTTATGCTATTACTAGCATGCCGAGGGTGGAACATATTTAATGTATATCAGAAAGCAACAATATGCAATATGAATATTGCGCCTCTTTGGCTATAAAGCGGGCACCTCGCATTTTCAAATGAAACAATGCTCTCCGACTACCACACCATCAGACGATCGGACCGAAACTGCACAGACATGTGTTTTACCCCTACTGTGGGCTCATCAGTGCGCAGGCGTTCAGTCAAACCATCCGATGCTGTGGCAGCCAGAGAACTCATGGTATTTATTATACACCCAGGAGGACTCATAATATGTGAGTCCTCTAAGCGGCGCCATCTATCAAGGCATTCCGCAGATGCTATATTTCGAGGCATCAGGCAGGCGAGGGAATTGAACACAATTCCACGTAAAGCCAGCCGTCACCAAGAGAGCATCGATGGTAGGTGAACACATGTATAATTGTATACTCAAGGCAAGTAGAGCGATGTTAGAAAGCAACAATACGCAATATAAATATTGCGCCTCTTTGGGCCATAAAGCGGGCACCTCGCATTTTTTAATGAAACAAAGCTCTCCGACTACCACAACATCAGACGATTGGGCCGAAACTGCACAGACACAAGTTTCACCCCTACTGGGGGCTCATCAGTGCGCAGGCGTTCAGTCAAACCATCCAATGCTGTGGCAGCCAGAGGACTCATGGTATTATACACCCAGGATGACGTGTATCACTACATATTAAAATATTCATTTGCAAAAAATAGTATTTTATGTAGCAAGTACGCAAAATGAATCTTTAGCGGACGAATTCGCTTGCTCAGGCTCGCTCCCTAAGGGCGGATGAGTCCGCTAAGTATTTTGCGTACGTGTTGCATACAACGTTTTTTGGTATAAGATCTCCAAACCCTCTTCAACTTCTTCAAGCAGTACCAATTAGCTGTTGGAGCTCAAGCAGGAATTTACATAAATTTTACTCATAATCACGCTGGCTGAATTGTTATGTTATGGCAACCAATTTTATTATGACTATACCATTTACAGATCGATTTCACACTCGTGAAACCCATTTTTATACTCATGAAAACAAACTTCTCACAAATGAAAACAGATTTCATAATAACGAAATTCATTTTTTCACTCATGAAATCAGATTTCAACCTCATGAAAACAGAATTGGTAATAACGAAACCTTATTTCACACTCATGAAATTCAATTTAATACTGATGAACACCATTTTCGCACTTATGAAATCAGAATTCACATAAATGAAAATCAATTTCATCCTTATGAAAATCAATTTCTCACTTATGAAATCCAGTTTTGTATGCAACGACACGGCCAATATGGAGATACCTATTCCGATGATGATATTCAATTTGTATTCTGATTCCGGCAGTCATGGAGCTCCATAGAATACCATGCTTACAATAATTACGGTATAACACGTCATGACCCCAAGACTGAGACCTCTTGATTAGGCGGCTGGCCCAGTCTTCTATGTCCAGGTTCATGTATGATGTACCCTGAAACAATACGATGGACTAATGAGTTGTGGTGTATGTGATTTTTTGGTATAAGATCTCCAAACCCTCTTCAACTTCTTCAAGCAGTACCAATTAGCTGTTGGAGCTCAAGCAGGAATTTACATAAATTTTACTCATAATCACGCTGGCTGAATTGTTATGTTATGGCAACCAATTTTATTATGACTATACCATTTACAGATCGATTTCACACTCGTGAAACCCATTTTTATACTCATGAAAACAAACTTCTCACAAATGAAAACAGATTTCATAATAACGAAATTCATTTTTTCACTCATGAAATCAGATTTCAACCTCATGAAAACAGAATTGGTAATAACGAAACCTTATTTCACACTCATGAAATTCAATTTAATACTGATGAACACCATTTTCGCACTTATGAAATCAGAATTCACATAAATGAAAATCAATTTCATCCTTATGAAAATCAATTTCTCACTTATGAAATCCAGTTTTGTATGCAACGACACGGCCAATATGGAGATACCTATTCCGATGATGATATTCAATTTGTATTCTGATTCCGGCAGTCATGGAGCTCCATAGAATACCATGCTTACAATAATTACGGTATAACACGTCATGACCCCAAGACTGAGACCTCTTGATTAGGCGGCTGGCCCAGTCTTCTATGTCCAGGTTCATGTATGATGTACCCTGAAACAATACGATGGGCTAGACGGCCCGCTAGTCGAGTGGGCTGCGTGTTCGCTCGGCAAGCGGAGCTCCCGGGTTCAATTCCCGGGCAGGAGGTCTGGGTGTTGTGCTGTTTAAACGGAATTTTTCAAATTGTACTTCACTCAATAAAATGCAGCAAACTCCTATGGCACAAGAAGTGCCGATAAGGAGGAAAACAAACTTAAAAAAAAAAAAATACGATGGGCTAATGAGTTGTGGTGTATATGAAAATCGGATTCTGCGGATGGATTTGAGAGAGTAGGACGTTCTGCCTGGGAAGAGACTATACAGGGTGTTTCGGAAACAGGTAGGTATTATATTTGAATAAATTGTTAATATGTAACTATACTTTCATACAATTCCCTGTGCAAATTTGACTCAACTTTTCATAGCATCACAGCCATAGAAAGTGCTTTGTTGAGGCCGGTTTGTTTGTCCGTCTGTCTGTCAGTCTGTATGGACCAGAACATAGAAAGTTAAATTGCTTCATAGTTCTTAGGATATATTGGGCTATAGCCTTGAAACTCAAAGTAAGATTCCTTCAATACTGACCAATGGAAAGTTATTTTTATTTCACTCTCCCCCTAGAGGGGGGAAGCAACAACGCCCATGCGACTGAAAGAGTTAGCATTATATAAATGGTAACCAGTCACCAGCCTTGACTTCCTCTACCTGGCATTTGAGTTTGGCACACTGCTCATGAATCACCCTGTATAATGCTAACTCTTTCAGTCACATGGGGGCTGTTGCTCCCCCCCCTCCAGGGGGAGAGTGAAATAAAAATAACTTTCCATTGGTCAGCATTGAAGGAATCTTACTTTGAGTTTCAAGGCTATAGCCCAATATATCCTAAGAACTAAGAAGGAATTCAACTTTCTATGTTCTGGTTCATACAGACTGACAGACAGACAGACAAACAAACCGGCCTCAACAAAGCACTTTCTTTGGCTGTGATGCTATGAAAAGTTGAGTCAAATTTGTACAGGGAATTGTATGAAAGTATAGTTTCATATTAACCATTTATTCAAATGTAATACCTACCTGTTTCCGAAACACTCTGTATAGCCTCTTCCTAGGCGGAACGTCCTACGTCCTCAAATCCATCAGCAGAATTCGATTTTCACATACACCACAACTCATTAGTCCATCGTATTGTTTCAGGGTACATCATACATGAACCTGGACATAGAAGACTGGGCCAGCCGCCTAATCAAGAGGTCTCAGTTTTGGGCTCATGACGTGTTATACCGTAATTATTGTAAGCATGATATTCGATGGAGCTCCATGGCTGCCGAAATCAAAATACAAATTGAATATCATCATAGGAATAGGTATCTCCACATTGGCCGTGTCGTTGCATACAAAACTGGATTTCATAAGTGAGAAATTGATTTTCATAATGATGAAATTGATTTTCATAAGGACGAAATTGATTTTCATTTATGTGAATTCTGATTTCAGAAGTGCAAAAATGGTGTTCATCAGTATGAAATTGAATTTCATGAGTGTGAAATGAGGTTTCGTTATTACCAATTCTGTTTTCATGAGGTTGAAATCTGATTTCATGAGTGAAAAAATGAATTTCGTTAGTATGAAATCTGTTTTCATTTGTGAGAAGTTTGTTTTCATGAGTATGAAAATGGATTTCACGAGTGTGAAATCGATCTGTAAATGGTATAGTTTATAAATTGAACAAAAAAGAATGGATGACGTTCCAATAGGTATTACGGAAAAAGCAAAGAACATTGTCCTTGATTTTCTTACAGCAAAGTCTTGCACGCAATATGAGCGAGAATATGATTTATTTTTAAAAATAAATATATTTTTTTCTCCTTCTTGACCTTACATTCGGCCATAGGAGTTTTGACATTTTTATTTCAAATTTTCGTTACAAAGTTTCATTATTCACAATCATAATAATTCCTACACCACCATTATTCCAACGTTTTTAGCGGTGTTTGGCCCAGGAAAGTTTCTTCCGCCGGCTGGAATCGAACCTCGGTCTGAGAGGAAGCGTTGAAATATGGGTTGTGAGCGCGTTGGTTTATGCTGGGTGAGCCACCCAGCCGACAAGAGCAAGAATATGATTTATTCATCGAATGGAGAAAGAACAACAGTGTGGATATTGTGAATGAAGATGTTGAATGGCATATTCCAATAGACAAATAATTCAGTACTCCAAAGTGTTGCCTAGCTATAGTTATTTTTAAAGGACTAGTCCCTCGACTAGTCCGCTAAAGACGTATTTTGCGGACTCAAAAACATTTCGAAAAATAATCATTTTGGAGAGCGTATTCTAAAATAGTATTTCATGTAACAAGTACGCAAAATGAATCTTTAGCGGACGAATTCGCTTGCTAAGGGCGGATGAGTCCATAATCACTTGAGGGTTTAGACCCTCAGAACTTCTTTCGTGTGAGCTGCATATTTATGAAACTTCCGGAGCGTTTTCTCATGACAGTAGACTGTAACTCTGTCTAAACGTTAGATCATAGGAAGAACTTCATCGTCAGGTTTGTACTTCCCAAAATGCTCCAACCATTCTATGAAAGTCTCAGTTTGTGATGTAGACTGGGACCATTTTCCCAGAAACTGAATGCAAGAAGCATTTCAAGACGTCCTTGGCATTTCATGTAACAGTTGGGCAACAAGATTTTCTAGGGTATTTGGACCTGGCTGAATACAACAATCACTGTTGCCAAGTCGAAATTTTGACAGAAAGCTTCAACTATCCACTTTGCAACCTCCTGTTTCAAAGTCTAAAGATTTTGCCATCAAGTCTTCTTCATCGTCATCTACGTACCAGGAAGATTCCCGAAACGATACATCGAACCTGTTTTGCCTGAGCTATAAAGTAGGTACCTACTAATATGGTTGCGGACATTATAAAGTGGACGACAATAGGCATTTTGCCGCGAGGCACCGTTGAGTCAACGGTGCACGATTCTGCATGACCGCTGCGTTGCCGCGACCTAACCGGTTCAAACTTTTTACTTGGAGTGTACTTCAACGGTTCGCAATATCAGGGACCGGGTATCCGTGGACCGGGTGGATTCGCCGGTTCAGTGTGGCGGTTCATCCGTTCATCTATCATATGTCAGAATTGTCAGATCTAACCTAGCGGGACGGGAGCTCGGGAAAGTTGGTGGGTTTAGCTGGAACGGAACTGGATTTATTGTGAGGTCAAGATAACATTAACTTCAAACTGAAACCGCGGTCATCTGACATCTGACCACGGTTAAGGACCGATGCATATTGCATTTTCGCGCTTGAAGGATATGAAGAGAGAAAGCAATTGGTTAGAAAGAGATGGAGATAGGACCGTTGTTGGAACTGCTGCGGTTCAACGGTGCCTCGCGGCAAATTCCCTAATGTCAATGAGTTGGCTTGCTGTCATGCGACGTTTAGGTCAGAGTCCCAAAAAATCTGTCAACTGTCGCCCACCTTATTTCGACCGCAATGATAGGTACCGTTGCGGACTTTTTGAAGTGGACGACAGTTGACAGATTTTTTAGGATTCCGGCCTGAACGTCGCATGACAGCAAGCCAACTCGTTGACATTGTCGTCCACTTTATAATGGCCGCAACCGTACCTACTTAGCCAGTGATGTAAAATACCCGGGTTTTTATATCCAAGGTTTATATACCAAAATCGGGTCTCTAATGGGGTATCTATTTTCATCAATTGTGACGAACAATTATTGGAGAAACAACAAGAAACAAGAATGCTTTTTGCTCATGAAATCGACCAGCCCTTCAGCCTATAAAGAACTGAACGTAAAACATCGTGAGCTTTGGTAATACACCTGAAAAGGGAGAGGCGGTCGTCAAGTAATGGGAAGTTGAAAAAGTGAGAAAAGTCGGCAGATGTCTGGAAGAAGATCACAAGAGATTATTGGTATTTCTACGCTCCAGATCATAGAAAAGAGAAGAAACAAGTCTATTCCGGTGATGAAGACTTCCATCGTACAGCTGTGGTGTTTCCAGAACGCTCGAAGATAAGTTTATTTAGTTGTTTTGTTTCTTGTCACTTAGACATTGATAATTATAACAATTAACGGGTTTATCACGTTCAGGGTAGTAAAGGGAATACACGTTGCGTGTTGGTCACTGTTGTTGGGGGTTTGAGAGAGACGAAAGAGTAGAACGATGTCGCCACAAGATATCCAGATGAACTGGGACCGAGCTACCACGAGAGCCAGGGTCTAGCGGTACAACAAAGCGTTGACCTGTAGAACAGGTGACGTGGTTTTGAGAGCTCCGAGGTATACTGTCATATTTGATGTACCTGGTCGGGCTATTCTCCTCCATCGGAGTTGAATCGCTTTAATGATTTCTTCATACTTCTGTTTACCATGTTACATATTACACTGATCAACTATCTTCTGTATCCATGCCTGGATCTTATGAGAGAAAGGGATCTGCTCACAACAGATGTTTTTCTTATTGTAGTGTCTTGTGAGAGAAGGGTATCTCGTGAGAGAAGATATCTTTCCTTACTTTGTTACCTTATGGAAATAATATACGTCTTTAACTGTTGAGACCTGGTTGTTGATATTGTTGATTTACATTGAATCATGTTGTGGTATTTATTGTGATAAATAACTGATGATGATTCCATTGACCATGTTTATTATGTATGAACCCATGTACTGTGATTTATCACAGTTTCGTTTTATTGGTAATATTGATTGTTATTGATTTGTATGTCATGTGTTCTCCCTCTTCTTTCTGCAGCAGTGCCCAGCCACTGTCCTTGCCAAAATCTTCTCTATTTCCCTACAGATCCCTCGTCAATTTAGGTCACCGTAGAACTTACTAATAAACCTTTGTCTCTGTTTCACACTGCGCCAAGTGGCTACACTGCGCTGAGCACTTGGTCTGCAGTATTTTTTCCCGCTTACAGGTTCCTCAACAATCTAGGTCCGTGGAACTAATATGATCTGTTCTAGCGAGAGCGATACTCTCTCTCGTCTTTCTCTTGTTCTCTCTGCATCAGTGGCTTACCCACTGCATTTCAAATAGTGGGAGGGTGGTGTAATTGAATTGATATTGTATGATTGCACATGAGTCGATATATTTGTCTTTGGAATAAAATTGTTCTTTGTTGATTTTGAAGTCTCTGTGTTTCATTTCCAAGCCTTCACTTACCTGTACTACTGTGGGGTAACTACGGAACAACGAAAGTCCTAACAAACAATACTAGACAAACACGAACTTTGGCCAAACTAAGTCTTCAACTTTAAAGGGGATTCTTCTTCTTCTTTGGGGAAAGTTTATTTTTATAAGAGGGGTGGGTTGGGAGATTACACTCACAGCAGCAAAATAATGATAAGTGCTTTGGAGGTTATGTTTATGAAGCCTTGGAACTTGAAAAAAGAAATCATTTAACCGTCAATACGAATACTGTCAACAGTGTCAACTTTTCTGTCAAACTGGGTAGGGTAGGTAACAGGGTGCGAAGATTTAAATCAAGTTGATTTAAATCATGATTCAAATCGTGATTTAAATCAACCGATTTTTTTATTTTAATCATTTGATTTAAATCATTTTATTGTATTATAACCGACCAAAACGGTCTAGAAGTACTTGTGGCTCGGTACCTATAAACTTTCCTACGCGAATTGTGCCAATTTTCCCCCCGGCTAGACAGAGGGTGCGTATTAGGGGGGTTCGATAAAATAGATGAAGGTAGTAGTTAGGGCGCCACAAGATTTTGAAAAATTGGCACACGGTAAATCTCGAAAACACGCATAGGTGGGGTCTTTAATAACGGCACAAGAATTAGAACAGTTAGATTGACAGTTTATTGAAGTTGTTGAATAAAAAGTTACTTAATTATTTTGATTAAAGAAGAAAATAATAACAGATATAGTATGTTCGGTGTTTCTGAAAGTTACATTTCGAGGAAAACTATTATTTCATTACTACGGTACTAGAAAAAGATATTGGCCTGGACTCAACTCACTGACATTAAGGTGAATTCACAACGCCGACGTCAAAGTAACACGGCAGTCTGATGGACTAAGTAGTAAGTCAGCTCCAAGAGCAGTCAATCGAACGCGTTGTCCAGCACTGCACACTCTGTGTGACCAACCCTTCACCTCTGGGGTGACCACGTCCCTTAAAGTTACTAAATGGTAAACCAAGGTACTGGAAAATAGTCGGGGTATGGTACAAAGCGCTTTGTGAAACCACTACAGTACTTATAGTGATAAGTTCAGGGAAAATGACGTTCTCAGAAGGGGCGAAAATGTAATTTATACAGGGCTAAACAAACGCATACGACCTGGCTCTTGCTGAAAGTCCTTGATGCTGTCAGCAACTCTCGGCGACAAGTTCATGTGAGTGAGGTAGAGGAAATACACGAAGTTGTTTGTCCTCCCAGTGGTGTTGAGATTGGAAAGTTCTTTGTAAGCTGGCAGTCTAGCACGAGCACCAATCCGCCAAGGTAAATAGTCGAGAACAAGACTTAAAGAAGCGGGATCTTCACTATGAGAAGAAAATCCTCGACGGAAACCAAAAGGAAAACAAAAACCCTAAAAGAATATCTTTTAGACTTTACTATGAAAGTCGTTCGATGCCCTCCTTTTCTTTCTCGGTTTGCCAAAAAAAAAAGGAAAAGGGTCCAGACAAATCTCGTATTTTGTCGACGTTGTCGATATATTCTGCGGAAGGAAAAGATTCTGCACTTCCGGTAAAATACCGCACATGTACGTAAAGTACGGAAAACCCTGGAAGAATAATCTATGACGTCGAGGAAGAGAATCGAAAATGTCATATACCGTACCTCGAATGTAATGGGTCCCAAATTAATTACGCTCTTGCTGCGCTTAATCCTCCAAGGAGTGATTCGAGATCTTGTCCAACACTGACAAGGAGTCGAAAATACTTCAGTTACTGCCGGAAAACCCCCCAAATGGGTGTGGAAAACTAACAACGATATAATTTCCTTGCGGCACCTAACTGGATCAGCAAAGAGAGATTTTCAATGCACGTGTATCGAACTGACGGGCGATTTCTTGAGGTAGGTACCGTTTTTTGGCTGCGCAGAGATAAGGAATCCGAAATAAAAATATAGGTACCTACGTAGGTAGGCACCTGATAGATAATTCAAGGGATGACCATCGCACTGGGAAAACTGGTCATTACAGTATTTGATTTCCCGGTACAGTTTTCTTCACGAAATACCGCCAAACTCATCTCCTTTCCGTCCAGACATTTTTCTCTGAGCACTGAGCTAATATAAAATCTCGTATACCACCACAATAATCAGCCTACCCCACCCCCAAATAACGACGAACCATCCTAAGATGTGACGACACCTGTTGTTTTGACAAGTCCTATTGTGAATTATTGCATATTGCTCAATACAGGGTGGTCCAGGTTTTAGTCGACAAACTTTGCAGGCTGATAGAGGATATAAAAAGAAGTTGACTCACCACAAAAAGTACATATCTAAAATGCATATTAAAAAAGTTACAGGCCTTCAAAGTTGCAGAAAAAAATTGTTTTTTTCTTGATAACTTTCGAACAGCTTGACCGATTTCACTCAAATTTCGCACATATGATTAACAAACACGTCCCCAGTGATTTCTTGGAAAAAATTCTGTCAGATTGACGCAGTGCCGTAGATATGGAGGGGTACTTACCCTCTTACCCCCCTACTTTCTACGCCACTGGATCTTTTGTAAAACCGTTGAAAGTATTGAATTTGGCGTTCAATTCTGAAGAGAAAATTGGCGTATCGTTGCTACATTTGGAGCAGCGGTTTCGGAGATATTTGTGTTTAAAGGTTCAAAAACACCGAATTACGCAAATGTTCCAAAATTCGAGCAAGCTTTGATCCATTAACTTTCAACTTTTTTTTCAATAATGAGTTTATTGATCCATAATTTAGCTCATGAGAAATTGAAAATTGGTTGTGAAAATTCATAATTTCAGTAACGTGACCAATAAGAAACAAAGGGCCCTTGGTTCTTGTTCTTACTAGATTCCCCAACTATCAGAGTGTGGATAGGTATACAATATTCAATTGTTACTGAAATTATGAATTTTCACAACCAATTTCCAATTTCTCATGAGCTAAATTATGAATCAATAAACTCATTATTGAAAAAAAAGTTGAAAGGTAATGGATCAAAGCTTGCTCGAATTTTGAAACATTTGCGTAATTCGGTGTTTTTGAACCTTTAAACACAAATATCTCCGAAACCGCTGCTCCAAATGTAGCAATGATTCGCCAATTTTCTCTTCAAAATTGAACGCCGAATTCAATACTTTCAACGGTTTTCCAAAAGATCCAGTGGCGTAGAAAGTAGGGGGGTAAGAGGGTTAGTACCCCCCCATATCTACGGCACTGCGTCAATCTGACAGAATTTTTTCCAAGAAATCACTGGGGACGTGTTTGTTAATCATATGTGCGAAATTTGAGTGAAATCGGTCAAGCTGTTCGAAAGTTATCAAGAGAAGAACAATTTTTTTCTGCAACTTTGAAGGCCTGTAACTTTTTTAATATGCATTTTAGATAGGTACTTTTTGTGGTGAGTCAACTTCTTTTTATATCCTCTATCAGCCTGCAAAGTTTGTCGACTAAAACCTGGACCACCCTGTATAAACTGCTCAATATTTGAAATGTCGGTATCGAAAGTTTTGCCTTTTTTCAAAATGGTGTAACTTTGGATTGTCTTGACCGATTCCAATTTTGTTTTCACGGTTGTTTAGATACATCTTTCAGCAATCTATTCCGTTGGCGAGAATTTCCGATTCGTTCAATTACATTCGTTACAGGGTGGAACGTAAAGCATTGCAAAATTAGACTTAGTTCAATAGATCCCCGTTTTCCTGAACTTTATTTTTCAAATTCTAACGATATAATCATAAAGCCTGATGTCTTGTCTCGAAACAATTTTTGAATTTTCCAGATCAGAAGTTCAACAATGATGATATGAATTTTTTTTGTGAAAGTTGCATCTTAGACATATTGAAAAAATAAGAAATTGGGGTTATATTTTCGAAACATATTCAAACTGGAGTTTGATAATGTGTTTCTGAGCCAACAAAACATCTACATGTTTAATTTGAGGTCCGTACGTCCAAAATTTCGATATTGATACGATGCAATAAGTGCGCCCTCTGATGGCGGATTTCAACCAAAATCACATAAGTTTATTATACGCCTATACCATGACCGCATGCCAAATTTCAGCTCAATTGGATGTACCGTTTGGGAGTTATCATGGACGATTACACAGAGTTAGACACACGGACAGGCAGACGGACCGACTTCGATGTGAAAATGGTCTAAATAAATCGATTAGATGGACCTTGAAAAAAAGTTATTCTTCGAAATTCGGGAACAAATTTTTTGCGCGTTCACATTATTTTCCTTTTCATTCGGGAACGTGAACCGGGAAAGTAAAACGGAGGTTTCTGAAGACACAGCCGTTTTTAACAGTTCAAGCAACAAGCATGCAAAATTACAGGTTGCCAACCGAAATGACTAAAATGAAAGTTTTACAAAAAAAAATCATATCATCATTGTTGGACTTCTGATCTGGGAAATTCAAAAATCATTTCATGATAGGACATCAGGCTTCATGATTATATCGTTAGAATTCGAAAAAAAAAGTTCACAAAAATGAGGATCTATTGACACAATTTTGCAATGCTTTACATTTCTCCCTGTAACGAATGTAATTGGAATAAGTCAAAAAATCTCGCCAACCAAGTAGATTGCTGGGAGATGTATCTTAACAACTGTAAAAACAAAATCGGAATTGGGTGAGACAATCCAAAGTTATACCGTTTTGAATAAGAGCGAAATTTTCGATACCGACATTTCAAATGTTGAGCAGTATAGTATGGGTTATGATTGGAACCATACAGGGGCGGCGGAACCGGGGGGACAAGGGGGGCCATGCCCCCCCCCCCCCCCCCCTAATCCCATACTTGGGGAGGCCTGGCCCCTCCAATTAAAGGATTTTTCTGCATGTCAAAGAAGATGATCACGCCTTTTTTCCGAAAAAATTTTCGTCTGCGGCGCTTTTCGCTTCGCTCGCACTCCTTTTCCTCTCACTTGCCCCCCCCCCAATAAACAAACACTTCCGCCGCTCTGGAACCATACTGAGTTCTCAGAGTTTCAGCTTTTCTGGAAAAAACCGAGAACTTCAAATATGTACAAAAAACAAAATATCTGGACACCGGAAGTGTATCTATATCAATAGATACTTTATTTCAGAATATTTACATTGTAGAATTAACTATAAAAAGAAAATTTCTTCAAGCTCTCTACCGGCAGGAAGTGTACCCATAATCGAGGTTGCATTTCCCCTTTGCAAAGTTAAACTGATAATTTGGATTAAATAACTTGTCGCTCTTCTTTCACCAGTTTGGT
The DNA here is from genome assembly GCA_949128115.1 of Anaspis maculata. NCBI lineage: Eukaryota > Metazoa > Arthropoda > Insecta > Coleoptera > Scraptiidae > Anaspis > Anaspis maculata. The sequence goes on from OX421962.1 coordinate 74,735,140, forward strand.
CTGTTATCCTCTTCCCTATTTCCTTTATCAATGAAATATATTATTGTATCTATATTGTTTGTACTGTATTTTAGCCTCAATTGACACAGATTTTTTAAACTGACAAACAATTTGACTGAAACCGGAAAAATCTGATCTAAATAAACAAAATCGGACCTAAATGAAAAAAATCGAATTTAAATAAAAAAAATCTGATTTAAATAAAAAGAATCCGATTTAAATGAAAAAAAATCGATTTTTTTGATTTTTTTAATTTAAATCGCGATTTTTTTGCACCCTGGAGGTAAATATCCCTCGGGAAAATACCGGGTAAATACCCGATTTATGTTTACCTACCTACCCGGTAAATACCCGACTCTCATCACTGTACTTGGCCAAAGTTTCAAGAATAAGTAGTTTTCCGAGGCATGAAATCAGCCAAATCACCAAACTCACTCAAGTACATACCTAACCTATCCCGTTTTCCGTTGACTCTTATTCTTCACGAGCACAAATAATCACGTTTAAGAGTCAATCAAAAAAACTTAAAACTTACCAGGAAAAACTTCTCGTATCTACCTACTCTACCACTTGGAAGTAAAATCGAAATTGCAAAAACAACGCCTCAACTGCTGAGGACACCATCCGATTTTCGTTTTACTTGGCTGCACCTGCACATCTCTGTCCCTGCATTCTGCAAAGTGTGCACCCACCCTGCACCCTGCATCCTGCACTTGGGCGCCTAGCACGTTCACAATCACAATCACATTGTTAAGTTAATGTTCATAAGAACAAGGAACAAGCGCCCGAGCCCGTGACCCGTGCTGCCATCGCTCGGAGAATAGATTTACTTCTGAAACAACTCTGCAGGAATTTTCAGCTTGCGCTAATCTCTGCCACTGCATGGATGGATACGAACGAAACCTGCGACCTGCCAAGTGCCGTCTATGCAAGTGCCTGCTGAGTGGTGACTGCTCCTGCTGGTGCTGGCAGTGCTGACCCACCGAAAAAACGGCAGAGTGCTGCAGCATGCAGATCATCAGTTGGTTTATGTAAAAATAGAAGTGTTCTGCAGGTCTATCAGGTATTTTTGTTTATTTTGTCTTCAAAGCACAATGAAGCACTAAAGTCGCTCACTCAAAACCTGTTGGTGTTGGTATAGGTACTTAAAGTATTAGTAGCTGTTGCCGTTACAGCTATTTATCAACTACTGATAAATAAAGAATTTTATCCAATACTTATCCAGTAAAAATAACTTTATTGCTATAGTGCGTTCAACTCTAGTGTGATTCTCGAGAATCACATAAGGGTTGAATAACCACTACCTATAGTGTTTCGGTAGGTACTTCGTCAGTCTTTAACAAGTAAACTGGTCAGTAAGCTTTTTATATGTCATAACCTCGGTCACAACTCATAACCCACGTTTCTCTCTGGCCACCGAGGCGAGGGCTATAAATATACAAGTGTCCTACCCCACGAAGCCACGAGTAGGTAACTCACATAGCTAAGGGTAGATGACTTTCACGTACCTAGTTTTCCAGAAAACCTTCCGTTGTCGATATACAGGGCGATTTATGGATACCTAATTACAGGTACCCAATAGGTCGAGGTGATCTAGTATTCGCGATTTCAACTACCGATGGGGGTGCTGTAAACAAGATGGAGGATTGTAAGTTTTTCTGTCACTTGTCATCGTGCGTTGTATAACGGTTGTATTTGTAGTATTTGGATTAATTAGTTATTGATCGCTATTGAACAAAAGTTCATTTTCTTGAATAACTCGATCACCTATACGAGTATTTTGGCGATTCGCGCGATTGTCAATGGCTATCTGACAGAAGCGGCAGAACAGAAATGACGTAAAAACTTACAAACTAGGTTCGCCATTTCAGCCGCCAGAGGGCGTCTAGATTTTTGAAATCGCGAATAGTATGTTCACTTCTACGATGATTCTAGTCGTCGGCTGTGAGATTTTGTTTCCAAGTTTCGAAATGTGAAATACAGAAGAAAAAAAAAACCAAAACTTTGCGGTTGGCTGCTCTGGTTTCATTCGGCACAATAATTCACGAAGAGACACGAAGTCGTCCGGACCACTTTTGAAACACATTCCTTGCGCATTTCCTCTGCAGACAGACGGCACATTTTTTGCGAGACGTGATGTCTGACGCTTTTGTCCATTTTATTGGAAAATGTAATTTTTTGACCCGTTTTAAATTTTCGCCAATTAACAAATTGATCAAATGGAACCTTGACATTTGACAGTTGTCAAAAATATTTTTGAACTCCGAAGCCGGTTCAACTTTCCGATGGTTCAAACTAAACAATACACAAGCCCTTCGTCCAAACAAGCGGCCACATGCAATCATCAACTCCTTTGCCTGTCCCAGTCGAAAAGACACGCCCTGAATAATTATTGGCGAAACAAGGATCGCCGCGGCGGTCTGTAATTTGCGTGTAAAAAGTTAAATAAACCCATTTCAAAAAAACCCAGCCGCTTGAAAATGCTTGCTATTGGACAGAAGTTGATGTGAGAACCTACTTTTAATTTGCAATTTGCTTTCGTTTTGGAGCTTCTCGGGACGAGTTTTTGTCGGCTCTAAATGGCCGCCGTCAAGATGACTTAGATTGAAGGCGGCCCTGTGGGGTTTTGGTATCTAAATGAACACAACACGACAGCTCTGCGCCCCGCTAGTCGCAGTTCCACGTATGACAAGGTCAGTTTTTCAAGATTTTAATATCAATTTGATAAGAAATTGAACTTTTCTTTTAGAGAAGCCAGTTTCAAACCAAATAAAAAGGCGACAAGCCCACAATGCTGAAGTAGAACATTTGCCCAGCCAACTAGAATCACAGTAAAAGTGAACCTGAACCTACTATAGTACATCGCGCTTGGCTTCGATCATTGAATGATCATCATCATTGCGGGTGTCAATTCGACACCTCCCAGCAGTGTATCTAAGTCTTTACTGTGCCAGTGCTTCGCACTCGCAGAGTAAGAAGTGCACGGTGGTTTCGTCTGCCGATGCACATAGCCTGCAAATAGGTGAGTTTTCCTCACTAATTTTTTTCAGGTGGTATCTCACTTCTCAATGACCAGTGAGTAGCACCGTGAGTAGTCTTATTTCGTTCTTGGAGAGCGATAGGATGAGCTGCTCTTTGTTTTAAAGAACGCAATAAGACGTTTGGCTCGTCGTTGGACTCAGGCATTGCTTTGCTTATTTTGAGCTCCTTTTTTGCGAGGGCATCCGCTTCTTCATTTCCCTCGATACCCTGGTGAGCAGGTAACACAGTAAAGTGAGTTTGTTGTATGGGACTACAGTCTAGGCCTTCAAGTGCCTTCAAGCCGCCTGGCTGTCTGTGGCAATGCAAATTCTCACTTATTTGTTACTGTCTGGATAGACATACCTGATGGGCACACCTTTTCACTGCCTCTCGACTTGAGGCTGTATTCTCAGCAGGTCAAAATATTTTGAGGATTTCTTTCTCAAAAATGAAGATCTAAACTCAATTTTTGTATTTTGTTGACTTTTTTTTTTCAAAAAACGGCTTTGTATTCAATTTTCTACGTCTTTCAAAATTATAAAACAGTTGAAACAGTTGAAACTTTTCTAGCGCTTTAGGGCTTATGGGGCTTCTAAAAAAATGTGGGACAGTGGGTAATCCAAACGAAAACAAGGTGGACAAACATTTAATGGAATCCCATCAAAATCTTTATATCTCTTCATCTTTATTCGCGATTCAAATATTCCCGTCACAAGATGGCTACCAAAGGCGGATTGCAATGATAACAACTCTGACACCTGCATCTAAATAACATAATTCCAGTTCATGGCTTGGTAATACTGCAACTGCCATTATACCGGGTGTTTATAAATGTCTGTGATCGCATCGCCCTTGGAATCTGCTTTCGATCCCTACAATTGCGCCTGTTACTGCGTTTTTCGGCCTGACCCATGCCTGCCGCGATCACATATTTTTATAAACACCCCGTATTATGGTCATCATTTCAAATTTTGTCTCAAAAAAACATTGAATTCACTCGGAAGTAAGTAACTTACTGAATCTACGGCTAATATAGTTACCTCTCTGAGATGCGACCCACTTGTGCCTTGAAGAACTACTTACATACTAATGACCTCACTAATCATGTTTTATTTGGCCTTATTCTTATAAGATGAGTGAATGCAGGCAGACCACTTCTTTTTTACATAAACTAATAAAATACCTACCTAGGACCTAATGTCGACGGACCTCTTGCAATGGATAGTCATAATTCATTTGATTTGGATAAAGCATTAATCGTGATTGGAGGGTGGGGCAGGTTTCAAAAATTGTACTACTTGTGCCTATGCAGTGTTATAGCATTTTCGGTTTTTCAAATGAGTTACATATTTGTGGCTCGGGATATAAAGTATAGGTAAGTGTAATGTTTAATAAAGTTTAGTTATAACTGGTTAAAAACTTGTTGTTAGCTTGTATAACTATAAGTTGGTTTGTAAGTAATGCAATATAACTACCTATAAGTAGGTATGTATTATATTTATTTATTAACTTATCACACTGATTTCAGTCGCTGTTCGTTTAGTTTAGAGTCATATGTCGTGTCCATTTACCTACATCCGTAATTTTGTCTAGAGCTTGTCTAGGGTTCAAGAGCCAGAAGCTATACATAAAGACAATCATGACTCAATCCATTGACAATAATAATAAGCAGCATCGTCAAGATGTTGACCCTTTTTTTAAGTTTGAAACTTCTCTTTGTTTGAAACCTAAAACAAAATCTCTCATGCTATTTGCGATTCGCGCCAACCATAATATGAATATTTCTCATCGATGATTTCATTGTGGTTTCCAGGTGTTTAATAAGAAATTGCGATGAAGAAAGCCACAAAATCTATAAAGCCGAGTGGCTCGAAGACGCTGTTCCTTTTAGAGACAACACTCCAAGCAGATGCATGTATTATACACGAGAGAACTACGAGAACTGTACAAATTTCAATCGGAGCTTCACATCAACTTGCGATACATTTATTTATGAACAAAAGCAAGCGACCATTGTTCATGATGTAAGCTGTAAGCTATACTCGTAGGTCGAGGTATAGAGTACTCATAGATTTTTTCCCTTTGAAATTTTCTTTTTCAAAAACTGCTTCACACAATAAAATTGCAGTTCAACATAACCTGCGACGAAAACCTTTGGAAACTGACGATTGTTGGTCTTATTAATGTGGTGGGAGAATTGGTCTGTCTGCCGTTCGCTGGATTTATTTCGGATCGGTAGATTTCAACAAAATTACACTGGTAAGTAAAACCTGGAGCTTCAGATTGGAAGTTTTCAGGTATGGCAGAAAGAATATGGTCGTGATCAGTGTCGTGGCAAGTACAATTGTTGGCATTACCCGATCGCAGTCGACTTCTTACTCTATGTATCTGGCACTAGAGTTTTTGGATACAGCATTAGGTGCTGGGATGTACAGCGGTGCTTTCATTTTGGGTTAGTTGAATATCTATTATACCTCGACTTATGCCAAGTTTCTCAAATTTATGTTTTGTAATTGTTTTTTTTTTCTAGCATTGGAAATTGTAGATCCAAGCAAACGGAACATAGGGAATACGATTATCTGTTGTGCTTTTGCTGTAGGTCAAGTGCTTCTTGGCATAGCTGCTTGGGTCACACCTTCTTGGAGGTACCTACTTCTCAGTACATACTCATCCGGAGTAATAATTTCGCTTGTCTTTCTCTATACGCCCGAATCTGTGCGTTGGCTGTTGTCGAAGAACAGAGTAGACGAAGCTATACACATACTGACGATAATTTCGAAATTCAACGGTAAGAACGAATTTAATGGCGCATCAGTACAGGCATTTCAGAGCCGTAATAAAGTGGCGAGCAGAGAAAATCCACAAACAATGCCTCTGAGAACAATCTTCCGGTCTAAAACTTTGGCGTTGAGAATTGTGCATTGTTCGTTCACTTGGATTTGTTGTAACTTTCCTTATTATGGCTTAACAATCCAGTCCGTTGCGTTATCCGAGGATACGTACGTTAATTTCATCTGCACGGCAATCGTAGAAATTCCGGCATATATTTTAACTCACATATCTCTGGATAAACTGGGTCGACGGAAAAGTTTGGCGTTCAGTTTAATTCTGGCCGGATTGTCTTGTGGCCGAGTAAACCTTGTCAGTAGGGGTAAGCAACTGGAGCAGTATCAAATTCAAGAAATTTTATGGGATTTTTCCAGGTCATGGGCCAGCACTGGTACTCTTCCTGTTCGGGAAGTTTTTCATGACTATCGCATATACGACGCTGTACATTTTCACAGTCGAGATGTTTTCTACGAAATCGAGTCATTCCATTTTTGCAATTTGTTCCATGTTCGGCCGATTGGGGTCGATGTTGGCCCCTCAAGTTCCACTTTTGGTAAGAGCATCTTCCACTTGAAACTTGATTCGGACTTCAAAGCTGCAATTTTTACAGACCAGAGTATCCAGTTACTTACCTTTGATAATATTCTCCTTGATGGCGCTCTCGTCTGGATTGCTTGCATTCTTTTTCCCAGAAACACACAACAAGAAATTAACAGATGAGTTTGACCCAGAAGAGTCATGAAATGTTGTTAATAATAGAGAAATACACATTCAACAAAATACCGCTTAGTATTACCACCCAAAAACCTTGCCTCTTGATCATAGTACACAGTGAAGTACTTCCGATAAAGACCCGAGTAGACTCCGTTATGAAATTGGCTAACAGGCTGTAATAAGGAGAGAGAAGTCGAAAAATTGAAATGATCCAAATCGAAGTCTAACGTAAGCAGATACACGGTTCTTCAAAGATCCTGCATAAAATAATTTCTCACTGCCCATATTTTTCTCAAGTGGTTAGTTTTTTCGTTATTTTGTGATTTTATTCTCAACTCCTTGACTCCAAGCGCTTGTTCAAACTCTTGTCAAAAACTGAAGGTATTCTGATCTACCATCGAAAATAAAATTTCAGGTCTGACCTCACAGTTTTGAGAAATATAAACAATGCAATTTTGACACAGTGAACTAGGCAAGAAACTAACCACCATCTAAACTTGACCTGAATCCACCTACATAACATCTAGTCCAGTCAAAATAGGTTTTAACCAGATTAGGTCCAGATGTGCAGATTTCGATGTGTTTTACGTTTTTGGAAAGCCAATTCAACATTCGGTATCACACTTTGTCTAGAAGTCGCCAACTTCAAATTGGTACTTTTCCTCGATCTCTGAAATCAATATTTGATTTCCCGAAGAATCCCCAAACATCGATTCTTTTCATACCATGCCATTTGCCTAATTTTCTAAGTAGGGCAAAAGCATCCAGGGAGCATTTGAAGAATTGAATGCCAAAAAATAACATGTTTCAGGATCTTTTTCCTAGTGATGGTTCCTGAGTTATATGAGTTGAAAGACTAAAACGACCTATTTGGAAAAAAGATAGGTGGTCCGGACACTAACTGCTGAATACTGTCTGGACCTTGCATTTGAGGTGTAAGATGCCACTTGAGAGACGTGGAAAGTACATAAGTATATTCAACACGTCTGCTAAGTGGCATTTTATATCACCAAATGCAAGGTCCGTACAGTATTCAGCAGTTAGTGCCCGGACTACCTATCTTTCTTCCAAATAGATCGTTTTACTCTTTCAATCCATATAACTCAGGAACCATCACTAGGAAAAAGATCCCGAAACATGTTATTTTTTTGGTATTCAATTCTTCATATATTCCCTTGATGGTTTTGCCCTACTCAGGAAATTAGGCAAATTGCATGGTATGAAAAAAATCGATTTTTGGGGATTCTTCGGGACATCAACTATCGATTTCAAAGGTCGAGGAAAAGTACCATTTTGAAGTTGGCGACTTCTAGACAAAAATGTGATACTGAATGTTAAATTGGCTTTCCAAACATGTAAAACACATTGAAATCCGCACATTTGCTGTCCACGTTACAACCCGTGAACTGACACTATGCAAATTGTTACGTAAAATCCGGAAATAAATTTTAAGTGATTTTCACTGCGCTCTGACAGACGCTGTATCCCAGACTATTGACCAGAGAGTAATGAGTTTAGTATTGATCTCTTGGGAATTCAACGGGCTATATTTGCTTCACAGATATTTGTGTTCTAAAGGTAATAGTTCACAAGTTATTTAGAAAAAATCGAAAACTTTCAAGGATGGCGCTCTTTTATTGGCCCTTAAAGAAAATCCAAGTCTTAGAATCTCCGGGAATTTCAGTATGTTTTTCTACGTTAAATTCTGCATCGATCTACCAAATTTTGTCAACTTCCGAGTTTATTTCCGGTTTTGCCCGATTTTCGCTTAATTTGACCGGACCAATCCTGACGAATATCTAAAATGACTTAATTCTTGATTCGCCACGCTTCAATGATAGTCCTGGCGGTAAGAGACACGAACGGTTCTGTTCTAACCAACGCTCTCACCCTGCGATAAAATATGCCACTTGGCACATAGACTGTTCATGATTTAAGGTAGATTCAGTTTAAGAATGGCGCCTCGATGAAATCTCCGAACAAATCATTGTCCAAATTTTCTATAAACGTCACAGTTATTGATAAAATGTTGTGTGCAAGACTAGATAGGTATGTATAAAAGGTGATTACCATTCCTTGAAAAAAAAAAACATTGGGAGGACCATTTCCTTGGAATTCTACACCTTTTCCAGTTGTAGTTCAGAAAATATCAATTGTATTTCAGATATCGTCAATTGAATTTCAGAATTTATCAAGTGTAGTTCAGAAAGCGTCAATTGTATTTCGGATTAGTCACTTGTAGTTCAGAAGGCGTCAATTGTATTTCAGATTTATCAAATGTAGTTCAGAAAACTTGAACTGTACATCAGATTATGTCAATTGTATTTCAGAAAGCGTCAATTGAAGTTCAGAAGGCGTCAATTGTAGTTCAGAAGACATCAGTTGCATCTCTGATTAGTAAAATGTAGTTCAGAAAGTATCAATTTTATTCGGACTCCTGCAAATTGGGGCACTTTTGCACAGCCACAGCTTCGAACTCTTGATCTTCTTGTATGATGAACTGCAGATATTCGGCACATCTTCTGTGTAACAGATGCCTGCGGGGGTGTTAATCGCACGACCGGCTTCCGCAGCACTGAAGAACGACAAATGCTACAATTATCTTGGAGCTGCATTGATTGATAAATTATACATATAAATTATTTTCTGAACTACAAATGACATGTTCTGAAATACAAAATCACGCTTTCTGATATACAAATGATGCTTTCTCAAATTCAATTTATTAATCTGAAATACAATTGACTGTTTCTGAAATACATTTGACTAATCTGAAATAAAATTGATACTTTCTGAACTACATTTTACTAATCTGAAATGCAATTGACGTCTTCTGAACTACAATTGACGATATCTGAAATACAACTGATATTTTCTGAACTACAACTGGAAAAGGTGTAGAGCATATGCCAAGTTTGCAGTAATACAAACTTGACGATGGAATGAAAATTGATGGAAAGCAGGTTATTGCCATTTACATAATAACTACCTACCTACTACCGACCTATTTATGGACACAGAATATTTGGTTCATTCAAACTGTTTGATAAGGAGAGGTGACCTGTACTCTGTACCTGCCTACAGCCTATGGTCATTTATACCAGCTCCGAAAAAATCGTTTTGATAATGAGAGACCCGTTACTGTTACCCGCGAAGGTTGAAAATGATTCGAAGTTTAGAGAGAAATCAATATCTTCACGCAAGTTCCATCTGCGAGGTAGAGCTCGAGCTGAACTTGTTTTCAGGCGTTTTCCTTCACACGCCAGGGAACCTTCCCTACCACCCGCCAGATGGCGGCTGCAACTTTGAGAGCAGCTTTTTGCGCTGAATTCATTTGCATAATTAGTTTTGATAGCCACTTATTTCAATTTGAATGAGAAGTTCTTCGGGGTGAAATAAAAGATATGCCTGTAGGGGATAGAAGAGCCTGACCAGAATAAAGATAATTAGTAGGTACCTACGACATGCTCAGGATTTTTTTGCACCTGAAGAAGGCGAGAAAATAAGTCTTCAAGCCAGCCAGTCAGAGTGAATTACTTTTTTTCTGAATAGGTACCAATATTTTAATTACTGATGCTAACCCAAAAAAAAGTCTGGTGGTAAGGTAGATAAATAGGTAGGTACATACACTGAAGTAATCTAGGGATCTGTTTTGGAATGATAGAAATGCAGTGATTGTATGACGTGAACATTATTGACCGCCAACTGCTTTATTCCAATGATTATTTATTTAAAATGTTTTGAATACCTAGTTATGCGAAGTCACTTTCCATCAACATTTGAATTGTGAAAATTCGAGTCAAAATAATGAAGAATATTATACAGAGCGATCAGATGTACTCGATTGCTCAAGTTGACGTAGGAACGATGCTCAACTTTTTCCCAAATACGCGTTCATGATTCTCCCGTTCGGGAAAAAATTAGCATCGTACGCCAACTTGAGCATCAAGTATTTGATCGCTCGTTATATCAGATACTTGAAAGCTACTTGAGAAAATAAAATCCCAACTATTCGGGAAAATGTCAATCCAAAATACCGTATGTTCATTAAAAAATTCAATAAGGGGTGGCTATGTGGAGAGTGAAACATATGTCCGCGATTTGATTCATACTCATAACATTCGAATGTAATGTCATCGAGTTTTTAATTTGTGCCAACTTGAAAAATGTGGATTTCACTTTCGAACACAATACATTCATGATCGAGTCATATTTCCGTATAAACCTTGAACTGGTGGCTAGCACAATTCTTCGACTATCAAACCTTTTCTTTGCAAAATATGGAGAATGTCTAATGAAGTTTGAACAGGGTGCCACATCAAACAGTGCCAAACTGATGGAAGTTTCGTAATCCACCATTTTCCCAAAAGACATTTCTTCTAAATTCAAAAACGGAATTCACGAAGAGTGATGTCTTACCTCGGAGCGATTTTTGATTTTCATAGTCCGGACGTTAAGGTCAAAATTTAGGGGGCACCGTTCACTTTTATAACAAGCAATGCCACTTGGCATGGCTGTTGTCGAGACCATGTTTGACCGATTAAGATCAGGAGCCAAAGCCGTAAGTGATGCAGGCGCCGTATACAGGGTGTCGTATAGAAAAAAAGACAAAAATTTGTATATCATTAACCGAACCAGATGTATTGTCGTGAGTAGGCACATATATCCACAATATATTACTCATCAAGGAAGAGTCAACGGTTTTGGAAAACCTTGAGCGGTTCCTGAAATGTTCAGGAAAAACTGAATTTTCTTCTGAATATTTCATTTCTCGGTAAATCAGTGAATTTTCAAGATATCGAAGTGCAATTTGGTGAGTTTACGGCGAGTATTGTCATGAATAAAAAACGATCAGGAGCCAAACGCAGGGCCTGTTATTTCCAGAAGTAAGACAGTCAACTTTTTTTTCTTCGTGACCGCCATCTTGAATCTCCGTTTCACTCAACAGTTGAAAAAGTGACAGTCGAATGTGAGAATGTTGGCATCCAGTCACCCTATAACGAAAAAGATGGCTTTGAAGCAGGGTGAGGGTGTCTTCATCGAGAAAACATTGTCACCGAAGTTTTTCATGGTAATACGCATTTGCAGCGCATGTGATGGCTAATGAGAGACTTGAAAGAGCAGAGTGAGTTCTTTGTCACAATCCCACATTCAATTTGAGCTGATATACCAAAATTCATGATGATCGATCCAAAGGTAAACTCTTGATGGCTTGCTGAACAAAATAGGTGGCGCTTTTTGGTGAGAAATGCAGAAAAAATCGGGCTATCATTATTATGTTATCCCTCACCAAGAGAAGGCTGTTGCAAAAACTGAAACAAATCAACGCTGGAATGTTTTGTGAGATTGGAGTCTTTATTCTTGAGGCAATAAATGTTGGTCACATGCGTCCGGTTACCAGAGAGAAGACATGGAAGGCGTGAATGCAGAAAAAAAAATCAAAATTCCTATTCACATATTTCATTCAGAAACCTACCAAAAGTTGATGGCTAACAATATTACATCCATTTTGAGATTTAGTACCAAAATTCATCATCATCGATCCAGAGACAAAATTTTGGTAGCTTTCTGAAAATAATACGTGGTTTAGAACTTGAGAAAAACTTTCTGCATGCAAGTTCCTCAAGTCTTCTCTCTAACAAAGGGACGCATGTGTTCAACATTTTATGGCTCAAGATTATAGGATTGACTCTCCCAAAACATTTCAGCGTTAATTAGTTTCAGTTTTTGCAATAGCCTTCTCTTGGTGAGGGATGACTTGATGGAGATTGCTCGATTTTTTTTGCATTTTTCACTAAAAAGCGCCACATATTTGGTTCAGTAAGCCACCAAAAATTTACCTTTGGACCGATCATCATGAATTTTGATAATTCAGCTCATAATGAATGTAGGATTGTGACAAAGAGCTCTCTCTGCTCTTTGAAATCTTTGATGAGCCATCACAGGCGCTGCAAATGCGTATTACCATGAAAACCTTGGGTAACACTGTTTTCTCGAAGAAGAGACCCTTACCTTGCTTCAAGGCTATCTTGTTTATAATGGGGTGACTAAATGTCAACTATCTCACATTCAGTTGTCAGTTTTTCAACTGTTGAGTAAAACGGAGATTCAAGATGGCGGTCGCGAAGAAAAAAAAGTTCACTGCTTTATTTCTGGAAATAACAGGTCTTGCATTTGGTTCCTGATCGTTTTTGATTCATGACCACACTGGCCATAGAACTACCAAGTTGCACTTCGATATCTTGAAAATTCACTAATTTACCGAGAAATAAAATATTCAAAAGAAAATTCAGTTCTTCCTGAATATTTCAGGAACCGCTCAAGATTTTCCAAAACCGTTGACTGTTCCTCAATGGGTAATATATTGTGAATATATGTGCCTATTCACGTGGATTAATCTGGTTTGTTTAATGATATACGAATTTTTCACTTTTTTTCTATACGACACCCTGTATACGACGCCTGCATTGCTTGCGACTTTGGCTCCTGATCTTAATCAGTCAAACATGGTCTCGGCAATAGGTATGCCAAGTGGCATTGCTTGTTATGAAAGTGAAGGGTATTATACCTTAACATCCGGACTATCACCCCTATTTTGATTTTTAAAAGGGATGTTGATTTTTTAATGAAATATGGACTTTTTTATTGTTCACTCGCTAACTGGTCATACTATCAAGTCAGATTTGGCAGATATTTTCAATTTCATTCAAAAACTACCCCCTAATAACATTTTTCCTGATCCACCTTCAAAAGGGTTATGACTGGTTGAGTACTGGCACCACCTCTGGATCATGCCGAATTGGAGCGTGTTGGTGCAGTCCATTGTACTTATATTTTCTGGATCAGAGTGGCTTTAGAGAATACTGCCACACCATCCAATATCCCACACTAATCCACAGAATAACTTGCATGGACACTAAACTTGCTATAATAACTAACAAACGAAAAATTTGTTGATAATTCGTTGCTTTGGCAATCTCACAGCCACTGCGAAACCCTGCCCTACCGCGCTGCAAATTCTGATTTTGGAGGGCCGGATCGGGGGGTCTCGGGACTTGAGGTATGAATCGGTCGAGCCAAGAAAGATCACCAATCAGGGGCGGGAAAAGTGACGCTGGCGCCACCTGGGAGGCAGGCAGGGAGGCTCAACCCCAGACGCCAACCTCCCGAAAACGTTGCCACGGCAGTTTTACGGGGAGTGCGTAGACCCTGAATAGGGGTGAAAATCGAAAACTATTCCGACATCACTCTTCGTGAATTCCGTTTTTGAATGGGGTCTCGCACTGCCACTTTCACACACCGAGGACGCCACAACCGTTGGGGGCAAATTCGACAATTTTGACGGCGTTGACGCTTCAGCGACCGACGTCCGTCATTTTATGTCTTGATTTGAAATTTGGATAACCTCTGTTTCTTGCTTGACGTCTCCAGTCACTGTCAGTTACTGGTCAAACTACTCAAACTCCCATGCTTTTCCCGTCGTTACGGCCGTTTCATCGAAGTAGGCGCCCCCTACAGTAGTGGCGACTTCACGTTGAGTTTTTCAATTGCAAGGCCCCATTGAGAAAAAATGTTTTTTGAGAAAATGGGGGATTACGGAACTTCCATCAATTTGGCACTGTTTGATGTGTCACACATCTTACAGTGCTTATATTTTTTCCATGTTTTTGAAAAACATTAAGAAGGTATCCTTAAAACTGTATAGGGACCGTGCACGGAGGCGGGGCTAAGCAGTTTGTGACTGGCAGCGATCAGGGTGGCCGACTAGGGAACCTCTTAGCAGCCATTCGTTTGGCAGCATGACGGCTGTTAGCTGCTTGAGGTTAAGTCAAATGCCAAATGCCGTCAACGCCAAATGCTTTGGCATGAAGTGTTGCTGCCTTCGTTTCCTCTTTAACGTTCCACAACGAATTTAATGTTGCAAAATGCAATTTTCCTGCCCTTTTCCATCACCCCTGTACTAAACACAATGTCCCACTTCACTTCCGAGAACCCTGTTTTTGAAACGATATCCATTTTTGAGCAAGGTTCTCAAATGCGAATGTTCCCAAAGAAATTCGATGACATTGTCAAGTCTGAATTGTTGGCGGTTGTGTTGGATTTAGGCAGGCAACAATTCAAACTGACACATTTTTTTCAAAAAGTCGCACCTGGGAATGCAGCGTTCTTTATTCAAATCGCTGTCGCTGTCAAAGGAGCATAATTATTGTCAATTGCGCTCACTACGCTGCGCCACATGGCATCATACACGGTCCCTATAAATGAGAATTTCCTCAGATCACTTTAACAAAGTTAGCAATTTAAATTCGAAAATTGACGCTTCTCAAAAGTGTTTCGATTCTATTGTCCGCCACTGCATCTAAATAATAATAACAATAACAATAGGCTTTATTGTCCAATAACAAAAGAAAATGTCATACAAGGAGTAAGACAGTGATTTGAATAAATAAGTACTTAACATATCAAAATGAGTACACAAACATTGCACACAAATAAAAACAAAGTACAACACACAAAAAAAAACAAGGAACAAAGCGTAACATCCTAAGACGGATCTAGGCAACCTGGAGGGCTCGCATAAGAACGCTTAACATAGAGAAGCTCAATCTCATCTTTTGATAGACGTCGTTAAAGGACATGAACATAACATAAACCGAAGATCTGACGATCGCATTCGCCGTGGCTGCAGCAGGGAGCCGTGAAAATCCGCAGCCTCTAGAACTCGACCGCGGAACCAATGTAGAATATTCTCCTGGGAGCTCACTGCAGTCAGTTGTTCCGTTAAAAAGCTTATGAAGATAGACAAGAGACGCACGATATCCATACCTCCGAGACTCAGGCGAATTTACGCCAAACTCAGAAGCTCACCCAACAGAAGGTGATCGTCAAAACCTTGGTCCGGGAAGATACCAATGCCAGCTGAAATACAGAGGTACTTCATGAACTTATACTCTCGACACTATGTGTCTCTTGTAGATAGGCGCCCTATACGAGACTCGCATATTTCAGCCTCGATCGAACGAAGGTAGAGTAGAGGTAGAGGGACTTGAGGCAGTCGATAATTGCGATAGATCCAGGGCCGGCTTAAGGGTGTGGAGAGCGAGGCGACTGCCTCGGCCGCCCAACTTTGGGAGGGCGCCTGCCTAAGCACCCTTATCTCTCTATTATCTTGAACAAATTTCGCCTGTTTTCACCTGCGACGGTTTTCCACTCACAGTTTGTGCAATTCTCAATTATTGTAAATATTATTGTTATCATCTTAAAAAAAAATCGCTTGAGATACTATTTGGGCGCATTACAAAACTTCGCTTTGCCGACTGGCAAATTTTGTCGATGTGTGGTGCGAACGATATTTCATCGTATGCCATGGTCAATGCGGTCAAGGGCTTTGGGAAGGTCTGTGAAAATCGCGTCGACTGTGAACTACTATTCATGGACGAGCAAAAGGTACTGCACGAAACATGCCAAGTTGGCAAATGGTACTTTCTTCCCGGGAAGAAACCACGCTAACCCAGTCGGTAGCACGGTGATTTTGGCCTCGCTTTCAAAGGCGAAGGTCCCGGGTTCAAATCCACACTGGGCCAGATGAACTTTTTCACGCGTTCCTTAGTACTGGGCCATCTACTATCGTGCATCAGTGATGCCCGGAAAAAGGGATGAAACGAGAAAGCCACGAAACAAGACCCTCCAGTACTTCGTTGTTATCGTCATTGTTATCGTTACTGAAAAACCTCCATGAAAAAAACCTGCTTATAACCAAGTAGTTGATGCAGCGCAAAAAAAATCCATGCTCTCTATCACAGACGGCATGGTCAATATCGGATTCGTAAATCAAAAACCTTGTCAAAATTAGATAGAAGACAGATTGGTGTATAATTCTCAATGTATAAATGTGTCGCCTTTTCTATGTGTAGGAGCAGCGGCGGCACCAGCATTTCTCGAACGGGTGGGCACAAAAAGGCACACTATTTAGGTAGGTGGGCACTCATCTATTTAGTTATACGTTTAACCTCCCATCCTCCAAACAACTTTTTTTAGATAAAAAAACAGTCAAGCGAAGCGCAAAAAAGTTGAGGAAAAAAACAACGGGATACATTCTTATTTTAGGTTGTTTTCATTAGTATCTACTTAGTTATGCAATTTATATGTATAGTGTGGTTTTTTCATTTCAACATTTTCCGAGACATTTTCTGAGTAATCGGATGGGCACGCGGGTGGGCACCTATGATTTTAGGGGAGGCACGTGCCCACCCTGGCCACCCCCTGGCGCCGTCACTGTGTAGGAGTAGCACGACTCCTTTCCCACGAGTCCAGTGGAATGGAGCTTCTTAGAATACCAGAAACATTCAAGCAGGCTGTCAAAGGTCATTTTCGTGTTGAGAAACTCAAAATCACTAGTGACGCCGAATTATTTGGTAATGGTGTATCACTCGTTGTTCCATTCGGTCATATCATATGCCATTTTGCTGTGGGGCCTCTCCCCACATGCCGGAGACATTTTAATCTTATAATAGAAAAGAGCGATCCGCGACATGGAGGGCGCTGGGTGTAGGGTATCTTGTAGGCCACTTTTTGCCAAATTCAAAATTTGAACTTGGGTAAGTCAATTTATTTCAGAGTGTTTGAATTACGCCAGGGAATCGAATGTATGGCTGAAGAATAAGGTGAAGGTCTATGACACGAGAAATGAAGAGATACAGCTTCCATATTACAGGTTCGAAAAGACTCTCCACTGCTTTAAGTTTGCCTCTTTCAGACTCTTCGACTTGCTGTCTGGGTCGTGGAACTGGAAGGCACTCAGCTTAAGGTGCTTTAGACATAGGGTGAAGGGTTTCCTCGAGGAGAATGGCTTTCACTCTGTTGAAGAGTTTAATTAAGGGTTTCCTCGAGGAGAATCCATTTTTACTCTGTTGAAAAGTTTAAAAGTCTGCTATGAAAACCTTTGTGGAATAACCATCCACCCTTTTTCTTTATTCTTTGCCTTTTTGATTCTTTTGTTCAAATAAAAATGTTTTGTTGTATATTTTAAAAATATATGTGTTTGACGTGTCTCATAATAATTTTATCATGTTTGTGTTGTACCTTTAACAGTGTCAAGATATAAAATACCTTAATTATTGTAAGGTCTCTGTGAACACTTGGATAATAAACCAAACTAAATTGAACTGAACTGAACATAAGAAAGAGAGCTGGATCAGAACACAGGCGCGTCGCGCAGTCCTTGACGATAGAGGCAGAAATTCCGTCAGGCCCCGCTGCAATGGGCACGGCATGAACCTATAACAACTGTTACGTATAGCTGTCAGCCAATAATCGGTGGGGTGCACGGCTCTTCCGCCAATTGTGCAGGTGTGTGTCTCATTCGCGCGTCGCGGTCTCTAGCGAGTTTCATGGCGATATAATGAAAGTGGTAATAGCCTTACCCTAAGTAGCTGTGACATAATGGTACTCAGGTAAGAAAGAGAATATTCACCGCTCCGGTTCAAAGAAAAATTCATTTAGGTATGCAGTCTCTCATTGCCTTTCTTGGCAATGAGTACGTACACTGAGGACCCCATCCCAGGTTCAAGCTCTGTTGTTTCACGTTTCATCGACATCAAACGAATTTACACACACTCCAAATAACCTCACAATATAAGTTATACTTCATTAATAAGCGACAGGTTTGGTCTAGACTAGACCACAGACCACAGCGACTTCCATCTTCCTTCTTAACTTCATCGGTGGAGATCCACAAGTCCGCAACAACAGGAGGAGGCATGAAATTCAGGAAAAATACAGTAAGTATAGATTATGTGCTTGCCTTTGAAATAATAAAGTGCGGTACTTTTGGAACACCTGGTCTACAAAGAACAAGAAGCATAAAAGCACCTCACCCGGTTTCAAACTCAAACGCCAAACCCCAGTAAGAACATTCCGATCCCACCTGAGTTCCTTGGCATAAAACTCTATCCATTGTCCTCTGTGAAATTTGAATTGAATTATCAATCGATAACCAAATAAAATGCACCGGGTCGATCGAATCGTAAAAACACAAAGGGCGTATCGGTGGTGTTAAATTGTGATGCATCTGATAAGAGGAGTGGAACGCTGCTGCTAAAAGCCACGGGGGCGCCAGACGTCTGGCGGTGTGGACATGATTGTTACAAAGCATTCCAAACATTAGCACCCCGTCCAATCCTCGTATGACGTCCACGCTCTGGGGCCCTCATAGCCTCTATCTGCCCCGCGACATTAGAGATTTCTAATGCCCATTAACACGACTTTTGACCGCAGCACCGCACCACAATGGCGCTTGTTATACGGAACAACGGGTTGAATTTTAAATTATCTCTTGTATTGTGGGCTCACTGTTGTCTCTGTATAATTCGCCCATAAATTTTACTACTACTCAGCAAAGTTTTATTTCCGGTACCTACACGTAACCGCGATAAAATAGTTGAACGTAAATTTGATTTTTTATCAGCCCTAATACCTACGTTTTGATTACCTTTTTTCATGCCGTGTACGTGCGACAGATTAAAAATATCCAGGGAACTAACGGAGTCAATTTGCATCGGGTATTTTTCTTTTTCTCTGATCCATCGGTGTTTTTGTCGACAACTAAGCTGCTGGCGCTAGTAAGAACTGGGCAACCTGTAACGATGCTCCTGCTCCCAATAATTATCACTGAACGTGCTATTTGAGTGATATCCATGCTCGTATCCATGTTTTAAACGAACAAACGGACAACGGGCAATACAGCTGATCAGATATTCTTTCGCATGTAAGTATGTAAGTGACAAAACTTCGATGGACCTTTTTATAAGTTAATTTTTTAGGCGCTTTGGCTCAGCGCTGCATACTCTAAGGATTGCTTGCATATCCAGGCAAGACCAACAAATAAAAAAGGAGGGTTCCAAATCGCAGATTCACGTTACCCACGACATTCGGATTTTGACGAAAAAATGATATGTGACACACATCCTAATCATATTATTGGCACTTGAATAATTTTGATATAAACTGCGCAACAAATATGTTGTCGCGAGGGAAAAATTGGTCCGAGTTTGGATCACAATAACTTTTGAGTGACAGAAACCATTTCGATTCTGTTTTGACGGTTTGCGAGCTCAGTCTTTCCGTTATTCACCTTCAGGAGGTGAAGATCAGGAAGCTCCATGTGAAATATCTACAGGGTGAAATGTAAAACAGTACAAAATTTTAGTAAATTCAACGGCCCCCCATTTTCAAAATAATTTTTTTCCCTAAATTCTAATGAAAATTTTTGAAATCGGGAGTCTGGTTCTGACTTCATGATTTTTTTCTTTTGAAGGATGCTGATTTATCCTATGGCTACAAAGAAGACTATGTTACTCTGATGATAGGAGGTTGCAATTCACGAATATTGTTGCCTTAATGGTTATCAGCAAATTAACTCGCAGACCATCTGGAATACCTTGATCAAGGCTTCAAAAAGGGGGCCCATTCAAAATGGGCGACACACGTGTTTCCCTTAAAAACTGGATTTGATCAGATTTTCACAATTGAAACGAGCTTTCTTCGTGATTTTGACCTCCTGAACTTGATGCTGGTGGTCAATTTCAGTTTTGATTATGACAGGCTCCCTATAGGCTAACATAGTCTTCCTTGTAGCGATAGGATAAGTCAGCATCTTCCAAGAGAAAAAAATCATCAAGTCAGAGCCAGAGTTCCGATTCCAAAAATTTCAAAAATGGGCGCCAGCCAAAACATCACGCTTCATGATCTTTTCATTTACATTTGAGGAAAAAATAATTCTGAAAACAGGGGTCCGTTGAATTTGCTAAAATTTTGCACTGTTTTACATTTCACCCTGTAGATATCTTACATGAAGCTTCCTGATCTCCATTTCCTGAAGGTGAATAGCGGAAAGACTGATCCAACTAACCGTCAAAACGAAATTGCAATGGTTCATCTCATTCAAAAGTTATTGTGGTCCAAAGTCGGATTAATTTTTCCCTTGCGACCACATATTTGTTGCGCAGTTTAGATTGAGGTAGATTTCGAACACCTTGACATTCTAGAGCTGTTGATTTTGAATTCTGCATTTTACTTCATTGATTGAATAGTTTGGGAAAGTTAATACATAGCTATTTTCATTTCAGAACATATGCGAGCTTGTTGCCAGTTCCTGCCAAATGAACCGCCGACCATCGACAGAAATATGTTAATTATCATAGCTGAAGCTAAGTACTCTGTATTACCAATAAAATTATTCAGGTATATAATACTATGTAAATCTATGGAATTGGTTAAATTTCTCATCCTTTTTCCTTTGGATTCAACTAGAAAATGTAGTAATGGAGTGACTACACCATTTCCAACTGTATTTGCGATAATATCAAATGTATTTCAGATTAGCGATATGTATTTGAGAAAACACCAATTGTATTTTGAATATGAGAAATGTAGTTTAGAATTTACCAAATGTATTTTAAATATGAGAAATGTAGTTTAGTAATTGCCAAATGTATTTTAGATTTGAGAAATGTAGTTTAGAACATGCTAGTTGTATAATTGAATATTCAAATGTAGTTGAGAAAGTACCAAATGAATTTTAGAATAAGGATATGTAGTTTAGAAAACGTGAATTGTAAGTGAGAAACCGCCAATTGTAGTTGAGAATTTGAAGTTCGTTTTCCTCAACAACGTTTGCTTTTTCATCACTGTTCTACCCTAAAAAAAATATCCGAATCTGAAATACATTTCATAATATCTCAAATACATCTCATCTTATCGTAAATACATCTAACGTTTTCGAAAATACAATTGGCAACTTTCCATCAAACTTCGTGGATCTGGAATGCATTTAATTTTTTCTAAAATACATTTGGTAATATCTCGAATACATTTCGTTAATCTTAAATACATTTCTTATTTTCTAAAGTACATTTGAAGTTTTCTAAAATGCATTGGCCATTTCTCAAATACATTTGGTTAATCTTAAATACATTTCATATTCTCTAAAATACATCTGAAGTTTTCTAAACTACAACTGGAAAAGGTGTAGATTACCTGAATCTTCACTACACCATTTCCAACTGTATTTGCGATAATATCAAATGTATTTCAGATTAGCGATATGTATTTGAGAAAACACCAATTGTATTTTGAATATGAGAAATGTAGTTTAGAATTTGCCAAATGTATTTTAATGATAAGAAATGTAGTCTAGAAATTGCCAAATGTATTTTAGATTTGAGAAATGTAGTTTAGAATATGCCAGTTGTATAATTGAATATTCAAATGTAGTTGAGAAAGTACCAAATGAATTTTAGAATAAGGATATGTAGTTCAGAAAACGTGAATTGTAAGTGAGAAACCGCCAATTGTAGTTGAGAATTTGGAGTTCGTTTTCCTCAACAACGTTTGCTTTTTCATCGCTGTTCTACCCTAAAACAAAATATCTGAATCTGAAATACATTTCATAATATCTCAAATACATCTCATCTTATCGTAAATACATCTAACGTTTTCGAAAATACAATTGGCAATTTCTCCATTGAAATGTAGATATCTACACCTTTTCCAGCTGTAGTTTAGAAAACTTCAGATGTATTTGAGAAAATATGAAATGTATTTAAGATTAACCAAATGTAGTTCAGAAATCGCCAATGCATTTTAGAAAACTTTAGATGTACTTTAGAAAATATGAAATGTATTTTAGATTAACGAAATGTATTCGAGATATTACCAAATGTATTTTAGAAAAAATTAAATGCATTCCAGATCCACGAAGTTCAATGGAGAAATTGCCAAATGTATTTTCGAAAACGTTAGATGTATTTACGATAAGATGAGATGTATTTGAGATATTATGAAATGTATTTCAGATTCAGATATTTTGTTTTAGGGTAGAACAGCGATGAAAAAGCAAACGTTGTTGAGGAAAACGAACTCCAAATTCTCAACTACAATTGGCGGTTTCTCACTTACAATTCACGTTTTCTGAACTACAAATCCTTATTCTAAAATTCATTTGGTACTTTCTAAACTACATTTGAATATTCAATTATACAACTGGCATATTCTAAACTACATTTCCCAAATCTAAAATACATTTGGCAATTTCTAAACTACATTTCTCATAATTAAAATACATTTGGCAAATTCTAAACTACATTTCTCATATTCAAAATACAATTGGTGTTTTCTCAAATACGGGGTGTTTATAAGAAACTGTGATCGCGGCAGGCATGGGTCGGGCCGAAAAACGCAGTAACAGGCGTAATTGTAGTGATCGAAAGCGGATTCCAAAGGTGATGCGATCACAAACGTTTATAAACACCCGGTACTTATCGCTAATCTGAAATACATTTGATATTATCGCAAATACAATTGGAAATGGTGTAGTTTGAAATTTTTAACTGGATTTTCAACTGTAAAATCTAGGAGTTCCACTCCAGTTACTTTTTAATGAAATCACAGTTGAAAATGTTTTAGTGTGTAAACTTATTCATAAGCATCCTTCAGCAGTAAGACATAAAGGTTTTGATATTCTCTTCCTATAGTAGATGAAATCGAGAATGAAATCCAATCAGTAACTACTTATTGGGGCTAGTCCAGGGGCGGAGGAACCGGTGGGGCAAGGGGGGCCATGGCCTCCCCAATCTTAGGCTTGGGGGGCCTGGCCTCTCTAATTTTCTTGATAAAGAATTTTTCTTTATGTCAAAAAAGACAGTCACGCTTCTTTTCAGAATTTTTTTTTACCTGCGGCGCTTTTCGCTTCGCTCATACTTTTTTCCCTCTCAGTTGTGCCCTCTCAATAATTAGACACTTCCGCCGCCCCTGGAATGGTCTATATGTACCCCTGAACTGGTTCACAAATGGTGCTAACACTCTTATACAGGTGTCCCGGAATAACTGCTACAAGATTCACAGGGAGACAAATTGAAAAATAAGGGGACTTTTGTTGATAAACATAGCCTCGCAAATGTGCCTGCCTATAATAACGAAGATACAGGCCTTCAAGGTTGTAAAATTCAAGATTCCTCGGATGAAATGAAAATTTCAGGTGTTTAAGATTGATAAGTCACAATTTTTTTTGCTGAGAAACATAGTTTTTCAGAAAAAAAATTGGGGTCTGGAAAGTGGCGATTTCGAGATCTTTTCCAAATGTCCAATTTAGAAGAAAAAGTTCTCCTGCAAAATTTTGATTTTCCGAAATTTAAAACACAAATATCTCAAAAATGAAGCATCCAATAAAAATTTTGCATAAGTAACTTTTTCTCTGAATTGAACGTAAAATTCAAAAATTGGAACCATTTTCTGAAAAATCCAGGGGGTGAAAAATAGGAACAAAAGTACCCCCTATTATCTTTGTCCCTGAAAATGTTAAATGAAATGCGGTATTATTGTTCAATAGAGACCTGTTCCAGCATACTTTGGTTGCAATTTAAATAAAAATTGGTTGAACGGTTTAAAAGTTATCAAGAAAAAAAGTTGAAAGAAACAACTTTGAAGGATTTTTTACGTTGAACGTAAAAAGGGTTAACGTTGAAGTCGCCTTATTTTTCAATTTTTTTATCTCCCTCTTCTATCTCAAGAATTTTGTTGCATCAATTTCGAGACACCTGTATAATACCTATACGTTCAAAGTTGTGTTATAGGTACATCATTATTCTTATTCACAAGTATTTTTCCTACTCCCATTATCAGATTCATCAAATAAAGTATTTCTCCAGTCGAAAAATGTCAACTAATTATTGTTAGAATTGTTACAGATTTCGCGTTTGAATTCTTTTATAATTGAGACGATCGTTAAAAACAATCACTCTTTATTACTGCGTACTACTATAAATATACGTCAACAATTATTAATTGCGCTTAGGGACATAGCTGTATCTACTCGTTGTTTTATCCGCTCGCTGTCGCTTAGGATTGTATCCTGGAGCCGTATTCTCTAACTCGCTATGCACTCGAACCGACAGATATCGATATCGGTAGTCAAGCAAAAGCCAATCACAATGGTGCTTGCCTAGCTACCGATAGCGATATCTGTCGGTTCGAGTGCATAGCGAGTTAGAGAATACGGCTCCTGGTCTGTTGGCCGATCCATGATGCTTGTGTAGCTCCGACTGGTATACTGAAAGTTTCCACCGGAGCTCCCACAAATTGAAACATATGACTTCGAGGCGTTTTTCGAACAATTTACACCTTTCGGCCTTCCGCGTGCATTTACTAACGTGTTCTCGAACGGCGCCTCCACCAGTTGGAATAATCTTCTTACTCGGTAATTGGAATCTCCAGTTGATACAAATGGTCCAGACCTTCTCGTATGTTCTCGAATATACCTTGAGCTTCGCAACTTTGTAACACTGCGATCTGATGCAAATAGTCTACAAGGACCGCGCGTGCTCCAGAATGCACGCGAGGCTCGCCACTGGTAACAGAATTAAGAATTAACGAGTATGATTCCCCATCAAGAATGGAGTCGAAAAATTGAATAAAACTCGTGGTCCTAAGATGCTCCCCTTAAAAGACACTAGGTGCTGAAGTTGACTCTTGATTATTATTTTTAACTCAATGTTTGAACCATTCAACTGATGTTGATCAAATTCAAACCAAAGTTTACTAAAATGAGTCTTAATCAAATATGTAGTGTTAACGCGTTTCATCAAAATGTTTCCCCTACTTTTTGCCCTCTAGTTATTTTTTGAATCATTTCTTTTTCTGAAATCTTGAAGCTCAATCTCGAGCTCAATTTATAAAAAAAAAACTTCCAAAAAATGTTTATCAGATAATTCCTGGAATATTTGGGTATGAAACTTCTCCAAACGTCTCGGAAGTCTTGGAACTACAACTTTGAACGCATTGGAATTTTTTGTTTTTGGAAAACTTGTTTTTCAGCAAGAAAAAAAAAGTGATATTTCCGGGTTTCAATTTTTTACACCTTTTAAAATAGGTATAGTCCGGATGTTGAGGACCATAATACCACCACCACCTTGCATTTGATGATTAAGCAATGCCGTTTGACACGAATGTTGTACATATACCTATGTCTCAATTTTAAGAGGTGTTGCCAAGATGTTGGTCTGTGCAGACGCCGTATACAGGGTGATCAAAATGCAAAAATTCCAACTCATGAGCCAAAAAAGTTGGAGTCATGAAAATCAGCACGTAGATTCAAAATTCAATGCTCATTGGGCTGAAACAAACCGCGTCTGAATATTTTTAGCTATTTCCGAAATATTTTTAGTTTAGTGGTCAATTTCATGGAAATGAACATTTTTCAAAAAATCAGTGATTTTCCAAGATATTTTAATAAAACTTTACATGTCGACAAAGAATTACCTCATGGATTGAATGTGATGTGTTGACACCGTCCCCGCCTACTATTTTCTAAAATATAACAGTCGACTCCTTTTTCTCTTATGGCCGCCATCTGGAATTCGCCCATTATGGAATAAGTCGAAAATCAATTGGTACTAGCAGTATTAGTCATACTCAATGATATAAATGCAAAAGTAACCGTTTTTGGTGAGTAACTTTTTGTAATTGGCCACTTGGAAATGTTAAACCCATTTTTACGAGTTTTATAGCACTTCGGCGCTAAACACGCCCAAAATGACCATTGGTAAGATGGAAATGGGGTTTTGGAACAATCCATTATCTTGTTTGATCTGTTGGGCAACTGTGCATATCCGAAAAAAAAATTATATACAAAAAATGACCCACCGACAAAAAAACGGCGATTCAAAAACGAAAAATTCATGAAATAAACGTATTTCCAAAACTTTTCCCATTTTTGCAGGATATTTTCAGTATATTTTGGGATTGACTAATGAAGAATCAAAATGGTTCCGTAACTCATCTTGAACAAGATATTGAGGTAATTGTTGACGACCACTACTTCTCGACTTCAGCCACCAACTTTTCACGGTAGGTATAGACACCACAACAACATCACGTTCGTCGACCGTAGTTTCCTGGGGAAACCACTATTTCCACTGTAAAATGCCCCTTCTTTCCATTACTTGTCCTACGACGTAAGTACATGCAAGAAGGAGACGCCCTATATAGCTGTTTAAGTGGTTGCCTAACTCTTAGAAAATGCTAGTCGAGAACACATACTTAAATAGCTATACCGCTCATGAACCTATTGCGCATTCTGCCGCGCCGCGTAACAGAAGGAGTTAGAGAATGACGCCATTTTGATGGTTAATTTCCAGTGTATCTCAAAATACCGAGCTACATGGTTACCACAAAATATCCCAAGTGCCGTGAAACTGATCAAACTTTCTGCAATTTTACAATAGCGATCCAGTTTTCTCAAGTACCATCACGTAAGTGTATTTACTTATTTAGTTTTCTTGAAATTACGAAATACTCACATCGAGTTGGATGGTTGGGAGTCACTGTATTCTCTCAGTAAACGAAACGTCAAGTGACAGCTTTTTGACAGTGTAAATAAACATCACGTAGTTAACCGAACTTTTGGATGGTGGAATGATCGCACACCTTTTCTTCACCTGTTGATTCCCACTTGATGTTATTAGTGTTGATTTCACGTACTTTGAGGGAGAAGCAAAATAATGTCGTGCTTAGTTAAGTACTTAAGTTAAGTGGCCAAGTAGCGAAGTGGTGCCAGTCCACACCACCCAAAGTCCCTAAATAACCATCAAGATGGCGGCGCCCATTATTACAAGTGTCGGACGTCTCTCTTGCGCGGTATAGCTATTCAAGTATGTGGTCGAGAAGTAGTCGTCGTCAACAATTACCGATATTGAATTGTTTTAATACCCCATAGTCATCTTCACAGTAGTCATAAGGGCTTGGTAAGCGCTGAAGTGCTGTAAAGCTCGGAAAAAGGGGTCAACATTTCTTTATGGTCAATTACAAAGAGTTACTCACTGAGAACGAGTATTTTTGCATTTAGATTATTGACTATGACCATCACTATTAGTTTCAATTGATTTTTCACTAATTCCATAATGGACGAATTCAAAATGGCGTCCATGAGAAAAAAGCGATCGACTGTCATATTTCCAAAAATAATAGGCGGGAACGGTGGCAACACATCACATTTCATTCATGATGTCTTTCTTCGTGGAAATACAAAGATTTATCAAAATATCTTGGAAAATCACTGAATTTTTGGACAATGTTAATTTCCATGAAACCGACCACTAAATACAAAATATTTTAGAAACGGCTAAAAATATTCAAACACGGCTTATTTTAACTTGACTAGCTGTCACCGGCGCCGGCAAGCCGTCGCCTGGGTGACAGCTATGGTTGAAAAGTAGACAGGGAATTTGTTCCACTGACACCGGACAAGTGGAAAGGGGATTGTATACATGATGTTGATTTTCGGTTGTTTTAGGCAGATGTCAGGTTTTCCTTTGGCGAGTTTAGTAATTTCATGCATGTCCGTCGATAGTGTTTTGGTCAGATGAAGTTTTCCAAGAGGCGTAAGCAACGACTGTAAGAGTAACAAGAATTCGAAAAGATGTTTGTTTTTCGCGTGTTTTGAAATTTCTGCCTCGACTTATAGGGTTCTATTGTGAACGAAACGCATGTCAGTGGGTGGTGTCTGGTCAGTGAAGAGTTGTCGGAAAAAATCGATACACCATTATTTTGCTCATTAATATGTATTTCTACTTTTGATCAAGGTAACTCCTAAAAATACTGGAAACATGATGAAGCTTTGAAAATGAAAGCGACGATATGTGTTATGAAAACCTGAACCGTGAAGAAGGTACTGTCGTGGGAGACACCGTGTAGTGGAAAAAAAAGCAGAACCGTGTAGGTATTTGTATTATTCAGGAGCCTTTCTAATATTTGTAGGAGAAATTGAGATGGAATAAAAATAAGTGCAAAATTCCAAATTTGACAGTTACGTTCCAATTGTTCATCTGAACCAAGTCTAGGTTTGAAAACTCAATAAATTCGGTTGAAAAAAGCAAGAGTTCAATACACAGCGGCTTCAAACTGCGAAAATGTCGAATTTGACAAATGTGTTTCGATTATCCATCTTGACTAAGTCTTTGTTCAAAATCTCAATTTAATCTGTTGAAAAATACAAAAGTTCAATATGACAGCCTTGCAAATGTCAAAATGGCAGATTTGACAGATGCATCTCAATTATTTGTCTACTTCAAGTAGGTGAAGTTTTGAAATATCAATCGGATAAGTTGTAAAATACAAAAGTTCAATATGGCGCCCTCTTGAAACGTTGAGAATCAAAATTTGACAGATGCATTTCCATTGTCAATCTCAAGTGGGTATGGGTTTGAAATCTCAATCAGATCGGTTGAAAAATGCAAAAGTTCAATATGGCGGCCTCTCAAACGTCAATAATCAAAATTTGACAGATGCATTTCCATTGTCAGCCTCAAGTGGGTATAGGTTTGATATCCCAATCAGATCAGTTGAAAATGTAAAAGTTCAATATGGCGGCCTCTTGAAACGTCAAAAATAAAAATTTGACAAATGCATTTTGATCGCCAACCTCAAGTGTGTGTAGATTTGAGATCTCAATCAGATCGGTTGAACGATGCAAAAATTCAATATGACGGCCTCTGGAGACGTCAAAAATCAAAATTTGCGACAGATGCATTTTGATCGCCAATCTCAAGTGGCTATGGGTTAAAATTCCCAATCAGATCAGTTGAGAAATGTGAAAGTTCAATTTGGCGGCCTCTTGAAACGTCGAAAACCAAAATTTGACAGCTGCATTTGGATCGCCAACCTCCAAGTGGGTGTAGATAGAATCTCAATCAGATTGGTTGAACAATGCAAAAATTCAATATGCGACCTCTTGAAACGTCAAAAATCAAAATGTGACAGATGCGTTTTGATCGCCAATCTCAAGTGGCTATGGGTTCAAATTCCCAATCAGATCAGTTGAAAAATGCAAAAGTTCAATATGGCGGCCTCTTGAAACGTCAAAAACCAAAAATTGACAGCTGCATATCGATCGCCAACCTCCAAGTGGGTAAAGGTTAAAATCCCAATCAGATCGCTTGAAAAATACAACAGTTCAATATGGCGGCCTCTTGAAACGTCAAAAATCAAAATTTGACAGATGCATTTTGATCGCCAACCTCAAGTGGGTGTAGATTTAAGATCTCAAAATGTTAGCTGTTAGGATCGTTCTTGAGTGCCAGTGTTGATTACGACCAATCTCTCATCAAAACTGGCATTCAAGAACAATCCAAGCAGCCAGCATTTCTGAAATCCAGCCGACTTCCTAGCAGTGTCGTATGAATCATTTCGCTCCCAACTACTGTACATCAACAAATGGAAATTGGTGAAAACCATTTTTCTATTTGAACTTGGACCTTTCCATTGCTGTTGTTTTGTCTTTCAATAATGAGAAAGTGTCTAGTTGCACAACAGGCGAATTGCATTTGATCACCAGGAAAGAAGAAACTTCATCCAAATAAAAATGTAATCATATAGGTACGATTGCGGCCAAAATAAAGTGGACGACAATGTCAACGAGTTGGCTTGCTGTCATGCGACGCTCAGGCCAGAATCCTGAGAAATCTGTCAACTGTCGTCCACTTTAAAAAGTCCGCAACGGTACCAATTTCAATTTATGGATATATCAAGTTTTGAAAATCAACTAACCAACTATGAACTTGTTTGATTCCGGCAGTGAACCATTTGGCGTCTGAAAAGATCCTGATTCCGTGAAAATGAGCCAGCTCCGAAACAAATTCGTGATTGCTCTGATTGGAAAATTGTCATACAAACAAATGGATGCGGCGCAATGAGTTGCAATAAAATCTCACACATTAAAAAATGAAATGGAGATCCCACCACGTCATGAGACGCGATCGAAAGTGATGATTAGCTTTTTATTACTACATACCAGGATGTAGCGCTACATACCCACAGTAATAACCAGGAATCATGTAATGACAGGGTATGCAAGTAGGAATCATTGATAAGATGGCGATGCGTTTGTTGCAGTCCTGCTTATATCGATCATTGAAAATGTTCAGATTAATCTTGGATCACCCCATATGTCACACTTGATAGGTTAGTTGACGATACACATGTAATGGTGGATTCATGCCATGGAAATTTAAAATCCAAGATTTAACATCCAAGTGTTCACCCATTGGTTTCCCATGTAATAAAATTAAATGTTAAATTTCAAATGTTAAAGTTCCATGCACGAATCCAGTGATGAAAATTTTTTGGAAAATATCGAATTTTTTTTTGTGTTTGCAGAGTAGGTAAAGTAGTTGAATGAGGTGAAAGTTTCAAACTATGTTAAAATCCATTGTACCAAAGTGACAAAAAGCACAGAGTTACTTTGAAGAAAAAAATCATTTTTGAATAATTTTTTTTAAAAATCATCAATTTTACACAATAAGTGTTTTGTTAACCAATCTGCCAAGTGTGATATCTATCGATAATCATGATGAAAAGCGGAATCGGTCCCTGCGTATTGAAATACGCAGGGTGTCCAATCTGAGCAAAATTTTTGATGTTGCACCCTGTAAGCGATATAACAGAAACAAAAATTGTTGATAAGATTCGAAATGGAAGAAAAAAAAATCACATTTTCCACACAATCATGTGTCAAATTTTGTCACAAAAAAGACAAAAACGCAAACCACATCAGTTTGACATGAAATAAACAGTATCTTTGATTTGACAATAATACATCAATGTGTGAACTTTCGTACCTGCAACAGCAATCTCACTTCGTGGACCACCAAAAAAGCGTCGTCATTGTTTTCTTTCTTGTCTCATAAAGAATGTGGATGTAAGACTGCAGTACACAGCACCACCAACTGCCAGCAGCGACGAAGACTTGTGAAACATGGATTTCACCGAGGATTTCACAAACTATTTTTAATGTCTTCGGCTTCTGCTATGCATGGGGGTTTGAGAACGTGTAGTACTCGAAGGAAATCCAGAGAATTGTAGAACAGACAGCAGCAAGTCTTTGCGAAGGAGAAAACCAGCAGTAGCATCAGGTAAGCAGGTACCTTCGCAATCTGGAAGTAACATGAAATAGAAACAGAGTGAGCGAAAGGATTTCGTTTTGTCGCGATCAGAACAATACAAAACAGTACGTACATACCCGCACAAATCACAGAGCTGACATGCCGTAATTCAACGGGTAGCTAAATTATATCTTCCCGAAATTGGCCGTCTGCAGGGTGCTCATCCAATCCAATGGACATTTAACGTCTGATGGTAAAAAGTTGTTGGATGAGGCATTGGTGGCGAAGAAGACGTTTTGGCGCTGGCGATGGCGTTCCGCTGTGGTCAAACACAACTGAAAGAGGCACACTGATCAATTCAACCCTTATAGCAAGTTGGAAAGTTTGTGTACTTGCCTTGTTATTATTGTAAAAAAGCGCGCGGCTGCAGTTCAATCGAATCGGAATCGGTGACTTTATTGCGCACAAACACAAATGGAAACTTGACAGCTGGTGAGAAATGAATCAGGTTGGCAATCATAGCAGAAACGCAGGCCTGAACGCGGCGGCAATTTTAAATTGCGAAAAGAGATGAATGTAAATTCGAAGGAAAAAAGGTACAAGTTGAGTTGGTGTATTAGAACGCAAAACGTTTCTCATGGAACAGTCAAAAAAAGGGCACGGAGGCAGGTCGATTTGGCTCAGGACACATTTTTATCCGACTAAGCCAAAAACGGAATAAGGAATCAGAGAGTGCTGGTTGACATTTGACAGTTGCAAATTTTACAGCTCCAACGCCAGCAGTGATAATGCCGATGTTGTGAGTGAAATTTTGAAAAATTGGGCTACAAAGGCTAAGAAAAAAGTTTACAAATGGAAAGCTGAACCGTTTGTGGTGATGCAGCCAAAAACCTGCAGCAAATCATATTGAAATTCTCATCAAACAACTCGTGGCAAGACAAGTCTACAGTTTGCCATGGGATTTGCTCTGGAGGACCGAAAAGGCCCCTTTCTCGAAATGTGAAGCCGCCGAAAATTGCAAATAAATTGTGAGTACCCCCCAGACGTGTTTTGTCTCGTCAATTGCCTGTTTTTGGTGAAATTTGTGAAATATTACGCCGTCAACGTCTGTCCCGGTCTGGGAAATGTTATCAAAGTGCCGTCGTATTTGAAGAATTCTTTGGTTTTTGGTGTCCGATGGACGCTCACCAAGTCCCCTCGGGACCACGGTTCAGTCTCGCACGCTGACACGGTACGTTTTATCCTAAAACACTGTTGAAATGCCCCGAGGTGTTGTCGAGTTTTTCCCAAAAAACCGAGAGCGTCAATAATGACGTTTCTGTCAGATTTGGCCGGGCCGTGTACCGTTTTCAACATTTTTCGGCAAAATTTGAAGAAAAGCCACGCCGAATGGCCCGCATCAGGGGACAGTGGGTCTCCGAAAACCCCCGGTCGGCATTTCACACCAAATTTCTCGAAATTCTGCCCAAAAAGCCGAGTTTTAGCCGCAAAAAGTATCAAGAACTGTCGGACGAATTATTTAAAATCACGATCCCTGGAAAAAAATTGGAATGAATTATGAATTTTCGAAAAATCCCCTCGAGTTCGACAGAAATTTCGGAAATTTCCCATCGTCAACTTGCACTGCGGTTCGTCGGCGAAAATTTTTAAAAAAATATCCCGCCAAAATCCGACGCCTGGTTTTCACAAACGGCTGTAGATAGCGTTAAGAGTTTCACACCGGTTACATTGGTGGGATAAGCATTGAATTGTGAATCTACATGGTGATTTTCATAACTCCAATTTTTTTGGTTCATGAGTTGGAATTTTTGCATTATTGATCACCCTGTATACGGCGTCTGCACGGACCGATATCTTGGCAACACTTCTTGAAATTAAGGTATGGGTATGTACAATATTCGTACCAAACGGCACTGCTCAATCTAGGGGGACTTTCACACTCGGCAGTGGTGTACAAATTGGCGGCAGTGACATTTGCAGTGTCGGCAGTGACATTTGGAGTGTCAGCAGTGTTTTAATATTTTGGGCAGTGTCTGCATAATGACGGCAGTGTGAGCAGTGATCTAAGGCAGTGAAAAATTCAACGGGCAGTGTCCGCTGCAGTCCTCGGCAGTGTTGGGCAATGACCGGCAGTGGCGACAATAGCGACCATATACGCATGCGCTGAGATGGCGGAGAGGATGGTGCGTTGATCTCGTAATCATGGAAACTAAAGTGGTGTGATGTCTTATTGTGCCATAAATAGCTAAATTGTGATTTATGTCTACTAGATCATCCGAAATTAGTGTATATCAGAACCGGGACCAGGGCCCAATTGCATAATTGACTTTGCGTAATTTACAATTGACATCTTGTAAAGCCAATGGTGCAATTAGGCCCACTAAAGAACCATTCTTTGTCTTGTTTCTTTTTTTTTTTAAACGTGCTGTATTGTCTATGGCTGGAGAGCATTGTTCACGTTGCCTTAAGACGAAGTGAAAAATAATGCAAACAGATTATTTCCAGCCATTGGTCTTTTCTTAGTTGTATAATGTTTCTATTTTTGAATTTGAGTCTCGATTTTGGTGTTTCAAATTATCTAAACTTTCCACGTAAACAATGTACAGCAATGCACAGCTATTTGGGAAAAAAAGAATCATATTTTACCCCTCGCTTTTCATTTCTAAGTGTGACACTCCTGATGGCGATACTACTATACCGAGTACTATACGTGCCTTCAAGTTAGAAGCAAAGCAATTTTTGCAGTAGACGAGGCAGTGGTAGTGGACGTGGTGGGATCATAACTGAGACACATTTGACCCGCCGTGCTTCTTTTTTTTTGTCCGTCAGGATTTAAATGCCCCTCCCTCATCCTCTTTGGGCCCTTTCCAAAATGGCGGAAATTATCAAGGTGCACAAGGCACAAGACAAGGTATCAAATAGCCTTGTCTTGTCCGGCTTTGTGAAAATTTATATGACCATGTCTGAATCGGTTTCTGAAATATCAAAGATCATGATATTTGGAAACATTGTGACCTCAAAAAATATTTACGGCTTGGAACTCAACTGATCCAAATGCGAAGTTTTTATTCTAGGAGGGAACACACAAGATAGAAATTGTGCACAAAAAATGTTCAAAAATTTCAATTCAAACATCAAAATTATTCAGCGCCATGAGCTAACTCTCCTTGGGAGTCCTCTAACTGATCAGTCTGCACCACATATCATCACGAGAAAAACGAAAGATTTGAAGTTAATGTCTTCTCGCTTAGAAAACTTACCTACACAACAAGCCCTATACCTTCTTCGGCATTGTTACAGTATGCCTAAACTTTTATACATATTGCGAACATGTCCTGCATTCCGCTATCAGCAAGAATTACGTGAATTTGATAATCACCTTAGACTAGCGGTGGAAACATTTACAAACACCAAGATGGATGACAGAACATGGTCAGTTGCCACTTTGCCTGGAAGGCTTTCTGGCTTAGGCATACGCTTAACAGATGAACTAGCAATCTCAGCCTATTTGGCTTCGGTTCATTCTGTTAGCAGCCTAGTCGAAAGCCTTACAGTCAAAGTTGGTGATTTTGACACTTCGACCTTATCTTGTGTTTCCGAAGCCCTGGCTCTATGGAGAACAGAGAGTTGCTCTGCTGAACCAGACATTACAAAAAAATATTCACAGAAAGAATGGTCACAGCCAATATCGCAGAGAAGATTCGAAAATATTTTGATGGCAGCTGAAAATGATCCCCAGACGAAAGCTCGATTATTATCAGGTGCGTGCCCGGAGTCAGGAGCGTTCTTGAATGCTTTGCCGGCCGGTGCCTTAGGAACACTAATGGACGATGTATCTTTCCGGATTGCTGTCGGGCTACGTCTGGGATCTAAATTATGCGAAAAACATGTATGTCCTTGTGGTGAAACAGTTGACGAATACGGATATCATGGATTGGCTTGTGCGAAAACGTCTCTTGGGAGACTAAGTCGTCATGCAGCACTGAACAAAACCATCCAACGTGCATTAAAATCTGCAGGAGTACCATCTCTCTGAGAGCCGCCAGGCGTGTGTATAAACGATGGTAAACGCCCTGATGGCATGACTTATGCGCCTTGGAAGAATGGCCGACAAATGGTATGGGACGCCACTTGTGCGACACAATGTGCTCCTCAAATATTTCAGCCAGTTCAAAACACGGAGGAGGTGCAGCTGATAAAGCTGAGCAGAGAAAATTACAAAAATATTCGGACTTAAGTGACCGTTTCCTTGTTTATCCTTTTGGTGTAGAAACTTTTGGTGCCTTGGGTTCTTTATCAAAATCTTTAATTTTCGAAATTAGCGCAAAATTTTTCAAAAATTGTAAAATAAAGAGATCCAGCGAATTCTTCGAACAAAGAATAAGCATTGCCATTCAGAGGGGAAATGCATCTTCAATTTTGGCAACCCTGCCTCCACAAAAATCATACGACGAAATTTATTATATTTTACGTATTCCTTAGTTTTACCATTGTTTAATTATATCCAGTTAGCCAATGCTGTGTATAATTTTGGCAACCACTTCTGCGCACCAAATAGAGCTGGGAGTGTGCTATAGCTAAGAGCTAGGATTAGTTCCCAATTCAACCGCGAGATGGCCGGTAAATCGACTCGGTTTCGTGCGGACTCTGTTCATCCGCACGTCGTAGCTTGAATCTTTGACTTTTCTCGCTGTTTGACGTATACATCAAAACAAAAGGTGAACATTCAGAAAAATCTTCATTTTAATGACCTATTCAATGCTATTGTGGAAAAACCGACGCACACATACTGGTAGGTAAGTCGAGACTTGATAACACCTGACTATTATTAGCAAGTCTTTCTTTTCATTCCAGGTCTCTGCGATATGCGGCGAAAATTGGAGGTTATGTTGTGGTAGATACTTGAATTAGGAGATTTTCTACTCTTCTTTCAAAAACCCACGTTCCAAAGAAGTCCAGCCTAGGCCAACTTTAGTGCATGGAGACTGAATTGATGCATTTGACATATAATCAACAGCCCCATCAACATTGCAGCAAAAAAATGAAACTGTACCAGCCGTGCTAGCCGTCCGGCCACAAACCAGATGAGGTTAAAATGAAGTTACATGAAAAACTGTTGAAATATAGTGCTATTCCCAGCCTAAATTTGAGACTGAAAGATCTGGGTTGCCTAGCGGCCCATTCCAATAGCCGCCAAGACGTTAAGCTTCTGATGAAATAGTTCGGGTTTTAATTATTCATATTTTCATGTTTCGTAGCAGCATATCTTATTTCTGTTCGGGCATTGCGATGTGGTTTAAATTTCAAAGTGGATAATAATGTTAATGTTAAATTTTTTATTGTGGAGCAGTTTACATCGAATATAAAATACATGTTCTACGTATAAAAGTATAAAAAGACTAATGTAAAATGGTGTATATGGTTACATTTTTAAAATGTACATTATTGTTGTCAAATAATAATACCTATGGTTATTCCCACTAATTTTTTGTGAATAATATTTCATACATGAATAAAAATATACTGTCTTTCGTAACATTCATGCTTGATTTCCGTCTACTTTTGAGCACTGTTTCGCTCACGACTCTGGTGACCTTTACATTTCGGCACACATTCCGCTAGGGTTGCGCATTTCACATAGGTAGTATGGGTTTCTCCACCCCATTTTTACTCCCCTGACTAATTTTAGGAATCGATCTAAATTTTGGATTTTACGGTTCATTTAGAAAACAAGGTTCTCATTGCCAAATTTTGATTAGAGGCTTCGTTTTCGAGATATTTGGGTTTGAAACTTTTAAAAACACCCCGAAATCTCCACTTTCTAAGACCTGAAAACTTCCCGTTTCTCTGAAAAAAAATGGTGGTTTACTGACTTAGAAAACCTAGAAAATCTGTCAGCTGGGAAATCATGAGCTTTTTAGATTTTAATTTTTAGACTTGAAATTTTCATTTTCAAGATGTTTCTTCAAGTTTCAAATCCAAATATCTCGAAAACGAAGCCTCCAATCAAAATTTTGCAAGAGCATCTTTTTATCTATACTACTATTATACTGAACGTAGAATCCAAAAACTAGAACGATTCCCAAAAATATCCAGGGTAGTAAAAAATAGGAGAATAAGAATAATATTTTTCAAGTAATAAATTTTAAAACTCTGTCAAAGAGTTTAAAATTGGTTTTAAAGCACTCAAGAATCAAGTTAACTGGTGTTTGTGTCAAAAAGGCAAGGAACAAAGTTCTTTTTGGTTTCTGGAGCTATTCTATCACTCAATTGCAAGGATATTTGGAGGTTATCCAGATACTACCGCGGCTCTGATGCATATAACATAATGGAAAACTGTATCGATTCCAGCATAGTGGTGTTAAAGAGTTAAATTGGTAAAATAATGCTTTGCGGATCAATCCGTACGGGCTATTCCTCAACAGAAATTCACCATTCAGGTCTCTTTCGAGATTTACAAGGTGTACTTTGGTTTGAGATCAGACATTTCCAAAATCCAAAAATGATTTGTTCTCAAAATTTGAATCTTGAATTTTTTTCCTTCAATTTGAATTTTTTTCAAAATTTGAATTTTTTCAATAACTGAATTTTTTCAAACTTTGAATTTTTTTTAAAATTTGATTTTTTTCAAAATTTGAATTTTTCCAGAATTGAAATTTTTTCAAGAATTTTTTCTCAACTTTTTTTTTCAAAATTTGAATTTCTCGAAATACATATAAACTTTCTCTAAATTTGATTTTTTTTTCAAAATTTGAATTTCTCCAAAATTTTATTTTTTTCAAAAATTGAATTTTTTCAAAATTGAAATGTTTTCTTGATAACAAGTTTTCCAATATCGTTTTTTTTTTTCAAAATTTGAATTTTTCGAAATATAAACTTTCTCTTAATTTGATTCTTTTCTAAATTAAAATTTTTTCAAAATTTGAATTTTTCTAAAATTTGAATTTCTATAAAATTTGAATTTTTTCAAAATTTGAATTTTTTCAAAATTTGAATTTTTTCAAAATTTGAATTTTTTCAAAATTTGAATTTTTTCAAAGTTTGAATTTTTTCAAAATTTGAATTTTTTCGGATTTTGGAAATGTCTACGGGCTCAAACCAAAGTGCATCTTTGAAGGTTTCGAAAGAGATCGGTTTCGAAGGTAAATTTTTGTCAAGGAATAAGCTTGTACAGATTGATTCCGCAAAGCCTTATTAACAGTGCGTATGGCGAGAACTCGTGTGCTCTTGTCAAGGTTTAGTGTAGAGTCGAATGATTATTTTCTGATATGTGTGACGATAATTACGGTGGTTCGTAGGAGTTCCCTAACCAAAATAAAGCGGAGGTGCCATGTCTACATTTGAAAGGAGGACCATGACCACTCACACCAAATTTTATGTCTTTATCATAATTACAATGAACAAATTTATCAAATTTGGCCACTAATCCCCGGACTATACTTAATTAACACTGTTATTTGCGAATTGAAGCGAGTTACGTGTTTCTTTTTGCGAGAAATACGATTTTGACGGTTCAAACGACGGTCTAGTCATGTCCTGCGCCTGCGGTAGGACCAACAGCTGTGAGCTAGCAGTATGGCTCTAATGCGACAACGAGGACACAATTTTTGGACTTGTTGCAGCAAACATGATATATTTTTACAGCGTCGAAAAAATGCTCAACTGGGATTTTCGGGGAATTTAATTACATGGTGGTGTGAATTCTGAATCGGTAACAGTGCTTCAAAATTTCATGAATTTATTTTTTCAACTCCAAAACCTATCTTTACTGCACTGTCTGCATAGGCACAACATAGATTCTATCGCAATAAATCAAAAAGTGTTATCTATCTACAAATCTACAATCTCTGCTGCGATAACGGCCTCATGTTTCTGATCAAATAGGAATCAATTTGCTCAACAAATGATATTTTGTTGAGCAAATCTTGGAGTTATCTTGTAACGACAAAGACGGAGAAGTTGGACATGGTGGAATAATAACCATATGAAAACTCGTTTCTACTTTGCTGGTATCTCAGCTGGCACACTTCTTGTTGATGGCAAAAAATTCAACACCTTTGACACAACATCTTCCCGCGAGTAGGTTTGTTTTGGCGTCCGGTCTTTGGCGGTATCTGATGTACCTTCTCTTGTGGAATTTCCTGAAAATGTGAAAAAAGTTACAAAAATTTCATTATAATTGTAATTTTGAATTATTATAAATCTCAACTTATGGTGCTATTATGTCAAAAAGATACATCGATGTAAGCGCTACATCGCTGTACAATGACAAAAGTAGGTAATAATGTTTTGCATTGTCACATGTGTCATCTCATCTTACAGCGACACCGATACAGCGCTTACATCGATGTATCTTTTTTACAGAATAGCACCATAAGTATTATACTGGTCACAATTTGGGAGGACATCCGAAAAATTATTCGCCTCCAAACAGCCGTCAAGTTCTTGAAAGTTATCGAATTCTGAAGCGGCTTCCACCAACTTCAAGATAAATCTTTCTACCTCCACCATCTGCAAGTAGGTACTTGTTGGCTTGTGACAGGCTTGTGACAGCGATATGCTTAATACATGGTGGTAAAGGATGCCTTACAACTTTGTACTTTTTTGAAATGGTGCAGGACTTTTTGTTGCCACCCTATAATTTTTAGTTTAGCTGTATGCAATAGTCAATACTATGAAGAGCTATTTTTTTTTGTTTGATGCTCTAGGTTGCTTAGTTACAAGTATGTTTTTTTTTCCATATTTATTCCTACGTTTAAAAAGTGTTATAAATAAGCGAGTACCCGTACCTACCCAAAGTAATTACCATGGATTATGTTGTTGTTGTTGTTGGCTCAGTTGTTGGCCCTCGACTTCTAGATGGACTGGTGTAGACGGCATATCAAAGTGTTTGGGTATATGGCATTCAGGTTCAATCTAACGTGGGTCGGATTGACGAAGGCGCTTCTGTCAAAATGATTCTTGCAGATACTCATTTCGGACAATTGGACGGGCTGATACTCTAAAAAGTTGAAATAATGATTAGGCGAGGATCCCCATGCAATTTCAAGAGATTGTCAACTATTTGAACTTTCTTTCAGCCGCTGCTTGGACTCAGCCGAGCCAGCTACACAGAAAAAAATGATTATTCAACTTGAATATTCCAATATACTTAAAAATAAAATTTTGAATAAAGAATGCAAATGTATTACGTCAAGTGAGCAGTTTTGGTAAAAAGAAACAGCTCGTTTTGAACCGAGAAAATAATTTTATCACCCATTTTCTTATTGGGAGTGATGTCGTTTCAATTCAAGTAATTTGTTCGATAAAAACAAAGCTTCTCGAGTTTTGCAGTCAAAGAGATGCAAGGAATATTTGGTCCTAGTGAATAATTTATTTCCGAGGCTCTCAAACCTCGACATTCTTGGATCAAGTAATTCGCTTACTTCATGCAACCCTGCGGGTTTGCCGCAAGCAATCGGATTTCTTCGTTTGATACGATGCTGTATGCTGTAATTTCAGAACCCGGAAAAAGTTTATGATCCATGATCACGTTGGCACAAGATTTGGGGAGGCGCGTTTTCTTTATGTGCTGTGTTCTGTGTCATTTTTGTGATGGAAGACCTTCTCAAAAACTGTGATTTGGAGGAGTGAGTTCCAGATTTCCAAAGTAAGTACCTACTGTTACTATAAGTATCTATAATTTTACACAACTCCTTTGCATTGTTCACCTAAATCGCCACCTGTGAAACTGCCGCTGGTACTTACTTTCTTAGCTTTTATGGGGGCAAACTTTGATGAATTGTCGCATACTGAAATGTTTGCACCAGTGTCGGTAGATTTCTAGGAGATTAGGACAAGGTATCACATATTTCTATAAGAATCAAAGTAGCTTGTTCTTTGCTTTTCTTTGCAATTTTCCCCATTCAAGTTTGAGCTTTGAGGGAAGCGCAATGCAATGGCGGCTCGTCGTGGCGGAATAGCAAGACGCAGTGGCGTGCTGCATGTATTGCATATTGGTGCTCTTTTAGAGCATTTTCTATTGTGGAAAAATCACATCAGTTGTGGTTTGTTGTCCGTCCGTCCGTCAGTCCCGTCATTCACCTCTGCCTCAACTGAGAATCGTAAAAGCGCCTTTTTTCAGTTATCACGACGTACGTACCTTTTTCTGAACGGTACATAGACATAAAAAGTTTCACTCAAAATGTCCGTCATCTTGGCCCGGCATATTGACCTTTTTTATGAACCGATTTCGATAAAACTGCAAACATGGTCTTGTTTGTCTCCGAGCATGTCCCGGTTTCACAGTTTGCTGCCATCTCATCTTGACCCGGCCGCCATATTGAATATTCTTATGAGTGAACCGATCTTGATGAAACTTCAAATCTAGGTCTGTTTGTCTTGGACGAAGAATTATGATTTTGAAGTCAATGTCATGCTTCGCCGCAATCTTGATCCGCCAGTTTGAAATTTTTCGCAAATAAACCGATTTTAATGAAATTTGGTAACTATATACATATTTGTCTAGTGTAATTATTGCAATCATCTGATTTTGAGGTTGACTTCACGATTCACTGCCATCTTGGCTCGCCATATTGACTTTCTCTTTTTTCTCATTTTGTTTTGCTCAAAAGGGCTGAGTGACCTTCAGCTACAGGCTGCTCACACGAAAATTAACTTCTCCTTTGTACTTTTATTTCGAACTATTCAAAACAAATAACAAAAAAACATATTTAATA
The DNA here is from genome assembly GCA_949128115.1 of Anaspis maculata. Classification (NCBI taxonomy): domain Eukaryota; kingdom Metazoa; phylum Arthropoda; class Insecta; order Coleoptera; family Scraptiidae; genus Anaspis; species Anaspis maculata. The sequence goes on from OX421962.1 coordinate 74,777,354, forward strand.
ATTAATTTTCAGGACACCAGATAACTATTGACTGTTTGGAAAGTCTACAAGCGGAAAAGGAATTGAGAAAAGAGCTGTTGCCGGTGATCGCACAAAGAATTAGGTTTGAGAGGAATTTAGCACTATATTTTAACCCAGGTATACTTATATCAAACATATTGCATATTTCACCATTATGTCCAAAGTGTGTTGTTCTATTGTTCATAGTATTAGTTGGTATTATATCGAGACTTACCATATTCCTATGAAATATGTTTTTTATTGATACATATACTTTGATATTGATATTTTTGTCGATTTGTGTTCATTGGCCATGTTTTTCACATGTTCATATTGTATTTTGATATATTCAGTAATAAAATATTCTTCGATAGTATTATTTAAACCCGCTATTTCAATTCAAAAAGTAACCCTTATAAATTGAACCATCAATTTCTTGAACGAAGCAGTAAAATAACCTTAACACAAGAGTACAATAACTTCAAAATAAGCATACGTGAAATTGAGCCAACGCATTATATTTTTTTGATGTTAGGCTTTCCATTATTTGATTCAAATCAACCATCTGCTCATATTATAACTGTGGTTTTTTAGTTACAAAGCTACCATATAGTTGAGTCAATCGTTACACGTCAATATCATCTACTTGAAATAATGAAACGATATTCTTTATGTTTTAGAATATCATTTATTCATCTGTACAAGATTGCTGTATTCTTGATTTAAGTAGGGACATCTGAATAATCGATAGTATCATCAGGAGAAAATCATTTAATCGCGTATATATGAATGTAGCATTTTCTTAGATGAAATAGTATTTTTTTGGATCAACCATTTATTTTTTTCCGTGTAGTCTTTATTGTGACTTCAGGAAAAATATATTATGGAGCACCTCAAAGTTGAGGTGGGGTCTCTGTGACTTTGTGGAGCTTCATATTAACAAAAATCATTAGATAGGTACTTAACATTATTCTATAAAAAAGTATGAACATGAAAACTTACCGCGCAATTTTCAGTTCCCTGCTGCGTCTATCCATTTCTACAGCCTGTTGGGATCATTCTTTGGAAATTTATAAAATTTCCTGTCACTTTTTGGACACCAAAATGATTGCATTTCGTGTATGACATTTTGCAATCAGAGAGGCACAACCGAAATCAGACCGAAAAGTCGGAAACACTTTAAATCACTCTGCCATCAACATATTTGCACGCATGTCGTAGCTTTCGTAGTTGTTTACGTCCTCACACTAATTAAATCGACATTGTTAATCGCAGCGCCATCTACCGGAAGAATCTTGAACTATTTCGTAGAAGTACAATCGGCCTATTCAGTTGGCTAACTGGATATAATTAAACAATGGTTTTACCTAGGAGGATAGAATAGTAAGGAGGGAACATACGCCAATGAAAGTGTAGCCATGCGGGGTAATCAACTACGCCCAGTAACCGTATCGAGTCACCAGTGCAACTTGACATTAGTGAGTGCGATTTGATGGAAATGACATTTGTAAATAAACATAATTTGAGGTTATGGAATGTGACTGCTGTCGAACTGCTGTTCAGAGCTGTGCTTCTTCGGATTTTTGGCTGTTATTCTACCTAAAAGACCGACAGGATCAGTTTTCGAAGACGTGTTGAAAGACATGCTGCGGCATACGATGTGAAAAAGTGATGATTCCCGCATTGGAAGCATTGAAATGGACGTCATTCTTTTGAAGTGTGTTGGCCAATATCTGCATCGTTGCGTGTTTATTGAGTTGGCGCAAAGGAACTCCCTACGATCCCTGCTCCCTGCATCCCCTAGGATATGACATGGTCTATAAGGAATGAAAAATGTTTCACAAGCTCAAAAATTACGATCTCATGGCACCCATCAACATACCTTGCAAAATGACGTCCATTTCAATCCTTCAATGCGGATATTCATCACTTTTACACGTTGTATGCCGCAGCATGTCTTTCAACACGTCTTCTAAAACTGATCCTGTCGGTCTTTTAGGTAGGATAACAGCCAAAAATCCGAAGAAGCACAGCCCTGCACAGCAGCCACATCTCATAACCTCAAATTATGTTTATTTACAAATGTCAATTCCATCAAATCGCAATCACAAATGTCAAGTTGCACTGGTGACTTGATACGGTTACTGGGCGTACTTCATGCAATCCCCTTTCGTCTCCCGGCGACAGCTTTGTCCGTCCACAAGCTGGCTAACCTTCCCTCCCTAATATTCTATCCTCCTAGGGTTTTACACATATATATATATATATATATATAATATACTCATGAACTGTATCTTCACTTTTATAAATATACTTTGTACTGTTCAAAAAAAGAAAAAAAAAAAAAAAAGAAATATGACAATCGCTGAAAAAAAAATAAAATAAAAGATCATGATAAAAGATGATGGAACATTGACAAATGATTTTTTTCCAATCTTAGCCTCGATCTTGACCTACCATTGAAAAATTACAAGTGGGGAATGTCAAAAACATTTTGTTTTATAATTTCATAAAAGAGTTTTTCAAAGGTTTTTTGATTTTGTTCAAATTTCACATACTTATGAATTTTGATGTGCCTTTTCTGAATTTGCACTTTTCCGATTAAAATTTTCGCAGCGGGCGCCGCCATATTAAAAAAATTAAGTTCAAAAAACAAGTTTTTGACAGTATCTAAATTGTGGTAGAAATGAAATAGAAATGTTATCGTGCACATTAAAACAGACTGAATTCTCTAGCTACAATTTGACACCAGAATCATCTTTGTGTGATCCGGAGTTATTGAGCCAGAGCTTCCGAGAATATCATTTTTTGATGTTGAAAAATTACCGCGCTTACGGAAATCGCTTTTCACGTGTTATTTTATTTTAAATAAGAAAAGGCTAAAATTGGTGGCTGAATTCGGCAGTGTTCAATAAATTGTGGGCAGTGTTAGGAAATGTGGGCAGTGGTTCTCTGCAGTGGCCACACTGCCGAGAAATGAGCAGTGGTGTACAAATTTTTTGAGCGTGAAAGCCCCCCCAGCTCAATCATTAAATGCAAGGTGGTTGGCGCCTAACATCCGGACTAGTATGGTATAGTGTTTTCGGATCTTTTTAGAAGTTTCAAATCCAAATATCCCAAAAACGAAGCCCCTAATCAAAATTTTGCACGAGAAACTTTTTTCAAATGAACGTAGAATTCCAAAATATCAACGATTATCGAAATCAATTGGAGGCGTTGAAATGGTCAAAGTAATAATTTTATGAAAAAAAGTGGGGTGGAGTTGGAAAAATTCAGAATATTTTTTTCAGAAAACGAATTGAATTCTCTTCAATTTGATGTTTCGCAAGATCGGTGGTGTCATTCGAAATTTCAAAGTTGGAGTGGGTGGGGACAAAGTAGGGGCTAAAGATAGAAATTCGCCAAAATGTTTGAGATGTCTCCATTGATGTAAAAATCGACCTGTTTTGCTCAAATTGATAGGTATAGACAATACAAATAGAGAAGACCATATGTTATCACCACTGTCGTCAAGGATACTGGGGCATCAAAAATCAGCCAACCTTTTTATGAATGATGGACTCGCCTGGTTCTTACGCAACCGTAAAAATTCGTGACAACATTATGGTCTTTTCTATTTGTATTGTCTATATGTAGGATTGACGGCGCAACGTCTAATTTGACCGATATACCGGCCGGGCGGGCGTCCACCTTAAGAACTAAAGTGAAAGTGATATCAACAACGAATCACGAAATATAATCCACCCTACCTGCAGAGATTAGAAGTCAGAAGACCCGACAGGTAGCACTAGCTACCTATATCCTCTCTAGAGATCACGTGTAGGTGTTTATTATTTATCTCGTGCGGTGCTAAAATAATGGTGCTATTTTTAGCCAACAACGGACTTTAATAAAATGTGTTTAGGGTACGTAAATGGACCGCCTTGCGCGAATACGCAAATCTAAACGGCTAGCTGAGGCAGTGTAGTGTTGGACAAACTTCAGCGTTCCTCTTCATCTCTTCCACAATAACCCAGCACCCACCACCGAGAGGATTCGATCTTGGTTTGTTTCCCCGTAGGCGTTAAAAAATAATAGCCCTAAGAGCTTTCCAGATGTAATGCGGGGTTTAAACGTGGCGTTAGTTGTAATAAATCGGCGGGTGGAAAAGACGAATGGCGGCATTAAATGCGGTAAGCAAGCAGCACGCCATGCCATAGTCTTGGGCCTGGTGGCGGTGGTGGTGGTGTACAGAAGTGCTATTGCTATTCTCATCCGTGTGGCTCAAGACGATGCGAGTTTCTGCTCGCTGTCACACAGGAATAGGCGGTTTCGGTTAAAGTTGAGTCAGTCCAGTGTCGTATAGGCCTCTTCTTCTGCTGGTAGTGGTGGTGGTTTCTTGCTGTTCGCTGGTGTACGCTAATGCACGTGTCGGCCCGCATACAAAGCGGAAATCGCTACGAGTTAAAGCACCCCGGGTACCCTGGGGGCCGGCTTCATTTCCTTCATCGTCTCTCTTCTCTCATCGTGAAATTTTGTGTATGTGTGTGCCGTTAGCTAGTTCACCCCCATCGGTGCTGTTATTTTACTTAGTGCCGACATGCATGTGGAAAATTATGTTCAACCGTGTCGCGCGCAATGGTCGACCCTGAACCTCAAGAATTGAGGCCACCCCAACGAGAGTAATAGAGAAATAACTCTGGAATAACTACCGACTCCTATACTGCGGTGCAGAGTTTCTCTATCAGATTCAGGTAAGCTATCCTATCTAATTTGGCAAGAATCGACCCCGCGACCCGCGCTGGCGATCTGCATGCAAAGTGTTTGTTTTGGTCCAAATTCTGTCCGAGGTTTATCCCTTTCGAGATCCCTTTCTTCATGAATCGGATGAATCGATAGTAAAATCATTACACAAGGTCCAATATTATAATGCCTAGTTGACCGCCAGGTCGCCGGGTGGACAATGAAGTCTCGATCCGCAAAATTCGGCTTGGCTTTGAGGAATTCTATCAAGTAGGTACTCATGTACCTATTGTTCTGTAACGCCTGGGGAGATTATTGACATAAACATCCAAATCCTCTCCGATGTCCTGGTGAAATTTTCGGTGGAGATTGAGATTACATAATCTCAAAGTTGAGGGGGTTGTTCATGTTGTATGTTTTTTGTTTTTTTGAAGCCCTCGTCACAGTTTTACTCAGATCCATGACTTCCTTCATTATGTTCCGTTGCGCTGAGTCTAGCTGCTGTATACGATTTTAAGAAGGATTAAGAGTAACCCTAAGAGTAACCGATGCTGACGTGTGTTTACTACCGATATGATCAAAAACTTTCCTCCTCTAGGCAGGTTGTGGCCTGGCCAAAATCCGAGCCAAAATCAGCCTCGTTTACCTTCCAATGTTCAGACCACAATCTGCCTAGAGGAGGAAATTGGTCATACGGTATATGGTTTTGTTGCATTCAACTTCACTTTTGCTGCCACCCGGATCTCATCCTGTAGATGTACAAGGTCCAGTGGGTTGACTTGTTTTTTCTTCTCAGCTGTGGCACTGCTGCATGTCTTTTTGTTAGGTTGTTGCTCCCCTGCAGAAACTTCATACAGTTTCGTTGACAAATGCTATTCCAAATATTCGATTTCATCTAGAAGGATGGTGCTTTTCACTTGCGGTACTTGCCAATGAAACAGATTTTACTGAAATAACTTCAAATCATCAATTAGAGTAATAGGGAGTATTTACTGAAAATTTCCGGAAAATATATCCATTGGTTGAAAAGATTTCTTTTTCGATTTTTTTTTCAAAAGGTTGGTATAGGCTGTCTGATTTCTACATGGTTCTAGTGAGCTGCGATTTAGGCCGCGATCAGCCGATGGTGACCGGAAACACAGCCCACTAGAATCATGTAGAAATCAGACAGTCTATAACAGTAGGGAAACTTCAGTGGAGTTTTTATGCCTGTATTTTTCAAATATTGTGATGCCACTTCAACAGTTTTTTGAGTTTTCAATCCAACAGTGCTTTTTGTTCAGTTTTTAATATAATATATTTTTGAAACAGGCACTACGGCCGCAATTTTTGGAATTAAGGGAGAAGAAAAAATACTGGTAATTATTTTCAACCATACTATCGATTAAGCCAATAAAAAATTTGGGCAAGTATCCCAGATTGCCGCCGTGTTGTCCATTTCATATGACAGCCTATTTCTAAGACCAATAAAGGAGACCACAACACAAAAATCGAGACGAAAATCGAGTCTATATTTTATTTGACCAACTCATGGGAAAGGTAGTTTAAAGAGTAACGAAACAAATCTGACTTTTCTAGACGAGTCCGACCAGCCGATAAAACGTTTTGACTCGCGTTTTGAAAATATTATCGTGACGTCACTTGGGAAGATGTTTTCACCAAGGCTTTCACCTCCGATTTTCACTTGTTACGTTCCCATGGTCTTCTTATTGCTGGTGTTGTTTTGACAAACGTCATTGTCTTTAAACAATCAGTAATAATTATGGCAGGCTTGAAACCGTCGCGTCGTCGTCTCATCGGCAATGGAATCAGGTACAGGTATGCCCGTGAGTAGCTAGAGGTAGCCCGTGAAAATTTGCCCCTCTGACGTCATTGTCGTTCTTGATTATAATCGCAGCGCCCGCCACGAAATAAGTAAATTTACAAGATTCTATGCAATCGTTCTAGTTTTTTCAACTCTTCCATCTGAGACCAACTTGTATTTTGTGTTGTGGTCTCCTTTAAGTATGTATAAAAAGAATAAATACCATAGAACAACTACACCATGGCAACAACATATTCGACATTATTATTGCGTTCCATCAGTGAAACAAGATCAAAGCCTACATAATAGAGCCAACAGAAAAAAACAAAATTTAACAAAACGCAGTTCTTTGTGGACATATCGACGTTGATAAGGTAAAAGGCGTAGACAACATTTACTCAAATTTGCCGGAAGCAGAAAAAACTGAATTGACAGAATTTTGTTTGCTCTCAATACTAATGAAAAATAAATACTGACAAATAAAAACAAACAAAGAAGGATAGATGGGATGTTTTTTTTTGCAATTTGACGCACAAAAATATCTGTCATTGAGTAAATTGAGCAAAAAATAAATAAATAAAACCAAAAAGTTGGCGCCTACGCCAGAAGTTCTATTCCATTGGCGTTTACGCCATTATAAGTTCGTCGTTTATGCCAATCGGACATAACCAACATCCGTGACGTTTGGCGTTTACGCCGGCGTAAACGAAAAACGGCGTAAACGCCCAAAATAAATCAGCGCTATGTTCACTGAAATATCCGTTTTGGGAGATGCGAATCATTTTGATGCGTGATATTAATTATGTTGAGAGCTTGAGAGTGTTTTGAAATAGGAATTGTAAGAGCATTTGTCAGAATCCACCAAAAATGTCTGCATTTATTCAACATGAGGCTTTGGCGTTTACGCCTTTCAGTATTTTAGCATATGGAATGACGTAAACGCCGTTTTTTTAACGTGGATTTAGACAGGGAAACGGACGTTTTATCTTGTTGTGTTTAATGATTATGAATAAAGACAAATGTTTTTGTTATTATCATAAAAATAAGCTTACATTTACCACGTTTTTGCAATAACTTCTTGCAACTGAACTCGCCGTGCGAACGTTATGGCATACTGGCGCATAAGCCAAACGGATCCGAACAGAAGGGATAATGGTGGATTGGTGGCGCTTAGGCAAAACTTGAACCAAGATGACTTCGATTATTTTATTTTATTTTGATTAACTATGCCAGTGGTACCAAACGATGCAAAATTCAATGGCGATTTCAACGATGTGTATAACTCAATTTTGAATCATTTGGCGTTTACGCCGTTTCACCGTATCGACGTCGATATTATCTGCATCCGTTGCACAATCTCATGTTTAAGTCCGATCCTCTTGGCACAATTTGCAGAGCCATGATTCTCACTCGACTCCATGACCATATTCTTTGTATAGAATGTGGCCAATGGCCATATTGCTCTACAAGAACATGCCCAGACATGTTCTACAATTTTTGCTGTGAATGTAAGCAAACCAAACCAGTGACACTACTGTCTTATACATGAGGATTCACGCTGTATTTATGGTAAACGTGGAATATTTACCTTTCGACGTTGTGGTTTTTTGAGATTGTTCCTATATTAACTGAGCGGACAATAATTTGATGCACTTGGCAAATTTTACAAGCTCAAGCGGCCATTGCTCTCAGCAGATTCTCACTACTGACTGACCTCCAGCGGCTGCACTTGTAATCTTGCAACACACTCAGACTAAATACTTATGTCGTCATCTGGCTTTTTTTTTTCTTCAAAAAACTGACTGAAATACAAGGACTTGGCCATATTACCAATCTGGCCATATTACCTTCAAATACCTTAATGAAAAATGTCTCTACCATTATGACCACATAAGTACCATTATGATCAAAAACTTTTCTCCTTTAGGCAGGCTGTGGCCTGGCCAAAATCAGCCTCGTTTGCCTGCCAATGACCAGATCACAGCCAGGCAGGCAAGAGGAGGAAAGTTTTGATCATACTGTATAATTTAGGGATCGACCGATATGGATTTTTTGGCCGATACCGATATATCGGCCTCAATATTTTTATCCTTCAATTACTATTCATTTGGGATTCTTGATTCTTCCGTATGAGATACATTGCACAAGTGAATATACAGTGTGGTGATAAAGTCCTGCACAAAATTCATCATACTTCCGTTAAAGATTTTTTTTCTGAAATAATTCTGAAACTGGTCGATTTTGTTACGATTCAACCACTATTCTCTAATTAAAACAAGTATTTTTTTGGTAATAATAAATATCACGTTTTCAAACTTTGTGTGCATTTTATTAAATAAGGACGGCTTGGACGGAGTTCGTTTGGTAAAATAAGCGTTGCGAAATCAATCTGTCTGGGTTTATTCCTTGACGGATTTTCACCATTTTGGTCTCTTTCGAAAGCTACAAGGTTGTACTTTGGTTTGAGCCCATTGGCATTTCCAAAATCCAAAAATAATTTTCTCAAATGTCAACATTTAAATTTTTTTTTATTTCGAAAATGTCAATGAGCTCAAACCAAAGTACATCCTTGTAGCTTTCGAAAGAGACCAAAATGGTCAAAATCCGTTAAGGAATAAACCCACACAGATTGCTTTCGCAACGCTTATTTCACCAATATGACTCCGTCCTTAACTCGCCAAATACCAGCGGTCTGATTATTTGGTACCGGCCGTTGCTATGATAACCGCACTTACGGCGGTCTCAGCCCCAACTTGGTATCGAGCCGAGAGACATAAACATTTTCACACTGTTGTTTGAAGAAAAACCAACACTACAGGGAATTTCGGTACTTTCGGTGACCTTGCATAATACTTCGGGAGGTGATTCCTCTTAAGAAAATAAGTCGAAAAGTGAGAGTAACATTTTCCCCAGAAATGCTTCCTGAGAGAGTTACAGCCCCTCAAAGGTACGAAGTTGTACAAAGTTTTTAATTATTTGCTGAAAAACCGTCAAAGGTAGGAACTTGAAATTTGGTATAGAGGAGTTCCTCAACAGTACAAAGGTACATGCAAAGTTCTAAACAAATCTAACCAGTGGCAGCAGAACTAGTGACGATTGGGATTATGTTGAAAATTATTCATGACACGTCCTTGTTTTTTCACTTTCACTTCATAACGATGTATCCTACGGAAAAAATGCTGGAGGAATTAAAAGTTTTGGATTGAACCAATCTATCGAAAACATCAAATTTAAAACTTTTACCTTTGACAGTTTTTGAGCAACTAACTGAAAACTTTGTTGCATTTTGTACCTTTGAGGAGCTGTAACTCCCTCAGGGAGCACTTGAGGAAAAAGCTTTACTCCTACTTTTCGACTTATTTTTTTAAGGGAAATCACCTCCCGAAGTATTATGCGAGGTCACTGAAACACCCTGTATAAATTTTATGAAAAAAATTTGGGGGTTTTCGTTGTCATTTAAAAATTTATGACGTCATCGTTGCTCAAAAACAGCCAACCAAAAAAAAGTGTTTTTGTATACAGTAGACATAGTGGGTTGGATAAAAACAAAATCGACATGTTGCAGGATTTTTCTGAAAAAAAAATCATTAACGGACATATGAATTTTGTGCAGGACTTTATCACCACACTGTATATTACATGATCACCCAATGTGTATGAAATAAAGGATTTTTTCCGAATCGGCGGAAGGTTTTTCGATGTTTTAGTCTCCAATGAATTCTACCTATCACAAACATTCTGAATAATCTCCAAATTATTTTTTTTATATTGGCAGAAGTTTTTCTTAGTTCGATATTGGTAAATTATTGAATAAAGTATGATTGTTTTCTCGAATATGTATTTTTTTGCTCTCATTTCCGAATTTTGTAAGTAGTTTAATAACGAAGAATAACAATTTCTTCATGGCCAAATATCGGCCGATAGGCCGATACCGATATAATCAAAAAATAGGCCGATATACCGATATACCAATATACTATATCGGTATCGGTCGATCCCTAGTATAATTCAATTCACATTGTAAATTCAGTAATGTCACTTCTTGAACTGATCGTGCGTTCTTACGTGGAAGGATCATTATGCTACGACCGTAACCTATTCAATAGGGTAGTGACCACCATCGAAAAATATAAAAAAAATCATACTTATCGAATGTAGAGCCTTAACAACAAGGCTACGTTTCGTGAAAATTCGAAAAAAAAGTTCCAAGTGTCTCAAAATCTGCCTTGAAAGTGGCCACTTTTGCGAACGATTTCAAATCTACCCAGCTGTAAGGCGGGCTGTGGCGTTTCAATCTTTTGACAGTAGTGGGGATGACCCCACCTCCGTTGCCTGTGTGTCAGTGTTGACGTTGACGTTTGCCAGCATAACATAACCATTGAAGTCTGATGTAGTCTTGAAATATTCATAAATCATGAAAGATTTTACCAACTTTCCATATTTTCAAGCAAAACAACACGAATCACCGCACAGATACACAAAGCATTAACAATATAACAATCAGCTGTTATGAGCGTTGACGGGTTGACGCTAGTGCTTTTTGTCGTAAGTTCTGTAGTGTTGTCAAGCCTGCTTCTCCGCCTATGAAAGATTGTGACGTCATCGCGCCAAATTTGAAATGATCGAAAACTTTCATAATTTTTTTTTCCAAGAAAACTTACGAAAAAAAATCTGTTAACTATATAGCGTCACTTATTAAGAAGTGAACTTTAAAAAAAATAATGAAAAAAAATCGGTCACTACCCTATTGAAAGTTCGGCAACAGATGTATTATGCAAAATTCTTCTCGTTGCTCTGATGCGTCAAACTGAATCCCGAAATATAGTCGCGGCGAATGCCTTTGTGAAATTTTTTCTGATTGTGTGAAATAAAGGTGTTTGTGAATGTGAATGGAGATCGCAGTGGGAACAATCATGCTTTATAGGTATAAGGTTTATCGATGAATGTCTGCGAGTGGGAATGGAATATGGATTATTTTAGTCTCGTTGTATGTTTCATTGAGATAGATGGAGAGTCAGGAAGCTATAGGCACTACAATTAAGGTACCTGCGGTACGGTACTGCCTTATCATAATCGTAACCGAACTTGAAGTGCGTTTGGACTGTGTCTAATTACATGTATAATTTATGATGCCCTTTCATTATGGCATGTAGATGGCGGTGCTAGTCTAAACGCCTCGCTAAACGCACTTCAAGTAAAGTGGACTTCAGGTTCGATTATGAAAATGGTAGGTAATCAGTATACTGAGACGAAATATTACTGAGCCGACTACTTCGTTGAGCTGAAATTTAGGTACCTACATGTATGTACGTATAATTAAACACGAAAAATAACTATAATAATGAACTCATAAATAACTTTTGCAACATTAAAAAATTAACATTTTCCTCTGAGCTTTGTATTACACTCCCTTTTGGTGAAGTTGTAATACATTCAGCAGAACCATGCAATAAAAACCGGCGTGATAATTCGCGCTACTCACAAAATCAGCTATTAAGGGAATTCAGAATTCCCTGTTATGGATATACGTATTAATATTGTTCCGTCGCAGGTTTTTCCACTCGAGATGGTGCTTTTTTTCAATTTAGCCGACAACACTCGAAAAAAGAGCAAAAAATCTTTAATGTCTTTTGAGTTGCAATTTGGATGGAAATGGCATGGAAATATGAAAGCTCGCTGAACTCCCACTATGTTATATGCGGAAAACATTGCTGACTTCTTTTGATGGTTGAAATGATAAAAATCACCAACAATTTTGCTTTTGCCTTTCTATGTAGACTATCTGCATCAAGTAGGTATATGTAATCTTAATCCGTTTGCTTATTCCCTTTGAAGATGTGCATGGACTAAGAACTACTCAGCTTGATTATGAGAAAAAAAGACATAAACGGATGCTATTCCAATACGAATGCTTCTCTACAAGCCTTTTTTCTCACAAAATTAATTGCTTGAAATTTTCAGGCCACCACAATGACGTCCAACGGACGATGTCACCAGCCTTGCAGCGCCTCAACTGTTGTATCTTCTGTAAAGTGTATTGTTGCAACAGCACAATATATTCCTCTTCTTGGTAATTATGCTCAAATATAAATACCTCTGAGCTATTGACGAACGACTCGAACGATCCATATACAAGCAGCACCGCAGCAACTATATGGCCCCCAAGTATCTCCGAGCTGCATCTCCACTGTGTCTTGTAGCAGTGATATGTTAATGTCAAACAAATTGTTCCAAGTGATAACGAATGGATGGCGGAAAATGGAAGCTCGTTACGACGATGAAACACATTTGAACGTTCAATTATGAGTGGTGTTTGCAGTGAAGCATCCTTCGGCGTTCAAAAACTTTTACAAGTGTGGACTATCCTCTTAGCGCTCAGCCCTTCGATGTCAGGTCAGTGTTATTAAACATTAATTTAGCGCTGTGGTTGCGGCTCAAATCGATTTCACAACGAAACATGTCAAGTGCCTTTGAATCGTAAAAGATAATGATTTGGAAAAGTCCAGCCTGCGGAACATTTAAACTCCAAATGGCTGAATGAGTGTAGCCACTGTTCAAAATTTAATTTCACGTTCTTGGTCGTGATTTTCGCGAAAGTCTGACGTGTCGAAGATTTATTCGCAATTCACTTGTTAGTTTTAATATGACGAAAAGCTGCACATGCAGATTCATATGTTGTGCCACCCGCAGTAGCATAATATTTATTTGAACATCCTTCTATATCTGTTGTATTTATTTGGCAGTTGGTTTTCAGTCAAATAGGTACCTACTAATATCTACTACCGTATCGTACTGGCCATTTTTCTCTCAAACCAAAACTCAAACCAAAGTACATCCTTGTCTATGTCGAAAGAGACCTGAATGGTTACTTTCTGTCAAGGAATAAGCCCACGTTTTATTTTATGACACCGATGCACGGTTGAACGAACAAGAAAATCAAGTAGGCTCCAGAGACAGTGCATTTCCGTTGCAAGAACAGGTTATAAAACAAGGACTAAGCAGGCTGTGGATAAGGTATTCAACTTCGTATTTAACTTTAACATCCTTATTTTAAATTCAAATCTGTCGTCGCTTTAGACACAGTTGAATTGGTAAAATAAGATGTTGCGGAATCAAGCGCAGGAGGCTAATTCCGAGGCTAATTCCGAGGCTAATTCTTTGACAAAAATTCACCACTCAGGCCGCTTTCGGAAGCTACAAGGAGGTACATTGAAGTTTTCAAAATCCAAATCAAACCAAATTTGAAAAAATACTTTTGGATTATGAAAATCTCACTGCCAGAATTGTCCAGTGGCGTAGGTATAGGGGGTTGCTTCACTTATTTCGCCCTATGTTCTACGCCACTGGATATTTTTGACAAAAGTTGTTTGCGTCAAGTGATGGGAATCTATTTCATAAGTACTTGTGGCAAATTTGGTTAAAATCGCTTCAATGACCGGAGAGTTTTACAACAAAAAAAAGATTTTTAAAACTGAACTTTGAAGGGCTGTATCTCCCGTAGGAATTGTTTTGGGGGAAAATGAAATTATGCAAGTCGACATATTTCTCCATCAACCCACTACTGCCGGAGTCCTTTTTAATAAACTCAAGTATCCAATTTCCGGCGTTGCGGTATTATTTTTACTTTTTGTTATCATACCTAATAACTCAATTATCTCGTGAACGAAGACAAATCAAAATTTTACATTTGTAACTTTCTTTCTAAATTGACCAGGAAATTCTAAAAAAGTATAATTTTCAAAAGTACCCAGTGGCGTAGGAAATTGGGCGGGAGAAGTGAAACAACCCCCCCGTATCTACGCCTTTGCACAGCTTTGACAAAAGTTGTGTTCATCAAGTGATGGGTGTCTATTTCATAATGTATATGTACCAAATTTGGTTAAAATCGCTTTGATGACCTGGGAGTTATTGCAAAATGAAGATTTTAAGAACTAAACTTAAAAGGGCTTTATCTTTCTTATAGGAAGCGTTTTGGAAATAAATTGAATTATGCATGTCGACCTAGTTTTCAATGGACCATCGAATGGTGAATTATTGCTACTATAACCTAGACCACCCTGTATAGCGCCACAGAGCTCTGTGGCGAGAAATTGAAGGGTGAAGAATATATACACATTCATTACAATACAACACCAACACTAAATTAGCTGTATAGGTAGTTACTTTGACGTCATTTCTACGACTAAACATTTTTAAATAACCTGAACGCGAAATTGCGCTAAACACACGTTAGAACACCGCACATCCACGTATTTTGATGGAATTGATCAATTTGAATAATTTCAATATCGTCCCTCTTGAAATTGAACCGAACTCAGCTAAACAAGTCGCAATAATAAACTGAACAAATTACGTTTCGTCTGCTCGTAAATAATTAAAACATTTTGCTAAACGCTCACTGCCGAGATACGGTATCCAATTAATTATAGCCATCCAGACCTCACTAAGATGAACTGTAATTTGACATGGGTTTCGGGACGAAATTGACGTTACAGGGATATTAATAATAATAATTTTCTTAACCCAATATCTGAACACCGAGTTGTGAGGGTGAGAGGGTGTCTAACGAAATATGGTTGTCAATAAATATGGGAAAGGGCAGGGATAAGTTGGTCGTATTTCACTTGAGGGACGATTGCATCATGATCCGAAACACAATGTTATTTTTCTTCCGAGTCTTTCGTTGTTGATAATATGCCCATTTATTGCGGGCCGCAAAACCGATTTTGGAGGATTTTTTGTTCGATGGGAATTAGATAAGTATTTTTATAGATAGTTTTATGGGCGATAAGCTCTTGTATAAATCTTCAAAATAATAAGTTAAATGTCTGAAACCTTAAGTTATTGTAATTTGATGTACTGATATCAGTACAATTGTACAATTATTAGAGGCTATAATTATTTCGGACTTTAGATTTTTTGACATTCCGAAACAGCCAACATTGCCCGATATGCTTCAATGATTGTATTTAGATAATTACGAGTGCAAGAGTGAGTGCAGACATGGTTTTACTGTAAAATAGCCGAGATGGTTTTTGGCTGTGACCTGTCAAACGGGAGTGCCACTATCAAAAAATGACAGAAACTACAGGTGGTAAGTATTAGTCATAAGTCCAAAACTTTGCCATTCAACTATTCAAAATCTTTGCGATGAATAATTGCAACCAAATAAGACAAAAAACAACACAACAGAAGATTCGAATTAAGTCTACTACGGTTCTTGAACATTTTCCAATAATTTCTTTTCCCAATTTCTATAGTGATACAGTTGAAAATGCAAAACTTATCAAGACCGGACTCAAATGATATGATAGAGCTCAAAAATTAAGCTTCAATCGATGATTTTTTAAACTGAATGAGCTGATTCAAAAAAGGCTGAGAGCTTCCGAAACATTAAAATCGATATTTGTATCAAATTTCAACTTTCTACCCGAAGAGACATCTCGAACAAAAATTCCCATAGGTTTCTGGACACTATTTGGTAGAGTCGTGTGTCGCCCACAAACAAATCATCCCATGGTTGCCAGGACGCGGACGGGACGGTGCAAAATGTAACTTTGTTTTTTTTTTCATTCAGTTTTCCATCTTCCTCATTGCCATACTCTTTTCACCGATTCCCTAATTTGTTCCAACCTTAACATAAAAACCGCCTAATTTTACTGCACTAAAGTGGCGTTAGCCAGCAACAAGTAAATAAAACGTTAATCTGTGTTAATACAAAGTTACTGGAATTGTGTTTGCCGTGATTCAGGACTAAAAATGTATTTCCAGGTATTAAAATGTTTGTTCAACTTTTGTTTGGGTATATTTGGGTAATAACTCCATCTGTATGCAAAACAACCGACAATCAAGTTATACTTCCAAATTAATGATGCGGACATCATTTAATTTGTTGCCAATCAACAATCCGTGGGGTTAATTAGATCGGAGAGTTTTATTTTACTCAAAATACACGTTTGGACATGATAACTAAATACAGCTTGATTAAGAGTTTAATCAAGTGGGATTTGTTATGATGATGTGTTTACAAAACAAACCATTTGGAATTATTTTCGAAACTCATTTTTATATGTCTATCCACGATCATCAACACAACTAATGTGCCATAACACAAACTGGATCGAGTTTCAAACATGTGGGCTCAGACACATTGACTTTTGTGTTTGGAAGTTATACCCCACACCTACGTATATTTTGGGCTGCTGCTTGATGATGATTTCGTGTTGTTCGTTTTTACCTGGAAGACAAAAACAAAATAAATAGACAAAATTGTCTACATAATTTGTCAAATAATTAAAATTCCTATGTAAGACCGGGATTAAATTTAGCCGTTCTAAATGCGTAATCGTACTATTGTTGTATAAATAGAGCTTTAGAGCACGCATGCCAACAAAAGAATTTTATTGTAGTAACTAGCCTGCCTCAGCTCAGGCTCCAGGCATCTATTTAGAAGAATTTTACATGTGTTATGGTATGGGCTGTTTCTGTTCACTTGGTACTTGCAGAAATAAGCAACAACACATCAACACTTTTACTCAATGGCTTTATTAGGTATAGATTTCCGAGTACAACATTCAACAATCTCGCCATCCATTATTTTTCAATTACTCAGTTTAAAACCTATACACCAACGGCCACATCAGTTTTTCCGATCCCGATTTGTTTATAAATCAGACCATCATCATCAACTGACGTCTAATTTGACCGTTTTCTCATATCCACATATAATTCGCCGCGAATAATAACTACCTATTACTTACTTATTGCTTTAACACTGAAGTTCTGTCAAACAAAATGTCACGTACTTACTTCCCGAATTTATCGCTAACGATCTACAACTGTCCCAACGAATTTTCCCTAATTTGAAAAAATATGGTAACTATTGTAACGCATGAATCTCACATCGATATAGAAATGTAAAATGAAACAATGTTCAGCAACAGTGTGTATGTTGACTACGATGATGCCTTCTTCTGAGGTCCTTGTTTTCTTTCTTGTTTTCAGCGCTTATACCCTCGATTTGTCTCTCTGTTGTCTGTGTTTTGTGTGTACATCCGTCAGGCCTGAAAGGAAGGATTTTTTTTTTCGAAAAATCACGACTTCAATGAACATGATATGATGATATCATGGCGTTGTTGGGACTCAAAAAAAAAATCTTGAGAAAATAACTATAGCTATGAACAATTACAATAGATAACAATGTAGTGTGGCGCGGCGTCACATAAAAGACTGAATTTCATAAGCCGGCTGGATTTGAAAAGTTATGACATGAGGATAAGTACCTGTTCCTATAAAAATACGTAAATACATATATGAGGTTATATTCAGAATACGATTTGAACTTTCTTCTACCAGAAATTTCACATCGGTACGACCCATGGGTCAATAGTTACGAATTTTTGAGAACGACCGCAAAGCTACGGCTCCATCATGATGTTTGAAACTCTGCAGTCTATCCACGACTGTTGAATTGTAATCTCCCTCTACCTGCTCAAATACAATCATACAGGATGCATATCCAGACGTCTTGTTGTTGTAGGAATCCCTTTTTAGATTGATGTGATGGACATACTTTTCCGTTTTTGTTGTCAGAAAATTTCAAAACACAAATGGAACGGTAGTAACGGAATGCAATTTAGTATTTATTATCCGTTTCACCTTCATTTGCAACAGAGCAAGCCATGATATTGATATTGTTTTGTTAGGTTTAGCATACTGACGGAGCTCATTACTTGATAGACAAATTTTGACAAGGTCAAACCAATTTTCAAGATGCCAAAAAATTATCCCGCACTAAAAGAAAATGCAAGTTTGCGACATTATTCAATATGTTAAGCGCCTTCAACCAGGCATGGCCGAAAACATGACGGTGAATGTAGAATTTTTCAAAAAATCATCAAAGTTTCTTTATTTTTTTCTACCTATGGCCTATGCAGTATAATAGGCTAAAACTCGTCATGTGACAGTACAACGTCTCTTGAAACTCGTATGATAATAATATACCTGTACTGTGATCTGTTCATGAGCCTATTCAGTTACGAGTTATTTGCGATTTCAACTATCGGTGGAAGGGCAGCGATGCGAACTGTCAACAAAATGGCGAATTTGAGGTTGTTTTTGAGACCTATTTTAGTGCAGTCAACCCTTTGGAATTAGATTCACTTACAGTCTAGCTTCGCCATATGGGCAGTCAGAAAGAGGGCGAATTTTTGAAATGGCGATCTACAATGAGAGAGTCACTTACCAAGCGACCACATAGATGACTTATAGTTTTTAGCGCATTTTCCATCTTGATGAAAATCGCTATTGCAACCGCTTTGCCCGTCCGTCCGTCCGTCCGTCCGTCCGTCCGTTCCTCGAACTCCTCCCAAACTAGACGACCTAGCTTTCTAATTTTTTCGCTGTTACATAGCTGCCACTCCCAAAGGAGGGCTAGGCTATATTGGATGTCTATATTGCGCCGCCAACACAGAGAAAACCGCCCCCGATAAACTTGAAATAACATAATATTGCACTTTTCCACCAGACCTGATGCTCTGGTGTTCTCATTTTTTGAATAATACATAGTTGCCACTTATAAACGTGAGCCAAGAAACATTCTGTCATCAATATGCGCCGCCGACATGAAAAAACTGCTAAAAACCGCCCCCAATCACTTTAAAATGAAAAACATGAACCCGAAGACATAGCGATCTGATTCTTTCGGTATATAAATAGCTGACTAAAAATGGGAAAGGATAGGCTACTTTAGGTTAGTCGCCGCCCCCAGATTCCGCCCCCAAACGATAAAAAGTACAACTTTCACAAATGTTACTGATTAAGATGTTCCCTTAAACATTTAGGAACTGCCAACTCAAATTGTGCAACATTTGCTCAGTCGAACGCTGCCGCTCCCACACGCCGCCCCCAAAGTAAGAGATAAATGAAAAACATGAACCCAAAGACATAGCGACCTAAGTTTTTCGCTATAAAGATAGCTGAGTGAAAATGGAAAAGGATAGGCTACTTTTAATATGGCGCCGCCTCCAGCTTCCGCCCCCAAAAGAAAAAATGCAACTTTCAACAATTTTAACTGATTTAGCTGATACTGTTACCTCGAACATTTAGAAGACTCAAACTGTGCAAGAATTGCTTTGCCAAACTCTGCCGCTCCCACACGCCGCCCCCGAAGTGAGAGATAAATGTGAAACATGAACCTGAAGACATAGCGATCTAATTCTTTCACTATATTGATAGCTGACTGAAATTGGAAAAATATAGGCCACTTTTAATTAGCCGCCGCTTCCAGCTGTCGCCTCCAAACAAAAAAAAATGCAACTTTCACAATCTTCACTGATTGTCATATGTCCCTCACATTTAGAAACTCCCAACTCAAACTGTGCAACAATTACTTTGCCGAATGCTGCTGCCCCCACACGCTGCCCTCAAAGTGAGAGATGAATGAAAAACATAAACCCGAAGACATAACGATCTAATTCTTTCGCTATATGGATAGCTAACTAAAAATGGGAAAGAATAGTCTACCTTTGGCATGGCGCCGCCTCCAACTTCCACCCCCAAAAGAAAAAAAGTGCAACTATCAATAATTTCCACTGAATTACATTTTAATGTTACCTCAAACATTCAGAAACTCCCAACTCAAACTGTGGAAGAATTTCTTTGCCAAACTCTGCCGCTCCCACACGCCGCCCCCAAAGTGAGAGATGAATGTAAAACATAACCCTGAAGACATAGCGATCAAATTGTTCCGCCATATAGATAGCTGACTAAAAATGGGAAGAGATAGGCCACTTTTGATTAGTCGCCGCCTCCAGCTCCCGCCCCCAAACAAAAAAATGCAACTTTCACAATTTTCACTGATTGTCATATTTCCTCAAACATTTAGAAACTCCTAACTCAAACTGTGCAACAGTTACTTTGCCGAATTCTGCCACCCCCACACGCTGCCCTCAAAGTAAGAGACAAATGGAAAACATGAACCCGAAGACATAGCGATCTAATTCTTTCGCTATATGGATAGCCGACTAAAAATGGGAAAGAATAGACTACTGTTGATTAGTCGCCGCTCCCAGCTCCCGCCCTCAAACAAAAAAATATATTGATGAGTGAAAGCATTTTCATTCAAATCTATTTCATTGGCAAGTACCCCATTCTGATAACACAATATCACAATGAGTTTCGAATGAAGAAAGTGGGCAAGGAATGGTGTTTCTCCTTCAACCAAATTTCTTTACGTTCACAATATGCCTCTTTGAGAAAATGCGCTACTGAGACTCACGCACGTGAAGGCATACTCACTTGTTTTTATTTTGCTTTAAATTACACCACAAATTATTGGGACTTCTTTGGCCAACCGGTTTCGCCGTTAGGCATCGTCGGGGTTGAGAAGTGACATTTTTTGTTATTTATACTTAATCCAAAATTTGCTTACTTACATTTAAATTTTCAATTTTCGCATTGAATAAAGAGGCATAAGAAAAATTCGACTAAGAGAAATTTTTCCCCATAATCGCATGGTTCCACCTGAAAATTCTCGAGTTTGAAACGTTCACCGAACTGGATAATTAATCATTGCTTGATGCAGGGAAATTAAATTTTGATTCGTTCAGTTAACGCATTGGAAATTGAAATTAATAAATTGGCAATTATGGAGACTCTGCGTTAATTAATATATACCTAAACTCATTCCCAGTACCTATAATGCTGATTCCATGAAATTGATGTTTTTCATATTCGGTCATTACCATCATCATAATTGGTGAAAGGTGAACTAAATAGGTATCCTAACGTTGTAAAATATACAGGTGTCTCGAAAATACACCGACAACGTTCTAGGGCAGCTTCCTCTCATCAAAAGAAGAAAAAAAAGTTTCTATGACCATGGGTCAAAAAACGTTTCCTAAAGGAGCTACAGGCATCTTGAGGTGGGACCCTGAAGATGGTGTTTATTTATTATTTCCGAAACCGTCCAAGGCAAATCAATCAAACTTCACACATTTTATAACCTTCTTATGCCCAACAAAATTTGAATGTCTAACAAAAATGAGTTGCTTTGAAATAAACAACTTTTTTTCGCCTCGAGTATCGTAATTAAAAAATCAGCAATACTAACCACGTTTTCATACATGGTTGAACTCAAATCAACTCATTTCAAACTCAAATATCTTGTTAACAGTACGTCTATCGAGGTTGAACACAGGAACCTTTTTTTGGCAAAAAACTCCACTATTTTTCTTGTTAAATTTGAAATCATACCACATTCAAAAAAGTTAGGGTTATTTTTACCTCTACACCTCAGCCTGCCTCACCCCTGGTGAATTATTTTGGAAATAATCTTACCTCATTCTGTTGGGGACAAGAAGGCTCGCAAGAAGGTTAGTAGATGCGTCAAGTTTGATTGATTTCTCTTGAACGGTTTCGGAGATATTGAATAAAAACCATCTTCAGGGTCCCACCTTCAGGGGGCTGTAGCTCCATTAGGAAGCGTTTTCGGACCAATGTTCATAGGATCTTTTTTTCTTGTTTCGATGAGGGGAAGCTGCCCTAGAACGTTGTCGGTGTATTTTCGTGACACCTGTATATCCCCCCTAATTAGTTTGCGATACAAAACCCTAGTCATTGGAACGTGTCGCGTGTTAAATCATCTTTTGTTATTGTATTGGAGGGTCCAGTTCCGGTAAATAGATATTGTATGGCGTCTTAAAAGTCATGGCACAAAATCTTGGACAAAACTAACCCTCAAATTATACCACAATACTTTCCCGACCAAGATTCAGGAATCTATGGAGAATCTTCCTCAAGACGACCTCCGGGTGCATGTGAAGTTGGAGTTTTAGAGAAATATTGAAACATGTTTGCAGCAATTTTCCGAAAAAACTTCAAAGCCTTCCCTAAATGACGTCATTATAAATATCTTCAATTACGGTTTCATTTTAGCTCCATCATTCAAGTCCTTGTCGAGGTCTCGAATAAGCCAGGCAGACCAGTTTTGCATTTTCATTTGGACAACTCGGAAAACTAGAAACGAAAATTGTTTGAAGATGTTCAAGACCGGTTAGGTACCACTGACTGAAAAAAAAAATGTCAAAAGTATGTTAACGGAGTAGAAAGTTGAAAATTTGCATTTTTCCGGAGTAGACAGCGCGAAAACGGTTAGTCCGATTTCAAAAAATTTCCACTACAGCTTTTGAGAGAACAGGTGACAAAATAAGAAAATGTCGAAACTGGTCCACTTTGTTTTCAAGAGGGACACTTGGATATCTTCAACTTAATATTGATGATTTATCCCCGTAGCCAGAGTTATTACTTTTCCAAAAACACTGAATGTCAACGAGGGGTTGATTTTCCGAGAAAAAAGTGTGCACAAGAATGCCGACTTCCGAAATTTCGAGGATTTCCGGCGACTTCCAGGAGTTCCGGTGACTTCCGAAAGATTTTAGGGAATTCCGGTGATTTCCAAAAGTATTCTTTCAATTCAATGATGATTTCCGGAAGATTTTCGGGAATTTCGATGATTTCCGAAAGGCTTCCGAGAATTCCGGTGCTGCGATTTCCAAAATAATCCCAGGAATTCCGGTGATTTCCGAAAGACTTCCGGGAGATCCGGTGATTTCTGAAAGAATTCCGGGAATTCCGAATTGAAATGTACACTTAATTCCGAGGAAATCAAGCCCTCGAATGTCAATAGGGATCCAGGGATCTCTTCCATTATTGAATGCTCTTATGACTGCCTTGTTTGATAGTTGTTTAAAATTGTCAATAAACGCATCAAACCGGAAACATTTATATTTCCAAACGAAAAACGTTTTTTTCCCAACATGAACTCATAAAATACACATGAACATAAAACTTGCTAACATTATTTTTTAGAACAAAAAAGAGTTGGTAGTGTACAAAGCCTTCACAATGAATACAAATTCATCAGTAATGCTCAGTTTATGATGAGCGATACCCGGCGGAGCGGAGCTGAGCTGAGCGATTTTTTTTTGTCTGGACCAATCCTGTTCATTCATGATGTCACGTCCCCGCATCGTAATTGGCCTAGGCAAAAAAATCGCTCCGCTCCGCTCAGCTCAGCTCAAATCGCGGGAAAAAATCGCTCATCATAAACTCAGCTTTAGTCAAATTTTAAGTTATCAATCTGTTTTCATCATTCGAACACCTGTCTTTTGATTCTCGCTTCAATTTTTGAACAAAATAATCTCAAAAAAGATATATCACTCGACCTCTATTGCCATTCTAGTTCACTGGAATGAAGGAATTCCGGCTGTGGGGGGTGAGACATCATTACTGACTTTATATGATTTGATGTGTCCTCCTCGGAAATAAAATCGAATTGTCTCGGCTTTTTTTCATCGCCCGTTCTCTCAAAAAACTGAGGTGGGAACTTTTCGTTGGGCCATCCTTTATAATATTGTCTACTTATTGAGATTCACTCATGGTAAACAATAAAAAAGCAAAATGATAAACAGGGAGTGATAATCCAGTTTACGAGTGTTATTGCCACTGATGTGGCCTCCAGAGCTCTTTTGGTTTATTCGCCATGCAAACAAAGTGCCCATTGATGATAATTGATAATAGAGGACAATCGAAAGTATATTCCGTACCCCTAAAAACCGTTTAATTATTTACTTATACGCGTAAAATGGCGTTTTTCCGGTCTCGGGCGCTCTCTCCCCAAAATCTGTTTATGACCACGCGGACAATAAATTCAAAGAGCTATAAGGGAGAAGCTGTTAAAAATTAATTTTGTTTAATATTAGCCTCGTTAAGCTATACCGGCAGCGGTGGCGCTGACAGATCCGGGAAGTAAGCACCAGGATAAAAAACATTCCACCGCCGCTGGAACTAGGAAGTAAATGTAACAATGAGCTAAAGTTTTGTCGTTAAATTAGTTTCCCTCGAGGGTGTTACAGCCCGTGGCTGTTTAGACCTCGGAGAAAAACATTTGTTAACCCGAGGAATTGTGATGTGAGTTATTTTTAACTCTCGAAACTGCTATAAGCCCCACTAAACTGTAACTGCAAAACACTGCCAAGCTCGCAGGCCGAGGCCCCCTGGTTGCGATCGGTTTATGCCAGCCTTACGATGTGTTCGTTCCAAAACTGAGGCGCGGAGGCCGTTAAAATTTATCTCCCTGAAATTTAAATGGCCGTAAAGAACCGAACCTTCAATTAAGAAAGGTATTGCCAAAATGCGATACGTCTTTTTATGGGGCAATTATGAGGTTACTATTTCAAGAAGGTTGTCGAATGAGATGATGGGATTTCATCCGGCCGTTTATTCTGTAAACAAAATGGTAAACATTACTTTAATTTCTGCGTAATGGCAATTAACGGGTTTCATTGTGTAAATAAATTTTGGCCATCATGCGGATGTACAGTAGCGAGTTCATAAATGGAAATTCGAAACACCTACGGAAATCAACTTACTTGTTTTTCCAACATTTTGGTAAATGGGGTGCATGTGCTTGAGCCAATGTGTCATGATAGAATGACAGCATCCAACATTGTCAGTATAATGGCAAGCGCTGTCTTCCATTTGGCGATGCGTTAAGCTTAGTCTGCACTGACAATATATCTTTGATAATCCTTAGTGGCGAGAGGGAAAGGGGGGGGGGGGGGGGCAGGGCAAACAATAAATGACTCCATACGGCATACTGATACGGGCGCTACCATGGGTAGCTGGAAGAAGAGAAGTTATCGAAAGCCTACGGACACTTGTAATTCGCATTTGAATTTGGTGTTTGTATAAACATACTGATTCTTATTCCCAAATTAAAGTGCGGATTAACAGTATAGTGTTTTTCTCTTCGAAACGTGCCTCAATTTTGTTTGACTCCAAAAAACGTATCGTATCGGAAACAATAATAGTTATGTTTTTATAACTATTATTATCAGTTACCTATCACGGATTTCACGTTTGGGTTTGTTCATAATTATTGAGACGATCTTTTAAAACAGACACCGCTTATTATATTACTGCGTATCACTATATATAGATACTCGTCAAGTATTATTCGCGTATGGGTATATCGCTTCAACTTCGCCTTTTTATCCGTTCGTTGTCGCTTTGGGTTTAATACTAATTATAGTCTGTCGGCCGATCCATCAGTGTTTATATACTTCCGACTGGTATTCTGGAAGTTTCCACCGGTTCTCTAGCAAATTCCACATTGACGGCAGCATATGGCTTCGAGGCGACTCTCGAACCACCCTACACCTTTCGCGTGCATTACCAACGCGTTCTCGAACGGCGCCTCCGCCAATTGTGCCGATGTATCCTACCTGCTTGTTGATATCTCCATGTAAAATAATAGTATATTATTCAACAAGCGGGTAATGATCGATTCTTACTCATATGAGGATGCAGTTTGCCGTCACGAGCCTTGGCGAGTGTCGTAAAGCATCCGAATGAGTAATAGC
The DNA here is from genome assembly GCA_949128115.1 of Anaspis maculata. Lineage (NCBI taxonomy): Eukaryota > Metazoa > Arthropoda > Insecta > Coleoptera > Scraptiidae > Anaspis > Anaspis maculata. The sequence goes on from OX421962.1 coordinate 74,803,304, forward strand.
CATTACCCGCGGGTAGAATACTATGCTTTATCCAGTATTATTGAATAATGCAGGCATGTAGGCGCGTGATAATGCGTGCATTATCCAATAAGATTGGATAAATGTTATAAACCATCGCTTCGCACCTCGAAACACGACGATCGAACGGTCTAGAAGGATCAGGTGTGCTCTCGAGTGCACGCGAGGCTCGTCACCCGTAACACTATACAGGGTGAGTCATTGATATGGGCGAGTTCAATTACAGCTACGCCATTAATGATATTCAAGTGAACCAAACGGCACTGCAAACGGTCAAAGTGCAGTTTGTAAAATTATTTTGCTCTATACAGGGTGCCCCATTTTTGCAGAGCAGTTTTTGAACAGGCTTTTTCAAATGGCACTCCCTGTACCTATATTTTTGCATATTTGGATTTTCCCTTTCTCAGGCATTACAAATTCGTTTAGTTTTTGCAATTCGCTTCGACTGTTCAGAAGTTATTAATTTTTTTCTAAAAATTAATGCGTTTGTAGGCACTTACTGAATAAATCGCACTTGGTTTTAAGGTTATCAAGTTGGTACTTCGCTCATGTTTTAGCAATGGCATAGGGTATCTTTTGGCGGTAATATCGCCTATTTTCGTTTCGGTATCACCTTGCTGTGACACATTGATTTTGGTAAACTTTGAAGAGCGATAACTCAATTTTTTCAAATGGCATTCCAGGTTTTCAATTTTTATTCGTATCAAACGTCTCATTTCACATCTTTTTCACCTCTTATGTTTTTTTATCAAAAGTCGATAGTTTGGAAAATAATTCGGTTTTTCTAAAAACTGGACACAAATTTCATCGATTGAACTTAGCGTAAACTGATTCTGACAACCAATGTCAAAGTGACTTCTATTGTGCGTCACTTTTGAATTTTGACAAAAACTTATCAAGTGAAAATGAAGAATGCTACAGAAAGCCTCCCAAATTATTTCTTTCATATTTTTCCTGGTATTGACTTGAGCTTCATACAACCGATCGTAAACAAAGCCCTGAAGAAAAAACTGGGTTATTCAAGTCAGGTGACCTCGCAGGCCATGGCACCGGATCAAGTAATCAACTTAAAGATAAAACTAATTCTAAATCCAAACTGTATTAGCTAATTCTGACAACCAACGTCAATATGACTTCTATTGTACGTCACTTTCAAATTTTGACAAGAAATTATTATGTAAAAATTAAAAAACTTAAAATGTCGGAACAAGAAACTAGACAATATCATTTATTGAGGTGGTGCAACAAATCAATAGTAATAGCATTTTACTACATTTGCAATCGTAAGAACTGTTCAAAATGACAAAATGTCTTGTCAAAATTGACGGCTTGTACAATAGCAGTCACTTTGACATTGGTTGTCAGAATTAGTTGATTTTCATTGCACGCTAAGTTTAATCGGTGAAATTTGTGTCCAGTTTTTAGAAAAACCTAATTATTTTCCAAACTATCAACTTCTGAGGAAAAACATAGGTGGTAAAAAAGATGTAAAATGAGACGTTTGATACGAATAAGAAATAATAAACAAGAAGTGCTATTTGGAAAAATTAAGTTATGGCCTTTCAAAGTTTACCAAAATTAATGTGTCACAGCAAGGTGATACCGAAACGGAAATAGGCGATACTATCGCCAAAAGATACCCTATGCTATTGCTCAAACATAAGCAAAGTCCCAACTTGATAACCTGGAAACCAAGTGCCTTGCGATTTATTCAGTAAGTGCCTACAAACGCATCAATTTTCAGAAAAAAGGTTATAACTTCTGAGCACAGTTGAAGCGAATTGCAAAAATTGGATAAAATTTGCAAATTAAAATGGACGGAATGAGACTCGTCAATCTGATAGGTGCTAATAGCAACAGTAACGTAGAGGGAGACTACAGTGGACCTAAAAGCGAGGTCTACGTGCCAGATAGAGCCATGTTCCATCACTTAGCTATGATAGAGCTTCAGAAATCGTTTTAAAATGCCGAGTAATGCAGAGTTGCATTAGAAAAATATGCAGCAACATAAATCATTAAAATTCAAGATGTTTAATGGTGCTGTGAGAACGATTGGCTTTCAATTCCGTAGGGATATTTAAAACGCGAAGCAGTGAAACAATAGCAGGTGAAGTTAATAGCTGCCCAGTTTAGAACACATTAATTATTCTGACGTTCTATTTTTATTCTGCTTTTAGTAAAATTTAATAGGAGCTCCTTGATGCTCCCATTGTTACGGATGGAAGTGCTGCTGGATGGAGTATAGGATGGAGCGGGGAAAATAGTTATGGTAAAATAAGTAGTACGGTTGATGTGGAATATATTTTTTTAGTACCTATTATGAGATTTTAGTACTATTAGTTTATTAAAACTGTTATGAGCTATAATCCAATAAGCTGAGAATACGAGTCCATGGGACAAGTTGTATTCTCTTGCATTGGGTATAATAGCTGTATTACACTCACAATTTCTTGTACAATTTCTTGAACAATCTGTCAGTTGAACAATCGAGCTCATTGTTTTTTGACACTATTTTGGCAGATTTTTCAAGAAATTTTATAAAAAATTGTGTAGTGTAATACACGAGGTATTACACAACTATTATAGTTCAGGAGCCAGGGCCGATTGAAAATGAGGTGGACATCTTCTTCTTCTTCTTCTTCTTCTTCTTCTTCTTCTTCTTCTTCTTCTTCTTCTTATATATGTATTTATGAAAATGAGTCCGTTTTCTATGTCTCGCAAAAACTCGAAAATGGCTCTACCGATTTGAAACGATAATAACAATACAATAATTCTGACAACAATAATGGAACAGTATATTTTTTTTATTGATTCGTATCAACAGTGGGTGGTTTAAATGGTTAAAAAACCGTCGTCACCGAACCGCTTGCGCCTCCGCGTGCCACTCCCGACGAGGATCTTGGGAATGGCTCGACCGATTTGAATAATTTCTTTCTTGTTGTGTATCGCCTCAACAATGGGGTGCTTTAAAAGAAACTGTCGCCGCCTCCACGTGCCGCCCCCGACGAGGATCTTGAGAGTGGCTCGACCGATTCGAATAATTTTTTCTGTGTTGTTTGCCGCAAAACTGGGCTGTTTTCAAACCGCCGCCGCCGCCGCCCACGAATTATTTACTGCGTTCGGCAAATGTTAAGACGGATAGGAGCGAGCAGATGTAGATTTTGATCACGTGGTTTCAGTGTTGTTGGAGGTGATCCGGAAATGCCGACCGATTCGGTGTTCCGCACGATGCAACGAACGTGAATGTAAAATTTCCATTGTCAAATTGTTGTGATTGATGGAAGCTAGCCTCAGCTCGATCCTGGAGGCTGGAATGGAGGAAGCCCCGGAAGCCCTCGGTATGGTTCTGTACTTCGGTCGAGAAATCTTTTTTGGTGCCAATCTGCCATCGGGTGGCAAATGCCACAGATTTCGCAGACGAACATTATGTTTTCGAAAGTCTCTGGGGTCTCTGGTTAGAACATGGTTAGGAGTTTGGTTCTGGGCACTTTTTCAGTTCGAAGTTGACATTATTTTGACAGTTAGAGGGGTTTTATCTGAGAGCTCTCGATTGAGAATCGGAGCAGAAAGATCCAACTCCGAGTGCTCCGATTAGCTAATGGAAAACGCGCGATTGCAACACTAAAGTGTTCACCGCCGCTGCCTCCGCGTGCCGCCCCCGATGAGTATCTTGAGAGTAGCTCGACCGATTTGAATGAATTTTGTTTTGTTCTATTCGTCTCAACGCTAGGATGGTTTCAAAAGAAAAAAAACCGCCGCCGCCTTCGCGTGCCGTCCCCGACGAGGATGAGAGTGACTCGACCGCTTTGAATAATTTCTTCTTTGTTGTGCTCGCCTCAACACTGGAGTAGTTTTGAAAAAACGCCGCCGCTTCTTCGTGCTGCCCCCGACAAAGATCTTGAGAGTGGCTTGACTGATTTGGATAATTTTAGTTTAATTTTTCATTTTGTTCGTCTCATCACTCGGGTGCTTTGAAAAAAGCCTGTCGCCGCCTCCGCGTGCCGCCCCCGACGAGGATCTTGAGAGCGGCTTGACCTATTTGAATAATTTCTTTTTTGTTGTGCTTGCCTCTACACTGGAGTAGTTTTGATTGTATTGTTTTGTTTTATTCGTCTCAACACTGGGGTGGTTAAAAAAGGAATAAACCGCCGCCGCCTCCGCGTGCCGCCCGCGACGAGGATCTCTAGAGTGACTCGACCGATTTGAATTTTTTTTTGTTGTGTTTCGCCTCAACATTGGGGTACTTTTAAAATCAAAACAGCCGTCGCCTCCGCGTGCCGCCCCGACAAGGTTCTTGAGAGTGGCTTGACCGATTTGAATAATTTTTGTTTCTTTTGTTCGTTCCAGCACTGGGGTGCTTTAAAACTGAAAAAACTGGTTTTAGGTGCTTTGATTAGAGTTTACAAAGTCTTATCGTTTTGTGTCTCTTTTTGGAATTCTTACACCCCGATTACCTTGGGAGTGTTCATGGTGGTGACGAAGTTTACAATTCTTTTAACTCTTGCGGTTTCGAATTTCTTGATAAGTAGTCCAAAGGATTAGATTTTTCTTGTTGGTGCCTAACCTCGAACTCGTATTGCTGGATCTTCAGGCATAATCTTTAGATGCGCAGACTCGGCAGTGAATGCTCCACAAGTAGAAGGCGATTTGGATAATTTTTGTTTCATTTTTCATTTTGTTCGTCTCATGACTCGGGTGCTTTGAAAAAAGCCTGCCGCCGCCTCCGCGTGCCGCCCCCGACGAGGATCTATAGAGTGCACTGATAGAAGAATTTGTAAATTCACACATAAATCACAATGAAAATGCAACAATATTACTCAAAAAAATGTGTGAAAAATATTTTACCAGTGATTTTGTGTGAAACTCACGACGAAAATGCTCAATCACAAATTTATTGTGATCTTACAACAAGTGTTGTATTTTTAGAGTTTCCTATTGACATTACAGTGTGATTTTCACATTGCAAATTTTGCAACGAGAGTAAAATTGCAACAATACCCCGTGAAATTACAAAGATTATGTAAAATCACAGAGAGTTAGTGAATAGTTACCAATTGAAAGAATACATTTTATCACGTGACAATTATCAGGTACGCTTGTCCCGACATGTAGGTATGATGGTGGGTGCATGACGCTATTTCTTAGTCTCCCTTGGCGCTCGCTGGAGCTCAATATTAGTGGTGGTTGCTTCCAATAAATCAGCTGTATTTCGGCCAAGTTGAGCAACAATTATCGACAGGTATGTTCCACTATAGAACCTTCTATTATATTGTGAATTTGGTGTGTCCCAAAGAAATTTCACTTCTCCTGGAAGAAGCTCCAACGGTACTTCTTGGAGATTCATCGATCCCGATTCCGGACCAAGGGACAAAATTCAGAAAGCCACAAAGAGAGATCATACTTCAATAGAAGAGCAGGATTAGACAGAACGGTAAGATTTTCTTAACCTTTTTCCAGTGTTTTAGATCATATTTGTTCATTGTTATAATGTTACAGCTTTATTTCAACCATTTCGATATGAAAGTAAGTCTTTTGCGTTGTACAATGCTATGCAGTTAGTAATTTCTATCGTTTGTTACAGAATTCAAACAAAAATGTTTTTGAGTTTTTGTGTTATTTTTCTTTGTGATAATAATTATGACCTACAATTCTGGTGTGGAGGTAAGTCCATTATATTGTCAACAATAATGCATCGAATGATCATAGTTCCCTGTTTATTGCAGAATCGTCATACGAACCAGAAAAACCTACATTTTTTGTCCACAAAATTCATGTGATATCTTATATTCTACCGAAGAGGTAAGTTCGTTACCTACATTGTTATGAACATAATGCTCGATTAATTGTTGTTTTTTTTGTTACAGAATCCTGGAAGTTTCTTCTTCTAAGCAAAATATTGTACATCATTTACAATGTTGATGTGATAATTCAAAATAATCATCAGTACAATAAAACAGTACTTACTTACCCATATTTGGTAACCTTTGTATTATTCAAAAATCATGCTTGCAAAAATTTATTCAAAATTTACATTTTATCTTTTACAGGGAACAGGGAGAACCTGGAATGGCGCTCTCTAAGTCCAGAGCGATGTCGAGAGGTCATTGAGGAGTGAGCAAAAAAAAAACATGGAAAATATGTTTGTTAAAAATTCTTCAAGTTATGAAATACAAGAAGAATGCTTCCCAACATTTTTTCACGACTCCCAGGATGGCCTCTCTACTACGTGTACTAGACTTCTGGTGCGCACTTTTGGGATCACCCTGGTATAAACATTTGAAATGGCAATGTAATTATACACACAAAAACATGAAATTACAATGAAAATTTACGTAAAGTCTTCAAAATCGCGATGTGAATTTACATAAGTCAGTTAATGATACATACCAAATATACATGAAGTTTGTAAACTTCCAATGGACACTTACAATAATGATGTTATTATACAGCAAGATTGCAGCCACATTCGCTTTGTAAATTCACATCTCTTTCGAAAATTTCACCTCAAATTGTAATTTTCATGAATTATCATGGGCAGCAAAATTACCCATGATAATTCATGAATTTTACAAATCCTTTCTATCAGTGTGACTCGACCGATTTGAAGTTTTTTTTGTGTGTTTCGCCTCAACACTGGGGTACTTTTAAAATAAAAACAGCCGTCGCCTCCGCGTGCCGCCCCGACAAGGTTCTTGAGAGTGGCTTGATCGATTTGAATAATTTTTGTTTCTTTTGTTCGTTTCGACACTGGGGTGCTTTGAAAAGAAAAGACTGCCGCCGCCTCCGCGTGCCGCCCCGACGAGGATCTTGAGAGTGGCTTGACCAATTTGAATGAAAAATATTGTGTTATTCGCCTCAGAACTAAAGTGTCTTTGAACCATCGGCGCCGCCCCCTCCGAGCTATTGCAACACTGAGGTGTTCACCGCCGCAGCCTCCGCGTGCCGCCTCCGCGTGCCGCCTCCGATGAGTATCTTGAGAGTGTCTCGATCGATTTGAATAAATGTTTAGTGTTGTCCGCTTCAACACTGGGGTGTTTTTGAACTGCCGCCACTCCCGAACTATTTTGACACTACCTCACTATTTTGACCGACGAGTGTCGGGACTTGATAACCGAATGTGAATTAGTACATTCACGCGGCGGGCCGCCTCACGTGCAAACCGCGCTGATGACCAGTGAGCGACTCATAATGCAAACAGTCGTGTTGGCATGTCCGCATTTAATATCTCGATTCGAAAAGTCCTGTACTGGGGCATCTACTATCGTGCGGTGATGCCCCGAGATGCCGCTGATGAAACGAGAAAGCCATTGAAACAAAACCACACTGAATCATCATCCCCACTGTTCCAAAAATGTTCATTGTTATCGTCAATACTGTTATCGATACTGAAAAAAAAACCACAGAAAAACCTGCTAATAACCTAGTAGTTGATGCAGGGCCAAAAAGAATCTTACATTAAATACTGCATCAGAAAAGGTCATATAAACTAATCGGCTAATTTTCATCCAGCCTTTGCAAAACTTTTCAGTCATACTAGTCTGAAGCGCTTGACTTTCGAAGGCATATATGCTGCGATGCTTATTCATAGCGAATAGTTATTGGAGTGACCACATCGACAGCTAGCGTATATTTAATTGCCGGGTGTCTCATGTATCATGTTCCCACTCATTAGGTATCCAAGGGGAAGGCCATGAGAAACATCACCATAGAAAGAGAAGAATAACAACAAGATCTACTGCGGTGAAGAGACAAGTTCGATATCTCCATCCATTCGGAATTCCCCCCAAAATTAATAAGTCCCGTACAGTTCCAAAATAAACAACATCATTCAAAAGTCGAACCCGTGTTTCAACGCTCTTTCGGAGTTTTTCTTTCAGACTTCAGAACTGAAACCCCGAGAGGCCACTCCATTGGTGTTTCGAGCCGGATGGCCATTCCATTGGTCCTTCGCAAGCCGGAAGCCCACTGCGGTGAAGAGACAAGTTCGATCTCTCCATCCATTCGGAATTCCCCCCAAAATTAGTAAGTCCTGTACAGTTCCAAAATAAACAACATCATTTAAAAGTCGAACCCGTGTTTTAACGCTCTTTCGGAGTTTCTCTTTTAGAGTTCAAAACTGAAACTCCGAAAGGCCACTCCAGTTATATTATAATTCGCTATAATATTTTACAAGAACAAGTTGGATTCTCCCAGTCTCCCTCATTATGAATTTTTGAAAAATATTTCCTGATAAGAGTCCTATATATTGCGATTCTCTATCGATCCTTGAATTCAGTTGGTAGGTACCTCGGTAGGTACTATAAAAACTGAACTGCTTTGTATACGTTTAGTAATGCGATACGGTGTGGTCTTCCAGGTCGTCGGTTTGGTATTTATCACGGTATTTATGCTCTTCGGTAATAGACCCCAAATAGCCGTTCTTAGCGTTCTATAAAATAATTGATTTGGCATTTAACAATAAGAGCCCTCTCAATTCAGCTTTGTGTTTATGCTGACTGCTCTGGAACTACTATAGTGTTCCGCGTTTGCTATTTATCAAGTTTGCATGAACCGAACATTGTTATACCTACACGGAAACAATTGAGTAATTAACCCTTTTGTTGGGGTGGTGGCGGTATACGAGAAACGAACTATGCGAGCCGTTCGCCATCGAGTGCTTTTGCACGTTTGCGTGGCCAAAAATACGTGCGTTTTTCAAACCTTGTACTTGGTTTATAATCCTTGCAGTTTTTAAGTGAACTACTTATTTGAAAAGCATCCTCTGCAGTTATCTAATACGAAACGACAAATAGGGTGCTACCTAGATGTATCGCATCAAGTCAAACTCTAATAAGTGGACTTTCATCAGCACTAATTTGCAGTAGTACATAGTGAAAATCAAACAAAAGCACCTCCAGATTTTTTGTCAAAGCAGAAGTTTCCATTGAAATAACATAACCATGTTTCTATGTATGTGGGCACGCATCTCATATGAGAACTTTGAACTTTTTTTTATACCACTATCATACACACACATAATATCTTGAATATGAGCGGCCATACAAGCGCCATATAATTCTCTGGAGATGTCGATGTATATTTACATGGAGGCAATGTCACGATGCGGCCGTTACATGAATCGTGCGTCGCGACGACAACACCGCGACGCTCCGATTTCATTGTTTACTCAAGGGGTGATGGCATCACGACGCGACTCAAAGTCAGCTGCTCTTCTCGTCAACTGTCAACGTTGCACCTCATTTACCCCATATGTGGATTATTAATATTCTCAAACCCGGATTGCATTCCTCAAGCTATTAGCCCCAACACACACTGCTATACAGCGTAAGTCGTAAACGCTATTTAATTGCATATTAACTACTACAGTGTGCTCCATCTTCATTAGATAATGCCAATAATAGAGCGCCTAATTCCATCCCATCCCCCATATGACGGGCTGATCCCCCCCCAAACCTTGATAGCGTGGCGTTATAAATCTACTTATCATACCTAAAGGTTTATGACAGCTGCACGCTCTGGTAATTTGATCAATGGTCATCGTTTTGGTCTTTTCTCGGATCTTTTGCGTTGCCGTTTTTTGCTAAGTGCTTTTTCAGCAATAAGAAAATATTTGAGTGAATAGGTCAGTATCTGCTAACTGAAGTTTTCGTGAAGATTTTCAGGAAAGAAAGCAAAGACGTATTTTTCAACTCACAACCATCTGGACATCAGCACACACCAATGCTCCATCAGAGGTATCAGTCGATGGGAGTAGGTGTTCTAACTGTCAAAATGAGCCTAACTTGCAATAGGTCTTAAATTGTATAAAATAATTATGTAATTTCTGTTGTAAATTGAGTACCTACCTACAGTTCACGCTATAATTTAAAAAGTGCTTCCACGTCCTGTTACCTATTTATTCAACAAATTTAATCAAGAATTATTTGAAATAGGTCACCTTACCCATAATGCGCTGTGATTGGTCTTACGTCACGTACTTAACTCAGTGCCAAAGCCCCGCTCCGTGGGTTATGGGCTCATAACTGTGCTAACCTTACGGCTTTTTCTTGTGGGCTAGCTGGTGGAACCAATCTTCTTCCTCTTACAACTGATCCATTTTCTTGGTCAATTCGGATTTGATTCTGATAATTGATGATGATTGATTTGAATCGGTTTTAGGTGCTTTGATTAGAGCTTGCAAAGTCTTATCGTTTTGTGTCTCTTTTTGGAGTTCTTACTCCCCGATTATCTTGGGAGTGTTCATGGTGGTCACGAAGTTTACAAGTCTTCTAACTTTTGCGGTTCCTTGCTTTTTGTTAAGACATTAGAATTTCTGGATAAGTAGTCCAAGGGATTAAATTTTTCTTCATGGGCATAACTTCGAACTCGTATTGCTGGATCTTCAGGCATAATCTTTTGATGCGCAGACTGGGCAGTGAATGCTCTACAAGTAGTAGGTGATTTGTTTTTAGCTCGAATTTTTGTCTAAACAGGTATGCATGATAATAATGTTCCACGGCCCACACAGCTACCAAAGTTTCTTTTTCAATTTGACTGTAGCGTTGTTCCACAGGGGTCAGGGAGCGGCTTCCATAGGCTATTATACCTGCTGACGAGCCATCGTTGTTGAGTTACGAGAGAACTGCTCCGAGGTCTGTTGGACCTGCATCTACGGGGTGTTTATAAGAAACTGTGATCGCGGCAGGCATGGGTCAGGCCGAAAAACGCAGTAGCAGGCGCAATTTTAGTGATCGAAAGCGGATTCCAAAGGCGATGCGATCACAGACGTTTATAAACACCCGGTACATGCAGAACAGTTTTCTTGTTCACATCGAAATATTTACTTGAGGTTTTTTGAATTGGCTCACTGTTATTCCAGCCAGTCAAACGTTTTCTGATGGATCGGTTTTCACGAGAAATGTTCTTTACCTTTTCTGGATGTTAGTGGTCGAAGTTCATGTGTATTCTACTATTCTCTAATCTGTTAGAGAAGTGGTAAGAACTTGCCAATATAGTTGACCATTCCGAGGAAACTTCTTAACTTGGTGACGTTCTGCGGTGGTGGAAGTTCCAAAATCGAGTTGATCTCTCCTTCATCGCAATGAATGCCATCCCCAAAGAACATGCAGGTATTAAAAAAAAATAATAATAATTTTCTTGACGCTGAGGCTGAACTCACCTTTGCTTAGGTTTACTGTTGGGTTTGATTGCTTGATTGTGTTGAGAATTTGGAAGGGAGCATTGTTGTGTTCTTCTGTTGTTTTTCCATAAATCAAGATGTCGTCACTCACATTAATAGTGGTATTCTGTCAAAAATAACATTCCGTAAACTCTCTGTAATGAAAAAATTCGTGTCCGCCATTGGCTGTTGTCTAGATAATAACAACGTAACAGAGCCTTTATGGAATGTTATTTTTTAGAGAACCGCACCATTAGTACATTCTGAATGTCGATGTCGTCTAGCGCTTGCCTTATGACATTTTGAAACAGTTCTGCAGCTGCGCTGATTCCCAAATTCAAGGGTTTAGATCGAAACAATCCGATATGGGTAGAGAATGTTGTGATGCCTCTTGCTTCTAGTAGAGTGTTAACTGGTGGTAGACATTTCATAAATCAATTTTGGAAAAAAAAATAGATTCGTTTAAACTTGCGATTGTGTCATCTATTGTTGGCGTCAAATGACGTTATTGACAGATCATGTTTCAGTTGTTGATTTTTGAGTTTGTTGAACGTCTCCTTGCTGATGATTGATTGCAGTTCCAGTGTCGACGATGAATTGTATAGCTGTGTTGTTCACTTTGATGACAATTCTTCGAATTGTTCTGTTGCGGCTGACAGTGAGCGGAACGATGCATCAGATACATCAGACGACGCTTCACCGAATTCCCGTGCAAAATTAACGCGATTCCTGGTTGATAAACAGACTTTTGCGAAATTCCCTTATTTCGGACATTTGTGACAAGTGCTCTGTCTTGCTGGACAAGTCAGTTCACCGTTTTTGTGCCATCTGTTACCACAATTTCTCCAATTATTATTTATCGGCTTGTTCTGTGCTGGCTTGGCGTATGACGATGAACTGCTGTTTCGTGGCTTGAAAGATGATAAGATGTTGGTGCTTGTCGGCTTGAATGATGCTGGTGTATTACCGCTTGTGGACTTGGCTCATTTTTTAGAAATTGGAAATTTTTTAGGCAATCCATAGTCGCGTGGCCTTTTTTATGATGAGATGAATCGATTAAGCGATCGCCTCCAACTGGTGCCTCCATGAATCGACTGCTTTTGGAAACGTTTCAAATCAGAACTGTCCCTTTGCAAAAGAGCAATGCAACTGACACAGTTTGCAGGCAGATCGACTCAATGTGGACTACTGTGAAACCATTCGTTTAAACCTGTGGAACCGTGACTGAACCTCTTGCGGTCACAAGGCAGTCCCATAAGTTCAAGTGAAAATCTTGTAAAGTTGTGATTTTCGTACATTGGTGCATTCTAAGCCATGTTACCCTGCAGCGTTGCGGTACAAAAACCTGCGTGTTTGAAGGAATTGGAAATAAATAGATACACATTGAACTTTCTTGATTTGCAAATCGGCAAACTGGTATGTCATTGATGGAAATTTCAAAGATTGTTTCCTAAATTTTGACGGGTGTAGTATATTTTGAATTATTCATAAATTGCTATACCATTTCAATACAACTTTGATTTTTGAACTCTTGAACTTAAAACTCTGAAAACTGTTGATAATAATCATGTATTGAGGTTTTAATAATAGTCAATCCTTTAATTTATTGCCGAAGTTAACTATTCATTTCCATAACTCTGGGTTAGCTCAGCAATAAAGTTCTGAAACTTGTCGTCGTGAAGAATTGCGCCAGGATTGATTTAACCGCACTATTAACCTGCTGCCGATGTCGTTCTCTTTTTTACATTGTGAAAATCAAAATAATTAAAACAACAGAAAATAAACTACGTTGTTTGTGTGTATTTTGAGAAATAAGAACAAAAATAGCTTGAAATAGGTAGTTCTATTTATTTACCCGGCCACTATTTCAGCTGGCCAAGTACCCGGACGATTGAATTGTCCAAATGTCTGGCGGCTTTTCAAGTATTCAGATAGCATCAGGTAGTAGGTGCCATACACGTAATTACGGAGGTCATTGTGTTGTAAGATAAATCTCATTACTCTAATTTGTAGGAATTTTGGTATTCCACGTTCAGTCACTATAATACACCTCCAGAACTTAACATTAAGTGGTCGTGGCCACGTAAAATATTTTCACGATTGTTTTTCAATTTAGGGCCTAAAACCCGGCAATTTTCTTTGCAGATTTCCGCATGTGCATTGTTGAACCAGTTCTCTAGAAAGGGACAGCCCCACATACTTTAATAGGTATACTGATCAAAAGAGACGTCCGACACTAGAAATACTGTGCGCCGCCAAATTGATGGCTATTCGGCCGTTACCTCGACCGTGATAAAGGGTAACTAGGGCCCAGCCAGCTAAGGAAGTCATCACATCACACCGAACACAGTATAGCTCATCGATAATTATTATTGCACGGCACTTGCAGAGTCGCAGAGATACCGCACGGCCCCATAATGTGGGCACATAACTTTATTTATCCAATCCTATTGAATAATGCACGCATTATCAAGCGCATACATGCCTGCATTTTTTCAATAAGACTGGATAAAGCATAATATTCTACTCGCGGGTGATGGCTATTATTCATTCAGGTGCTTTACGACACTCGCCAAGGCTCGTGTCGGCAAACTGCATCCTCATGAGTAAGAAGCAATCATTACCCGCTTGTTGAATAATAAGTATACTATATTTGTTACGTATTTCGCGTACGGGTTCGAATATAATTCAGACGTTCGTCTTGAAACATACACTGTTGATTTCTGCGTACTACAATAAATACACGCCAACAATTATCTACTTGGAATATCGCTGTGATTATCGCTCGCTTATTCGCCCGCTGTCTCTTCCAATTCAATACTGACTGCTCTGTGCTAAGGACAAGCTTTTATATGCCTCCGATCCGCGTTCCCGAGCCCTCTACCGTCTTCCAGCAATTTCTATAGTGGCCCGGCATATGCGGTTTCTAGACCACTCCTGAATAATCTACACACACCTTTCGCGTGCTGTCCGTGTGTTCTGGAATCTGCACCTCCGCCAAAGTGGACAGATGTGTCTCGATCGAACGTCGAAGTCTCCCAATCGCGTATACTTCTGGAATGCACCAGATCGCTCCGCACTTCAACACTGCGATCTAATAGATGGAAGAATCCAGAAAGATCCCGTGTTTACCAGTATGCACGGAATAGCCAATCGTAACAATATTATACGCTGTTACTTTGACATTTCTATTGGCGTTTCATTTACTTGCCGCTCAGCGGCTCCCAACCGTCCAACTCCACTTCACTAATAATTTGCAGTTTTAAAACCACCTTGAACTCCTCTTAAATTCCTCGGCGCGGCATTATGTGGATAGCTTCATGAGCGGTAGAGCCATTCAAGACTGTCATTTCCACTACAAGGACATACTGCGGACACGGCAGTGCGAAATAAATACAGATAACTTTTTTTGCCGTGATCTTTGCCGAAAGCTGTCTGCCGGAAAAAAAAATGAAAAAACTACAAGCACTAATTCGAGAACTGACAAAAAAATAAGAGTATTTTCGAGCAAAAGATAGAAACTGTTCCAAAAACTATTGAATTTACCAAAAATTTAAATTTTGACGTATAATAATAATAATACTTTATTGTTCTTTCAATTTAGAATTATGAACAAAGATGAATCAACTAAAAGGAAACTTAAGTAGCAACACGAGCAGCAAAATGAAATAAAACCCGCAAAAAAGTGAACACCACATAATCCTCGACATAATCATACATGAAGCTGTTTAAAAGACCTCCGGTGCACAAGATCATTCTCCTTCAAAAAGAAAAAAAAAAGACGAAAGTTGAAAGTAAAGAAAAATATCCAGAAAGCAAGAAAATGCTTTTACTCTCCCATGGCAAAGGCTCTAAGTTTCATACTCTTTTGCAAATAGTCGACCAAGGTGACTATGTCCTCTCTCGATGGGTCTGTTAGGAGCTCGTGAGAGTCTCCCCGCGCGCCAGTGAGCAGTGGTGGTCTCAAACCGTTATACAATGGACACATAAACAAAATGTGATCCAGATTTTCTTGTTTCGCAAGTTGCAGAGTGTGCATTTGACGTCTCTCTCGATTTTATAGAAGCTCCCGTTGACAAAAATTATCAAAACGCGCGTGTTATAAATACGTAGCTGGGCTATGCATCTTTTGATGTTGAGTGAAATGTTCCAGTTCAAGTAAGAATTGAATCTGATGAAAGGGTTGGCACCAATCACGTACTATCATATCTTCTATCACACCCTCCGTGATCACCAATGAATCTAAGGTCAGCCCGAACCCGCTGAGCAGCACCCTCAGTTGCGAAAACCAATTATATTCTGTCTTGTTGCTAACAGAGGCATCCAGCCGAATAAGCCGCCTCAAAGCTCTCTTCGGATATCTTATCTCTGCCATGATATGTAACTTCAATAAAAGAAATGGAGCGTATCTCAGGGAGGTAACCAAGATTTTGGGCAGACCAAGCTCCGTTCTGATAATATAGCCTGGTACTGATGACTGTAGGTAGAGAAGACTCCTGAAGAACCGGTTCTGAGCCCTCTTGAGCTCTTTCCCCAGTTCCAAACCCCAAACCCCTATACCATAGTTGAATGTCGGCATAATTACTGAGTTGTAGAGCTTCATTATAGAGTTCCAGTCTGTCATTTTGGATGATTGGATAATTCTCTGTACGGGCCCAGAAGCTGCACGAACCTTTTGGGCACGCTCAGTCATCGCTTGTTCACATTTTCCGCTATAATGAAATTCGATTCCAAGGTATACGTAGTCATTCACTATCGCAATTTCTGTTTCTTTGAAAAAGAAAGGTCCAACTGAGCTCATCCTGTGATTCTTTCTGAAGACCACAATTTTCGTTTTCTCCGTATTTAAGGTAAGACTCATAAGATCGCAGAACTTCTTCAACGTGCCAAGGACTTTGGTGACATTGACTAGAGAGTCTGCCAGCAGTACCAGATCGTCAGCATAGAGTAGCATACGTACGTCTGTTTCACCATCCAGCGGTATTCCTCTCACTCCTTCCTTCTTAAAGAAATCATCGATGTTGGCTATTAAGATTGTAAATAAAAGAGGGCTCAAAGGATCACCTTGCAGAAGTCCTTGTGTTATCGTAACAAAAGTGTCGTTGAATAATTGGGCTCCGTCGTACAAAGATTGTATTATTCTGATAAGTTTGGAACTAATTCCATTCACATAAAGCTGTTTCCACAAGGTTGAGTGCTTGACCGTATCAAAGGCTTGTTTGAAGTCCACGAAGATCCCGAATATTTTCCTTCTACTCAGTCTGATATTATTACAGATGGCAGCATTTGGAGTAAAGATGTTGTCCAGGCAATCACGTTTGTGTCTGAACCCTGTTTGCCCCTCTGGTAAAATCATGGCACTTTCGGAAAATTTGGAGATTCTTTGATACAGAATTTGTGTGAAGATCTTGCAGATGTGATTAATGAGAGCGATGCTTCTGTAGTTGTCAAGGTCTTTTGGACTGCCTTTCTTAAGAATATGTATCATTCTTATCTTTGCCCAATTCTTTGGAACCCGCTCCTGTTCGAGTATAGTGTTAAACATTCTCACCCAATAATAGCGCCAGTCGCAACTAAGATTTTTGTAAAATTCGTTAGGTACACCATCAATGCCCACCGCCTTGTTGTTCGAAAGGGGTACGAAGTTTCCGGGGAAAAAACAAGGCCAAGGCACCTGATAAAGGTAAAATCAATGATGATAATTTCAACATATACATTATGTACCTAGGCAAAGCCGCTGTATTGCTACATTTTTCTCCAACCTGCCTACTCTCTGCCGCTGAGTAAGAGATTAGGAAGCACTTCGTGAGTTTGCGACATGGTTGTATGAATAAATGGCTGACCATCGCACTGACACTGAACGCTGAAAGCCGCTTAGTCAGACTCGAATCACAAAATAAAAAGATAAGGTGACCAGATTTGTCAGTGAAAGAATCGGAACCTGGAGTCCCCCTTTCGAAATGCGCCGCATGCGAATTTTTTCCCGAAAAAAAAGCGTGGTCAACTTATACCGTATGATCAAAAACTTTCCTTCTCTAGGCAGGCTGTGGTCTGGTCATTGACAGGCAAACGAGGCTGATTTTGGCGAGGCCACAGACTGCCTAGAGGAGGAAAGTTTTTGATCATACGCTATTTGCTGATTTAGATCTTTCAGGCACCTACCTACCATCTGTTTGTACGTAGATACAAACTTCATTTACCGTATGTTCGTTAAAATCATCAATTAGGGCAAGCTATGGAAGTAAAAACGTATGTCGTGAATTCATCAATAATCACTCAAATTTGATGTAAACATGATGAGCCGTCGTCATGGAATACATTTTGGACATACGTTTCGAAGTTCACAGCCTGCCTTAATTCATGATTTTAACGAACATACAGTGGTTGAGAAATAAGTCTGATTCTGATTCTAATCCTCATTTTTCCGCGTCTGTTCATTGTTGGATAGACCATGCAAAATGGTCACCAATATTTGGGGATATTTATGGCAATCGAAATTCGAAATAAATCCAGTCTTGTAAACAAACTACAATCAGTACAATCTACATAAATTTCAACCAAATTTACCAAAAATATAGAAGATGTGGAAAAAAATTAAAATGTCGTTCGTTGCTCAGATCGGAAATCGAAGCATTTACGGAATAGTTACTCAAATTGGAACATTTACGGAACAGAAAATCGAATCGGAAAGTGACTAAAAAATATCCTACACTATCCTAATATTTATTTATATTTGCGTGTTTGTTGCCTTTTAATATCTACACGTTTGTCAACAAGAAAATAATGCAGCAAAACAGGCAGAGTTATAGAAAAATATATGCTACTAGGGTATGCTACAATGATGTGACACTGACAGTTCAAAAACTGAACGGTCTTAACGCCACCAAAAAGTTATAAACGTCGCACCAAAAATCCTCCAGTGTCATTTTGCCACGTCTTGTACAGGCTGTTCACGTTAAGATTGAGCCTTTGCAAGCACTAGTCGGCTCACCCTAAACCAATTTCAAAAATAAAAACTGATTCTTGGAGGATTTTGCTGAATTTTTCACATTTGCCCATAAATTTTTTCCAAATCTATAATATACAGGGTGTCGCAAAAAACTCACCTTATTTTATCACGTTCACAGTTATTATTTAAATAATGCAAGGAATGCAGACTTTTTGTCCTCAATACATATAATAACACTTACGGGTTCATATTTCGAAAAACTTATAGGTCAAGGTTACGTATTGAAAAAAAAATTCTCAAAATCGGTTTGATTGTGATTTTTTCTATATTTTAAACTTACATTGAATATATTCTGACAATTTGTTTCTCGAATAAACCCGTAAGTGCTATATCTCGTTGTAATCAGGATAAAAAAGACTGCATCAATTGCATGTTGATGTAATTTTTTTTTGCGACACCCTGTAAATTATTGGTTTAGAAATTTTTTAGGGGCAAATTGAAAAATTCAGCAAAACTCCTTCCAGAATCAGTTTTCTTTTTTGAAATTATCCCAGGAATAAGGCAACTAGTTGGGGAGGGTCAATTTTAACGTGAACACACTGTACAGAAAATGCGACGTTGGTTAGTCGACTTAAATAAAAACAGGCTGTAGGGTGGATCGAAACGCCAGGATATATCGTCTCTAAATATTTGAAATTACCTTTCAGCGCGTTCAGATGACAACGGTATCGTTTACGTACGAACTAATAATGGACCTTAAACAAATAAATGCGGTTTTATTGCACATGTTTAAGTAACACTGTTAGATCTATTTATAGGTAGATTTTACGGTGCATGTACCTAGGCATCCTATAGACTACGGTACTACCCTTTTAGGCGTAATTTAAATGATGTGTAGTGTAACTGCATAAATACAGAGAGCACACAAATAAATATTTTCAAAATAGAATTAATATTATCTCAGGTGCGACACATTCCTTTCATTATTCAGATTTTTTGTAGGTAGGTAAGAGAGACCTATTTTCACACTGCAGTTTCATCAGCTATACAGAGGATCCCAAAATGTACCCACTGCCGGTTTTCAAAATTAAATAACTCTTGAACAGATAAACCAGTTTTCAATTTCCAAATGGGATCTTATTGAGGAAGTATGGGAGTTTTGTCGACATTGTCAAAATAATTATCATGAACAATTATACGCCGACCATCGCATATTTTGAGTAACACATTATTTGAGAAGAAATTCGATTGTTGTGACTCAACGAGCATTTCGAATTGAATTCCAACGTCGGAAGGCTCCTTCACGTAACACCATTTTGGCATGGAATAAAAAATGGCAAGTTTCTGGCAACATCAACAACAAAAACTCGACTGGAAGACCTCGAAGTATTTTCAAACCTGAAAACTTTGGAGTACGGGTTTCCTTTGCAAGGAGTCCAGAACGTTCCCTCAGACAACATACCTCCGCATTAGATTTGACGAAGTCCAATTTCCATAAGAGTATGAAAATCGATCTATACAAACCAGCTCTTGTCCAAGAGTTGAGCCCAAGGGATAAAGGAAACCGTCTTGAGTTTTGTAGAGAATTCTTGGACCTCATTGTTCAAAAGAACTCGATGTTACCTACTCATCGCCTGTTTATGAGTGACGAAGCACATTTTTACTTGAATGGGTTTGTTAACAAACAAAATTCAAGATATTGGGCAAGGTTAAAACTCTCATCTAATGCACGAAGTCCTCTTCATCCAGAGAAAGTAACCGTTTGGTGCGTTATATGAGCCGCAGCGAAATTATTGGCCCTGTGACATCTCAAAGTATGGTCGAATGATTGATCATTTTTTTCGGCCAAGGTACGAAGAACTGAATAAAGATTATTGGTTCCAGCAGGATGGTGCGTCGTGTCACACAGCCAGAATTATTAGTGTCGTTATGCTGAGTGATATGTTTTCTGGTCGATTGATATCTCGTAACGGCGACATAACTTGGCCAGCTCGTTCACCGGATTTTACGGCATCAGATTATTTTTTGTAGGGAATGCTGAAGGGGCGCCGCGTCTAAGAAAATAAACCCCGCGATCTCCTACAACTAAAACAAAATATCGAAGACGAAATTGGATCGATTCCAGCTGATATGATGAGTGGAGTATGAGAGATTTTGTACGGCGCCTGCAAGAGTGCATTGAGGAGGAAGGAGGCCATTTGACTACTTCAATTTTCAGGTAAAGAAAACTTCCGCTGTTTCAGCTTTTAGATGCAAGTTTTGTTTTTGTAAAATAAAAAACTAATAAACAGTTCCTAGTATAAGAGTTCCCTCGTATGTAGGAGTTACGAGGATCAATAATTCAGAAGCATCCGAAAAAAAGTTGACTTGAGGTGACCCCTCATAACTTCTACGTCACTGATTGGATTCTTTGAAAATTTGTCAGGTTGATAGATAACTATGACAAACCAACTAATGCTGAATTAAAGCTAAATCTTGGGTTAGAAATTTTTGAAACCCGAAAAAAGCGAATTTTGAAGGGCTGTATCTTCGTCATTAGGCCGAACTTTGCAAAATGGTATACTTAGGTATAGGTTTTCGTCATATTTTGACGAGATCTACATGCAGCTAAATGTTTTGCTATCAACGCTGAAACACCCTGTATACATGTCATTGTGTTAAAATAAAGGCTCGTTCCTAAACCTAACCCTACTCCAACGGTGTTAACTAGGATAGCTAAGTTTTCTTAATTGTTCCCCAAAAGATGAGTTTCCCCTAATAATTACTTCAAAGCCATCACACATCAATACTTCGATAAACACCTGACTCTACACCTTGACCAACAATCAAACTTTGTTTGGGTAGCGTGGTTCGAATGACTCGAAATTCGTCCCTTTCAAAACGAAAATCGACCTTTTCTGGCTTTTTTCAGAAATGAAAATGTGCAGCGAAATATCAGAGGTGGGTCCTTTTTAGATAATCACCCCAGTATAAATTATGCAGTACCTATACACTTATACCTAAGTAAATGGGTCACTCACCTGAATCATTTCTCTTCTATAAATTGTGGCTTACCCTAAACGGTTGTTACCTGTCCAATTATCAGAGATAAACTAATGTTTGCAACCGAGGAACAAGAAATACGTCGTAAATCAATGGGAACGGCAATAATTTACGGCAATAATTTTGGGCGTTTTCAGCTGAGCACTTTTATATTATGCGTTCAAAAAAGTCCCAAATATTGAATCAGACAGGCCTCGCCACCAAAAAATCGATCTCCTTGATGCCTTTTCACAGGCCACTTCGATCATGAAAACTGAAAAAGAACAACATTTTGATATTATTTGTTCTCCAGCAGTAAGTGCTATTTGAGTTGATAGTGGGTGCTCAGGGTAATTCCAAAGGAAAATGTTTGCCAGTTCCAGATTGTTTGTACTGGTTTAACCGCACTTGCTTACCTGACAATAATTACCAGTACTTGCGGTCAATCCGGTTCAAATCCCGTGTTCTCTATGTAAATGGCTCCCGTGCATTAGCCGCATTGCGAAAATTACCATGCAGCAGCCAACAGTGGATTTCATTTCGCAGCTACTGCTCCCTCGCATTTTCACTTAAATGGAATGTTTGTTTACCTTTAGTAGTGGGATAGAATTGTCGATTTTATTTGCATTTTTTCGATCGCACTAATTAGTAACTGTACCTACCTAAATCTGATCATATACAACAATCATATATCTATACGGAGAACACATTTGGGCGACTGGTAATTGCCAGGCACGTGTTCTGCTACAACGAATCATTATGAATCATTTATGTTATTTTTGAGCTGAAAAATGGCTGACAGTAGATATCTCTAGGTCCAAGACTAAGAACAAAAGATCAAAAACTCAAACACTTTAACTTCAAAGCTGATATTCCTGTATGGATAAAGTGGGATTATAGAAGGGACTCTTTGACAACTAAGCTTTTTGTCCTTCGATCTATTTCGAAACCGTTCAACCGATCTTTACCAAATCTGCCATGCACGTATAGGGTCTATGAGAGAGAGATGAAACGCCGTCATCTGTCATACGGAAGTGTGATTGTGAAAAAATGTCAGAAGGTTTTATGTGACAATTTTGACGTGCAATAGACTACCGGTAGATGACTAGCGTTCAAGTGGATCGTTTCCGAACTAATTCTTGTGCCTTTTGCATTGGCCGTGTTCCACTAAACGACCGCATTACATCGCAATAGACTCGTGCTTGACATGACAACTAAAGTCAAAACGTGACCTCTCTGTAACGTACAAATTTGAAGTTGGTTGTCTCACTCGTTATATTTTCGTTGTGTGCTTTGTACAGATCCAGGTGTATACCTACTGTGTGATTCAAGAATTCCTCATTTTCGGTGATAGTTGCGGTTTTTGTGCAAATGATGGGCGAATATTTAGATACATGGATTTGAAGGCTTCAAAGTAGACCTAAAGCAGGCTATCTTGCAAAAATCCGCGTGTTTGGCGAGACTGCTCTCTACACACACATGGATTTTGAATTTCTTAATGTTCCGATGAGTCGATAACTTCAAAATGTTTCCAAAGATAACGTACGGTGACATGATGAATATCTGGTTTTCAGGCGTAGTTTTCCCGGTTGAGAGGGCCTCAAGGAAGGACTTTGAAAGTTTAATTTCGACTTTAACGAAACTGCCCTCTTTGGCTATAATTTATTATTTTCAGGGATTCGCGGGTTTTCAAAATGCTCACAATAAAATAATCATTGAAAACAATAAGATTTCGCCTATTCATATACGTGTAAATGTCACAGGAATTGACTTTTCTCTCGTGGCCACTGCGGGCGCTACTAGTCACGTATCAAGAAGCCCCCGCAGCTCGTTTTTAAACCCTTTAAAATATACATCAAAACTAATGAAAGATGTTTGTCATTCGTCAAAACCTACAAACGGTCAAAACTTTAATTTTGACGTTCAATAACTCGGGAAGTGCCATTATGTACCCAACAGTCAACAGATTCCAATAAAATTTGATTTGTAACAACAACTGATAGGGAGCGCGTTAGTCCAGTCAAATTAAGCAAAAATCTGGCCAAACCGGAAATAAATTCGGAAGTTGACGAAATTTGGTGGATCGATGCAGAATTCAACGTGGAATAACATACTAAAATTCTCGAAAATTCCAACGCTTGGCTTTTTTTCTAGGACCAATAAAAGAGCGCCATCCTTGTAAATTTTCGATTTTTTCTGAATAACTTGTAAACTATCACATTGAGAACACAAAAACCCGCGAAGCAAATGTAGCCCGTTAAATTCTCAAGAGATCAGTATTAAATTCATCACTTTGTGGTTAATAGTCTCTGAGATACAGCGTCTGCTAGAACGCAGTGAAAATGACTCAAAATTTATTTCCGGATTTTACGTAACAATTTGCATAGTGTCAGTTCAGGGGCTGTAACGTGGACAGAAAATGTGCGGATTTCAACGTGTTTCACATTTTTGGAAAGCCAATTCAACATTCGGTATCACACTTTTGTCTAGAAGTCGCCAACTTCAAAATGGTACTTTTCCTCAACCTTTGAAATCGATACTTGAAGTCCCGAAGAATCCCCAAAGATCGATTATTTTTATACCATGCCATTTGCCTACTTTTTCAAGTAGAGCAAGACCATCCAGGAAATATGTGAAGAATTGGATACCAAAACCATAGGATGTTTCAGAATGTTTTTCCCAGTGATGGTTCCTGAGTTATATGGGTTGAAAGACTAAAACGACCTATTTGGAGAAAAAGATAGGTAGTCCGGACACTAACTGCTGAATAATGTACGGACCTTGCATTTGATGATACAAAATGCCACTCAGCAGACGTAGTGAATATATTTATGTACTTTCCACGTCTGCCAAGTGGCATCTTACACCTAAAATGCAAGGTCCGTACAGTATTAAGCAGTTAGTGTCCGAACTACCAATTTTTTTTCCAAGTATGTCGTTTTAGTCTTTTAACCCATATACCTCAGGAACCATCACTAGGAAAAAGATTCTGAAACATGTTATTTTTTTGGTATTCAATCCTTCACATATTCTCCAGATGGTTTTTCCATACTTGGAAAATGAAGCAAATGGTATGGTATGGAAATAATCGATTTTTGGGGATTCTTCGGAAGTTCAAGTATAAATTTGAAAGGTCGAGGAAAAGTACCATTTTGAAGTTGGCGACTTCTAGACGAAAGTGTGATACCAAATGTTGAATTGGCTTTCCAAGATTGTAAAACACACTGAAATCCGCACATTCACTGTCCACGTTACAGCCCTTGAACTGACACTATGCAAATTGTTACGTAAAATCCGGAAATAAATTTTGAGTCATTTTCACTGCGTTCTAGCAGACGCTGTATCCCAGAGACTATTAACCACAAAGTAATGAATTTGATACTGATCTCTTGATAATTTAACGCGCTACATTTGCTTCGCTGGTTTTTGTGTTCTAAAGGTGATAGTTTACAAGTTATTCAGAAAAAAATCGAAAATTCACAAGTATGGCGCTCTTTTATTGGTTCTAGAAAAAAAGCCAAGCATTGGAATTTTCGGGAATTTCAGTATGTTATTCCACGTTGAATTCTGCATCGATCCACCAAATTTCGTCAACTTCCGAATTTCTTTCCGGTTAAAACCTATTTTGACTGGACTACATAGCGTGTAGTACAACATTCCAGACGAGTGAAATCTCGACTGCAGCAATGCTGAGCGGGTTCAGAACTTGGATGGGAAACCGCGGACGTCATGTATAGCACTTATAGTAGACAACCAGTTGCCAAGATATTAGCATCAAGTTAGTATCGTACCATTTGTCTCGGCCCCGTTCATTGAAAACTGCATTCGTGTGCACTGAGGGTATGCAACCCAAAATATCCCTGTGTTGTCCAAGTCCTCACCCCTCACCCCCTGTTCGGTGTGCCTGGCACTTGGCTGTCAGGCGCAAGCGTAAACGAGCTCCAGCACTTTCTTCGGCCGTCTTCGGCATTCTTCGGCTTTCTTTCCGCTCGTGCCTTTGCCGCTTCGTTCGAAGCGGTGTCGATATCCGTACGTCGAGCGGGAAGCCACGCCGTCTTTTTTTTTGGTCATCGTTCTCGCGGCCATCTTGTCGTGCCATCGGCGTACATTCGTACTCGACCAGAAGCCCATCCAAGGCCCATCGCGTCCGATAGTGACTCCTGGAGGATCTCTGCAGCATCTCCAAGTCCAGAAAGCGGCAGTTTTCACCGCTTTCACCGGGGAGCGGCTTGGACCAGCCAGCCGCACACAAAGCTCCAGTTTCGGACGGGATCGAGTCGTTCGTCCGCCATTTTGGTGACGAACACGGGCACTCGTGCATTTCAAAAGGAAATCCACCCCCAGAACGGCCATCCACCACGACGCCGCCTTCGGACTCCGCCAGGACGACGCCGCCACCGAATAAGATCCCGTAAGTTCCATATTTTCCATTGTTTTTACCATTTACCGTTTATTCCCGTTTGCCGGGGTGTATACCTTCAGTGCAGTTCGTCTCGTTTTCAGGACGCCACTCGGCGCCAGCGAATCTGCCCCCGATCAGAACCACTCGGATTTTTCATTTCATTTAATTCACATTGTTTTTTTTTTATTGTTTTGTAATTCTGTCTGTTTGTGTTTTTTTCCTTTTGTTTTGCATTAAAGTTTTTGATTGTTGTTGTGAATTTTATTTCTGACTGTCGCTTGCTGCTTTCCTAATCCAAGAGTTATTGTTTTAATGCAGCCTTCATCGGAAGGCTGCCGTCTTTATGTGTACCGCGCTAACATATAAATTGGTCCTTCGTAGCCGGATACAGGCTAAGCATGGTACAGTCAGGAATTTAATTCACCTCACTATTGAAACTTTAAAGTCACGGGTCAAACCCACGTGACACTTGTGCGTTGGTCCAGCGTGTTGATCAATTCGTTTTTCGCCCGTCTCATTCGCACTTTTTCACCTGGGTTGGGTTCGCCATTCAGGTACGCCAACCTAAGGGTCAGTTGCTTTGTTTTCATTTTTCTTTGTGTCGTACACAATGGACGCAACTTTATCGTCCATCGCGATAGCTATTGCGCGCCTTGAGCCCCTTCTGGAACAAGGCGTCACAGCTACCACCGAGCCAAGCCTCCAACCGGCATTTTTAGCCACGTTTGACATTGCGGCGGAAATTTACAACGGTTTCAAGAGCACGGTCAACACTGCCCCTCTCCCCAGTGCCTCCGAGGAGCAGAAGGCTACATTTCTTGAACGTACACTCCGGGCAGACAGCTTGTATGGCAAACTTGCTGCGGTAAAAGCCTCGTTTTCGAATTCAGAGCCGACTTCCTCGCTCTCTCGCCAAGCCTCGCAAACTTGGTTCGAGACAGGCCGGAGCAATGTCCGATTGCCAAAAATCGCGTTGCCGTTGTTCGACGGAAAGTTAAAATCATGGCCACCATACTATGATCTGTTCACGGCGTTAATACACAGAAACCAGTCTCTCTCAGATATTGAACGGTTTCAGTATCTGATCTCGTCTTTATCTGGTGAACCTCTCTCAATGGTTAAGCACCTGCCATTGACGGGAGATAATTACATAATTGCGTTCGACTCGTTGGTTGAGAGATACCAGAACGACCGCGTGCTAGTCACTTTTTACTGGCAGTCGATGATGAACGCCTCCTCCGTCACATCTGACTCCGCGCAAGCGCTTCGCCATCTTGTGAACACGTTCAACGAAAATTTAGTGGCGCTCGAGCAGTATCCGCATATCGACCTGTGGGATTTCACCCTGTCGAGCATGCTGCTCCAGAAACTCGATGAGTCGACGCGAAAACGTTTCGAGGTGCAGTCAGCTGGCACCCCCTTCCCCAAATACGAAGACGTCAAGTCTTTCGTGCTCGACCAATGCAAGGCTTTCGAGGCAACTGCCTTAAATTCTAAAACGCAATCGAACTCCCGCTCCACACGGGCAAACACCGTTACCGTGAAGCCCGAGGTCAGCCGCAAGTCGTGGGCCTCACATACGTTGGTGTCTCACACTTCATCTGCCCCAGCGACGTCGCATGAGTCAGCATGTTCTCATTGTGGGGCGAGAAGTCATAGAGTCACCGCGTGCAAGACTTTTCTGTCAATGTCCCCAAATGACAGATATTTGGCGGTCAAACAGAAAAGGCTCTGTCTCAACTGCTTGAGCACCAATCACGGCGCTCCAAAATGTCCATCGTCGTATTCGTGTCGGCAGTGCCACGCAAGGCATCACACCTTGCTGCACTTCCCCAAGCCACATAGAACTGCAGGTCATGAGTCACCCAGTTCTTTATCGAATCCAGTTGAATTACCGCAAATCGTTTCCCCTGGTCTTCCAGAAAATGTCGCGAATTCGGTGACGAATCTCGCCTCAAGCCTCAAGGCAGCTCATGTTTTGTTGGCCACGGCAATCGTTCACGTTCGTGACCGGTGGGGAGGCTACCAAAGCCTCCGTGCGCTCATAGACCCTGCCAGTCAGGCATCGTTTATTTTGGACTCCTGCGTGCGCAAATTGGGTCTATCCCCATCAAATCACAATGTGCCCGTTTTTGGCTTGGGTCTCACCCCCGCCAATTCGACGTGTGGCACAGTCACTTGCCAGGTCAAGGCTGATGATGAGTCTCTCCCAATCCCTGAATTGGAGTTAATTGTCCTGCGCAGGATTTGTGGTAACCTGCCAGACACCGCTTTGAACCCGGATCAATTCCACTTGAACTTATCGAATCTGGCGGATCCCACATGGTTCAAGCCAGGCCCCATTCAAGTGTTGTTGGGCGCCGACGTTTATCCGTCAGTCGTGAAAGAGGGAATCGTCTCGTCAGGTCCGTCACAGCCTGTTGCCATAAACACCATTTTTGGCTGGGCTCTTCTCGGTCCCTTTCAAACCCCGTCAAAACCTCTGCATTCCTTTTTGGTTTGCACTCCAACTGGAATCGACGAGTCTCTGCACAAATTTTGGGAAGTAGAGGAAATCTCGTCACCATCGTCCAAAACACGTTTGTCCCCAGATGATGAACGTGCAGAAATTTGTTTCCGGGACTCTGTCTACCGTTGTCCGTCAGGTCGTTTTGGGGTTTCGCTTCCCTTCAAAAGGGAGTCCCCCACCTTTGAACATTGCAGGTCTATGGCTGACCGCCGTTGGTTAGCTATCGAACGTCGCCTGGTCCGTCAGGACACACTCCGTGATCTGTACATAGCATTCATGCGCGACTACCTCGACCTAGGTCACATGACCTTGCTGGACGCAGAACCTCCAGATTCTGAGGCGTATTACATCCCTCATCATCCGATCGTCAAGATCGAAGACGACAAGCCGAAAATTCGCGTCGTTTTTGATGCTTCGGCGCAAGCGCCGAATCATTTATCTCTCAACGAGACGCTTCTCGTCGGTCCTAAGTTACAACAGGACATAGCAGCTTTGCTACTGCAGTTTCGGTGTGAGCCGATCGTTTTTACTTGTGACATCCGTCAGATGTATCGGCAGATACTTATCTCGCCCGAACATCGCAAGTATCAACTCATTCGCTTTCGTTTCTCCCCTGATCGACCCATTGAAACGTACCAATTGAACACCATTACATATGGTGTTTCTTCGGCACCGTTTCTAGCGGTTCGCACGTTGCTTCACTTGGCAGAACAAAGCGCCTCGAAGTTTCCATTGGCTTCGCAGGCAATTCGCCGTAATTTGTATGTAGACGATCTACTTTGCGGTGCGAACTCCGTGGAATCAGCACGGGAATTACAAACGCAGCTAATCAACCTGCTCCAATCGGGTTGCTTTGAATTGCGCAAGTGGGCAAGCAATCACCCTGATGTGCTGCAAGACATACCACTTGATCACGTTCGAACTCAGCCGTCCACTTTCAGTGACGTTGCTGACAATACTGTAAAAATTCTTGGCCTCCAGTGGCAAGCGACAACAGACACCTTTTCATTCACGGTTCATCCAAATGAACTACCGTGCACCAAACGGTCCATCTTGTCGGAGGTGGCTCGGATTTACGATCCGCTCGGCTTTCTGTGCCCTGTTGCATTTTTCGCCAAACATTTAATCCAACGGTTATGGAAACTTGGCCTTGATTGGGACGACACCCCTCCAGACATCGTATGTCAGCAGTGGTTGCGTTTTCAATCCGAGCTATCGCAACTTTCGCGGTTGCAAATTCCACGGCATACTTTTCCGTCGCCTGCAGACAGGTGCCAGTTGCACGCCTTTTGCGACGCATCTGAATCTGGGTACGCGAGCGTGTTGTACGTTCGTTACCTTCGAAATGGTGTTCCCACCATTCGTCTCCTAACCGCCAAATCAAAGGTGGCTCCAGTCAAATTGCTGACCGTACCCCGTCTCGAATTGTGTGCCGCGGTCCTACTTTCCAATCTCGTTGCCTTCACCGTTGCAGCGCTCGCAGGAACCGTACAGTTCGATGCCATATTTGCGTGGACCGATTCTACGGTTGTTCTCAGCTGGCTGCGTTCCTCTTCGCACCGCTGGAAAACATTTGTTGCTCACCGTGTTGAGCATATTCAACAGCGTGTCCCGCCTCAGTGTTGGAGACCTGTCTCAACATCGGACAATCCCGCCGACCCAGCTTCGCACGGATTGTTTCCCGAAGACATGCTTTCGTGCTCCCTCTGGTGGTCTGGCCCACCTTTTCTGTCATCAGCGGATGACACATGGCCGGATGACAAATTCTCCGTGTCCTCCCCAGACATTGCGTCTGAAGAGCGAAAGCTCGCTTTGGTCGTGCGTGTGCCGCAGCCGCCGCCGATTGACATCGACGACCTCTTTTTGCGCATATCCTCCTTACGGAAGATTCAGGGCGCTGTCGCCTATTTCTATCGGTTCTGCAAATGCAAGTCCGATGAGAAGTGCACAGGACCTCTCTCGGATACAGAGCTCCATTTTGCCTTGTTGTACATTGTCAAACATGTACAGCAGAAGGTATTTGCCGTCGAAATCGCGTCGTTACGCAACGGCAAACCCTGTTCAAGACCCTTTCGAAAACTTTCACCCTTTCTCGATCGTGACGATGTTCTCCGCGTCGGCGGACGTTTGAAGCATTGTCATGAGTTGCCATTTGCAACCAGACACCCTGCTCTTCTTCCATCTCGTCACGTCTTGACAGGACTCGTCATTCGACAAGTTCATTCCCGACATTGCCACCCGGGACTCAACAATACCTGCTATCTCCTGCAGCAAAATTTTTGGATATTGTCCACGCGACGCGCGGTACGGCACTATCTTGCATCGTGTTACCGGTGCTTCCGGACTAAGCCGCAAACTTTTTCTCCCACCATGGGCGACCTCCCCTCGGCGCGAATTTCTCAGCTAAAACCTTTTAGCTGCGTCGGGCTCGACTATGGTGGCCCTTTTCCAATCCTCATGTCACGCGCTCGCGGTGTCAGAACTACGAAGGCGTACATCTGTCTTTTCGTGTGCTTCGCCACCAAGGCATTGCACGTCGAGGTTGCCTCCGATCTCTCAACAGATGCTTTCCTCGCCGCCTTGCGCAGATTCATTGCCCGGCGCGGTCGTTGCTCTACCATCTATAGCGACAATGGCACAAACTTTGTCGGAGCTCATAGGCAATTGACGACGTCAATGCAACTCGCCGCGGAATCCGAAGCCATCACTTGGCGCTTCATTCCTCCCTCCAGTCCCCACTTTGGCGGGCTGTGGGAAAGCGGCATAAAAGCTGTCAAAACTCATCTATCTCGCGTGATAGGTGATCAAATACTCACCTTTGAAGAGCTGACCACGTTGGTCACCCAAGTTGAAGCGTTGCTCAACTCACGGCCACTTTCGGAGCTGAGCTCGGATCCAAATGATCTGTGCCCATTGACGCCTGGTCATTTTTTGACGCTCGAGCCGTTAACGGCCCCACCTGACCCAGATTTGTCCCACCTCAAGATCAGCAGGTTGTCGCGATGGCAGTTGGTCCAATCCATGCAACAGCGTTTCTGGGCGCGTTGGCGCGACGAATATCTACACACGCTGTACCAACGCGGCAAGTGGCACAAGTCACGTCACCTTGAATCCGCAGATGTGGGGTCTTTAGTCCTCATCAAGGACGAAAACGCTCCCCCTCTGAAGTGGAGGTTAGGCAGAATTTCAAAACTCTTCCCCGGCAAAGATGGCATTTGTCGTGTCGCAGATGTCCGTACTCAACGCGACGTTCTGCGACGCCCAATGGTCAAACTTTGTCCCCTCCCTTCAGGACAGTGAGCATTCTGTGTTTTCACTTCCGTCATTGTTCTCACTATGCTCTTTCTTTTGTATCATGTTTGATTTCATTAATTTTTGAACTTTGAAAATACCCCGAGTGGTATTTTGGTGGGGAGTATGTCTCGGCCCCGTTCATTGAAAACTGCATTCGTGTGCACTGAGGGTATGCAACCCAAAATATCCCTGTGTTGTCCAAGTCCTCACCCCTCACCCCCTGTTCGGTGTGCCTGGCACTTGGCTGTCAGGCGCAAGCGTAAACGAGCTCCAGCACTTTCTTCGGCCGTCTTCGGCATTCTTCGGCTTTCTTTCCGCTCGTGCCTTTGCCGCTTCGTTCGAAGCGGTGTCGATATCCGTACGTCGAGCGGGAAGCCACGCCGTCTTTTTTTTTGGTCATCGTTCTCGCGGCCATCTTGTCGTGCCATCGGCGTACATTCGTACTCGACCAGAAGCCCATCCAAGGCCCATCGCGTCCGATAGTGACTCCTGGAGGATCTCTGCAGCATCTCCAAGTCCAGAAAGCGGCAGTTTTCACCGCTTTCACCGGGGAGCGGCTTGGACCAGCCAGCCGCACACAAAGCTCCAGTTTCGGACGGGATCGAGTCGTTCGTCCGCCATTTTGGTGACGAACACGGGCACTCGTGCATTTCGAAAGGAAATCCACCCCCAGAACGGCCATCCACCACGACGCCGCCTTCGGACTCCGCCAGGACGACGCCGCCACCGAATAAGATCCCGTAAGTTCCATATTTTCCATTGTTTTTACCATTTACCGTTTATTCCCGTTTGCCGGGGTGTATACCTTCAGTGCAGTTCGTCTCGTTTTCAGGACGCCACTCGGCGCCAGCGAATCTGCCCCCGATCAGAACCACTCGGATTTTTCATTTCATTTAATTCACATTGTTTTTTTTTTATTGTTTTGTAATTCTGTCTGTTTGTGTTTTTTTCCTTTTGTTTTGCATTAAAGTTTTTGATTGTTGTTGTGAATTTTATTTCTGACTGTCGCTTGCTGCTTTCCTAATCCAAGAGTTATTGTTTTAATGCAGCCTTCATCGGAAGGCTGCCGTCTTTATGTGTACCGCGCTAACACCATTAGTACCAACATTTCACAATTTTCCGTGAAGTCTGTGCCATGGCTTACTCTGTGGAAAAAAGCCGTGAAATTGATCGTAATATTGAACCCAACGGTTTTTTCGATCATGCCTTTTTTGACTCTGTCTGTCATTGTCATTAATCATTACAATGATAACAACTATCGTGCAACCTTCCATCGTTACACAACAATTCTGTGCAAAATCGAATATGAGTACCTTTATAGGTATAATAGCTGTATTACACTACACAATTTCTTGAACAATCTGCCAAAATAGTGTCAAAAAACAATGAACTTGATTGTTGATTTGGCTGATGGTTCAAGAAATTGTACAAGAAATTGTGTAGTGTAATACAGCCATAATGTATAGGTACATTGGCGGATAATAGTATATTACATACCGAGGCGGGAAGTGCTTCATTACTGCTGAGAGCAAGATAGCTGCGAGCTTTAGCTCGCAGCTATGCTCGAAGCAGGAATGAAGCAATTACCGCCGAGAGTATGTATACTATTTTATTCACAACCATTTTCAACACTCAAACTAGCAAATAAATTGAAATTTGTTTGGCTTCATTGTATATATTTTTCATCAATTTATTTATAATTATTTTTTCCATGTTCATCCTCATTTTCCTGGGGCCCTGGAGCCCAGGACCAGTCTCAGCCAAATTTAAACACAGCGGTTTATGTCACTTTCATACCACCTCAGCTGGTTGGAATGAAGATTCGGAGTTTAAATAGTGAATTAGGCTATTGAAGTCATCAATTATGTAGGTATATCATAAACACCATACCATATAATGGCACCCTTAACATCAGAAAACTGCGTTTGACTCTTCGATTTGAGCCCCTCTACACCTGTCATTTCGTCATCCATCTGTCAATTGTCAATAAATCAAGGAGGCCATGCACTTTCCTCCCTCTAACCAGGAAGGAAAGTGATTTCGGAGGCGGAAAAAAATAATCATCAACAAAGTGTCTTTTTCCAACTTTTTAAAAGTCAGTAATGAGTCTATTACTATAGTGGTTGTGAATAAAAGAATAAAAACACTTCTGAAATGAGATCCGAGGAAGCTACTTGTAGTGCGGCGGTTAGTAAGAACCACCTTGCATTTCGTGATAAAAGCATGAAATTTGGCACATACGCTCTACAGACTGTCCTTTACTATTTACGAGGCGGACCGCCGGAACCGCCGTGCAGCTGTCAGAATTGGCATTTGCCTACCTTCCAGGGGCAAAAACTGAAGTCGGTTATCAAGCTGATTCAAAAGTGACGTCTATCAATGCAGTAGACCTTCACAGTATAACTTCACCAAAACAGATGTCAATATTACGGAAGGAGGGGGAATGGGAGGGGATAGTTCTAGCCGCGGCACAGATTTTTTTATTTGTTAATTTCGGACCAAATTGACAAGTTTGGTGTCGTTTCCGACTAATTTACATCTTCTGAGTTCAAATTGAACGTTGTGATTGCAGTTTGAAAAAAATTTTTTTTGTTTTGTTGAAAAAAAAATATATTTCAGAAAAAATCTTAGTCTTTTTTCATTTTGACTTTTATCTCAATTCCGGGCATTCGAAGTGGAAATCCTTATTTAGTTTACTTCTTCAAAGCTTCCTGTACATAAAAACCATGTGCGAGACCTGATTTTTACTCTGGCAAGATCGTGAGCCTCATTTGTTCCTAAAGTCGTAGAAGTAATATCCAATAATTTTATTAATTTTCATGTACGAATGGAGGTGTGCGTGCAAAGCCTTGCAGCCTGAAACTTGGCATACATGGTCTATGGACTGCCCTTCACGATATAAGAGGTGCACCCATGACGAAACCGCCGTGCAGCTGTCAGAATCGCCACGATACCTTTGCATGCACACTTCCATTCGTACATGAAAATGATTGCATATTACTTTCACGACTTTAGGAACAAATGAGGCTCACGAGCTTGTCAAAGTAAAAATCAGGTCTCGTACAAGGTTTTCATGTGCAGGAAGCTTTGAAGAAGTGAACTAAATAACGATTTCTACTTCGAATGTCTTGAATTATGATAAAAGTCAAAATGAAAAAAAGCCAAAAATTTTTTTCTGAAATATATTTTTCGGTAACAAAACAAGATCTTTTTTTCAAACTGCAATTACAACATTCAATTTGAATTCAGAAGATGTAATTTAGTCGGAAACGACACCAAACTTATCAATTTGGTCCGAAATTAACCAATGAAAAAATCTGTGCCGCGGCTTGAACTATTCCCTCCCATTCCCCCTCCCTTTGTAATATTGACATCTGTTTTGGTGAAGTTATACTGTGAAGGTCTACTGCATTGATAGACTTCACAGACTTCACAGACAGATTGATAGACTTCGTCACTTTTGAATCAGCTCGATAACCGACTTCAGTTTTGCCCCTGGAAGGTAGGCAAATGACAATTCTGACAGCTGCACGGCGGTTCCATCGTGGGTCCGCCTCGTAAATAGTAAAGGAGAGTCTGTAGAGCGTATATGCCAAATTTCATGCTTTTATCACAAAATGCAAGGTTTCCCTAAAAAATGGTCGTTAACCGCCGCACTATCGCTTCTACAGTTTCAAATATGTCTGCTTCACACTTCACACTTGAAGAACAACTTATTTTCTTCAAGTCATCATCGAGCGGCCGCGATTCAAATAAAAAATGGGCAAGTTGACTATGTGTTTCCGTTCTTCTGCCCATCGCTGTACCTACCTACATTACCGTTATAATACATACAGATGGACCCGTGGGCCACGCCCCACGCTTTTTAGTAGCAATTTTTTTTATAAATGGTGAAGCAGGTTGTTGTCTTTCGAACGGCGGGCTTTTTCACACATGTGTTACAATAATAGTCAGTTTTTTAGTCTCGGGGCTAATTCCTAACTTGGTTTTGTTGTTATGGACTCTATTGTTGCAACACTTGTTTTCATACAGCTAGAAATCCAAATTGAAAGAACAGGTGAAATTGAAAAAAAAACAGTAATACATGTCCAAAATAATCTGACGTCCGAGAGACACCAACTTTCCACTATTAGGTATAGGGTAGTATATCCTATACACTTTCTATTTTCAGTAGAATGCCTTT
Source organism: Anaspis maculata (assembly GCA_949128115.1). NCBI lineage: Eukaryota > Metazoa > Arthropoda > Insecta > Coleoptera > Scraptiidae > Anaspis > Anaspis maculata. The sequence goes on from OX421962.1 coordinate 74,838,838, forward strand.
TTGGAGCAAAAATAAAGTAATAAGCTGGGGGGCTACGGCTACGGCTGATGTCACCTGCAAAGTTTTGGAGCGAAACTATCAGCCGCCATCGGCCGTATTATCCCAGCGCTCCAGCTTGTCACTTTATTTTTGCTCCAAAAAGTCTCTCCCTGGAAATAAAAAAGTGTATGGGATATATATTCATCTACCTAGAACATCATTGTAAGAAGACTGTCCCTCATTCTCAATTTCTCGACTTTCTATTTCCCAAAAAAAAAACTGTCCCTCATTCTCAATTTCTCAACTTTTCAATGATTTTTCGAGATATGTCGTGGTGCAATTTGGTAGGAATAATAAAAGTGATGTTGAGAATGGCAGCTCATCGGTGGCGGCCGCCGCAATAATCGCCAACGCAGTATAAACAGGGTAATACACAGAAAATCATTGAATATTTTTATTGCATGAACGGACACAGATCCGGCTCTGAAAACCTGAAGAAACGTTCTTGTTTCAGTTCTTATCGAGATGCGGCAAACCGTTTTGAAATTTCTTCAAAAGTTCCTGAAATATCTTGATAAGTAATGAAATTCTGAAAATTTTCACTTATTCAAATTTTTTCTCTCATCGATTTCTTCACCTTTGTCTTTTCCAATTTTTTCAGATCTTGTGGTGCAACTTGGTCTTGAATCATAGATATCAAGTGATGTCCGGTGAAATCAAGGGTGGAAATAGGCAACGTCCGCAATTAGGCACGCTAACTTATTCAAGTAAATAAGACGAAAAAAGAAGAAGGATACCTAATTTTTCTCCTACCCATGGGTCACCATCTGGATGTGTTGTACTACATTTCACTTCCAAGAGTACTTTTTGTATGAAATAATCTCAAGTTACAACAGATATATCTAAACAAATCTGTTGATGATGTTGAGATAAAAAAGTTATGAATCAGGTATCAAATAGTTCAAGGATTGTATTTTCATGATATTTCAGGATGAGCTTTTGAACATATTCCAAAACGGTGTGCTGCATCTTGATAAAGACTGAATGAAGCGTGTTATTTCTTCAAGTCTTTGCAGCTCCATCTATGTCAGTTATTATTTTCTCTGTATTACCCTGTATACGGTGTCAGCCATGGTTGTGGCGGTGGCTTTAGATTGAATTTACTTTCGACATCACTTTTATCATTTCTACCAGAGCACCATGATATCTTGAAATAATCATTGAATAGTTGAGAAATAAGAATTACGGCCATGGTGAAATGAAAAGTTGACAATATCTTTGGAAATAGCAGATGTAGCCGTTCGCTTTTGATTGGATGATAAATTCAAAATAGTTCACTGCACCTTAATAGGGATTCACTCAAGCATTTTTGCACGAACTCTCACATTGAATCACCCTGTATCTACACGGCGTCAGCCATGGTGACGGCGCCGGCGCTAGTTCAAGAGACCCCGCCAATATGCCTGCCGAGTCGCAATGCTTGATAAAAAAAAGGCAATAGCGCCCAGATTAAATGAGATTACCTAATACTAAAATAATTACTGATAATTGAAGAAGAATTGAATTGAAGAATTGAAAAATTCAGAAGTTGTGTTTGTTCACTTTACGACCGATCGTGCTTCCTAGCTTTATTATGCAGTGATTTGACACGGACCGTTTTATGTGGTGCTCATATGCGCTGTAAAGCTAACAGAGAGCGCAAGAGGAGAGGCTCGAGCTAGCGCAGGAGAGCCCAGGAGGAGAACTTGATCGCGGTAGGGGGGGTTTAGCTTACATTTTCAGTCCCATAAACCATATAAAACCGTGTAACGGATGCGAAGTATAATTCTCACATTTTATTTAACTGGACCACTGGTGGTCCGACCCAACGTCTGAAATACGGCTTATCTCGCATTTTCGTCGCACACACGGAACGTCATAAATGCGGACGCTCGAACGTTTGTGCATCAATGTCTCAAGAAGAGAAGGGGGGATGACCTTTAATATACATATAGATTACATACCTATCGCAATTTTGTCTTCAATCCCGGCTTCTATACTGCTTAATGAAATTTTTTTCCAAATTTAACTTTCTACAAAATTGATGAACTGTAAATATGCCATATTAAATTGATCCCAAAATATATTCAGTAGTAATACAATGAGTGGTACGATTATTGTCGATAATTTTTTAGTAATATTATGAGTTATAATCCCAAAGCTGAAAATACAACGAGCCCATAGGGCGAGTTGTATTTTCTTGCATTGGGATTATAACGAAATGATTTTATTAAAAAATTATCTGACGATTAAGCGTACAACGCATTGTATTTGATAAGACTATATAATGAATTGACAGAGCGCTACCCAAGATTCTGGGTTCTACCAGTGTTGTTCAAATGGTTGAAATTTTACAAAGAACTTTGTGGTATACACTGATTAATCAGGGTAATCTTATTCTTTACTCAAAATGGTTTTAAATATTCACTTCATCATCATAATAAACTGCGTTCTTATTAGCGCAATAGTGCTTTTTTCTTAACGTTGGCAACGGAAGATCTCGAGATGCTGCGTCGGTAAAAGTCAAAAGTTGGAAACGTCATCGTTTGACGTTCGAGTTTGTAGGTTAGTTGCAGTTGGAAATCGGAAGATGAAAAACGCTTTCAAACAAAAAGTGCTATGAAAAAGTGCAGTAGACCTATTCAGAATCAGAAGTGGCTTTCATGCCAATTATCCAGCTACACTGGAATTTCTCACCAAATTCAGGGTGCTACTGCGAAATGGACAAATCAGAGGATATTATACCAGAGAATGGACAAGAGGGCGACAGGTTATACAATGTTATGATTGATTTTATTGAAATACTTGAAGGTTTTTAGCGCACTTCTCCAAACGGGAAGGCGCTTTTGTCCTCGCTTTGTCCGTCCGTCCGTCCGTCCGTCCGTCCGTCCGTCCGTCCGACCGTCCGTCCGTCCGTCCGTCCGTCCGTCCGTCCATCCGTCCGTCCGTCCGTCCGTCCGTCCGTCCGTCACAGCATCTAGTCCTAGACGAAAAGGTTTTTGCGAAAAAATTTTACTCCATTGGGTAGCTCATGACCTTGTATCCCGAACCAAGAAAAATCTTGACGAAATAGTAATAAACAATGACAATAATAACAATTTAGTGTGACGCGGCATCGCCGTTGAATGCTGCATTTCAGAAGCCGGCCTGATCTCGAAAGTTATCACATGCGAGGAAGTACCCGATCTTATCATTTTACCATAATACATATGCGAAGTTATATTTAGAGGATGATTTGAACTTTATTTTAATGAAAATTTCACATCTGTGCGAGGTGCCGATTAGTAGTTATTAATTTTTGAAAATGACTCCGAAACTACGGCTCGGCCGCAAATGATTTATTCGTTGCTTGCTGGTGCTTGATATCCTTTCCTCCGAACAAAACGAAATTCAATACAGAAAATATTTCAACTCGAATGGGTAGCTCATGGCCTTGGTACGCGAATCAAGAAAAATTTTGCCGAAATAATCATGAACAATTACAAAAATAACATTTTGATGTAGGGCGGCTTCGCCGATCAAGTGCTGGCATTCGCGGTAAGATGTAGAAAGTTGCGATATGCAGGCAACTACAATTTCTTAATGAAATACATCACTGCATGTACGGCATTATATTTAGAAAACAATTTGAACTTTCTTTTGACAAAAGCCCCACTTCGATCCGACCGTTGGGTCAATTGTTATCAATTTTTGAAAACGACCGCAAAGCCACGGCTCGGCGCATATTACACGACCCTACAAATTTAAAATCAGACGTGCCGAAATAGTAATTGAACATTTTGAAATAGCCAATACTAGGTACCTGAAGGATAATGGCACTCAAATTACGAAACATGTTCGCTCAATAACAACAAAAAAAGTAGGTAGGTATCACTAAAAATCATGTGACAAGGCTACCATTTTTTCGGTTTTTCGATAAAAAAGAAATGTTCCAATTCAAAAGTGAACCCGATATTCGTGTTCAGGAGGTCGAAATCAGTTGGAGAACATTTTTTTATATAAGTAACAGAATGACGCTTATGTGGCCGGTTTGTCTGTCTGTCTGTCTGTCTGTCTGTCTGTCTGTCTGTCCGAGTCCGTGAAGAAATTAAGACGCTGTACTCCTTCTCGAGAATTGAAACAAGAGTCTTGGAACTTTTTTCCGATTAATAGCTGATGTCCCCAAGGGTGGCCAATGGGCACTATTTTTGTTATCCATACATCGTAATCATTATTCTCAAAAAACAGAGATCTCCTGTGCACTTCGATGAAGTTGAACTTCTCCTCGGGAAATAAAGCTACAGCCCTTGAAGATTGAACTTTATCCGGTGGATAGCTTAGGTCCTCAAGGACCAAATAGGCAGGTTGGCTTTCATAATTCGGCCGCCATCTTGGCTGCCATATTGAAATTTCTTATTAGTGGAACGATTGTCATGAAACTTGAAACTTACCCTTGTCTAGTACGATCATTCTTATTTTCAAGCCAAATTTCATGATTGCCCCACCATCTTGGCCGCCATATTGAAATCTCTTATAAGTGGAAGGATTTTCATGAAACTTGAGAGTTACGCTTGTCTCGTACGATCATTCCTATTTTCAAGCTGAGTTTCATAATTCTGCCGCCATCTTGGCCGCCATATTGAAATCTCTTGTTAGTGGAACGATTTTCATGGAACTTGGAACCTACCCTTGTCTAGTTTGTTATTCTGCCGTCATCTTTGATCCGCCATTTTGAATTTCTCTAAAAGTGATCCGATTGAAATGAAATTTGCAGGCAATGTGAACCACATCAAGATCTATCCAATTTTCGACGATTGATGCCCCGCCGCCATCTTGTATTCTCACTATTGAACATGTTTCGAAGTGATAGAACTAGGAGAATTATGCCTCAACGAAAAGAGATATGAATGTAGTGCCAACGCCAATCGAATGCGTACGTGACCACCATATTAAGTTGACCAATAATTTTTGTCACTTGGTCGCCATCTTTGATCCGTCATTTTGAATTTCTCTGAAAGTGGTCCGATTTGAGTGAAATTTGCAGGCGATGTGAACTTTAATTAGATACATCCAATTTTTGACAATTGATGCCTCCCCGCCATGTTGTATTCTCCATATTGAACATGTTTCAAAGTGTTAGAATTAGGAGAATTATGCCTCAACGAAAAAAGATATCGATGTGGTGCCAATGCCAATCAAATGCGTACGTGTCCACTATATAAATTTGACTAATGATTTTTGTCATTTGGCCGCTATCTTTGGTCCGCCCTTAGGTCCGCCATTTTGAATTTCTCTGAAAGTGGTCCGATTTGAGTGAAATTCACAGGCGATGTGAACTTCATCAAAATACATCCGATTTTGGACAAATGATGCTCTGCCGCCATCTTGGCCGCCATATTGAAATTTCTCATCACTTAACGGTTTTCATGGAGCTTGGGACTTACCTTTGTTTCGTATGATCATTCTTATTCTCCAGCCGAATTCCAACATTCTGCCGCCATCTTGGCCGCCATATTGAAATCTCTTATTACCCATCATTAGTACGATCATTTTGATTTTGAAGCCAAATTTCATGATTCTGACGCTATTTTGGCCGCTAGATTGAAATTTCTACCCGAATAACGGTAGAACCCTAATTAACATCTTGCGTTCACTAATCCTTTAAAAAGGAAGTGCGCTACTGAGCCTCATGCCCATGAGGCATATTCGCTTGTTTCTTCTTCAGCATAAAGGGAACCTTAGACTGATCTTGGAAAGTGCAGAAGCTTCAAGAAATTCTCTAAATGAAGCAATGGAGATGGAACGTTTCGATCGATTGACACTTTGTAGCATACAATTTTTCTCAATATAAATTATTTGTAAAAGGCAATTGAGTAAAATGCGTTATATTTGTACTGAATTTGTTTAAATAATTTAATGAAACAATACGGAAGTAAGACAAAGTTGAGAGTCGAGGAACATACTTAAAAAAACATGATTATTGCATGAACGGTAAGTTAGTGACACGAAGTTGAGATTCAAGACACATACTCCAGTAAAGCATGCATGGATAGATAGATAAAAAAACTATTGCCTACACTTTATGTTATCACAATTCACTCAAATATTGTAACAGGCTGGGGAGAGTCTTCACATGCAAAGTTGTATCTTGATTCAATGTATTTAATGAAACCGAAGGACATTTTTCTTTGATGTAGCAGAAGCGTCTGCTTGTAATTTGAAAGCCGTTGTATAAGCCATTTTTGGTGAAGGCCGTGAGTAGATAAAATTGAGATTCCTCTTGGAAAATTAAACAGCGTGTGTCCTGTTCCCAGTTCAACAAAACTTGGGCTCCTTTTTTTATTCTCCTATAAATCAAAAAGCACAAAATTTAACAACTAACGGTGTGGAATGAAAATTTACTAGGAAAGTGGGAATACTTATACCTTTAAATGGTAGAAAATGCTCTATAATAATGCATGGAAAACGTTCTTGCAATGTTCAGTTTCATATATTTTGATTGTGACAACCAGTGACAACTGACAGCACTGACATTGCGTAAATGCGCTCTGATCTCTGAATGACAGCCACTGCCCTGGTCTGGGAGAGGGGGAAGGACCACGGTATCACAGCGATAATATTTACGTCAAGGAGGACGCCTGTATTGCCGGGGTGGTACGCGTACAGACGTGCTGATTGGCTGCCTATGCGCATTTCAAGAGTTTTGATTGGTTCTTGTTCAATGTATTATATAGTCAGTAGTAATACAATGAGTAGTACGATTATTGTCGATAATTTTTTAGTAATATTATGAGTTATAATCCCAAAGCTGAAAATACAACGAGCCCATAGAGCGAGTTGTATTTTCTTGCATTGGGATTATAACGAAATTTTAACAACTAACGGTGTGGAATGAAAATTCACTAGGAAAGTGGGAATACTTATACCTTTAAATGGTAGAAAATGATCTATAATGCATGGAAAACGTTCTTGCAATGTTCAGTTTCATTCATTTTGATTGTGACAACCAGTGACAACTGACAGTACTGACATTGCGTAAATGCGCTCTGAATGACAGTCACTGCCCTGGTCTGGGAGAGGGGGAAGGACCACGGTACCACAGCGACTATATAATACATTGAACAAGAACCAATCAAAACTCTTAAAATGCGAATAGGCAGCCAATCAGCACGTCTGTACGCGTACCACCCCGGCAATACAGGCGTAAATATTATCGCTGTGGTACCGTGGTCCTTTCCCCTCTCCCAGACCAGGACAGTGACTGTCATTTAGAGCGCATTTACCCAATGTCAGTGCTGTCAGTTGTCACTGGTTGTCACAATCAAAATATACGAAACTGAACATTGCAAGAACGTTTTCCATGCATTATAGATCATTTTCTACCATTTAAAGGTTACCGTAAGTATTCCCACTTTCCTGGTAAATTTTCATTCCACACCGTTAGTTGTTAAATTTTGTGCTTTTTGATTTATAGGAGAAGAAAAAAAGAAGCCCAAGTTTTGTTGAACTGGGAACAGGACACACGCTGTTCAATTTTCCAAGAGGAATCTCAATTTTATCTACTCACGGCCTTCACCAAAAATGGCTTATACAATGGCTTTCAAATTACAAGCAGACGCTTCTGCTACATCAAAGAAAAATGTCCTTCGGTTTCATTAAAAACATTGAATCAAGATACAACTTTGCATGTGAAGACTCTCCCCAGCCTGTTACAATATTTGAGTGAATTGTGATAACATAAAGTGTAGGCAATAGTTTTTTTATCTATCCATGCATGCTTTACTGGAGTATGTGTCTTGAATCTCAACTTCGTGTTACTAACTTACCGTTCATGCAATAATCATGTTTTTTTAAGTATGTTCCTCGACTCTCAACTTTGCCTTACTTCCGTATTGTTTCATTAAATTATTGAAACAAATTCAGTACAAATTATAACGTATTTTACTCAATTGCCTTTTACAAATAATTCGTATTGAGAAAAATTGTATGCTACAAAGTGTCAATCGATCAAAACATTTCATCTCCATTGCTTCATTTAGAGAATTTCTTGAAGCTTCTGCACTTTCCAAGATCAGTCTAAGGTTCCCTTTATGCTGAAGAAGAAAAAACCTTTAAGTATTTCAATAAAATCAATCATAACATTGTATAATCTGTCGCCCTCTTGTCCATTCTCTGGTATAATATCCTCTGATTTGTCCATTTCGCAGTAGCACCCTGAATTTGGTGAGAAATTCCAGTGTAGCTGGATATATGGCATGAAAGCCACTTCTGATTCTGAATAGGTCTACTGCACTTTTTGTTTGAAAGCGTTTTTCATCTTCCGATTTCCAACTGCAACTAACCTACAAACTCGAACGTCAAACAATGACGTTTCCAACTTTTGACTTTTACCGACGCAGCATCTCGAGATCTTCCGTTGCCAACGTTAAGAAAAAAGCGCTATTGCGCTAATAAGAACGCCGTTTATTATGAATGTGAAGTGAATATTAAAAACCATTTTGAGTAAAGAATAAGATTACCCTGATTGATCAGTGTATACCACAAAGTTCTTTGTAAAATTTTAACCATTTGAACAACACTGGTAGAACCCAGAATCTTGGGTAGCGCTCTGCCAATTCATTATGTAGTCTTATCAAATACAATGCGTTGTACGCTTAATCGTCAGATAATTTTTTAATAATATCATTTCGTTATAATCCCAATGCAAGAAAATACAACTCGCCCTATGGGCTCGTTGTATTTTCAGCTTTGGGATTATAGCTCATAATATTACTAAAAAATTATCGACAATAATCGTACCACTCACATTGTATTACTACTGATAATATTTACGTCAAGGAGGGCGCCTGTATTGCCGGGGTGGTACGCGTACAGACGTGCTGATTGGCTGCCTATTCGCATTTTAAGAGTTTTGATTGGTTCTTGTTCAATGTATTATATAGTCAGTATAACCTACATTTACATTCGATTGCATTGCCCAAAATTACAATTCCACTAAATACGCTTGACTGCGTTATTATATTATTGGGACTCGATGCAATTTTATAACATTTTGTTACTGAATCATTAAAATAGGGTGTATACATATTCAATTCGTCATAAAATTATAACAAGTAATTGATTAACCGGCTTGAATTTGTCCGGCGCTGGAAATTTATTGCCTGTGGCGCTTTTAAATTTGTACTTGGCATGTTTCGGACATCCATTATACTTTGTTAGTTGAAATTCTAGGCTGCATGCATTGAAACGTTTCTATTATTTTTTTCACAAGATAATACTACAGTTGAACACGTGCCAAACATTCAAAACGAGCAGGGAATTAATCTTTTTTCATTTTCCGGTCGTGGTGGAATTAAATATAAGCTTACGATAAATTGTGTATTGCAGCATGGAATGGCCGGATCGCAAAAACGACAGACCACAATTTGATGCCGGCGCCGCCGCCACCAGTTTTCGATGATTTCACGATAAGATACTTGGATGCCGTCGAAGGTCAAACTCTTCTGCTACCTTGCACTGTCAGATCTCTGGGGGATAAAGTTGTAAGTTTTACTGCATTTTTACTTTACTTGACGAATTTTAAGCGAGTCGTGTTTGCGACGAGAAAAACTTCCGTTGATTGGACGCCGAGTGGTTGTATACTTTTATTATGCGCATCTTATACGCTTCAAATCACAATGTAGTGGCTACCCTATAGTTAAAGCGAGCCGCAAAAAGATACTGCATTCGGGGCCGGCTTTACAGCTTTTGGCGCCCAAGGCGAAGCTCTGTAATGCGCCCTTTTATGAATGAAAAAATAGCATCTCAAGCGACTTTTTTTCTAATAATTATAACAATTATGTTGGTAATACATAATTGAAAATTGCACAAATCGTGAGTGAAAAAGCGTCGCAGGCGAAATTTTTTCGAAACAATAGAGGAATAAAGGGTGCTCAGGCGCCCCCCCCAAATTTGGCGCCCGAGGCGGTCGCCTCGCTCGCCACACCCTAAAGTCGGCCCTGACTGCATTTTGGTGTATTGCAACGAGATTCGGCATGGGCGTACTTCATAATAATACAAGTGATTAAGGACGGAGTTGAATCAATAAATAAATATTAATTCTTTATTGGAAGAAATGCTACACATTTACAACAATAATACAGTATAATAATAATTTGACCTGCAGCACTCAAAATTTCGGCACTTAGGGCGCGAATAGGCTGGATTAGCGCCATATTTGCGAGGATACTTGAATTTTGTTCCATTTTCACTATAATAAGTTATGATATTATTTCTCATTTTCAATTAAAAAAATACCCGATAAACGTAATTTTCATCTATTCCAAGTCGATGGCGAAGAACAGCAACCTCCTATGTCAATTTCAGCAGAATTGAAAATAGTGAATCAAACGATCGACACTCCAGCCTTTAATCGACTGACAAAACCTCCGATTCCAATCAAGACTAATTCGTATGTCCAGTGCAAAAAATCAACCTTCTATGTCAGACAAAGAAGGTTCTTGCAGAAAATACGATGACAAGGCAGAAGATTATAACCTTCTATGTCAAAGATTAAAGGTTGTGGCACAAAATTTCAATGACAAGATGGAAAATAGCCTTCTATGTCAGACAAAAAAGCTGTTATGAAGCTTCTATTCTGCAAAAATATCAATATATTGCTGACAAAACCGTCTATGTCACGTTTTATAGCCAAATCTAGTCACCTTGATTTATAGTGAATATTATATTAACCTAAAATGGAAGAAAATATAGTACATCACGTTTAAAGTACAGTTGGGAGAAAAATGATTCATACGGCACCGTTAGGAAGTCGGCTGGATTTCAAAAATGCTAGCTGCTTAGATCGTTCTTCAATGCCAGTTTTGATCAGAGATTGATCGTAATCAAGTTTGGCATTCAAGAACGATTCAAGCACCTAAGATTTCTGAAATCCAGCCGACTTCCTAGCGGTGCCGTATGAATCATTTCGCTCCCAACTGTACAATTTTGTACCTCCTGAAAAGCACCCCTTTTTGACATAGGAGCTTGCTGAATTTCTGGAAACGGTGACATAAAAGGTTGCTGTTCTTCGCCATCGAAGTGCCTTATCAATTTCTCATCATTTTAAGGGTCCGGGCCGGTAAGCTTTTACCGGGCCATGTAAAATATTGGAGCTAATCTGTAAAAGGTCTCGCTGGCCTACATTATGCTCCACCCACACCCCATTCACACCAGCTTATGTTCCGCTTAAAATTCAAAACTGTGATTTTACGTGAAATTTTGCTGATAATATGTTCCCAGTTGCGGTCACGCCTTCCTGCCACGTTCAAGCGAAGCTCACATTTGTGGTGGCTTCACACCCACATGCGCTCCAGTCAGATCCAGCCAAATCCAATTGCGGTCCAAATTGCGCATAAAAAATCACGTTTTGATTTTAATTGCTGTAGGTTCCTCAAGGAACGTAAGCGATACGGCAGTGATTTTTACTTCTCAATTATTCGAAATATGGGAATACGTAAGTGTATAGAGATCGCGAAGAAAAAAACAGTTTTTTGGACTACCCGCTTGCTGAAACGCCAAAATCCTCGAATTTTTCCCCTGCCGCATGCCGGTCTGTTTGAATGATTGTGTCAGGTTCTTTTTGTCCGTCGATTAATTTTCACTCGTCAGACCGATTTCGATCAAATTTGATATGCACGTCGGGTATACTGGGTGTTTCAGCGATGATAGTGAAAAGTGTAACTGTGGGTAGATTTCCTCGAAATATGACGAAAACCTATATGACGAATGACGAAGATACAGTCCTTCAATTTTTTTTTATTTATTTTTTATTATTTATTATTTTTTTCGGAATTCAAAAAATCGTAAGTCAGGAACGCTTCAACGAAATCAACTTTTTTTTTATTCGTTTATTTAACGTCGGCCTATTTCCGCAACGAGGCCTAACACCGACGCCGGTGAATGCTTTCCTCCACTATACCGGAAATTTTGCCGAATCCCTGTGTGTTCCAACACAGGGTAGGGATTTTAACGACCACCAACATCGCATGGGGTCGGCACCATCGTTCGTATTTTACGTGCTATGCGACACACGTCTTGCATTTAGCAAGCATTTCAACTAAACCAAGAAGCTTGTTTTCGAGGCCGAAAATCCGTCCCCGGCGGAGATCGAACCCGCGACCTCTGGAGTGGTAGTCGAACGCGCTAACTAACCACACCACAAGCTCCTCGAAATCAACTTAAATCTTGAATTTATCATAGACTGGTTTGTCGAAATTATCCACCGACCTGCCTAACTTTGAAAGGAACCAGCCAGTGGCGTAGTAGTTACGAGGGTCCATAATAATTCAGAAGCATCCGAAGAAAAGTTGACTTAAGGTGACCCCCGATAATCTCTACGCTACTGGTTGGATTCTTTCAAAATTTGGCAGGTTGATAGATAATTTTGATAAACTAACTCACTGCTGAATTTAAGCTAATTATTTTGTCGGAAAACTCTCAAGTTACTTGGAATCCGAAAAAAGTGTACTTTTCAAGGCGGTACTTTTGCTATGAGGCTGATCTTCGCAAAATTGTATAAAGGTATATAGGAAAGTTCGAGAACATTAATCGGAGGCATATATAGGCACCGTCTTCAGCTTACGCAGTTAGTATTGAATGCGAAGTGGTAGTGAGCGGATAGAAGCAAGTACCTGCGATATACTCAAGAAGGCAACACGAATTGGAGAATTTTCTGCAAGAACACGAAAAGAAACGCATGGAAGAAAAAGAAGAATCGAAGAATCTTTTAGGAGAACAGGAAAAAGAATTTCAAAATCTGCTACATGAACAGCAGGATCTTCTACAAGAACAGCGTCTAGAAGACAAGGAAAAACTTAAAAATCTGCTAGAAGAACAGAAAAGGAAACGCCTGAAGGAACGGGAAGAAATATTAGCCCTTGTGGAACAACAAACGCGGTAATTCGACAGCAGTGTAAACATGCTCGGAGAGAAAATGGTTGCGATGGTAGGAGAAAGAATGGAAGCGATGGAAGCCAACATGACGAAGCTTGAGCAATAGGTCCGGAAAACCGCCGCCAGTCCTGCGATGGTCAGTTCAGCGGGTGTCCATCGTGTGAAGCTGCCAAACTTCGATGGGAAAAGCCCATGGTCTGCCTATAAGAGGCAGTTCGATGCCGCTGCCGAAGCAAATGGATGGAGCGAGGATGACAGAGCGACAGCTCTAGTCCTGGCTCTCAGAGGCCCAGCGTTGGACGATTCCGGAGAGCGAGCAGAAAGACTTTGCCAAGCTGACCAGGGTCCTGGAGCTCCGATATGGGGACAATCATGTGCGGCAGATCCATCAAACCCAGCTGAAGGCTGGGACACAAAGGAGCGGAGAAAGCCTCCAGAAATTTGAATCCGAAGTCCTGAAGCTGGTTCACCTAGCTTATCCAGCGCATCCAGCGGACGTTCTGGAAGACGCAAAACGCGTTTCGCAAAAGAAACTTTCATAGGCGGACTAAGAGATCCAGATCTGCGTCAGATGGTCATAATCTGCAATCCAGACAACATCAGCGACGCACTCATCCAAGCTATTCGCATTGAGGCAGCCAAAGATGCTTCGCGCCCTAATCGTCTTAGGGAGGTGAACTTTGACGAATCCGGAGCATCACATACTTCCGAGAAATCTATGAAGGAAATATTCTTAGACATCCTCGGCGTTTTATTTTGGAACAAACCCCAAAGCGAGCCAAGAGCTGGAGTAAGATCGCGTTGCTTCTGCTGTGGAAGATCGGGGCATCATCGTCGGGACTGCAGGCAATGGTCGAGCTCAGCAGACCGTTCCATAGCGGAACGGGGAACTGCTGATCGAGAAAGTCACCAGCCGAGAGAAAGCTATCGTAGAGGAGGGAGACCACGTTGCTTTGAATGTGGAAGGAACGGACATCTGCAACGCGACTGCAGGCGACGATACGCTCTAGCAGACCGTTTCATGCTGGAATCCCTCCGTTCCAGCCCCCCGCTCCTGATCGAGGACGTCAAGCAGACCGTTTCATGCTGGAACGGGGAGCTACTGATCGAGGAAGTCAACTTCGTCCTGGAAAGAGTAATTGCAATGGCAACACGGATGGTGTTTCTCGAAGACCATGCAACGAAGACTGTAGGCACGGCAAGAGGGTAGACCAACAGAATGGGAACATCAGAGCCAAGGCGATTGTCGTTGAAACCCCAAGGAATTGGACTACGGCCGAGCTCAAGAAGGAGCAGCGTAAGGACCCAGCCATCGGTTCGCTTGCTGAAAGAAAGGAACTTGGCCAGGATAGACCGGAATGGGCCGAGATCTCTGGTGAAGGGCCCGAATTCAAGGCTCTTTTGGACTGTGGAATTTCCTGAGGATAGAGAATGGGCTGCTGGAGAGCGTCTGGGAGAGTCCTAATGGGAATAAGGAGATGGTTCATTTGGTGCTTCCCAAGAAGAGAGTGAGAGAGGTCCTGAAGGAGATGCACGATGGCGTTACTGGAGGGTACCTTGGTGTGAACAAGACGTTGGCCAAGGTGCGCGAGCGGTTCTACTAAGTGAACTGCCGGAACAACGTGGAAACATGGTGTCGCCAGTGCGAGGTTTATGCGGCCAGCAAAGGACCAAGAACTCGCAGCTGAGGGGAACTGAAGACTCACAATGCTGGAGCGTCTTTTGAACGCATCGCGATCGATGTGGCTGGCCCGTTCCCGACAACGGAAGATGGCAACAAATACATCCTGGTTGCCATAGACTAACTACTTCATTCAGCAAGTGGCCGGAAGCGTACGCCCTACCCAACCAAGAGGCTTCTACAGTGGCGAGGGTGCTGGTGGACAATCTGATTAGCCGTTCCGGAATACCTCTGGAATTACACTCAGACCAGGGACGAAATTTTAAATCTAACGTGCTCCAAGGTATCTGTACTTTACTCGGGATACAGAAGACCAGGACGACGCCTTTCCACTTACGGTCCGACAGAGACTGAGATCGTCATCTTCCGATATTCCTAATGGCATATCGCGTTGCCATTCACGACACCACAGGGGAAACACCGGTACGTGTTCCTTTTGGCCGAGAGATTCGCCTCCCCTGCGATTTACAATTTGGCACGCCGAAGAATGATCCCAAGGACATCCTCGAATACGTTGATGACCTAAGGCAAAGAATGTGCGACATCCACGAGTTGGTTCGGAAACGAATTCGAATCGTCATCGACCGAATGAAGACGTGCTACGACTTGAGGGCTAACTGCACAGGATTTCAGGCAGGTGACCTGGTCTGGTTGTATAATCCTCAACGCCGAAGGTCTCCGAAGTTGCATCTGTCGTGGGAAAAACCGTACCCGGTAGTCAAGAGGATTAATGACGTCATGTACAGAATCCAGCGAGCCCCGAGAGCCTAAATGAAAGTTGTCCACCTTGATTGCCTTGCACGTTACTCAAAGAGTAACGATAAGCTAATTCGGGACGAACAGGCTAAAAAGGTGGCAGTGTTACGAGCGGCGATTCTGGATAACACGTGCTTTTTCTAGACTCCTCCCATTAAGTCGCAGTGTACAGATGCGGAGCTCTGGACATTTCCGGAATATACGTGATGGCTTGCGATTGAAATTACATGGGAGACTTGAACGGTCGATCAGAAAACATCAGCCGAATTGGCGGAGGCCTGACATTCCAGAACACACGGGAAGCACGCGAAAGGCGTGTGACTATTCGGGAGTCGTCTAGAAACCGTATGCCGGGTCACTGTGGAATTCGCTGGAGGATGATAGAAGGTTCGGGAAGACTAATTGGAGGCATACAGTATAAGCAATGTCCTCAGCCTACGCAGTCAGTATTGAATGCGAAGTGGTAGTGAGTTGATAGAAGCGAAGTACCTGCGATATTCCCAAGCGTAAATAATTGTTGGCGTGTATTTATTGCAGTATACGCAGTTATAAACAGTGTGTCCTCTAAAACGGTGGTCTCAATTATAATCGAACCCGTACGCGAGATTCGTAACAATATGTATGTGTGTCTTATCTGACGGCATAACTGCCGAACCGATTGAATTGAAATTTGGTGTTAAGACAGTTTCACTCTGCAATAAGCCTATTGGTTTTTAGCTCCTCTCGAAGCTCCTGCTTTTTTTTTGGCGCTTCCAGAAGTGTTCAGCGTTATCCACTCAATGAATAGTGACAAATAAATATCGAAATTGTACATTTGAAACTACTAAGCCTAGAGGGAACAGTCTAGTTACTCGTCAAAGGCAGAGGTAATTGTTGTTCAGTTTTTTCCACAATGAGAGCTTCGGAATGGATCCGCTTTCAAAAGCTATCGTGAGCTCTATTCCAATATTATTGTTTGAAATCAAATCAACAACATTTTGTATGATGCGTGCCCTATCCGATGGGCATATTTCGTTGAAGAGCCATGCGATGAGCAAAAACAAATCGAACAATCATGCCTGTATTCATCCGAAGCTTAATGCACCTATCTTTTCATAAGGGAAAATTCAAAATGCACTTAATTAATTCAACACGTTTCTAATAATTGAATTTCTAGACGACTCCTATAAATTCGAGCTAACAAAGTGTGATGAAACCTCGGTAAATTTTTAATTACAAGTTAATTGAAATTTAATTATTGCCCAGCAGCGCAAGTTCAACAAAGGAGCTGATATGTATCGATTCTTCCACAAAGTAAATTTACCGCCCAGCTTGCAGTGCTGCTCCTTTTTCGAGGTTCAACATAAAAGGGCATACATCATGCCGGCATCGGCATATTGGAAATTTGATTTTTGCGCAAGTTCATCGAGCCATGTTCCAGCCGTATAATAGTATTCTGGACACGAGAAAAAAAGTGTCGCGCCGAGTGATGTTTTTTCTTTTTAATTCGACACTTCATCATAACGTAGCTGCTAAATGTAACTCTCAAAATCTGACTTCCCAACAAAAGGGCATATGGTGTACGTCCACAGTCAGTTTAGCCTCATGCTCGGTTCCACCCAAGAGGAATTATGTAATTGAAGAGTTCCCTAGAAAAATTGGTAGATGTTGTAGGTACCAGCTGAGATCGCACCACCGTCGAATATCACCTAAAGGGAAATATTTCATTTCACTTTCCCGGCCCGTCCAAGGGAAAGTTATGTGATGATAATGATACGGGAAAAATTTTCTGACACGGTAGCTGCCGAACCGTTGATCCGATAGACTTGAAATCAGGTATGCAGACAGGGTCTTTCTGATCTTAAATGAGCTGATTAGTCTTCGGATGTCATCTGTCAAACGGAAGTACGTATTAAGCTGGATTCCCAGTTGTGAATATTCGGACAGAAAATGAGGAATTTAATGTCAAAGTCGTCACACTGGTGACGACTTTGACATTAAAATTCGAATTCGCCTTCGAATTCAAAATTTGACATATAAAATTGCATTTTCTGTCCGAATATTCGCATCTTGGAACCCAGCTTTACTATCAGAAAATTACAGAACCCATATTTCTTGGAACTTGACTTGCAGCATACCATTCGAAATCCCTCAAAAAGCTGCATTCAGAACAGTTTAAAATATTTCTCCAAAGTCAATAATAATGAAAAATATCAAAGTTCAAAACTTTCACATTGAATTTTTTATCTGATGGATTGGAACAAAAATCGACAGGAAGCAACAAAATGGAAGAATCCAAATGAATTTGCATTTGGACTTTTCCACCATTTCCCAGTCGCAGGTGTTACGAATTTTAAAATTTTCTTTGTTGCCGTTGCCACCCGAGAGGGCCGAGTTTGGACCAGGACGACTCGCTTTTGATGCAGGACTCCACTCACAAATTCATTCCTGCTCGGGGATCGTTTTTTTTCCGAAAAATTCCAACTGATATCGGAGGCAGATTGGATTGGGTGTCGTGTAGACCTATTTTCAAAATCGACAAGGCTGCGGTTTTCTGACGGTAGTTTTTTCAAAATGAAATTGGCACATTTTGTGAATTTGAAAAAAGCTGCAGTGTAAACTTCAGCATCCGGTGACGCGGCGAGCCCCACGGAATATTCATTTTAGGTGCATACATGCTTAGGATAAAAGTTGGAGGAAAGATAAAGTTATTTTTGGAGGAAAAATTCTCGAAATCGGACCTACGGTTTTAGAGTTTTCCTCTAATCACTGTACATTTTTCAACTTATTATCTCGTGAACAGATTCTCACCATTTTTTTTTAAACAAGAAGTCACTAGCTTTTGAACATTTTTCAACAATTGTCCTTCCAATTTCCCGGGAATTTTCCCGTTGAAAATGTAAAACTAGGCTGGGTTATCGAGACTGAGCTTAAATGATGGAGCTTGAACTGAAGTCTTAATTGACAATTTTTACAATAAGATGATTTGGAAAGAAAAATGGTGTTGGAAATTAAGTTTTCAAAATTTTCACTTCCTGCAAACTAATTTATATTTTTCTCTTGATTATAATTTCCCACCCGAAGGGACGTTATCAAAATATGTCAATAAACTGATGAAGTCGTGATGAAGTTCCGTCAGTATGCTAAAGCCCTTGGCTAAACCTAACAAAACAATATCATAGCTTGCTGTGTGGCAAATAAGGGTGGAACGGATGATAGGTACCAATTTGACTGACGCACATGACTGACGATGACGTAGCCCACGTGCGCCGTGACAGATAACGCCCCGGATCCGCTGTTCAAGACGGAGCTACGTGACGTCAGTGAAAATGGTCTATTGTCAATTGACAGAAATATATTACAAGTTGGACAGTTGGAACGATCTTGCCTTGCCAACAAAAATGATTGCGTCAGTCTGGTGTACCCTAGTCTCGCCTCTTGAGCGTAACCTGGTAGGTATTTGCTCTTATTTGGACTGACTAGTGAGAACTATAGAAACAAGAGGTTTTGTTCTCTGGAGTTGGTGGTCTGTGGTTTGGTAGGATTGTTCATGTCAATATATGACATGAACAATCCTACCAAACCTAATAAAGTATAATATAATATATGAATATTAGTACCTAATAAAAACAGCTTTCGATAAAATGCAGCTACCGAGCCAGCTACACGCTACATTTCGCAATAAACTGAATTTTTGAACATAAATATTGCATTTACAATTTGTAAAGGTGATATTCAAGCACACTAATTGCTTTAAATTAGTTTGTATAGAAGTGATTGGATTATTAGTTGGTAATTATTAATAATAATAATAATAGCCCAGGCATTTCAGTAGAAAAATCGTGGTAACCCGTAACAAATTCACGCAAAGCTGAATTTTGGTATATATGTTCCATTGGACCTACGGAACAACATATCAAAATACTCGAACTCACACCCTTGTGCGTCCTTTGATTTTCATCCTCAAAGGTCAAGTTCTAAGAATCATCAGATACCTATCTCCAAGGTTTTCCTGCAGGTGAACGGAGTATCCGATCGATTTTAGATATGTTTCAAACGAACAAGAGACATTTGTTGTTAGTGCTTGAGTGTGTGAGGGAACTCTTGTAACTCTTCCGATTGGTGAGTTCTGCGAGAAAAGCGGTGCATTTGTGAATTTGTCGCCCGGATATCCCAGGAAAAAACATGTGAGAATCTTAAGTCTTGAGCTCGGTCTTAAAAGCAATGTCGCACAAAGTTGAATATTGCTATATTCATATATTTCGTATGATCTCTAAGGAAGAACATATCGAAATATTTGGACTTACACCTCTGTGCCTCCTACGATTTTGGAGCTTTAAATATCTAGTCAAAAAATTCACCCAGACACCTTTCTCTAAAACTGTTTCTGTGGACAAACCAATCATTTTAACAATATAAGATGGGTCTCAACACGGTATGTTGTTACTATTTATGAAGTGAGCTCCAGTAGCGATGGAACACATCTGTTGGAAACTGGCGTGAGTAGTGCGCGTAAGGTGGAATTTCTCGCCTGGATCTTTAAATGAGAACCACGTAAGATTATTTTGCTATGGCCACTAAAGCTGAGCAATGGCAATAGGTTCTTTTTCCCATCTTCAAAACTGACCTTAGTGATGAGACTGATGAGTGAACAGTTGATATTCACAGTGCTCATTAGGGTGGGCCGAAAAATCATATTTTCGATTTTCTTATTCTAATAGTGCGGAAAAGATGCATTATCAGATTACAAAAAAAAAATTGTTACAGCGTTTTTGAAAAAAAATCATCACTTTAGGGTCCGCAATGACGTTGAAATTTCTATATTTGGAAAAAAAATCGCAAATTTTTTATTAGGCCAGAAGATGTTGAAAAATATATTTACAATAAAAAAATATGGAATTAAACAGTCAGGCACAAAAAAACCCGTGTTCCAGTATTGTTTATTCAATCACAAAAAAACAAATGAAATTGAATTTACCGAATAAGCCCAGTTGCCTTGAACTTTCAGAAATAGTCACAACAAAAATTGAGCAACTTTGGGCGAAAGCTTCAATTTCAAGTGTTTCTCATACAAGAGTTTTAGCAATGATGAAATAATATCATACATCAATCAAAACGTTATTGAAATTGTTAAAAGAGACCACCTAAGTGAAAAAAAAAAACTTTAAAATGTCAAATAGCATTACCTAACTTGTGACACATCAAACTGAAGATGATAGAATTCTCTTTCCGACAAACAAATTTTAAATTTTTCAAGTCACCTCCCAACCCTTGCGAAAATTCTCTCATCCTAAATTAAAGGAAAGCTTTTCTCCTATCAACTATCCCGATTCTTGTAAAAAATATTTTCAAACGAAAACAGGTCGGTTCTTATTTCGAGGGTGGCATGTTGTCACAGTTTTATGTTCAACCGTTTCGGCCCCATCCTAGCCTACTTCAATTCTAATAGCAATAAATCATCAACCTTGTGATACATCAAATTGAAAGTATGAAAACTTCCTTTATGCAAAAATAATTTCAAATTGCCTAAATCACCCTCTATTCCTTTTAAAAACTTGTCTCAATTAGGGGGAGAATGCATTGAAGATAAAAATTTGGCAACACATGTCTCAGATGTTCCCCTCGAAATAAAAATTGACCTGTTTTTGCTTGAAAATCTATTTCTCAAGAATCTGCAGTTAACAGAAAAACATTCCTTCAATCAATAATGAAAGAATTTTTGAAAGGGTTGAGAGGGTAGTTTGAAGATTTCAGGATATGTTCAACGGAAACAATGTTATTGCCTTCAATTTGGTGTATCACAAGATAGGTAATGCAATTTGAAATTTCAAACTAGGGGAGGGGGGGGGGCAAAGGGATTGAAGATAAAAATTTGGCGATACGTGTCCTAGATGCTAGATGTCCCTCTCAAAAAGAAAATCAACTTGTGTCAGGTTTTTCTCAGAAAAAAATGGTGCAGCGAGTAATTGGAGGTGAGTCCTTTTCAAAAAACCACCCCGTGTGTCGGATAATGAACTAAAAGAATTACTGAATGTTAACGATACAATTTCTTAATTATAATTTCCACGTTTTCCCTGTCATACCCAATCAGTAGAGCGATTTGTGAAAACAGTTAGAAGCAACATCAGCAGTTTGTGGAGCTGAATCAAGATATGGCTTTATTTACAGCAAGAATGAATCTAGGACACTGATGCCCACGTTGGTAAGTCAAAAAAAATTCAACCCAGAGTGACGTAATACAAAAATTATTGATAAAATATTGATAATTGAAGTCTTATCACTCAATTTCTGTCAAATGAAGAGTTTTATCTATTTTTTCACTAGGGTATTTCAACAGTTTTTTTCCATAACTCAATTCGTTATCTTGCAAAAACTGAATGTTGAGATATTTCTGAAAGACACGTCTTGCGGAGGCTGAAGACGAGAACTTGGGAGAAAAAGCTTCTGGATATTTGAAAAGTATATGAAACTGCAACTTTTCCGCGCTATTAGAAGTCCGTATTATAAAAACAAAAAAAACACACCTATAGCAGCGGCCCACCCTAGTGCTCATCCCAAAAATAATAAATTATCTGCAAAAAAATTGTGTTTTTTTCATTTAGGTGCTTCATTGTCCAAAGCTCTCTGAAATAAAAACTACCAACAAATCTTACATTTATGTTTATCTCCGACAAAAACAGTATGATTTGCTTACGCCTATTTATATTACAAAGTCAGAGAATAATTTTTTTATTCAACAAGTTTCACACAAACTTTTTACCTGAAAATAGAATAACGGCTATAGAAAGGATGGTTTTATGTTTCTGTTGCCTGATAGATACAATAGCTTTTGGTATTTTCCAATAAAAGAAGAACTTCGCTTAGTTTTACACACAAGAGCAGTGGAACTGCTTCATTATTTAGCAGTAAAAAAAAAAAGAAATGCAAAACTTGTTTTCATTGTTTGCCCACTTGCCCACCCACATTGGGAAATACACATACACATTTGTGGGAAATACCTGACACATTGTTTTCATCGTGTTTAGGTATAAAATGGTTAGGAACAATAAACTCTGTTGGAAATATTCACTTGAGACGATTCTAACCATACGGAAACCGAAATTAGAAAACGGCAATTTCAGTTGGCAAAAATCGTCGTTATTTTAGTAAAACTTGTTCAATGTTGTTCAGATTCAATTTTGAACACCATAGTATTTGATATCAGAAGCAGAGATTTAGTTGGAAACGATACTACACTTTCCGATATCAATTCAAGGTTTTTGAGAAAAACAAAATCAATTGATGAGGAGCTTGTGGTGTGGTTAGTTAGCGCGTTCGACTGCCACTCCAGAGGTCGCGGGTTCGATCTCCGCCGGGGACGGATTTTCGGCCTCGAAAAACAAGCTCCTTGGTTTAGTTGGAATGCTTGGTAAATGCAAGACGCGCCGTGTGTCGCATAGCACGTAAAATACGAACGATGGTGCCGACCCCATGCGATGTTGGTGGTCGTTAAAAATCCCTACCCTGTGTTGGAACACACAGGGGTTCGGCAAAATTTCCGGTATAGTGGAGGAAAGCATTCACCGGCGTCGATGTTAGGCCTCGTTGCGGAAATAGGCCGACGTTAAATAAACGAATAAAAAAAAAAATTGATTTTGCCGATATTCTTTTTTTTCAGGCAACCTAAACTACTTATCATTAATTTAAACGTGGGTCAAATATTTTGAAGCCTTGGGGCATCTAAATATGATTGTCTTCATTCAATTAAGCTACAGGGTGTCATTTACGCATTTGAAATTTCAATATTTAGCCCCCTCCCTCACAACCAATGACGCACAAGGGTGTGCCACCGAGTATTAAGTTATTCCTTAATAATAATGTTGTCACGATGAGGACCCTGTTATAATCATGTTGTGATTTATTTTCTCCTCTTTATCACTTGCGATATTTACTTCACCCCTTTCTTTCAAGTCGGCACCCAAATTCCATAATGAGGAAGGATTAGATTGAACCATTTCTACACAAAACAACCATCTTGAAAAACTGATTTTATTTCATTTGTTTAATTGTTCAAGAGGTTTCTGATCCCGCCGGAAAAGTGGATTAGTGGAATAGGTACACTTTTGGTACTGTCTTTTGGGAATAGAAATTTCAAATTTAGCATGCGACTTTCTTGAAGTCGGGCAAGGCAGTTCAGTTTTTAAATTTCCCAAAATGTTTAGAAAGGAAAGAATGGCAAGAAAGTCGCATGCCAAATTTGAGTTCACAGTCATGTGGAATGTTCTGTGTAACGTATTTTCAGGGTGTGTGAAATTTTACCTCGCTAGCGAGGAACAGAGAAGATTGGCTCACATTTGAGTTTGTATCGAAATCCAATAATTCGGATGTTTATAATGGATTTTGAAGCTTCCAGTACTGTGAGACAAAGATCTCCGTTAATACAAGAACCGGGTGCAGAACGAAATCGAAGCAGCAGAGGACAAGTGAATATGCCCTCATGGACGTGAGGCTCAGTAGCACACTTTTATGCCCTCACGTGAGTGAGTCTCAATTATTCCCAGAGCAGTCGGGATACGTCGCCACCCTTATTTTTTTTTTACTGCACCCTGGGGCTTGTGGGGGCCCGTTGAAAAGCGTCCAACCATTTTCAATGGTAGATCTGGATACAGTTTTTCATGAGCTTTCCAACGAGCCTCCTTAAGCCATAGAGTGCGATTGAATACTAATACTAATATTAGTATTAACCTGACCGGTAGCGCGGCGGACTCCGTCTTTGGAAGCAATTCCAGGGATCGTGGGTTCGAATCCGGCTCGGGCCAGGTGAAAATCTTCATGCGCTTTTCAGTACCTTGGCGTGTACTACCGTGTCGTGTACCGTCACGTTGAGGGAAAAAGTGTGAAACAAGAAGGGCATCGAAGAAAAGGCGCTAATAACCTTTCTGTTCGTGCGTCCATAAAATGGTGGGTGTTGTAGAAATCACCCGGCGCTGCGCTCATAGAGTACTAAGGCGGCGCTAAGGAGGTACTGTCAGTGACTACGCGGATACCCGCCGAAATTCTAAAAAAATCAGTATTTAAATATTAAGGGTGGCTGGGGGTTAAGGGGTTGACGGTAGATCATGACACGTATCATGGAAAAACGACTTACCGTTTGTAAAAATCGACCTGTTCGGGCGTTTTTTTTTTTCGAAAAAAAAAAGGCAAGAAATTATGAATTTTGTTCCGGACTTTTGAGTAACCCTGGGGTTCCTCAAAACTTCATGGTAAAGCGTTCGATATAATTTTCAATAGTAGACCTTGATACAGTTTTTGACATAAGGGTGACTAGGGGTCAAGGAATTGACGGTAGATCATGACGCATGTCATGGAAAAACGGCTTGCTATTTTTAGAAAATCGACCTGTTCTAGCGTTTTTTCGAAAAAAACATGGTCAAAAATTATGAATTTCGTTCCGGACTTTCGAATAACCCTGTATGTGATAGGTATGATGTGTTATCTCGCAACAGTTTTGGCATTTGTTCGATGAGAAGCCTTATCATTGAATAGTTATATAAATTCATATATTGAGTGATGCAGATTTGACCAATCGGGACGGAGACTAATTCAAGCTGCGATGTTTGAAAAGTGAACTTGCGCACAATTATTGTTCCCGCGATGCCTCTAAGCTATTTGCTTCTAAACACAACTTCAAAATTGTTAGTGGACAAAAAAGAGGCACAATACAGAATTTAATGCTATAATTTCCCCTGATGATGTGCTTGTGTCTCGTGACACTCATTGCTAAAAATTGTTTATGATAATTGTTCCCAATTTTCAAAGTGCTTTTTACAAAATAATTTCATCGTTTTAATTATTATTATATTCAATCAATCTAGAATTCATAGAATTTTAATTGAATGGCAATACATTGTTCGACATATCTTTATCAAGTACAAGCTTCGCAACAAAACCTAGATCAATTTTAATAAAGTATGTTAATTTTATTGTTCTAGCTGAGCACGACAGGTCGACAGGATAACTAATAGATTAGAATGAGTTTTTTACTCTTGCGATGTTGCAAAGGTTTATTTGATTCACCAGTTATTTGTCACTGTCACTTACTTGCTACTGCTATCTACCAGTTCATCTAGCAAACGACAAATCGTCTTTTAGATTCGTATGCATTCCCAAAAATAAAAAACTGTTTGCTCCATTTTCTTAAAATATTAAAGTTACATATTTTATTATTTTCACCTCCAGGTAACTTTGGAAGTAAAATACTATTCGCGACTTGAATTACTTTTCCCGCCACAAGATGGCTACCAAGTACGGAATAAATAGAGAGACTGTACCTAGAGAGACGAAGCTATGAAAGGGATATATCGGTATTCTCTGTCAGTATCTCGGCATTTCCTGGCCTCGTCAAAATTTAAAACAGAGTTAGCTGCGGTGGGCGTGGTTGCTATTGACATTTGTCATTTCCCCGATTTGTTTACAAATTTGAATTGTCATTATATGGTCATTATTTTGCATGCCGAAATCGCCGAAATCCGGGCTAAAAATGCCAAAACGAAAAAGGTGCACCGTGAAGCAGTACAAGAGTCGGGAAGATGTGATGTTTTCCTTGCCGAAGAAACCATCAGGTATAGAATCTTGCAAAATTGATGGACTTCTATTATTGTACTTTTTGGGTTTTCCAGCTGTTCGGGGCTAGTACCTACTGAAATACATAATATACCTACTACGCTTACGGCAATTACAAATCTATCTTCACGATGGGGTCACCACGTCGACGGTTACTGCATTCAACGATCAACGGAATTTGCGTTCGACGGAATGAGTTGGATGATAGCCCAGGCGCCAGGGAAAACAATGAGGAAATAATTGTCTCCTGGCTGGAAACTAGCTTAAAACGATCTGTGTAGCTTAGGTTTTGACATACTAGTTTCCCCCCTTTCGGAAATGTCGGCGTCATGTCGCCATCATCAACAAGAAGTGCACCAGCGTGATTTTTGCCGAATATCTTAATTTTGGGTCATCTGACAGCAAAAGATGTAAGGAGTCATTTTGAAGCCTATGAAATTCCCTACAGTTTGGTTTTTCAATCAATTCTCTGCGAGCTATGGTCTTTGAGATAGAGCTTCTGGAAGCGAGAGTCATTGTCGGGAAAGCTCCATGGCCACTTGACTCGAAAAACTAAAATGTCGATGTGACAAAAAAAAAATCAAAATGAGATTACTCAAGAATTCTTCATGCTATAGTTGCGGTGATGGTCTTAAACTCTTCCACTTGAACCGTAGATAACGAATATTGAAAAGTCAAAAACGTCACATTGTACATATACAGGATGTACTACGGGAATCAAATCAGAACAGAAAAAATTGACATATTTCTTCGATATAGCCTATGCGAAACTCTAAACACTTATCACGAGTCCAATATCAAAATGCATTGCTTTGTAAGCTTCACTTGATACACTTAAGAAGTGGTCAGCTCACAGCCTTCCTGTAAAATGTTTTGAAGGCCCTCTGAAATCATCAAAATTTACAGTAGCAAGAAATGTATGTAACAGTATATTATATACCAAGGAACCAAAGTGAATTTTTGATCCCTTGGGTGAAGTTTGTTGCTCGAGGGCCCTTTGGGCCCAAATCTCCAAATCAAAAATGCACTTTGGTCCCTTGGTATATAATATACTGTTATATACATTCCTTGGTACTGAATTTTTAATATTTTGATGATTTCAGAGGGCCTTCAAAACATTTTACAGTGAAGCTGTGAGCTGACCACTTCTTTAGTGTATTAAGTGAAGCTTATAGAGCAAATCCATATTGATATTGGACTCGTGTTAGGTGCTTAGAGTGTCGCATATAGGCTAAATCGAAGAAATATGTAAAATTTCTCTGATCTGATTTGATTCCCTCAGTACACCCTGTATATGTACAATGTGACGTTTTTGACTTTTCTATATTCGTAATCAACGGTTCAAGAGGAAGAGTTTAAGACCATCACCGCAACTATAGCATGAAGGATTCTCGAGAAATCTCATTTTGAAATTTTTTTGTCACATCGACATTTTAGTTTTTTGAGTCAAGTGGCCATGGAGCTTTTACGACAATGCCTCTCGCGTCCAGAAGCTCTATCTCGAAAACCATAGGTCGCAGAGAGGTCATTTAAAAACTATTCCATAGGGAATTTCATTGCGGTTTCAAAATGCCCATTTACATCTTTTGCTGTCAGATGACCCAAAATTGAGATATTCGGCAAAAATCACGCTGGGCACTTCTTGTTGATGATGGCGACATGACGCCGACATTTCCGAAAGGGGGGAAACCAGTATGTCAAAACCTAAGCTACACAGATCGTTTTAAGCTAGTTTCCAGCCAGGAAACAATTATTTCCTTGTTGAGCTGATTTTTGCTCCCTGGCGCCTGGGCTATGATGAAACCTACGTTCGACGAAATGCCAGCAGTACTTGAAATACGGTGATCGAAAGCATCTGCTATGTATGGAACACAATATACATGACTGGAACAGTTTTGAAGAGTTTCTGTTGAATTTAGTGGAAAAATCTGTGTTGAAAGATGAAACAGTCGACTTAACCTAAACAAAAATATTGACAGCTCATGTCATGCATTTTGACTGTGACGCAGGGTGGTTTAGTAACAAGCAATGGCACTACACCCTGACGTGCAAATACCCTAGTGCTCTAGCTTTCTCTCTCTCTATACCCTCTCGCTCAATGACTTGGCTTTCGTCACTCTCTGGGTGACCAGATCCAGGTCTCTCTAGGAATAAAATGAGTACTGTCAACCGAACTGCCAATGACATCAAATAATGGCAACAATAAATCAGCATGGCGGGAAAAAAAATTTAAATCGCGAATGGATACAATTGTTACAACCGTTTTTCTCATAGTGTTAGCCTTTCAGTTGA
The DNA here is from genome assembly GCA_949128115.1 of Anaspis maculata. Lineage (NCBI taxonomy): Eukaryota > Metazoa > Arthropoda > Insecta > Coleoptera > Scraptiidae > Anaspis > Anaspis maculata. The sequence goes on from OX421962.1 coordinate 74,867,078, forward strand.
GAGATATATCAGGAAGATAACTTGCATATATTTTCAAACTGGAATGCAATAAACACGAGAAAAAATGGATTTGATGAAATGAATTCAAATATTTACTAGAGCCATCGTGGAGCTCACATGGTTTTACATTCGATCTTATTCATTCAATTAGTATTATTGGGACTCAAACGATTGGAACAACAATAAATGACAGCTTCTAAGAGATTTTAAGTCCCGAGTTACACTTCAAAAGTGATTTGAAGTCGAAGGCATCAAAATCCTGCAAATAAGGTCACTTTTGGTTTGCGCCTGAGATTGACCCGAGTGACGTCGTAGGTTGAATTTTTTTTCCAAGGCTAGCGAAAAAATGAACGCGTCTGTTTCACGATATGAATAGTTAGATTAGAAACTCAATCAAAATCAGTAAATTTTTCCCAGTAGGTACCTTTATGTATAATAATGTTACGAGCGGCGATCTTGTACATATAGGTAAACACTCGATGTTTCTCGATCTTTCCACCATTAGATCGCAGTGTAGAAGTCTGGAGCGATCTCGTGCATTCCAGAGCGTTCTTGTATGTGAACCCAATGGAGACTTGAACGTTCGATCAAGGCACATCAGTCCACTTTGGCGGAGGCGCAGATTCCAGAACACACGGAAAGCATACGGGTAACGTGTGCGATTATTCAGGAATGATCTAGAAACCGCATATGCCAGACCACCATGGAATTCTCTGGAAGTAGACAGAAAACTCGAGAACGCTGTTCGGAGGCCTTATATAAGGCATCAGTCGGGAGCTCGCGGCAGTAATGAATTAGATAGCGAGTGATAACAAGCGAAGTACCTGCGACATAATTCCAAGCGATAATTGTTGGCATTTATTGTAGTAGTAGTACGCAGAAATAAACAGTGTGTGTTTTAAAAGTTCGTCTCAATTATATTCGAACCCGTACGCGAAATATCGTAACATCTGGTGTCAGTAAGCGGTATAATTGAGAGTAATTGGGCCTGCGACTACAGGACGTTCGGAACATTCGTGATTTGGTAAATGCCGGAGACGAGAAGCATGTCGAAGACAGGAGTCGAAGACGCTTTGGCGAACATGATGGCGATGATGCAGGAGCAAAAGACGGAACGCCAGGCGGAAAAAGAAGAACTAAAAACTCTTTTTCTGGCACAAGAAAGTAAACGCGTCGAAGAGAAACAAGTGTTGAAGAGGGAGAAGAAACGCGTCGAAGAGCGACGGGAAGACAAAGAAGAATTGAGAAACCTGCTAGAAGAACAGGAAAGGAAACGCCTGGAGGAAAGGGAGGAAATATTAGCCGTTGTGGAACAACAAACGCGGTATTTCGACGGCAGTGTAAACAAGCTGGAAGAGAAAATGGTTGCGATGGTAGAAAAAGAGGTGGAAGCGGTGAAGGCCAACATGACGAAGCTGGAGCAACAGGTTCAGAAAACCGCCGCCAGTGCTGCGATGGTCAGTTCAGCGGGTGTCCAACGTGTGAAGCTGCCAAATTTCGATGGGAAAAGCCCATGGACTACCTATAAGAGGCAGTTCGATGCCGCTGCCGAAGCAAACGGATAGAGCGACGATGAGAGAGCTACAGCTTTAGTCCTGGCTCTCAGAGGTCCAGCGTTGGAGCTGCTCCAGACGATTCCTGAAAGTGAGCAGAAGGACTTTGCCAAGCTGACGAGGGTCCTTGAGCTTCGGTATGGGGACAATCATGTGCGGCAGATCCATCAAACTCAGCTGAAGGCCAGAACACAAAAGAGCGGAGAAAGCCTTCAGGAATTCGAATCCGAAGTCCTGAGGCTGGTTCACCTGGCCTATCCAGCTCATCCAGCGGATGTTTTGGCCGACATCGCCAAGGAAACTTTCATGGGCGGAATAAAAGATCCAGAATTGCGTCAGATGGTCATGATCAGCAATCCAGCCAACATCAGCGACGCACTCATCCAAGCTATTCGCATCGGGGCTGCTAAGGATGCTTCGCGCCCTCATCGTCTTAGGGAGGTGAAATCTTCCGAGAAATCTGTGAAGGAGATGTTTGAGGAACTCAAACAGGAACTTCTCAGCGCTATGTCTCGGAACAGACCCCAAAGCGAGCCACGAGCTGGAGGAAGACCGCGTTGCTTCGGCTGTAGAAAACCGGGACATCTGCTTCGGGACTGCAGGCAAAGGTCGAGTTCAAGTGACCGTTCCACACCGGGATGGAGAGCTATCAGCCCAGGAAAACTAATTCCAGCTAGCGCTAAGGGGCGCACGCTGGCTGGCAGTCCTCAATGCCCCAGGAGTTACTCCGTCTCACTGCTGCAGAAGTCACCCAATAGCCTTCTTCTCGGTGGAAAGCTTGACGAGGACGATTGCGTGTTCGTAATCGATACGGGAGCCACGAAGTCAATCGTTCGACGAGAAATTCTTCGAAAGCAACGCATTGTGCCACTGAGGGACGGCGCTCGTTTGACTACAGCTACCGGAGAGTCTGCTACATTGCACGGAGAGGCTGAAGTAAGCATTCGCTTCGGACGATTTCTTCTGCGAGAAAAGTTCCTGGTCGCTGACATTGTTGACGACTTCATACTTGGCCTGGACTTGATGGATAAATACGGATTCATCCTGGATGTTGGACAGCGGACGTTGAAAATCGGAAACGAGGAATTGGCGCTTAGAACATCCATGAAGGTCGCTGAAGAAATCCGCCTACTTTCGGCTGAAACCGTTTGTGTAGCCGCCAACTCCGAGAAAATCGTGTGGGCAACACTGAACGGACAACCTGGAGGACATGTCGCCGGCATTGCTGAACCCGACACAGCTGCCAGCTGCATCATGGCTAAGACATTGATTAACATGGACAAGACAAAAATCCCGATCAGAGTCATTAACCCGAACAAGACGAGCAAAACAATCAAAGAAGGAGAGACCCTGGGCAAGTGTGAACCCGTAGAGTGGATCTCACGTTGTGAAGACATATCGACAAAGGCTGCGACTCCCAAGCTCTTAGAGAAAAAGCTAGTGGAGATGTTCTCGCCTGACTGAAAACATCTGAGTGGCAAGGAGAAGGAGCTTGCGACGCAATTCATCCAGGAAGAAGCTGCAGCCTTTGCCATGGAAGGTAACCCTACCGGAAGGACCAACGTGATCCAACATCGGATTAACACTGAGAACGCCGCACCGATCCGACAGGCTCCCCGGCGCCTACCATTGGCGAAGCAAGAAGAGGTGTCGAAGCTCTTGAAAAACATGTTGGATGAAGGCGTGATCGAAGAATCGACGAGCCCATGGTCTTCACCGGTTGTTTTGGTCACGAAGAAAGACGGTAGTACACGATTTTGCGTAGACTACCGCAAACTCAATGATGTGACGAAGGAAGACAGCTATCCACTTCCTCGGATTGACGACACTTTAAGCACGCTGTCTGGATCGAGATGGTTTTCGACGCTTGACCTGAAGAGTGGTTACTGGCAAGTGGGACTCCACAACGACGACAAAGAGAAGACGGCGTTTTCCGCTGGGAGCGGCCTTTATCAGTTTACTGTAATGCCGTTTGGACTTTGCAACGCACCTGCCACGTTTGAACGTCTAATGGAGTGCGTCTTGCGAGGTCTTACGTGGGAAACTTGCCTAGTCTACCTCGACGACGTGATGGTCATCGGTCGAACCTTCGAGGAGCACCTGAAGAACCTCCGGGAGGTAATTCGACGTCTTCGAGGTGCACATCTCAAGCTCAACCCAAAGAAATGCGTGCTCTTCCAGAAGCAAGTCAAATTTTTGGGGCACGTAGTGTCGTCGGAAGGAATCGAAACCGATCCAGCGAAATTGGATGCTGTACGAGAATGGCCACGACCGAGAAATCAGCATGAAGTCAGAAGTTTCTTGGGCTTATGCACCTACTACAGACGATTTGTAGAAAAGTTCGCTGACATTGCTAAGCCTTTACACAAACTGACTGAAGACCGTGCGCCATTCCTGTGGACCAAGGAGTGCGAAAACTCATTCAAGACTCTGAAGATTGCATTGTGTTCGAGTCCCATCCTGGCATATCCTCAACTGCATGGACAATACATCTTGGACACTGATGCCAGCAACACCGGAATTTGAGCAGTGCTGTCACAACACCAGCAGGGCCTAGAGCGAGTAGTGGAGTACTACAGCAAGGTGTTGTCTAAGCCTGAAAGGAACTACTGCGTGACGCGTAGGGAGCTACTGGCCATAGTGAAAGCTGTCGATCACTTTCACCAGTACCTCTATGGCCGGAAATTTTTGGTGAGGACTGACCACGCTGCCCTGAAATGGCTACTGCAGTTGAAGAATCCCGAGGGACAGTTGGCACGGAGGATCGAGAAACTGCAACAATATGACTTCAAGGTCCAACACCGCCCTGGAAGAAGTCATGGCAACGCGGATGCTCTTTCTCGAAGACCATGCAACGAAGATTGTAAACACTGCAAGAGGGTAGACCAGCAGAATGGGAACGTCGAAGTCAAGGCAATCGTTTTCGACACCCCGAGAAATTGGACTACGGCTGAGCTCAAGAAGGAGCAGCGTGAGGACCCAGCCATCGGTACGCTTGCTGAAAGGAAAGAACTTGGCCAAGACAGACCGGAATGGGCCGAGATATCTGGTGAAGGGCCCGAATCCAAGGCTCTTTGGGCTCAGTGGAATTCTCTGAGGATAGAGAATGGGCTGCTGAAAAGAGTCTGGGAGAGTCCTGATGGAAAAAAGGAGATGGTTCAACTGGTGCTTCCCAAGATGAGAGTGAGAGAGGTCCTGAAGGAGATGCACGATGGCGTCACTGGAGGGCACCTTGGTGTGAACAAGACGTTGGCCAAGGTGCGCGAGCGGTTCTACTGGGTGAACTGCCGGAACGACGTGGAAACATGGTGTCGCCAGTGCGAGGTTTGTGCGGCCAGCAAAGGACCAAGAACTCGCAGCCGAGGGGAGCTGAAGACGTACAATGTTGGAGCGCCTTTTGAACGCATCGCGATCGATGTGGCTGGCCCGTTCCCGACAACGGAAGATGGCAACAAATACATCCTGGTTGTAATGGACTACTTCAGCAAGTGGCCGGAAGCGTACGCCCTGCCCAACCAAGAGGCTTCTACAGTGGCAAGGGTGCTGGTGGACAATCTGATAAGCCGCTTCGGAGTACCTCTGGAGCTACACTCAGACCAGGGACGAAACTTCGAGTCCAACGTGTTCCAAGGTATCTGTACTCTACTCGGAATACAGAAGACCAGGACGACGCCCCTTCACCCACGGTCCGACGGAATGGTTGAACGGTTCAACCGGACGATGGAGCAGCACCTGTCAAAGGTCGTCGACGAGCATCAGCGAGACTGGGATCGTCATCTGCCGATTTTTCTGATGGCGTATCGCGCTGCCATTCACGACACCACAGGGGAAACACCAGCACGTGTTCTTTTTGGCCGAGAGCTTCGCCTCCCCTGCGATTTGCAATTTGGCACGCCGGAGAATGATCCGAAAGACATCCCCGAATACGTCGACGACCTGAGGCAAAGAATGTGTGACATCCACGAGTTGGTTCGAAACCGGATTCGAATCGCGACCGACCGAATGAAGACCGTTAGGACTTGAAGGCGAACTCCACGGGATTTCAGGCTGGTGACTTGGTCTGGTTGTACAATCCTCAACGAAAGAAGGGAAGGTCTCCGAAGTTGCATCCGTCGTGGGAAGGGCCGTACACGGTAGTCAAGAGGATCAATGACGTCATGTACAGAATCCAGCGAGCCCCGAGAGCCAAGATGGAAGTTGTCCACCTTGATCGCCTTGCACGTTACTCCGGGAGTAACGATGAGCCCATTCGGGACGAACAGGCTTAAGAGGGGGGCAGTGTTACGAGCGGCGATCGTGTACATATAGGTAAACACTCGATGTTTCTCGATCTTTCCACCATTAGATCGCAGTGTAGAAGTCAGGAGCGATCTCGTGCATTCCAGAGCGTTCTTGTATGTGAACCCAATGGAGACTTGAACGTTCGATCAAGGCACATCAGTCCACTTTGGCGGAGGCGCAGATTCCATCACAGACAACACACGGAAAGCATACGGGTAACGTGTGCGATTATTCAGGAATGATCTAGAAACCGCATATGCCAGACCACCATGGAATTCTCTGGAAGTAGACAGAAAACTCGAGAACGCTGTTCGGAGGCCTTATATAAGGCATCAGTCGGGAGCTCGCGGCAGTAATGAATTAGATAGCGAGTGATAACAAGCGAAGTACCTGCGACATAATTCCAAGCGATAATTGTTGGCATTTATTGTAGTAGTAGTAGTACGCAGAAATAAACAGTGTGTGTTTTAAAAGTTCGTCTCAATTATATTCGAACCCGTACGCGAAATATCGTAACAATAATATGGACCTTAAATTTCAGGCAAAGTTATCTAGAGATGAAAACGATACCGGATTACCGACCCTAACTTCGAGGCAGCCTACGTTACGGAGAACTTGAGACTTTAAATTCAAAGTCTACTTCAAATTTGAATTGATAACAATCGCGGCGGCTCCTCACCTTATTCGTGTAAGGTGTAGGGTGTAGGCTTTCTGAATTCCGATCGAACTCACTTGTTTAGTTAAATAAGGCGACTCAGTCAAAAGGATCTGTACAATAACAGTTATATATTATTAAAACAACTTCCGGAAGTTCTAAATAGGTCTGTGTTGCAGGTGTCCTGGATCAGGAGCAGAGACCTACACATTTTGACGTCCGGTCCGGTGACGTTCTCCAGCGACAACAGATTCGAAGCCGTGCCGTCTCCAGCAGGAGATTTCTGGGGATTGCGAATGAGAGGTGTGCACATCTCGGACACGGGCCAGTACGAATGCCAGGTCAACACTGATCCGAAGATGAGCCTCGCCATTAACCTCACAGGTTCGAAACATAATTCCTCTAATTCGCCGTCGCTTGGCCGATCTAATTCGATCTTGGGAAGTTAGTTGTTGTCAATACCACGTTGGGCGTAACAAACGGACGACAATAATAATTATTACGTTCTCTCTACTTGAAAGCAAAGCAGTAACGGCAAAGGACATCCAGAGTTACGACCGAGAGAGGAGCTAGTAGACGCTAAATGCTTTCCGAGCATTCAGCAAAATTTTCACCTTTAACCTAACAGCCTTACGGCTAAATTTCAAGTCCGACTTAACACCGATAGGTACAAATTTTCACGCCATGTCAGAACGATAAATTTTGATTTCGATTCACCTTAGCCATGGCTTCAAATATTGACTAATAGCAGGGAACGTCCTCACACTTATTTTTTGTCTTCCCTTTGCCATGGACTTCTTTCAGATTTAGTGCCAGGGGTTCAAGGGCAATTTGTCGCGGACAATTCGTCGCACGGACATTCCGTCGCGCGGATACTTTGTCGCATGGAAAATTCGTCGCACGGACAATTCGTCGCACAGACAATTCATCGCGCGGAAAATTCGTCGCCCGGACAATTCGTCGCACGTACAATTCGTCGCAAGAGGAACGACAATTCTTGATGCGTGGCCGGACAATTATTAGTCACACGGAACATTCGCAAGAAAACCTAAAAATGAGCATAAAGAAGTCAATAAGGCTCCGGAACGTATAGGGACTTTATACACATGAAAACACAAGGGGACTCAAAAGGGTTCCGAAAAAAAACATAAAAACAAGCGGGCCCAATTGGGCTCCGAATATTACATGAGGACACAAGAGACTCACTAATGCTCCGAAAGTCCAACAACTTGAGAGGGCACAAGGAGGCTTAGTGGAATCCGTAAAGCCACAAAAAAAAACACAAAGGGGCTCTTCAGAGCTCCAAATGATACATGAGGACATAAGAGAGCCAATAGAGCTCCGACGGCCCTGGAAAAATGCAAGGGGACTCAGCAGACTCTCAAACGATATTGAGGACACAAAGGGGCGTAATGGAGCTCTATACAGGGTGTTTCAGTGACCTTGCATAATACTTCGGGAGGTGATTCCTCTCAAGAAAATAAGTCGAAATGTGGGAGTAACATTTTACTTTGAAATGTTTCCTAAGGGAGTTACAGCCCCTCAAAGGTACGAAGTTGAACAAAGTTTTCAATTATTTGCTGAAAAACTGTCAAAAGTAGGAACTTCAAATTTGGTACAGAAGAATTTCTTAACAGTGCAAATGTACATGCAAAGTTCTAAACAAATCTAACCAGTGGCAGCAAAATTAGAGAGGATTGGGATTATGTTGAAAATTATTCATGACACGTCCGTGTTTTTTCTCTTTTACTTCAGAACGATGCATCCTACGGAAAAAATGCAAGAAGAATAAAAGTTTTGGATTGAACAAATCTATCGAAAACATTAAATTTGAAGCTCTTATCTTTGACAGTTTTTGAGCAAATAATTGAAAACTTTGTTGCATTTTGTACCTTTGAGATGCTGTAACTTCCTCAGGGAGCACTTTAGGAAAAAAATTCACTCTTACTTTTCGACTTACTTTTTTGAGAGGAATTACCTCCCAAAGTATTATGCAAGGTCACTGAAACACCCTGTATAACAAAATAAGACAATAAGGGGGCGCACTGTGATACTTTGAAAGTCAAGAAAAAACATAAGTGAGCTAATTAGGGTCCTAAACTGCACTTGAGGACACAAAGGGGCTTGATAGGGCTCCGAACATCACATGAAGACACAAAGTGCCTATTAATGCACCAAAAGTCAGGGAGAATGTGGAGGGCTCAGCAGGGCTTCAAAACACGTTGAAGAAACAGGGGGTCTGATGAAGCTCTGGATAACAAAAAGGAAAATGGAGCTTGCTTGAATTTTGATCCCTGGCTGTAACAAAAACAAGTGAGTATGCCTTCACGTGCGTGAGTCTCAGTAGCGCATTTTCTCAAAGAGGAATATTGTGAACGTAAATAAATTTGGTTGAAGGAGGAACACCATTCCTTGCCCACTTTCTTCATTCGAAACTCATTGTGATATTGTGTTATCAGAATGGGGTACTTGCCAATGAAATAGATTTGAATGAAAATTCTCTCACTCATCAATATATTTTTTTTGTTTTGGGGCGGGAGCTGGGAGCGGCGACTAATCAACAGTAGTCTATTCTTTCCCATTTTTAGTCGGCTATCCATATAGCGAAAGAATTAGATCGCTATGTCTTCGGGTTTATGTTTTCCATTCATCTCTTATTTTGAGAGCAGCGTGTGGGGGTGGCAGCATTCGGCAAAGTTACTGTTGCACAGTTTGAGTTGAGAGTTTCTAAATGTTTAAGGAAATATGACAATCAGTGAAAATTGTGAAAGTTGCATTTTTTTTGTTTGGGGGCGAGAGCTGGAGGCGGCGACTAATCAAAAGTGGCCTCTCTTCCCATTTTTAGTCAGCTATCTATATAGCGGAACAATTAGATCGCTATGTCTTGGAGGTTATGTTTTACATTTATCTCTTACTTTGGGGGCGGCGTATGGGAGCGGCAGAGTTTGGCGAAGAAATTCTTTCACAGTTTGAGTTGGGAGTTTCTGAATGATGTTAACATTAAAATGTAACTCAGTGGAAATTATTGAAAGTTGCACTTTTTTTATTTTGGGGGTGGAAGTTGGAGGCGGCGCCATGTCAAAGGTAGCCTATTCTTTCCCATTTTTAGTTAGCTATCCATATAGCGAAAGAATTAGATCGTTATGTCTTCGGGTTTATGTTTTTCATTTATCTCTCATTTTGAGGGCAGCGTGTGGGGGCGGCAGCATTCGGCAAAGTAACTGTTGCACAGTTTGAGTTGGGAGTTTCTAAATGAGAGGGAAATATGACAATCAGTGAAATTTGTGAAAGTTGCATTTTTGTTTGTTTGGAGGCGGCAGCTGGAGGCGGCGGCTAATTAAAAGTGGCCTATATTTTTCCAATTTCAGTCAGCTATCAATATAGTGGAAGAATTAGATCGCTATGTCTTCAGGTTCATGCTTTACATTTATCTCTCACTTTGGGGGCGGCGTGTGGGAGCGGCAGAGTTTGGCAAAGAAATTCTTGCACAGTTTGAGTAAAGAGTTTCTAAATGCTTGAGGTAACATTAACAGCTAAATCAGTGAAAATTGTTGAAAGTTCCACTTTTTTTCTTTTGGGGGCGGAAGCTGGAGGCGGCGCCTATTCAAAAGTAGCCTATCCTTTTCCATTTTTAGTCAGCTATCCGTATAGCGAAAAACTCAGATCGCTATGTCTTTGGGTTCATGTTTTCCATTTATCTCTTACTTTGGGGGCGGCGTGTGGGAGCGGCAGCGTTCGGCTGAGCAAATGTTGCACAATTTGAGTTAGCAGTTCCTAAATGTTTAAGGAAACATCTCAATCAGTAACATTTGTAAAAGTTGCACTTTTTATCGTTTGGGAGCGGAATCTGGGGGCGGCGACTAACCAAAAGTAGCCTATCTTTTCCCATTTTTAGTCAGCTATTTATATACCGAAAGAATCAGATCGCTATGTCTTCGGGTTTATGTTGTCGGCGGCTTATATTGAAGACGGAATGTTTCTTGGCTTACATTTATAAGTGGCAACTATGTATTATTCAAAAAATGAGAACACCAGAGCATCAGGTCTGGTAGAAAGTGCAATATTATGTTATTTCAAGTTTATCGGGGGCGGTTTTCTCTATCTTGGCGGCGCAATATAGAGATCCAATATAGCCTAGCCCTCCTTTGGGAGTGGCAGCTATGTAACAGCGAAAAAATTAGAAAGCTAGGTCGTCTGGTTTGGGAGGAGTTCGAGGAACGGACGGACGGACGGACGGACGGACGGACGGACGGACGGACGGACGGACAAAGCGGTTGCAATAGCGATTTTCATCAAGATGGAAAATGCGCTAAAAACATAAAGGGGCTAATTGGGGCTCCAAACTACACTTTCGGACTTGAGAGCCGATAGGGCTACGAATATCACATGAAAACACAAGGAACTTACTAATGCTCCAAAAGACACAGAAAGGTGAGGGGGCTCAGCGGGGCCTCAAAAGACGTTGAGGAAAGAAGGTGGCCCTCGGAGGGAAGGGACACTAGGGCCTTTAACAACGCAAGAAGGCACAAGGGGCTCATTGGAACTGTAAAAGCTACAAAAAAAAAGAAGGCTCATCAGGGCTCCAAGCTCCAAACGATACATTAGGGCATAAGGGGTCCGATAGACCCCCGTAAGCCACGGAAAAATGCTAGAGGGCTCAGCAGAGGTTGGAGAGGGGTTGCAAGTGCGTTGGTTTATGCTTCTGAGCCACCCAGTCAAATCCAGGGCTCAGCAGGGCTTCAAAAGACATTGAAGAAAAACGGGGGCCCTTGGAGGGCCACTAGGGTTTCCTACAACGCAAGAAGGCACAAAAGGGCTCACTAGAACTTTGAAACTTCAAAAAATAAGGGAGCTCATCAGGGCTTCAAACGATACATGGGGGTACAAGGGGGCCCGATAAAACTCCGTATAAGCTACGGGAAAATGCTAGGGTGCTCAGCAGGGCATCAAAAGAAGTTGAAGAGAAAAGGGGGCCTTTAGAAGGTTACTGATGTCTCTAACAACGCAAGGAGACACAAGGGGGCTCGCTGGAGTTTCAAAGATACGAAAAAAAAGAAGGCTCATGAGGACACAAGGGGGGAGATAAGAGCTCCGTGAGCCACGGATGATTGGTATGGGGCTTAACAGAGCTTCAAAAGATGTTGAAAAGACAAGGGGGCTCTTGGAAGATGACTAGGACAACAAGGGGGCTCACTGGAATTCTAAAAGCTACAAAAAACATAAGGGAGTTCATCAGGGCTCCAAACGATACACAAGGGCGAAGGGGTCCCGATAGAGCTCCGTAAGCCACGGAGAACTGCTAGGGAGCTCAACAGGATTTCAAATGATATTAGCGACACGGGGAGGCCCGACGGAGCTGTGTTCAACAAAAAGAGGCAAAAAGGGCTCACTGGTACTCTGAAAACCATGAAAAAACATGACGGGGCTAATTACAGCTACACTTGCAGACGAAAGGGGGACCAACAAGGGTCGGAATATTACTCATGTTACTCATTGTGTCTTCACAGACACAACAAACTCACTAATAGAAGGTATAATATTGAAATAATCTTGAAACTATACCACAATTTTTCAATTTTTCAATTTTTCAAAATTTCTCCAAAAAAGAAAATATTTTAAATGTTATACAAACCCTGACGATGCCGAAAGGCGAAACCGGTTGGTAAAAGAAAAATAGGAAAATTGTGGTGTAGTTTCAAGATTATTTCAATATTATACCTTCTACTTTATACAACACCACTTCAAGACCAATGGATTTTTACTTATTTAAACTCACTAATGCTCCGACTGATAGGGCTCCGAATGACATGACGGAACAAGGGTGCTTATACCGATCCGAAAGTAACGGAAAATACAAGGAGACACAGCAGGGCTTCAAATTACATTAAAGATACAAAAAGGGGGCCCAACAAAGCTCTGGACAACACAAGATGGTAAAAGAGGGCTCAATTGAATTTTAAATGCCAAGAAACACATAAGGGGGCTCATTAGGGGTTCCAAATTACACTTGTGGACACAAAAGAGCCCGATAGGAGGCTGAATATCACATGGAGGTACAAGGGGTTCACGAGGGGGATCACTAATGCTTCGAAGCCTCGGAAAAATTAAATAGTCCGGTGGATTAGCGCCTAAACTATGCATTTTGTGATAAAGCAAAGGGCTTCTGGATTTATATTCTTGAGGCTGAACTTGACAATTCCAGAAATGGCGCCAACGAGTTTGGTGTGGCAGGTGACCTCAGGAGCCATCCAGAGCTGTGAAAGAACCAAAATCTTCCATGTTCCTCGAAAGCACTCAAATACATGATACTTCGATGCGCTGATACCCTATGGGGAGGAATTGACAAAATATGTCGATGCTTATCACGTAAGGGGGCTGAGGAGAAGGCATTTTTGTCTTTGAAGGCGATTTATGGTTTTCAACAATCCTGAATGAATATGAAGAAGTTTGGTATCATTTTCGACTAAAATCGACGTTCTGAGTTCGAATAAAGTGTTCAAATCACGTTTAAAACATGTTTGAACAAGTTTATGTGAAAAAACACGCTTTTTTGATATTCAACTTTAACCTCATGGTTTTCACTCCTCGCCACAGGCATTCCATTTATTCTTGCATATTCAGTTACTTTCAACTTTTCTTCGATTGAGAAAGATGCATTAGATATGCTTCTCATCTTTACAAGCTCATAAAAGTGTCTGGTCGCGAGGGCAGTTTTGCGTCAACACGGCACCTGATAAGTGACGCATGCTTCACTTTAAAAACGTGTTGCGTCATAAATAGAGGCTCTATTGTACGGTTTTCAACTTTGTCTTGCAGAGGAAGAATTGTTCCTCCTTGTAAAAGCAACAAACATGATATCGAAGCTGTATCGCATGCACAATATGACTTTTTGTGTGAAAGTGCGTCAATTACAGTGTTCAAAGTTGACATAAAATAACTTTCGGAACAAATCCTTCTAATCATCTTGTAAAAACAAAAAACATATCCAGTGTATGTTTTTCATTATTAAGAGACCTGTGACTAATACAATATTCAGCAATTTCGATTCCAGATGTCTTCGAAAATTATTAAACCTGCAGTGAAAACTTTGATATTTTCCCTGATTTTTTTTCCGAATCGAGATACCGAGTGATGCGATCCAAGGGTACATCGATACTGCATTTTGGGTTAGGGCAACGAATTTTTTTATGTGTGAACCTTATACCAATAAACATGATTTGACCCGCAGCACCTGAAATTTCGTCAATAAGAAGGCGAATGGGGACCCTTCAAACTTTGAAGATGGAAGAACCTGGCTAGCCTGGAGAACCCTGGTAGAAAAGTGCCCATGGACACATTTTGGAACACATATGTGCCCCATGGCATTGCTTACCATGGGGATGTGCCCAATGTAACCATGTGCACCATAGATGTGCTCAACGTTCCCATGATGTGCATCATTCAGATGTGCTCAACGTTCCCATGTGCGTCATGAGGATATATGCTCAAAATACAGGAGGATCTGCCCAACCAACCATAGTCACATCCCCATGAATACATTGAGCACATCCCCATGGTGCACATGGATACGTTGAGCACATCCTCATAGTGCACATGAGTCATCATCACATCCACATCAAATAGCACCCCTAAGGTATTATAGGTATATGTAATAGCCTACCTGGAGGCTGTGAACAATCTGTAACACCCTGTTACCTACAGGCTGTAAACAATCTGTAACACCCTGTACATGAAAAGAGGCAAAAAATTATAGATAGCTAACTAATATTTTGGAATCTTCATGAAAATTGACTATGGAAAGAATTTTTTTGAGATCATTGCAAAGAGAAAGGCCCCAAGAAAAGGGTTGTAATGGCGCGGAACACCCTGTATATTATGGAATTGATGATTGGTAATGAACAAGAACAGAAATCAAAATAAAAGTGTCGCGAAATGTATAAAATGCTCACTGCTTCATCAAACCAAAAGAAAAATCAATTCTTCCTCAAGAACACGCCATCGACATGCTTGATTTCCATACTTACTCCACAAGCAACACAAATAGGACTGCTTCCAACAAGAAAGGCTGCAACACGATACAAATCAATTATTTGTGATCGTTTTCGAGCTTTTAAATAACAGCAACAAAATTTTTGTTCTTCCATACTTACGGATGGCTCCTGAGGTCGCCTGCCACACTAAACTCGTTGGCGCCAATTCTGGAATTGTCAAGTTGAATCTCAAGGACGTAAATCCAGAATCCCCTTGCTTTATCACAAAATGCATAGTTTAGGCATTTTTTGGCGCTAATCCACCGGACTAAAAGGGAGCCCAACAGAGCAATTGATATTAAAGAAACAAGGGGGCCTACTAGAGCTCTGTATAACAATATAGGCTTATTGAGTCGTCTTTTCTCTGGAAGCTCATCAGCTCTTGGGCTTATCAGGGTTTTTATTACACTTCCAAGACACAAGCGGGGGTGGGTAGGGTTCCGAACATGGCATGATAGCTCAACGCTGCTTGCTGCTTTGGAAGTCACAGGAAATGCAAGGGGGCATGGCAGGGCTTCAAATCACACTGAAAACAGAATAGGGGGGCCCAGTAGGGCTCTTGATAACACAAGCTTTCAAAATGGGGCTTACTGGAGCCCTGAAAGCCATGAAAATATAATGGGTCTCATATAATTAGGGCTCAAAATTACACTTGAGGATGTAAGGGGTCCGACAGGGCTCCAAATACTGCGTGAAGATGTAAGGGGCTTACTAGTGATCCGGAAGCCACGGAAAAATGTAAGGGAGCTCAGCAGAGCTTTAAACAGAAAAAATACAAGGGGACTCATCGGGATAGGGCTCCGACTATGACATCGAGACACAAAGGTCTTACTGCTACGACAGTCACCGAGAAATGTAAGGGGCTCACCAGGGCTTCAAACTGCACTAAAGACACAAGGAAGCCCAATGGAGCACTAGATAGCACAAGAAGGCAACAGGGGGGCTTGCTGGGACTCTGGTAGTCATGAAAAAACCTAAGGGACTAATCAGACCTCCAAACCTCACTTGCGGACACAAAGGGCTAGATAGGGCTCCGAATATCACATGAAGGCAAAGGGATCTTACTAGAGTTCCGGAAGCTCGGTGCACTACTAGAAATGCGCGGAGTAATGCAAGGGGACTCACTAGAGGTTCAAATAAGACATTGAAAAGAACAGGGGTGTCCTAAAGGGTTTGAAATAATTCAGTAAGGTATGAGCCCTCCGAGGCGCTCACTAGAACTCTAAAAGCAGGAGAAAACACAGAACGGGCTAGTTAAGCTAAGGCAAAGGGCAAAACAAAATTTTGCAACGAATTGTCCGGGCGACGAATTGTCCGTGTGACGAATTGTCCGCGCGACGAATTGTCCGGTCACGAGTGCCAGGAGAAAGCTACAAATCGACGTGAAAGCTTGATATTTTTTTGACGTTTGAATTTGACCTCGAAAACATTATTTCGTTCGTTATAGCTGTATTACACTACACAATTTCTTGTACAATTTCTTGAACCATCTGCCAAAATAGTGTCAAATAACAATGAACTTGATTGTTGATTTGAGAGATTGTACAAGAAATTGAACAAGAAATTGTGTAGTGTGATACAGCTTTTTAAAGGAGACCACAACACAAAAATCGAGTCAATATTTTATTTGGCTAACTTATGGGGAAGGTAGTTTAAGAGTATACGGAACAAATCTAAGTTTTCTATACGAGTCCGATCAACGTTTTGAGAATATTATCGTGACATCACTTGGGAACATGTTTTCACCTAGATTTTCACCTCCGATTTTCACATATCACGTTCCCATGGTCTTGTTATTGCTGTTGTCGTTTTGACAAACGTCATTGTCTTCAAACAATCAGTAATAATCATGGCAGGCTTGAAACCGTCATCGTCTCATCGGCAACGGAATCAGGTACAGGTATGCCCGTGAGTAGCTATAGGTAGCCCGTGAATTTTTTCTCCTATGATGTCATTGTGCTTCTTAATTACTTATAACCGCAGCGCCCGCCACGAGATAAGTAAATTTACAAGACCTAATGCAATCGTTCTAGTTTTTTCAACTCTTTCATCTGAGACCAACTTGTATTTTGTGTTGTGGTCTCCTTCAACAAATGGACATAATTATGTAACTCAATTAAACAAAAAACTAAACACTCTTCAAAAAAAAGGTTTGTCTGTTAGGTAAAAATTTTTGTCATTCGAAAATGAAGATTCCAGTATAAGCTCAACCCTAGCTTAAAATTGGGCAATAAATAGTTCATAATTGTGATGAATAGGCCCAAAGTATTGTGAAACATGTTGTATTGAACACACGGCACTGAAGAGAATAAGAATTATTTCGCTTGTTGCATCGCTGAGTGTAACTTTCCTACAGGGCGTTTATAAAGAGCTTTATGTAATTGTATTTCCTTTCCAGTTTCAGGTGTGCGAAAGTCGGAAAGCACTAATTCAAAATGGGTTGGTCGAGCTCTAATAAAAGGTCCGAGCGAAGTTTACGTTCGAGATGGGTCCCAAGTGACCTTCACATGTGAAATATCGCCCTTATCTGTGGCATCTCTGCAATCTGGAGCGCCGTACGGAGGACGAGGGGTTGGCAGAGGAAGAGAAGTATTCATGATCGCCGCCGCCGCCGCCGCCGCCAAACCACGGGTGCGATGGCTGCACGACAACAAAGAACTTTTCTTTGAAGTTAGCATTCTTGTCGCAACTTTTTTAATAAGTTCAATATTAAAGAGGAATGTGCCAGTAGTGCGCTCCCCTTGGCGACTTCATTTTGAAATTTCGTATGTGTGCGCGCGTGATATTTGAAATTAAACAAGTGGTATTTTGCAAATATCTGCACGCAGTAAATCTCGTTGCTGGCAGTGGAGTCGTCGGGGAATCGCTGATTTCCCAAATTAAATTAAATAATTCAGGATCGGCCCTTCCAATTCCCTAATTACTCTCGCATTTGCAGGAGGACCAGCAGAAGGAAGCCCGAATTTCCATAGACACCCATTATGGGGAGGCGAACTGGAAAGTGACTAGCATGCTCAAATTTTCAAAGACTCTGTGGGAAGACAGCGGACAATATACTTGCCTGCAAATGTCAGTGAAGCCGGATTCGGTCACATTGTTCGTAGTAGAAGGTGAGTTTTTCTGCTATGGTTCCTTGTCAGTTTTTAATTCGGTTTTAAATGGAATGAATTGTTTTCAATGATTCCTACTTTGCTTTACCAGTCACAAGCATTATTTTGCCAGTATTGCCAATTATTTCCCGCGAAAAACTGAAATGCACCGTATTTTAAAATAATAAATTAACGTCGGTGTATGCATGTCGCGCGTTTTATATTTCATGTCTCTGCGTTCGATGCATTTCTTCGCACGCGAATTATTTAAACAAAAACCACCAAGTTACACAATTTTCGCGTCAATTTCTGAAATCCCTTGAATTCAATTATGTATCAAAATAATTGGGAGGAAGGGCTTCTCTTTTTTACTCGTGGAGAAGCCCCCCAATGACGTGGACACTCTAGTCTATTTTACCACATTTTTCCTTTTTTTCTCGCTTGGCTGGCATAGAAAAGGGCGAGATCTTACTTTCGTTCAAAAATTGACGAAAGGCTGATGGCGCCTCCATCAAGTCTCCCCACTTAATTAGCGCGCGCTCGATCGCCGCCTACGTCACAGCCTGTTACATGCACTTTGCGCAATTCATCTATTTCGGACTCAATTTCAAGTCCGACTTGCAACCGCTGCAAGGTTGCACCATCAAACGTGGAAAAAATATGTCCTAAAACAGTTCCATGGCAAAAGGGATGACGAAAAGATGGGTGAAGACGTTTCCTGCATTTGGTCAGGATTCGAAACTCATGGCTTATATAGAAACTTGAATTTAAAACGTTCTGGCATTTAGACATGACAATGAACTCATCACAACACATTCCTTATGGAGAGGGAGCTGGTGCCTCGAAACTCACCTCATAAGGTACATGATTTTAACTCTGTAGGTCTAATGTGCGTTGATAAGGTTGTTAAAGGAAACCACAACACAAAATACAAGTTGGTCTCAGATGGAAGAGTTGAAAAAACTTGAACGATTGCATAGGGTCTTGTAAATTTACTTATTTCGTGGCGGGCGCTGCGGTTATAATTAAGAACGACAATGACGTCAGAGGGGCAAATTTTCACGAGCTACCTATAGCTACTCACGGGAACACCTGTACCTGATTCCGTTGCCGATTAGACGACGACGGTCTCAAGCCTGCCATAATCATTAGGTACTGATTCTTTGATGACAATGACGTTTGTCAAAACGACAACAGCAATAACAAGACCATGGGAACGTGATAGGTGAAAATCGGAGGTGGGAATCTAGGTAAAAGCATCTTTCCAAGTGACGTCACGATAATATTTTCAGAACGTTTTATCGGCTAATCGGACTATAAAAAACTTAGATTTGTTCCGTATACTCTTAAACTACATTCCCCATAAGTTAGTCAGATAAAATATAGACTCGATTTTTGTTTTGTGGTCTCCTTTAAAAATTTATTTGTCTTACATGTCAGACCGGGGGCTTTAGGCTGGTATAGGCTTGTCAATTTTCGAAAAATGTCAAAAATTTATACATAATTATATATACTTTATATATAATTTATGTGTCATAAGACACTCGTGAAACCAACGTGCTTTTGTGTGGAAACATTCCCTTAATCAAAAATCGGGCCATAAGACAATTAGTTTGAAATTTTCAAAAAAGGCCAAAATTTACCTTCTCCTGGAGACTTCTCCCTTAGCATAATTTCAGGAATAAAACACGATTCTCACATGATTTTTCATGTGCAACAACTAAAATTTTTTCTCAAATCGTACACCCTGTATTTTACCATAGAAATCGATTCCGTTTCTCATCCTGATTACAAACTATATCACACTTGGTGAGTAAGTCAACAAAACGCCTGTAAAAAAAATTGATGAATTTTGTTTTCTTTTTGAAAATTTCAAACTAATCTTATGGACCGAAAGCCCCCAAAAATTTTGTCTTACGACCAGATTTTCGATCAAAGGGATGTGCCCACACAAAATCCAGTTGGTTTTATTCATGTACCTCATGACGTAAATTTTTGGCCATTTTTTCGAAAACTGACAGGCTCATACCAGTCTAAATCCCTCGGTCTGACATGTAAGACAAAGCAATTTTGACCAACCTTATCAACGCACATTAGACCTACAGGGTTAAAATCATGTACCTTACGACGTAAGTTCTTAGGCACCAGCCCCCTGTCCATTATGGCATTTGGCTCCTCGGGGAATTTGGCTCAAACAATATGTTGTAGCCCTTGTTGAGGTGATCAAACTTTATCATTGCACAAATCCTCTGAACTGGTTCATCCTTCAGAGGGGGTGGATTGCCGGTGGTCAAGGAACTGATTTATGGCAATTACTGCCTTGAATGAGCAGAAGGTGATTCTATTTTGACGCCATAAGGTGCTTCTAGGGATATACTTGCTATAACTTCGAGCTGGTCAAAATATCAAATATCCCATAGACCCCTATCTTTACAACCACCCCTAGCATTTCGGAAAATGACTGAAAATTCAAAGTCGAATAACGACCATAATAAATGGGATTTTTTTTTGAATTTTTGACACGGTATGTTCAACGTGTTGCTGATCAAGTTTTTTTGCGTACCAACCCCCAAACTCTGGCGTCCACCCTCCAATAAATTATGAACTTCCTCCGCGCTACTGAAAATAAATTGTTTCTTGATAAGTTAGAATGAGTTTCTACTATTTCAGCATATTGTATCTAGGAAAGGGTGATACACATTCATCCCTTAGGTCTACCCACCCTCCCTCATAACCCCTATACCCTGGTAGTTTTTCCAGAAATGATTAGTTCAACTCATTCAACTAGAAAATGTGCAACGAGTGCTTCCACTGCCAGTTTGGGAAAAACTACTAGAGTACCTATAGGGGCTATAGAGGTAAGGGGTAGACATAAGAGATCAATATGAACCACCTTTTCCAACACATAATATTATGTTGCAGTAGTAGAAACTTATTTCAACTCATCAAGAAACAATTTATTCCCAATAGGACAGAGCAGAAGTTGATAATAATTCATTGGAGGGTGAACGTCAGACTTTAGGGATTGGTACGCAAGAAATAATTGACCAGCACCACTTCGAACATCCGTGTCAGAAATTCAAAAAAAAATCGCCGTTTATTTTGATCGTTATTCGATTTTAAATTTTAAGTACTTTTCCGAAATGCTAGGGGTGGTTCTATAAATAGGGGTCTACGAGATATTTTGACCAGCTTGAAGTTATCGCAAGTACAACCCTAGAAACACTTCGTGGCGTCAAAATAGATCGATATTTTGCTCATTGAAGCCTATAATCGCAATAATATAGTTCTGTGACCAACGGCGTTTCACCCTCTCTAGAGGGTGAACCGTTGAGTTTAGAGGATTTGCGCAAGAATAAAGTTTGATCACCTCAACAACGGCTACAACATATCAAAGTTTGAGCCAAGTCCCTCGAGGAGCCAAATTCCATAAGGAATCTGCGGGGTTCTTTGTATCAGTTGCAAGTTGGACTTAGAATTAACCCCTGACTCAATACGGTCCACGCAAAGTTGAATATCTCCCCCTCCCTTTGCTCAACCCCACTTTCTGAAAGACTTATTTATTATTTTCTTCCATAGGGGAACATCCTGAGGCGATGCAACGTGACTTTCCAATTCCATCTGATGCAAGCACAAATTGTATTCGTGTTTTTCCAGTAGTATTTGTATTACTATTTATTTCCATTCGAGTAAGCTTAGATTACAAGTTATAGTTTTTAACATAATGAATCTGTAAATACAATCAAATAGAATATCTAAATAAAGAATCACAATATAAAAAAATTGTTGCTCAATTCTATCGACTTTCCCAACAACCACTGCAGTGTTTTCTCTTTGTATAAATAGCGATGCTTGAGTGCCATAATGTTGTGTTGTTGAGGGTGTCTTGTGGCTCAAAGAACTTATCAATTCTCACTGAGGCCTTTTTCCGAAATCAATCAATCAAATCAATCCTTTGTGATAACCTAATATCAACATAATATCCTTGTATCAACCTTTGTAATAATTTAAAAGGCCAGTAAAAGTGATTTGATTTGAAAAAAAACAATCAATACTCTTTATTCGTTCATATAATACTATATCATTTCCATGAGACTTGACATCTTTACCCCATGTCTCTGAAGTTTCCACAGCGAACATCATTCATTTAGAGAATGGACAGACAATCTTGGGAAGAAGCATTGATGGCGGTTATCCGAAGTTTTCAAGCTCAGATTTCAGGGGACTTTTCACAGGTCATTTATGAAAATCAATGGAATGTGTGTACAAAATTTCAGCCCCTACTAGTTTTTCCGTAGAAGAAAGACATAGTGACTGGATTAATGGACACAATCGAAAAATTGCATTCATATGTTCAATTAGTTCTCTGTACTGTGACATAAATATCGAATCCTTGATTGCGTGAACCACAAAGCAGGAAAATGGAACGTTGTGGTTGGGATTAAGGACGTAGGTACGTTAAAAGAATTTGCATTGTCACTGAAAAACCACATTAAAGTAATGATGTCTCGGCCCCGTTCATTGAAAACTGCATTCGTGTGCATTGAGGGTATGCAACCCAAAATATCCCTGTGTCGTCCAAGTCCTCACCCCTCACCCCCTGTTCGGTGTGCCTGGCACTTGGCTGTCAGGCGCAAGCGTAAACGAGCTCCAGCACTTTCTTCGGCCGTCTTCGGCATTCTTCGGCTTTCTTTCCGCTCGTGCCTTTGCCGCTTCGTTCGAAGCGGCGTTGATTTCCGTACGTCGAGCGGGAAGCCACGCCGTCCTTTTTTTGGTCATCGTTCTCGCGGCCATCTTGTCGTGCCATCGGCGTACATTCGTACTCGACCAGAAGCCCATCCAAGGCCCATCGCGTCCGATAGTGACTCCTGGAGGAGCTCTGCAGCATCTCCAAGTCCAGAAAGCGGCAGTTTTCACCGCTTTCACCGGGGAGCGGCTTGGATCAGCCAGCCGCACACAAAGCTCCAGTTTCGGACGGGATCGAGTCGTTCGTCCGCCATTTTGGTGACGAACACGGGCACTCGTGCATTTCACCAGGAAATCCACCACCAGAACGGCCATCCACCACGACGCCGCCTTCGGACTCCGCCAGGACGACGCCGCCACCGAATAAGATCCCGTAAGTTCCATATTTTCCATTGTTTTTACCATTTACCGTTTATTCCCGTTTGCCGGGGTGTATACCTTCAGTGCAGTTCGTCTCGTTTTCAGGACGCCACTCGGCGCCAGCGAATCTGCCCTCGATCAGAACCACTCGGATTTTTCATTTCATTTAATTCACATTGTTTTTTTTTTTATTGTTTTGTAATTCTGTCTGTTTGTGTTTTTTTTCTTTGTTTTGCATTAAAGTTTTTGATTGTTGTTGTGAATTTTATTTCTGACTGTCGCTTGCTGCTTTCCTAATCCAAGAGTTATTGTTTTAATGCAGCCTTCATCGGAAGGCTGCCGTCTTTATGTGTACCGCGCTAACATATAAATTGGTCCTTCGTAGCCGGATACAGGCTAAGCATGGTACAGTCAGGAATTTAATTCACCTCAGTATTGAAACTTTAAAGTCACGGGTCAAACCCACGTGACACTTGTGCGTTGGTCCAGCGTGTTGATCAATTCGTTTTTCGCCCGTCTCATTCGCACTTTTTCACCTGGGTTGGGTTCGCCATTCAGGTACGCCAACCTAAGGGTCAGTTGCTTTGTTTTCATTTTTCTTTGTGTCGTACACAATGGACGCAACTTTATCGTCCATCGCGATAGCTATTGCGCGCCTTGAGCCCCTTCTGGAACAAGGCGTCACAGCTACCACCGAGCCAAGCCTCCAACCGGCATTTTTAGCCACGTTTGACATTGCGGCGGAAATTTACAACGGTTTCAAGAGCACGGTCAACACTGCCCCTCTTCCCAGTGCCTCCGAGGAGCAGAAGGCTACATTTCTTGAACGTACACTCCGGGCAGACAGCTTGTATGGCAAACTTGCTGCGGTAAAAGCCTCGTTTGCGAATTCAGAGCCGACTTCCTCGCTCTCTCGCCAAGCCTCGCAAACTTGGTTCGAGACAGGCCGGAGCAATGTCCGATTGCCAAAAATCGCGTTGCCGTTGTTCGACGGAAAGTTAAAATCATGGCCACCATACTATGATCTATTCACGGCGTTAATACACAGAAACCAGTCTCTCTCAGATATTGAACGGTTTCAGTATCTGATCTCGTCTTTATCTGGTGAACCTCTCTCAATGGTTAAACACCTGCCATTGACGGGAGATAATTACATAATTGCGTTCGACTCGTTGGTTGAGAGATACCAGAACGACCGCGTGCTAGTCACTTTTTACTGGCAGTCGATGATGAACGCCTCCTCCGTCACATCTGACTTCGCGCAAGCGCTTCGCCATCTTGTGAACACGTTCAACGAAAATTTAGTGGCGCTCGAGCAGTATCCGCATATCGACCTGTGGGATTTCACCCTGT
This sequence comes from Anaspis maculata, assembly GCA_949128115.1. Lineage (NCBI taxonomy): Eukaryota > Metazoa > Arthropoda > Insecta > Coleoptera > Scraptiidae > Anaspis > Anaspis maculata. The sequence continues at coordinate 74,891,145 of OX421962.1, forward strand.
CGAGCATGCTGCTCCAGAAACTCGATGAGTCGACGCGAAAACGTTTCGAGGTGCAGTCAGCTGGCACCCCCTTCCCCAAATACGAAGACGTCAAGTCTTTCGTGCTCGACCAATGCAAGGCTTTCGAGGCAACTGCCTTAAATTCTAAAACGCAATCGAACTCCCGCTCCACACGGGCAAACACCGTTACCGTGAAGCCCGAGGTCAGCCGCAAGTCGTGGGCCTCACATACGTTGGTGTCTCAGACTTCATCTGCCCCAGCGACGTCGCATGAGTCAGCATGTTCTCATTGTGGGGCGAGAAGTCATAGAGTCACCGCGTGCAAGACTTTTCTGTCAATGTCCCCAAATGACAGATATTTGGCGGTCAAACAGAAAAGGCTCTGTCTCAACTGCTTGAGCACCAATCACGGCGCTCCAAAATGTCCATCGTCGTATTCGTGTCGGCAGTGCCACGCAAGGCATCACACCTTGCTGCACTTCCCCAAGCCACATAGAACTGCAGGTCATGAGTCACCCAGTTCTTTATCGAATCCAGTTGAATTACCGCAAATCGTTTCCCCTGGTCTTCCAGAAAATGTCGCGAATTCGGTGACGAATCTCGCCTCAAGCCTCAAGGCAGCTCATGTTTTGTTGGCCACGGCAATCGTTCACGTTCGTGACCGGTGGGGAGGCTACCAAAGCCTCCGTGCGCTCATAGACCCTGCCAGTCAGGCATCGTTTATTTTGGACTCCTGCGTGCGCAAATTGGGTCTATCCCCATCAAATCACAATGTGCCCGTTTTTGGCTTGGGTCTCACCCCCGCCAATTCGACGTGTGGCACAGTCACTTGCCAGGTCAAGGCTGATGATGAGTCTCTCCCAATCCCTGAATTGGAGTTAATTGTCCTGCGCAGGATTTGTGGTAACCTGCCAGACACCGCTTTGAACCCGGATCAATTCCACTTGAACTTATCGAATCTGGCGGATCCCACATGGTTCAAGCCAGGCCCCATTCAAGTGTTGTTGGGCGCCGACGTTTATCCGTCAGTCGTGAAAGAGGGAATCGTCTCGTCAGGTCCGTCACAGCCTGTTGCCATAAACACCATTTTTGGCTGGGCTCTTCTCGGTCCCTTTCAAACCCCGTCAAAACCTCTGCATTCCTTTTTGGTTTGCACTCCAACTGGAATCGACGAGTCTCTGCGCAAATTTTGGGAAGTAGAGGAAATCTCGTCACCATCGTCCAAAACACGTTTGTCCCCAGATGATGAACGTGCAGAAATTTGTTTCCGGGACTCTGTCTACCGTTGTCCGTCAGGTCGTTTTGGGGTTTCGCTTCCCTTCAAAAGGGAGTCCCCCACCTTTGAACATTGCAGGTCTATGGCTGACCGCCGTTGGTTAGCTATCGAACGTCGCCTGGTCCGTCAGGACACACTCCGTGATCTGTACATAGCATTCATGCGCGACTACCTCGACCTAGGTCACATGACCTTGCTGGACGCAGAACCTCCAGATTCTGAGGCGTATTACATCCCTCATCATCCGATCGTCAAGATCGAAGACGACAAGCCGAAAATTCGCGTCGTTTTTGATGCTTCGGCGCAAGCGCCGAATCATTTATCTCTCAACGAGACGCTTCTCGTCGGTCCTAAGTTACAACAGGACATAGCAGCTTTGCTACTGCAGTTTCGGTGTGAGCCGATCGTTTTTACTTGTGACATCCGTCAGATGTATCGGCAGATACTTATCTCGCCCGAACATCGCAAGTATCAACTCATTCGCTTTCGTTTCTCCCCTGATCGACCCATTGAAACGTACCAATTGAACACCATTACATATGGTGTTTCTTCGGCACCGTTTCTAGCGGTTCGCACGTTGCTTCACTTGGCAGAACAAAGCGCCTCGAAGTTTCCATTGGCTTTGCAGGCAATTCGCCGTAATTTGTATGTAGACGATCTACTTTGCGGTGCGAACTCCGTGGAATCAGCACGGGAATTACAAACGCAGCTAATCAACCTGCTCCAATCGGGTTGCTTTGAATTGCGCAAGTGGGCAAGCAATCACCCTGATGTGCTGCAAGACATACCACTTGATCACGTTCGAACTCAGCCGTCCACTTTCAGTGACGTTGCTGACAATACTGTAAAAATTCTTGGCCTCCAGTGGCAAGCGGCAACAGACACCTTTTCATTCACGGTTCATCCAAATGAACTACCGTGCACAAAACGGTCCATCTTGTCGGAGGTGGCTCGGATTTACGATCCGCTCGGCTTTCTGTGCCCTGTTGCATTTTTCGCCAAACATTTAATCCAACGGTTATGGAAACTTGGCCTTGATTGGGACGACACCCCTCCAGACATCGTATGTCAGCAGTGGTTGCGTTTTCAATCCGAGCTATCGCAACTTTCGCGGTTGCAAATTCCACGGCATACTTTTCCGTCGCCTGCAGACAGGTGCCAGTTGCACGCCTTTTGCGACGCATCTGAATCTGGGTACGCGAGCGTGTTGTACGTTCGTTACCTTCGAAATGGTGTTCCCACCATTCGTCTCCTAACCGCCAAATCAAAGGTGGCTCCAGTCAAATTGCTGACCGTACCCCGTCTCGAATTGTGTGCAGCGGTCCTACTTTCCAATCTCGTTGCCTTCACCGTTGCAGCGCTCGCAGGAACCGTACAGTTCGATGCCATATTTGCGTGGACCGATTCTACGGTTGTTCTCAGCTGGCTGCGTTCCTCTTCGCACCGCTGGAAAACATTTGTTGCTCACCGTGTTGAGCATATTCAACAGCGTGTCCCGCCTCAGTGTTGGAGACATGTCTCAACATCGGACAATCCCGCCGACCCAGCTTCGCGCGGATTGTTTCCCGAAGACATGCTTTCGTGCTCCCTCTGGTGGTCTGGCCCACCTTTTCTGTCATCAGCGGATGACACATGGCCGGATGACAAATTCTCCGTGTCCTCCCCAGACATTGCGTCTGAAGAGCGAAAGCTCGCTTTGGTCGTGCGTGTGCCGCAGCCGCCGCCGATTGACATCGACGACCTCTTTTTGCGCATATCCTCCTTACGGAAGATTCAGGGCGCTGTCGCCTATTTCTATCGGTTCTGCAAATGCAAGTCCGATGAGAAGTTCACAGGACCTCTCTCGGATACAGAACTCCATTTTGCCTTGTTGTACATTGTCAAACATGTACAACAGAAGGTATTTGCCGTCGAAATCGCGTCGTTACGCAACGGCAAACCCTGTTCAAGACCCTTTCGAAAACTTTCACCCTTTCTCGATCGTGACGATGTTCTCCGCGTCGGCGGACGTTTGAAGCATTGTCATGAGTTGCCATTTGCAACCAGACACCCTGCTCTTCTTCCATCTCGTCACGTCTTGACAGGACTCGTCATTCGACAAGTTCATTCCCGACATTGCCACCCGGGACTCAACAATACCTGCTATCTCCTGCAGCAAAATTTTTGGATATTGTCCACGCGACGCGCGGTACGGCACTACCTTGCATCGTGTTACCGGTGCTTCCGGACTAAGCCACAAACTTTTTCTCCCACCATGGGCGACCTCCCCTCGGCGCAAATTTCTCAGCTAAAACCTTTTAGCTGCGTCGGGCTCGACTATGGTGGCCCTTTTCCAATCCTCATGTCACGCGCTCGCGGTGTCAGAACTACGAAGGCGTACATCTGTCTTTTCGTGTGCTTCGCCACCAAGGCATTGCACGTCGAGGTTGCCTCCGATCTCTCAACAGATGCTTTCCTCGCTGCCTTGCGCAGATTCATTGCCCGGCGCGGTCGCTGCTCTACCATCTATAGCGACAATGGCACAAACTTTGTCGGAGCTCATAGGCAATTGACGACGTCAATGCAACTCGCCGCGGAATCCGAAGCCATCACTTGGCGCTTCATTCCTCCCTCCAGTCCCCACTTTGGCGGGCTGTGGGAAAGCGGCATAAAAGCTGTCAAAACTCATCTATCTCGCGTGATAGGTGATCAAATACTCACCTTTGAAGAGCTGACCACGTTGGTCACCCAAGTTGAAGCGTTGCTCAACTCACGGCCACTTTCGGAGCTGAGCTCGGATCCAAATGATCTGTGCCCATTGACGCCTGGTCATTTTTTGACGCTCGAGCCGTTAACGGCCCCACCTGACCCAGATTTGTCCCACCTCAAGATCAGCAGGTTGTCGCGATGGCAGTTGGTCCAATCCATGCAACAGCGTTTCTGGGCGCGTTGGCGCGACGAATATCTACACACGCTGTACCAACGCGGCAAGTGGCACAAGTCACGTCACCTTGAATCCGCAGATGTGGGGTCTTTAGTCCTCATCAAGGACGAAAACGCTCCCCCTCTGAAGTGGAGGTTAGGCAGAATTTCAAAACTCTTCCCCGGCAAAGATGGCATTTGTCGTGTCGCAGATGTCCGTACTCAACGCGACGTTCTGCGACGCCCAATGGTCAAACTTTGTCCCCTCCCTTCAGGACAGTGAGCATTCTGTGTTTTCACTTCCGTCATTGTTTTCACTATGCTCTTTCTTTTTGTATCATGTTTGATTTCATTAATTTTTGAACTTTGAAAATACCCCGAGTGGTATTTTGGTGGGGAGTATGTCTCGGCCCCGTTCATTGAAAACTGCATTCGTGTGCATTGAGGGTATGCAACCCAAAATATCCCTGTGTCGTCCAAGTCCTCACCCCTCACCCCCTGTTCGGTGTGCCTGGCACTTGGCTGTCAGGCGCAAGCGTAAACGAGCTCCAGCACTTTCTTCGGCCGTCTTCGGCATTCTTCGGCTTTCTTTCCGCTCGTGCCTTTGCCGCTTCGTTCGAAGCGGCGTTGATTTCCGTACGTCGAGCGGGAAGCCACGCCGTCCTTTTTTTGGTCATCGTTCTCGCGGCCATCTTGTCGTGCCATCGGCGTACATTCGTACTCGACCAGAAGCCCATCCAAGGCCCATCGCGTCCGATAGTGACTCCTGGAGGAGCTCTGCAGCATCTCCAAGTCCAGAAAGCGGCAGTTTTCACCGCTTTCACCGGGGAGCGGCTTGGATCAGCCAGCCGCACACAAAGCTCCAGTTTCGGACGGGATCGAGTCGTTCGTCCGCCATTTTGGTGACGAACACGGGCACTCGTGCATTTCACCAGGAAATCCACCACCAGAACGGCCATCCACCACGACGCCGCCTTCGGACTCCGCCAGGACGACGCCGCCACCGAATAAGATCCCGTAAGTTCCATATTTTCCATTGTTTTTACCATTTACCGTTTATTCCCGTTTGCCGGGGTGTATACCTTCAGTGCAGTTCGTCTCGTTTTCAGGACGCCACTCGGCGCCAGCGAATCTGCCCTCGATCAGAACCACTCGGATTTTTCATTTCATTTAATTCACATTGTTTTTTTTTTTATTGTTTTGTAATTCTGTCTGTTTGTGTTTTTTTTTCTTTGTTTTGCATTAAAGTTTTTGATTGTTGTTGTGAATTTTATTTCTGACTGTCGCTTGCTGCTTTCCTAATCCAAGAGTTATTGTTTTAATGCAGCCTTCATCGGAAGGCTGCCGTCTTTATGTGTACCGCGCTAACAAATGAAGTGCTTTATTAAGTACCATACACACGCACTCTATTAAAATACCTGAGCTCTGCTTCAATATCAAGAAGAAAATCTTGACTTTTACGAGTTCCTTTTCTTGTGCGAATTAATAACATTGTCCAGAGTGCTTTTACGGTCGAATAATAAAAAGTAACAAGTTCTAAGTGTTCTTATCAAGCGACTTTCTATAACAAAGTTAATAACCGTAAACCGTTTTATTACTTGTTAGAATATGAATAATAAACTTATTATTCAGGAGGTTTGCATGATTATAATTTATGTGCGAAAATGGCACTAAAAGTTAACACGAAGATGTCGGATCGATCGCGGATTCCAAGTGTTCTCCGGAGTCCAATCTGAACCATATTCGGAGTTGGAAGTTACATTACAGGCAGATAATGAACTCCACAAATTGAACTACACGTCTTCTGGAAGTACAGAATAACAGGTACCTAACCCACTTTAACGGATCCATTCCAAAGCGGCGTGAAACCAATATGTAATTAATTTGATGAATAAGGAAGTTGGGTGCTGAGGAAAACTTCACAGAGTTTCGGAAGTATGTTTTTTCAAACTTCCGCTTGTATCGGGCGGTTCCCAAAGACGGCCCAGAACAGCCGTAAAGTCGCAAAATACGGTATTTCAATCAGGCTCAAAATGCTACACCCGAGGAACAGTCCAAAAAGTCCGCCGACTTGTACTGAAATTTTAACAACAATTGAAAGAACTTATCGCAAGTTCTGATGGGAGCAAGATTTTCCTGTCTCAAACACGGTTGGGAAATGAACTTTTGTTTTCTTTTGAGGGAAAAATTGAGAAAGGGGATAAAATAAAAAAATATCTTCTACGGTTTCTCAAGACTCTAAATAAATACAAAGAGGAAGAAGTAAACAACGCAGAGCTAAAAACGTCGCATCCCAAAATTGTGCGCCTCTTCTCAAATCGGGATAAGTTTTAACAGCTACGATCGATTTAAGTTTCGTTTGAATAGGTTACAATATTATTGCCGTATGATCAGACACTTTCTTGCTCAAGGCAGGCCTCGAGGCAGGCTGTGGTCTGGTCATTGGTAGGGAAAACGAGGCTGATTTTGGCCAGGCCACAGCCTGCCTTGAGTAAGAAAGTGTTTGATCATACGGTATATTTATAATTAGTGGTGCTGCAGCGGAAGTTCCAGAACTAAGTATATCCTTTAGTTTAGGTTAACTAAGCTGACCTTAACAGATCATCAGCTGAAAACTGTTTAAAAAATGTGTTTTAGTAATTAGAGAGATCATGACTCTTCGATAAAGATTGTGTCAATGTCGACTTTATTGGATCCTCATCCTTTACGAGTTTTGGATCAAGGGTGAAACGCGCTGTGTTTGTGTAATAAATGTGATATTATTTAGTCTTTGACTGCTAACTGCGATAACAAGAGCAAAATTTTCACACTATAGGGTCTTCTTTGAAGATTTTTTCTCTGGATTTGGATGGAACACTAAAGGCATGTTTCATGGGGCCATGACCTCCGGAGCGCTTTTGAATTCTTTAGACAGTAAACTCCTGTATTCACAGAAGTATATCAATCAATTTACTTTTTGATTTTGCAGCGTTAGCTTTTCCTCTGATTCACGGATTTGGAGCATTCAAGCATTCAAGGCTCATGTTGAAGTTTAAAACATGGGGGAAAAAAACTCGAAGCTTAGAACTGGCTAAAAAAAAATCAAAATCAAGGGGTAGTTAGTTTTCAGTTAGTTGCATTGATAACAATGAAACCCAAAAATAAACATTTTCCTTAAGGTGTTAGGGTGATGTTCTCTACTTTCTGATCTCACCCATTACTCATCAAGGACTCGACAGTCCTATAAAGGCTCTTGGCCATGCATGGGAGCTTGGTTGAAAATTGGTACAGGTAGCGATCAGAAGTAAATAGATGGGCAAGAAAGAAGAATGAAAATCGAGTCTTGAGCAAGCAGAGACTACGTTGGGTTGTTTATTCGGTTGTAGGTAGGTACTAAAATTGTGTTGATGATAATGTTAATAGAGACTTACCTAATACATCGGTTTTTGTAAACAACACGTCCCTACGATATCGCTCCTCTGGGAAACTTCTGAAATAGATTGACAAATCTGTGTCCAAAAACCAGACTTTAGCTGCAAATTCTTCAATTAAGATCATTTGGTTATTGCAGTTCTGTAAGCACGAGCATATGCTCTTCTTTGTTGCAGGATCAACCAAGTCTATCAATGCATCTGAAAGACATGATCTGTGAAAATCGTCCTGTGAGGCTCATTCCCTCGCCAACAGCCAACAAGTACCTTTGTATTTGGAAAGGCAGTACAGTCCAGTTAAATTGCAGATTGGTTCTCCGTTCAGACGCTTATAATAGAACGGAGTGCACTGACAAAATTCCAGGCACAGTTTTATCCGGCATTCTATTTGGCACAGCTTATAGCTGTAGACGGGGCTGTGTTCGAGCCCCGAAGCCTCGTGGACAAACCTGCAATTCCTAGCCGCTGGCGTTAAAGACCTCAACTCGTGGGACGTGACTACGCTTAAAACGTTATAATATACGCTGGTTGAAAAACCAGGGTCGCATTTAAGGGGAATATTTGTGATGTCGACTATTTCATTTGGCGATGTTAGAAAGAGCTAGAAACGCTGCTGTTATTCCTTCGTCTAAAATCAATTTTATTGGAAACTTACGTGGCTCTGACTCAATGAGCTAAGATATTTTGTGCCATATTTTATGCTTCCTGTGTAAGCTGTTTTGTTGATTTCCACGTAATCCGTTTCAATCTTATTCGGTTTGGTTATATTGAAATAACTGAAAGGTTTTTTTTATATTAGTAACAAGCGAGGTAACAAGTCACACTACTTATAGATATTTGAAGTCACAAGCTAGCAACTTACGTTAAGTTGAAGAAAATAGCAATCTCTGAATTGTAAGTGCTGCAAGGTCCTTGTTCAGTGAGAATGAGGTGATGAGGTGCTGGTACGCCGGAAGGAAACGTGCTTTTTACTTTTGACCCTCCACTTCTTTCTAAATATGGTACCCTCTGGGACATATTCATGGCCAAATCGATGTACAGGCTTGTAGGTAGCATATCTTTTTTAGAGCCATTAGCGTACTCTTCCAAAGTATGATATGTGTAGTAATTGTTGAAGAGAACATCAGCGGTATATTGCTCCATGTGATTGTTAGTTACATTGTATTCCCTGCAGAATAAATCAGATATTTGCGTTTATATCTTGTTTTTATTGTAGCTACATTCTATTGTTTGTAATGCGGACTGGCAAAATAAAAATTAACTCTTTTTCACTAGGAAGAAGTAGAGATATGGTTTGGATATATAAAAAAATTCGCCCTCATACTTGGAGGAATAGAATCGACTTTGACGCTATTCATGGACAACCTAAAGAACTTTTCTCATAAGAAAGGATTTTTTTTCAGAAATAACTACTTGATGAAGTCAATATACCTACAAATATAATATCCAGAATTGGACTGGTTTAGACCAAAGTACATTTGAACAAAAAGTAAATTGAGTGCGATTTTGATAGATGAAGAGATGCATAATTGCGCAAACAGCCACTTAACAATAGTACGACGGCGTAGAAGGGCCATGCAATAGTTTTATTTTGAAACCGTCTTCTTTTTTGGAGATTTACAAATGATTCTGCTCTTTCAAATCTCGAAGTTTCGACAAAAAAGTCAGAGTTTTGACATATAAGACGAAGTTTCGACTTTTTATATCGAAACTTCGAGATTTTAAAAATTAATTAATTGCATAATCCCCAAAAAGTCGAAACTTCAACATATCGCTGTGCTAGAATGATAGTAAGATAACTTCAAATTTCTGATTTTCGGATTAATTCAAAATCTATAGCTCCAAGCTATTCTCTACCTGGTAAAAAAATCGAATTACTCAAAATCATCATGGTAATACATAAAAAATGAATATCTCACTGTTATATTTATCTGTTTTTCAAACAGTTCTGGTCTAATACTCGGACATCTCAAAATGTTCTATTTCTTCTACTGAGAATTTGATCGAATTTGATCTTGCCTTCTGGTATAATACGAAGATATTTCAACATGTCCCAATTTTACAACAAATCTGATTTGGAAATTTCAAGTTGTCCTTGTTTTTCATGTTATCTTAGTATTTTACTGTGAAAGATATCTCACTCTTATACCAAAAAACCAACTGATTCAATGAAAGTGTTCAGATATTTCATTTTAACTCACTATTGCACAAAACATACCCTCATGCGTTTGTAAAATATCTTACTTTTCTCTAAGTTGTCCCACTATTTGACCAGAAATGTTCCGTGAATTGTTTGAAATGACTTAATAATTTTAACTTATCTCCAATGTACATTGCCATGATTTCGTTATCCACAGGTCAGTTTGTGTTGGGTAAAACTGAACCAAAACGATGGATAGATGCGGAGGCAGACGTATATTGGTTATAGCTATGGACTGCCAAAAGTAAAAGAAATCGTGAAAATCGGTTCACAGGATGAAATGTTTGATGAAAAATCCTGAACAATTGAATGACAAAGTTATGAACTTTCACATTTTTCAATATTTGACACACGACAGTTAGCGAAACACTATCTACTGTTCTGAATATAGTTTCCCAAGGACTTTCAAATGAATTTTCAGTTTCTGATAGTGACACTTCTATTTGTCAGATGACAGCCAAAAACTAACGGGCTTATTCCATGTCATACAATACTTAAGGATGACTATGAAAAATATGTTGAACCAGGCTATGCTTACTGTGCAACACTCAGACAACTTGAAAAAAAAGAGGGATAAATTTGAAATCACTCTACAAATTCCTGACGAATAGTAGGATAACTTACATGGAAAAACGGACAACTTCCAACAGAACCATTATTTCTAGCGATATACAAGGATATGTTCACTTTTTGATTTTTTTCTCAAAGAGTAAACGTGATTTCCTAATGAATTCCTCACAGGTCTATCAGGAGCGTATATAATACAACTGAAAAATTAAAAAATCTCCGAAATTTCGAGAAGAAGAGTGATTTCCGTTCTTCTGAAATGTTCAAGTGGCGATTACTCGAAACTATGTTTTTCAAGTTGTCTTACTATCATTCTAGTACAGCGATATATGTCAAAACTTCAACTAATTTGTTGAAACTTCAAGATTTCAACAAATAAACTATTGCATGGCCCTTCTACGCCTTCGTACAATTGTCCACGCAGTGATCGCCTATAGTCCCTGATGTTTTCGTATTGCTTTTCTGTAGTTGAAAACATGGCTAACAATATATTTATTTAGTTTCGAATAACTTCTATTCGTAAGATTGCTGCTGTGGAATTGTTTAGACACAACCATAGCCATTATGTCCAAATTGATTTTCTAGCTATTTTAGGTTCTAGCACTGTACTAGTCGGAAGTGACTTTTCAAGTTCCCATTATTGTTCAAATGTTCAATGGATATAATTAGTTGATATATCGATATATATATATATATATATATATATATATATATATATATATATATCAATAGTTTTGCCCATCCCTAGTTGAGACAGTCCTCTACTTGGTCCTCGATAACTTCTGAGGCATCTCTCTGACTTGAAATTAATGTAGTCGAAAATTATCATCAATATAATAATAATCAGTAGTTGGGTAGTTACTATCTATTTTGAGTAAATACTTGGTCGTAGAACTCCTATAGATCACTGAAAGTGATTTATGGTGCGATTCTCTAAAAAAAATTACATTATATCAAGGCTCTGTTACGTTGTTATTACCTAGGCAACAGCCAATGGCCGACACGAATTTTTACATAACAGAGCGTTTATGGAATGTTATTTTTCACAGAATAGCACTGATAGTAACTAACATCGGTATAATGAATAATTGGCATCAGTTTGCGATCTCCACGTACAACGGTACAACGGTATTTCCCCCCATTGCCGTGTCTCTCGTCGTGTTCACTATCTATCGTCACCGTGCGTGGAAATCGCAAACTGTCTGATACATCGTAAATAATCCGTACGCTGCCAATGCCTTCATAAGCTTGATTGCCGTTGTAGATTTATCAATATCTTTTTGACAAATCGTAACTGCAGCATAAGTGATGTTCCACGCTATGTAGTCTCGTTCTACGCTAATGACCGACGGTCTGGTTTCAAGATGATGCCACACTTCGAAACCTTGCGTTATGACGATAACCGAGGCAGCAATCACGATAACCAGCCACATTAATCTGCAACAAATAAAAACAACTCCTGAAGGACCGGATTGTCCTGATTTCGACTCCTGAAAGAAATTACCGTTCCAGGACGTGCCTTCGCCCTCTTACAATATGTATCAGGCCATGCGGAGATGCTATAGCCAGCGTGGCCACAGCATGCTGATGTAAAAGATAAGCAAACAGACTCTTGTTCTTCGTCTTATATAGCGTGGGTCTTTTCAGTTTGCCGAACTGATTTATCGGCTGCGGCACACCATACATATTCGAGCTTTGAGAGCTTTTGTTTATATCGAATAAAAATCAGGACTCTTTATAGCTGACCCAGATTACGTGACAGCTCTAAATATTTTATAGAGAATGGAGTTATTAAAAAAGTGCATGTCAGAGGTAGGTACTCAATTATTCCGCATGGCACCTGCAGTGTCTTGTAACAACAATGTTGAATATTTCATTGAAACAGCCTATGAACTTGAACAGGTAGGTATTATGTACATATCGAAGTATCGAGGTGCTGACTAGTTTCGGATACATACAATATAATGTAGCATGTCTGCTAGTTTGCTCAATTTGATTTGTTCAGTTGTTGTATGGCGGACTTTATGGAATCTCTCAATACACCTGCAGCCAGTTCCACCAAAGTTTTATGAGCAAATTGACTTTATCACGCTCATAGTTGCTATGCAACAGTCAATAGCATGGCCAGTTGCTTAGTTACTATGAGCGCGATAAAATTAACTCGCTCATACGACTTTGGTGGAACTGGCTGTTTGTCACGTTCATTATTTATCAGGTATACATACCTACTCCAATAACATGGAAGTAGGTACAATAATATCGATGGCTCCACAGCAGTATTTTGTAACTGAAAAATGGAATCAATGAATCATTTCAATGGAATTAAACTCATTGAATTTCAAATTCCGAATGGTTATCAAATTATGGAGTAAGGCCTATAATAACGCCACTCATAGAGGTCGTCATTTCGTACCTCCATTGATTGAGCGTATGAACCAAATCGAAAAAAAAACAATAAAAAATTAACTCAAGTAAATAACGGAAAAGTGAAAATAGGAAATATTAATAAACCTAAAAATTTAAAAATAAAACTAATAACCTTATTGATTTACACGTTTATGTTTCCTGATATGGTTCATACGATTGTACGACAAATTCAAACAGACCGTTAGATACTCGTTCGACTTTTTTGACTTTTCTTTTTTCCTTTTCAATTCCCACATAATTTCCATCTTTCCAAAAGAAAAAGAAGTGGAGAAGCTGAAGAAAACACGGAATTTTTTTGTAGCTTCAAAGCAGAGCATAACCCCTAAAAATGATCCCCTCCCTAAAAAAAGAGAAGTCTCCAAAAATAATATTTCTCCCTCGCTTGTTTCCATCAGTGGAAGGAAACTAAACTCATTCATATCGATTAATTAGTGATTTTAATTGAGCTCAGAAAATCAAATTTAGTCAAGAACGACATCACACTAAACTTGTCAAAGTATGAAAAGAAAAAAATTACCCCTACCTATTTGTTGAAATGACCCCTGCTGTCCTGTCCGGTCACGGTCTAATCTACAGCTTTATATTTTTCGACTTCATGATTTGAGTCCGGTCTCAGAACCACTTACCTTGTTCTGAGGAAACTGGTGCAAATCAGCTTGAAAAATGAAAAGTTGGAACTTGCATTTTCTCGGAGCGGAAAACTCGAAAACCGTCTATTTAATTTCGAAAACTTTCTCCCCCAAAATTACTTCAATCTCCTCTATTTGTTAATCGCAGCATCTCTGACATAAAATGAGTATTTTGTGGGAATCATCACAGGTCGAAGTTTGCACTGCAGTTTTTTTTCTTATTTATGAAATGCATGAGTTTTGTTTAGGAAAACCACGGAAATCAAAACCGTGTCTAATTTAAAACTGGCCCAATGCAGTCTAATATCGGTACCTATCAGTCAGAATTTTACGAAAAAAGTCGATCTCCCAGTTGTGAATGTCGCCCCGAGATGAGTCCAGCACCGAAAGTCCCGGCCAAAGGCGAACAGCCGTCCCGAGTACTATCGGCCAGGAAAAATGACCGGGAATTGGTGAAAGACTTTGACTACGGAATACATTTCATTCTCCCGTTATTGTGCTTCTTGTCTGTTTTAGTTGGTTTTAATTTTTTTTCATTTTTCAATTTATGACAAATGACAGATAGATAAATATTTGTGACTGTGTTGAATTCAGTTTTTCAAGGGCTTCAAATGACATATTGCTAGTCAAGTTTTGTGAGACATACCTATCGGTCTCCTGTCATTTTTGTTTTTGACAAGGACACTTTCGTTTAACAGATGACAGTGAAAAGTTGACCTGACACATACATTCCAGGGTCTCAGCACGATTACAATACTCTCTCTACATAAACAATAATAACGAAAAGTAAAAAACTGGTGAAAATCTTTCCACGGGATAAGAAGTTTGAAATCTCCAGTTTTTCCAAGGCGGAAAACTCGGAGACCGTTGGTCCGATTTCAAAAATTCTCCCCTCCCCCAAAATCTTTTCTCCAACTTCTTATGACTCCTATACCTGAAATGGATATTTCGTGGGGCTCAGCATCATCGAAAGGAAGTCTTCACATCAGTCAGGAGGATTCCATTACCGAGTTTTGGGACCCACTCATTTCTTTTATGTAGATATAGCTAGAGCTACAATTTAAAAACTTTCTAGTTAAAAAAACACTGCAAAAGTCAAAATTATGCACAGGGGAAGGATCGTCAGATTCGCAAGAACCGTCTGAATGTGACCTACTTAGATCGGGGATTCCATTTGAAGATATTCATTAAAATTTTAATTTCGCAAGATTTACATTCTCCTGCAATTACGTGAAATTAGTAAGAAAAGGAATGCGGCGTAATGAACGTTATGTTAGAAAACAACAACATCCCCACTGTAATTTTATTCCTGACGCAACGGTTCGCTAAAGCCTCAACTTGCGCGCAAAGAAAGAAACCCTTAAAAGTGTCCTTTTAAAATAATTTGTCAATGACCGGAATGTAATGAAATCCTCAATTGTGCCTCCTAATCCAGAAGCATTCCGCCTGGCCTGCCGGCATAGTGATTAATCGTGCATGCCAAGCTTAATTCCCAACATTTGCAAATCCTCTCTCCGCCTCTCCTAACGCTTCCCAAATATTATCTTTTGCGACATGCAATTTTCATATAAAAGTGCGAGTACCTATCTCTGCTCAACGTTTATCTCTGTAACATTACCTACTTTCAGTGCACTCTCATTTTGTCCGACGACATTCCTCATTGAAGAGAAAATTGTGCATTTTTTGAATGCGCTAAGACGTTTAAAAAAAGTTCAGACACGTGACGGCCAAATCAAATTATTTATATGTAATTTAAGGAGATATTTCGAGTTATATGACGCATAAAACTACAGGGAAATCAGAAATGTTATGAAGACTGCCGTCGACGATTTTAATATCAAACCACCGCAGGAAAGCTCGGAGATATACAATATTAAAACTACTGCGCCCAGAGTTCTTACATTCAAATTGGAAGGATTCCTCGAACATTAACATGAAACGTACATATTATTCTGATATTAATTTCTTTATGGTCATGTCTGAACTAGCCCCGAATTTATTCCGGAACTTCGGAGATAAAGTTGTAAACTCCTTCCCTTCCATTCGTACATAATGCCCGTTTCTCTCGAACTAATATAATTTGAAGGGCCACTTGAAGAACCTAAAGAAGAAAAGAACGAGCCTGGCGCTAATAATACAGCTGGTCTGATACCGTGACCTACTACCCTTAATCTGAATTTGACGGCAAACTTTAATCAAGTGCAGTCGGTAATGTACAGCCGGAACCCTATCATATCTTTCCTTTCTTTATGTGCACTTAAACTTAATGAGTTAGAATGAAATAGATTTTAGCTGTCGTAAAACGGTTATAGGAAAATACTTAGGAAGAACAGATCTTATCCTTTAATCCGCTTTATGGAACCGATAAAGGAAACGTGCACAGCTCACATACCATTTTATGGTAAGTGTAACTAAGCGAAATTTATTAATTGAAATGGTCGCCGCCTGGTTTTACATCTTAATCATTGGAGTTTTCAGCACATGAAAAATGTATGTTTCCATCACTGCTATAACATTTACATTTTACATTTCAATTTACATCGATCCTTTTCTTTTTGCATTGAAGCTATCCACGATCAAATAACTACATAAAAACCGTAACTACACCAAGCAAATAAGGATTTTCTACATCATTGTATTTTAGGTATATGCACTTTCGAACTTGTCGGATGCTTTTGAAAGCTCCGTGTAATTGCCGGAATCTGCTGCAGCCGTAATGTTGTATTATTGCCTGCAATTTGGAAGAAGGCAGTTTAACTAAAAGTAATCGGATCTGCGTTGCAAAGCCACTTTACTCCATTAAAGGATTTATGCAGTTGAATATGTCGTTGATTTGAGTTGTCAAACGCGCAGACTGTTGACGTTAGCACTTGAAGCCATTTTCATCACAAAGTTCACGCATGACAAATGACAATTCTTTTTGAGGAGCGATTTCACTGTAAAATAATTCAAAACAAGTTACTTTCCATATTAAAATTGATCAAAATTTGTCAAATTCAATTATGATCATAATCAACAATATAGAATAGAGGTACATAAACCTATCCTTGTTTGTAAAGGAAACAAGTTGGTCCCCGAGTTGGTATTTTGTTACGAATAATTAATTGAGGGGCAAAAAATGTTTCATTCACAATGAGTGAGCAATCGATACATTCCTAACTTTTAAAAAGGACATTAACTTTTGGAAAGTTGATGATTCCTTACAGGTTGGAAAATAATGTCACTTTCGGCTCATGGGCCGAAAATAACGCATGAAGAGAGGTGATCTGATCTGAACAGCTGTCGCGGAGCGCGGAGTGTTGATGGATGCGTTGTTTGAAAAGGTTGCCTGCCTATGCCTACCATAGACATGCCTATCTGATGAAAACGTTTGACGCGAAAAACTTTAAATAAAGCCAATTATTTGCATTTGAACTGGATCATTGTGAATAAAGTCCTATGCATATACCACGGAGTAAAGCGTCATTGCAGCCTACGGGATTCTATCTCACCTCGGCACGCCTCGGTATTATATTTAATCCCTTGGCTGTAATGAGACACTTTCCACCTCAGTATGTAATATACTATTACCAACAAACAACAAGTGATTGATACGTTAACTGTCATCTACCCGATATGTAATGATTCACTTCTCGTGCATATAATACGCGAAGAAAGTGACAGGTGCGCCCAGCTTTCTCTGATTGCTATAGTTGAAACTTGGGCTTAACGCCGCTGTCAAGATGAAAATAAAAACGGCTGGAATTTGCAACTCACCGTAGAAAACAGATTCTTCAGCACCAAGCAATGACTAATACAATACTGAAGATAAAGCAATGATTGGATTTCAAATACAAAGTTTATTTACAAAAGGAATGAAGATGAACAGGTGCCGGTTGGCTAATTCTACAATAAAAGAAAAAAAAAGAGATTGGTATGTCGAATAATATTGTCAAATAATACTGTCGACTAATGCCACAACAAAGTATATGTTACGTTAAGAAAAGAAGCTCGGCTTCAGCACAAGCCGGAATTAAATTGAACGTTATTTGTTCTAAAGCGTAGGCACCCGTCGTCCGGTTTTAAACAATAACAGATAACAATTCAAGTCGAGGTGAATCCAAAACAGCACGATAGGTACCTAAGTTGCTAATAGGTCATCCACAATGATGTTAATGTTAACGTAATGTCTCGCGTAATGTTATCTATTGGAGGATGATAATGTTAGCATTCAAAGCAATGAGTTTCAAATGGTGACGTTCACAATCATGCTAGTGGCAATGGTAAGCATTTACCATTGAAACTCGTTGCTTTGAAATGCTAACATTACCATTGCCGATGTCATTACGTTAACATTAACATCATTGTGGATGGCCTATAGGCCACCCCAGAGAGAGTGTTATCGGCTTCTTTTTCACACGTTAACAATGTTACAAAAACAATGATAATTTTACATGAAACCTTGTGAATTTAATTCTGAGATTTTTCCATCAAAATAATAATTACTGATTCTCAAGTCAAACTAGGACCTTTTGACCTATAACATCTACGTTAATTTCAACGTCGTCAACAACAAGGTACCACGAGACTGTCGGTGGCAAAACTACAGAATTTGTGTACGGATTTCAAAAGATAAAGTGTGATGTTATTTGTAATAAAAATTATGTCTTTTCCAACAAGTTCCTTTAATATTTGAACCGGTTTCGGACTTGTTGCAGTCCATCATCAGCTGTGGCTAACATACAAATACATTTATAATTACAACAAACATAATGCTATGTAATTTTGAAATAATGAAGACGGCAAAATCGAATCAAAAATTTCTTCATGAACTTGTAGACGCTAATCACTCTCCCTCACTTTCTGTCATTCTCGACGAACGTCACCTAACCTACCCATTAGGACATTGTTGATAAAAGCCCATCAAAGACATCACGTTAGGCCATAAGCCATACATGGAACTCTTGCAGATTGCAAGTACTATCGTTGAACTCTTGATAAATTTCGGTTCGAACTTTTGGCACCTAGCGCGAGCGCAAAACGAAGAATTGACCCTCTCTCTTCCTAAGTTATCTTTCTGTCATGCTGTCTAACCTCCTGGCGCAATGAAAATGGACTGTATACACGTGACAAAATTGATTTTATTCATTTCTAGTCATCTTTTAATATTTGTTGTAAGTAATGTTGAATAATTTCACATAGCATGATGTTTGTTGTAATTATAAATGTATTTGTATTTTAGCCACAGCTGATGATGCAACTAGTCCGAAACCGCTTCAAATATTAAAGGAACTTGTTGGAAAATACATAATTCTTATTACACCAATAAACATACCTACACCCAACAATAGGATTCATACATTAATCAAGAATGATGTTAATTTGAACAAAGCGCATATACTCTTGGCGAATAGTCGAAAATCGCAACAATTCAATTGAGAGCAGACTGAATTTTCAATTTTACCCTTTATTATCCCTTGCAAACCATCAATCTATTTTTCTACCATCTTTTTCTAGAACGGTACTCGAGTAGTGTTCAGCCAAATATCAACGTAAAAAATGATTGTCGTTTACGCATTTTTAATGAAACACAAGTGATAGAGGGAAAATAAAGCAACACAATAGGCGGAATTTCGCCGCTTGCTTGACCAAAACGCAAAGCTGTACAAACGGTGTCGGCTTCCTGACGGCCGCGATCGACAATTTGTCGTACGCTGGGACTTCCAGAGTGCAAGCGATGGCTAGACTTGGTTCACGGGAAGAGGGGGGTTCACGCTGGTGCGGCCGGTTTGGAAAATCTTGCACTCAAAACAAAAAGCGGGCTCCTCGTTGGATTGTTCCCTTTGCAAGGAGAGAGTCGCTCGGGAAATTCCTTGTTGCGTAAATGCGACGATGTTGATGACGATGACGTTGACGGCTTATGTAGCAGAAAAACCGAGTGGTGGGTAAAAGAAGAAACCTACAACAATTCACTTAACTCAGTGTCGACTCCAACTCGAAAATATGGCAAAAGAGGAACCAAATTAGTCTTTATTCCACCTCCAGGTGACACACGGTTTCGTTTGATGTGCCAGGTGTGGTTGTACTTCTTTAGACGGCGAAACAATGCCTACTTCGGGTCCAATACCCTAATGATCCAACGTTTGCCAAATAAACCCGCAAAACAGGCGGTTTCTGGCTTCGAACTAACACAACTTCGAAGACCACTCGAGAGGCAACCACGTGGATGTACAGCACACAACTAGGCGACAGCTCCGATGTGAGTTTCAAATTGAAAGAAAGAAGTAGCCACGTCGCTTTGTTTTATCAGATTCTCCCCACCGGCGCGCTGGGTTACTTCCCATCTATAGCCAATTGGAAAAAGGCACGCGGAACTCGTTTCCGGAACGGCCACCGCAAAATAACGAAACTCCCCAAACTACTACAAAATAAACGGCAGGACAGAACTGGACTGGCCCAATCGGTTCAAGTACCAAAAACAAACAAAAGCAGAAAACGACGTAACAAAACTTTTCTCTTTGTTAATGAAAGAGAAATTTTTCCCTTGTAAACTCCCGATTCTTGAGGAATAGACTTTCGAGCAGAAATAGGTTGATTTTCATTCCAATGGGGTCATTGAAGACGCGTATGTCCAAATTTTTATCTATAACCCCTTTGCCCAACTCTACCTTACTTCAAAGGGGTGGTTTAAAAAAAGTAGAAATATGTTTGACGGATAGGACATTTTACTGCCTTCAATTTGATGTGTCACAAGATAGGTGATGCTATTTGAAATTTGAAAGTGGGGTGGGGGCGAAGGAGTTTAAGATAAGAATTTGGCAGTATGTGTCCTATATAGATGTCCCCTTTGAAACTAAAATCGACCTACGTATTTCGGCGTTTTCTTGTGAAAAATTTTGACGATCAGAAAACAGGGGTGACAACTTTTCAAATTAATACACTTGCGTCCTGTATTCGAGAACAGTTCACCTTCTTCTAAACAGAGCACGAAAGTTTTTGTCGCTTCCATCTTCGTTCCGATATATTCGAGCATTTCCCAGCCTTCGTGCTAGAAAACTCAATCGGCATCCAGAATATTCTGACACGCTCTCGAAGCACAGCTCCTCCGCCATTTGTACATAGCTATGTGTCTTATTCGCGCGTCGTAATCTCCAGTGAGTTTCGCAACAGTATTCTTGTAAGACACAACTGACCCCTGCTCAATAATAGAGCATTGGGAGGCATACGCCAACACCTATTCCAAATGAAATAGCGTCATAAACGATCATCGTATTATGTTAATGGTTACGATTGACAAAGAGGTGCGCTATACAATAGTGAAGACCTTCAGGTTTAGAGCAGTCGCGGCTCGTGAGCTTTTTGCAAGGAGGGCTCAAGTTAATAACAAATTCGCGAGTTGAGAACTATAATGTTCTAAGTATCTGCACTTTTTGTAGAAAATGTTTTTCGAACTTCGAATCAGCAAAACATGGATAAAATGTCTCCTGATATAAACAATTAGTTCAGAAACTAGAGGAAGAGGCTTTTCCTTTTCTGTTCCTAATCTAATTGTTCATATCATTAAGCATTTCGTCCATGTTTTGCTGGTTCGAAATTCGAGAAAACATTTTCTGCAAAAAGTGCAGATAGAACAGTTCTCAGCTCGCGAAATAACGAAACTCGAGACAAAAACTTTTTTTGTCGTATCCGCATCACAACCATGGAGTTTTAGCATTTACTGTTTTGTCGAAATCACGTGTGAATGCGCCACTATTTTTATTTTTGCGGGTTCGATTTGCTTTATATTCTAGTAAATCAATGCTGTAGTCGGACGTCCGTTGCTTTTTTGCATTTATTTTTTCTTGTAGGCTTGATGCCTAAATGTATCTTCTTCAGGTCAGCTTTCTTCATGTTTGCAAACTGTTGACTAATCGAAGAGTACGTAAATAATTATATCGATTATTTCGATCGGCTCGAGCGGCTGGGGGCTCGAGCGTCGGAGCCCATATAGAGCGGGAGCCGCGTCTCGCGTTGCCATGGTTACGGCACATGTTTTGCGCGGGTGCACCCCGGCATCACCGCATCGGCGGTGGGCGCTGAATGCGGAGCCCAAGACGAATTTCTTCGACCGTGCGATCGCTTAGAATCATTTTGTTAAAATATTAATTGACTAATCACTGAACGTTTTTGCACTAAAAACAGATTTCTGGAATAAGTATAATTAATAAAATGCATTCCATGTCTTCCTACCGATAAAAATCTCTTGCCGCCTTTGGCGTTGGGGGGGCGCCGCCCTTGAAGAGTACAAGAACACGTGAGGATGGAAGTCTTATGATAAGTTAGTGAAATTCATAATATCTAGATAAGAACGTAACACCTGTAAAAAACCGTGAAATTCCTTCTTGCAGAGATGCAAGGAGAGCGTGGAGGAGTTGAGTGTATTTGCTTTGAGCTTACATTCATACGTTATGAAGGACATGCACGGGGGTAATAGGTTGAAATTTTAATAGCGTTAGAAACTAAAACAGTTTATCGTTTAGGCCTCAGGTGGCTGTAAACTCGCATCCTTTAATTTATGAAGCAAATGTTAACATGTTACTGGAGAACGTTATACGGTGGATACCTACCTACCAGCATCAGGTCCAAGTAGTGTTTGCGTTGTGAAATACCAAAGGAACCAGGGCTGTATTAACCATGTGCATAAACTCCAAGGAGGCGTAGCACATAGTATTCCTGTCTTGGTTCAGTAATTAAGTTTCGGAATATCCACCCGGTAACTTACTGTTATTGATAATTAAAGACATCCAGGGTTAAACGAACAGACTATTAATATCAACTCAAATTGATGTATATTGTTCTTTATTACTTACCACCTTCATTATCCTATCAAGTCGCCCTCGCGCGCCGCGCTAAATTTTCTGCAAGATTGCCAAAGCGCCTAGGCTAAAGCCCATCATCAAGCAAAAAATACAATATAGGTCGTTGCACAGCTTGAGCTTCCAACTAATTAAAAGCCGCAAAAAAATCCCTCAACCAAAGTGAAGCTCGGAATTACCATGCCACAATAATAATTCCTTCCTACGTCGATGTTACTCTACTGCGAAAGTACGAACTAAGGAATTGATATTGCAACAATTTACTTTTATTTATTATATCCGGAACTGAAAGAACATTAATTTGTGTGTCTCTTAGCGCGGGTCTCCACAATGGAAGAACATTTGTATCCCGTCCTCGGTAATATCACTAAAAGATTTTCTTTTGAGGCTGCTTTTGTTTCGTTTCCGTTTTATAAATCTTTTTACTCAGACGTTTCGCTCCCACTCAATTTCGCTGGCTTATAATTTACGACGTTTTTAATTGGAATTAGCACAATGACCAGCTTCTGGGCTGATAGACTATACTCCGGCGAACCCTTTGAAATCGAATTCAAGAAAGCGCACCTACACCGCTACGTCGGACGTTTAATTGATGCTGGATCTGGGGATATGAAATAAGAATAAAAACACAAGCAAATCAGAAGTAGATATTAATCATTAAAATTAAAAAAAAACCTTTGATCTCACTCCTGTGATCCCATCGCAGAAGTTTTTTTTCTTTTTAATCAACAAAACTGAATTTGTTTATTGCGCCTCTCAGTCTTTCGGTTTAATTAGTGCCACCGGAGACTGTCGCTCTATCTTGCTAATAAGAATCAAGTGGGTAATTACACGGCGTTATTACTATTTCCAACAGTGGAATTATTATTATCTACCAGAGACTCACTTCCTAGGCATTGCCATTTTGAGAAAAACATGCAAGTAGGTATTCAGTAAGCACTGTTGTGATTATCGGTTTGAGTAATGAAGTTGATTTTAAGTTCAGATGAGTTAATTTATTCACCTTCTATTCTACGAGTACCTACCTATAATGAAGTTTACGGCTTTCTGCATGAGAGCAAGCTATGGAAGAATTGTGTTGTGCTGGTACGAATGATACGATGACAATAGGATGCCAGTCAGGTTGTCTACACGTGTAATTTTTAATGTGACACCTTGTCACCGTGTCGAGGTATCATGTACGCGAAAGTGAAAATTTTTGAGGATACGCCAGGAATCGTGAGTTTCTTTGGAGTGCTTTGCAGTGTGTACGATAATGGACATTGTCTCAACTGGTTTGATTATCAATTATTATATCATAATATTATATATATATATATAATCGTAACCTCTTTAACCCATCTGGGTGTCGAGGTGTCGGACGCACCGAGCCGCACTATGGATTTATGCCAATACCTACATGTCCTTCATGTGCGTGTACAGGTAATGGATCCCCCTTGAGCAAGTTCACTACGCTATGTCCGCTCTCTTCGCGCGCAGCTGCTATCCACTAGTCACCCATCCAGGTTCTGGCTTCAGCCGGCGAGCCTTGACTTTCGTTGTCGTAGCTTGTGTGCATATCCACCCATGCCGTACCGCCGACATCATAATATTATGATTATAATAATTATTGTCCAACTATCCATTTTGTCCATCTGAAGAATAAGTTTTCTCTTGGGCAGTGGGCCAGTGAGTTTTTCTTTTTACATTTCGTTTCTTCGCGGCATCATGGACTCTCGGCAGAATTTTCTCAGTGGCCGGCAAAAACCTGATAGCTTTGGCAAAGACTCACCAATCAGTGAAGACAATGTCCCTTATCGGTCATACTGCAAATCACTCAAAGGAAACTAACAATTCCTCGCATATACTCGAAAATTTTCACTTTCGCGTACATGACTCCCCGAGACGGTGACAATGTCACATTGAAAATTGCACATGAAGACAGCTAGCTGCCAACAAGTCGTCAGCGTGTCATTCGTACCAACGCAAACAATTTTTTTCCATGGCTTGCTCTCATGCAGAAAGCCGTAAAATTGATTATATACTAATTTCTAATTATAAAAATTGTTGGGTGTACCAGTTTTACTGACCGACTTGCATGTCTACCACAGTCAATAAGAAGATGCGATTACTTTGCTGGCCAACTGTCCAACTGACCATTGGACACTGACATCCTGAGCCCTTACTACTCTTCCTTTCAATATTTTTTATTATTATTTCTTCACCAGGAATTAAACTCACTTCAATTTTGACCGGCCATTTTTGTATAGTGCTTTAATAAGAGACGACCATTGAAGTGTCATATGGTGCCATGAAGTCATGAAGATGTCTTTAGTCTTTAGTTCAGGAAATATAGCAAAAATACAGGGCAAAAATGAAACTTAGGCGAATCTTTGTATGTAAGCCTAGTGAAGAATGTAGTTCCACATGGTAAAAGTCCTCAAAGATACAGTGTGTACTGTGTATGCTTCCACCGTTATGCCTTAGAAATGTTTACACTTGAAATAAAAATGATGGATGAGAAGTTATTGGGAATATTATTTTCTACAAGAAGGCTCTTTATACATTTTATCTTCAGTTCTGTAGTCCACTCTCTTCTCTTGGAAATGCAAGTAAAGTAGAGAAGTCTGGATGTTGAGTCCTAGAAATTGTATAAATCTACAATTTTGAGATGAAGAAGGCAATAACTTGATAGAAGTGCCACTTGAGCCATTCTCTCTCGATTGAGAATTATACGCAACAATTGACCTTTCCAATTTTAGGAGATAGAAAATACATGGATTTTCGAGGTCACCTTTGACGTTTTGACGTTTATGACGTTTGGACGTTTCGTTTCTGACTTTTGCGGGAATTTTGAATCAGATAGCTATACTGTTCCCATTATCATGTGGGGAAAGTCACTAGAGCCCATAAAGGAGTTTTTAATGGACGAAGTAATAGAGTTTTTCCGTAGTAGATGCACGTGTCTGGTGCTGCGTGGTCCCTGCTGGTGCTGGTGCAGCCACACTTCCATCAAGTTTGGATCTTTCGTAAACCGGTGCATGGTTATGCTGGGTGTATTCGTCTTATTCTCGACTCGCATAGAGCGACACAACACCCTTGAACCATTTCTGTAAGTATCTTCTCAGTTTTCCACTACATATAACACACTTATTGGTAAGAACGAGGGTAAGAACAAGTGAAATAATGAAATCCATGCTGAAATCAAATAAATACACGACAGAGCGCTTGTCAGATTCGAAAAAATTCCCATTGTCAGAAACGAAATGTCATATCTCAAGAAACATAGGGCGCTTTCCAATAACTGCAACAAGACGAATACACAATGTCAAAGTGCACTTGCCAGCTCAATTCTAAACTCAGCCTCGACAATGTTTCGATTGTGTCGACATGTGGTGCTATTACTGCTATTGGAACGCTAGCTGTGTCAAATTGTGTCCATATGTGCCGAATTGTGTCCTCATACGCCTTATTGGGAAGCGCCCAATGACGTCGATTAACCGTTTCTCATACGCATGACGTCACAGTAAAGAGAGACAACGGAAAATTGGAGACCTCAATTGAGTGATGGAGACGTTCAAATTTTGAGAATGTTTTTTCAAAATGAAAGTTTAATTCCCTTCAATTTGACTCATCACCAAGTAAGTAGAGCAATTTGAAATTTTGGAGCTGGAATGGGGGAACCGAAGGGATGAATTTGGATAGCATTTTTGAAGTGAAACTTCTATTCTCGCGCCTAGATCACAACACACAACTAACGCAGAACCACACATGGGAGTGAAATTGGTTCATAGCATCAGTGGTTGTAACGAAAGCCTGTAACTTTGTCTTGTCTGACCTTGGGGCGACCAGCGTCGTCCCAGGAAAAGGAAGAATAGGCTGTTGCGGCGTTCGCCGCGTTCGGTTCTATTTTTTACTAATCGCCGACACTGGACTGCTCCTCGTGTTGTCGTACTATTGGTCCGACAGGAATGGTTCTCCACTTGGCTTGAATAGATTCGAGCGGATGTAATTTATTATAGGGATAGGGAGGTATATTCAGGGCCGGGCCTAGCAGGCGTGCAGTGCGTTCCGGCGCGCAGGCGGGTACGTCAGGCGGCAAGTCATAGAGGCGGTAATATAATAATAAAGTTGAATTTCGAAGAATTCTTCCCATTCCCGCATTTGGTAGGGCTCTCCACTGCCGGTGAGGGGGGCGGCAATTTTCCGGTGGCACGCAGGCGGCAATTAGACCAGGCCCAGCCCTAGGTATATTCTTTAACGGACGTTTATGATTCAAAAATAAAATCGAATGCCGCACACCCAAATCTAGACACAACTTTCAGGTACCTATGTAGTACCTATTAAGCAGGAAAGCAGGAGAGGATGATTAAAGCCCAAAGGGGAAAAAGAATTTTCGACAATTGAGGCTGAAACAGTTGCTTAATGTTCTAGATGTCAGCTGATTGTATAGCGATGATATTATACTGATTTGATAATCAAATTTTTATGTTTGGAAATTGATTTTTGACACTATTCTTTGTTAATTTTTTGAATGGTTTGATTTCACCTCAATTAAATGTGACATTCTAAATATAAGTACAGTGGCGAGCACATAACTGGAAATACTCATATCAATTCCGTCAATATTTCAATTTAACCTACGGTCTTATTTTGATTGGAGAAGATAATATCGTAGGAACTCTAGATAACCACGTGGTCACTTCAAATCACATTCACGAGGTACCTACCTACGTACCTATGTAAATACCCATGTATTTTATATTTTTTCAATCAAAATAATACCGGATCAAGTTTTCCAAACGACATTCTTATACTTTGTGGAGATTATTAGATTGCCATGCTGTGCCTGCCAGAACACAGTTTCCACCGTGCTGTAATATAACGGGGAAAATCGTACAAGAAGAAAATCCGTCACGATGTCACATTCGCATAATTATTTGTGGAGAATATTATTGATGCAAATAGATCCAGAGTTCCATTTATATAAAATGGAAAATAGCGCCCTCTTGATAACTGCCGTCACTGGTATCCATTTTGTTGATCGGATTAGTGTAACTATGGAAGGACATTAAACCCAATTGTCAGTGCATCAGAATCCCGAAAAACGTATTCAAAAGAGTCCGACTTTTTGAATGCAGATACAGCAAATATTTCAAAGATGTAATTCTTTATAGATGATGTAAATATAACTTCCAAGCTATAGGTTTGATAAAAAATGTAGGGGAATGAGAAATTATGTAGGGAAAAAAGTTAGGTATAGTAATTTCAAATCGGTCAAGAATTTATGGGCCACCTGTACATATACCTACAAAAGTCTGGATTTCATTTTTGCCTGCCATATACATCCTTTCAACATCTAAAATTCCTGGATTAAAGGTCTGAAGTTCGATGACAGAAAACTTTGATTATGTTCATTACATATACCTATCCATAATTATTGTCGCTGCGCCACTGATTACTTCACGGTTACTTTTGTGTGAATGAAAGGGATCGGGATGGAATGAAGTGTAGTGAGTAATATTTTCTAATCTCAATGCAGCAAGATTGAGGGCTCTGATATTTATTTACAATTTTCCTTGCCTCTGATGTTATGTCATCATGTCTGATGATACCGTTGGGGAAGGGAAAGGAGGGCTAAGCAAAAGCATCGCGACATACAAAGTGGGAAACGAACTGTCGAAGTATGGGGAGCAAGCATTCATTATTTCGTGAAGAGAGCTCCAAACAGTACCGGGGCGGTTCCAATCAGTGTTTCATTGTTTTGCATGTGATGTTGCGGAGATTGGATCTGTCACAGCGGAAACAGATCGCGTTGATCCCAAGACCAGTCCGTTGTTTGCCGGCACAATGGCAGGTTTTGTCATCGCCGCCACGGTCCGCATGTAGGACGCAATTATGATACGCCCCATTTGGTGAGGTGCCCACATAGAGAGGTACGACGTACGACGACGTCAATAGCCCGGTGTGTACGGGAACGTCTTGTTGTCACTAATGTCACTCCTCCAGCCCAGCAGCTCTGAAATTGAATGGACTCGCTTTAAGGAGTCGATCAGAGCGAGCCCTGCAATTTCTGACCAGCACAATATCTGCTTTATCGTCCAAGGAACCGCGTCCCGGCCTTTCGTAACTACGTTCATCAGCAGCCGCGATGTTGACCGGCATCAGGCGTCGATATGCAGGGGACAATTCAGGTCACCAAAATAAAATCTTGTTGACGTGGAATAGATTTCCAGCTTAATTCTGGAAGGTGACTTTACTAGAATAAATCTTTGAATAAATGTTATATAGAAAGAGTAAAATCTACAAACAAAGCAAGCGCCTCATGAGAGGTGGAATAGTTGGTTCCTCGGTTGGTTCAGTGGCGGAAGCACGCTGTCAATCGGTTACGAAGTTCGTGTTCGTATCCGAATTTTGCGAGCACGCCACATTTGTATTTCGTGAAAATCACCAGCCTCTTGCGTATCCTACCCAAAGCCGTGCCTATGCACACTGCACAGCCTGCAAGCTAACATTCGCTTGGTTAAAATACGACAACCCCAGGCCTTGCGTAATGTGTCGTATCTTCCTTGTCTTTTTCTAGCATGATATATCTGCATCTTCCCTCTTCGTCGCCGAAATTTGAACAGTATGGCGGCCTTCATTCATGGGCACGACTTTTAACGATCGTTTACGATTGCAAAGACGAATGACGATGGCGGCTACAAACGCAAGTTCATGGGTACAATAGGTAATATAGTACTAGCGGTAAGCAGCTAACAAGTGAAGAGAACTGCATTTTATGATACAAGCAACAGATTTGGTACACGTAACCTCAGAAAAATTCTAAGCGATTTGACCCGTAGTTCTTGAAAATCCCTTCGGGGAGAGCCGAGATATGGGGGGTGGGGAAGGGGTTCATTTCTCTTATTTAGAAAAAATTTATATGCCCCAAACTGGCATGAAAAATGTCAAATTCAAGTGAATTGAACATGCTGAATACACTGACAAATTTTAATTTTCAAAAAAATGCAAATAGTAGCCTTTTTTCCAAAATGGCCGCCAATGAATGACAAAAAATCATGCATGAATAAGTTATTCGAGTAAGTAGGTATCAATTTATATGTTTCCGAGGACGCTGGACCCATTTCTCTTATCGAAATCACCATATCGAACAAAATTATCCATTTTGGGTCAGGGTAGATGAACAACCTCCAACACTTGAAGTGACGCTTCCAAGATTTGTAGTGAATATCGAAAGAACAATATGGAGCTACATCTGAATAGTCTCTTTTTTGATGATAAATGAAATTACCCATGTAACTACACCTTCAAAGTCACAATAACCATCCCTGGAATCCCCAACCATCCTTAGTGGGAGGGTGTTGCATAACCTGGCTCTCTTTGTATCGTAGGAAACCGTTTAAAAAATGTATTTAAATGGTATAAAATAGTATAATGATACTTACTTGATAATATTTTATGTAGGTACTGTAAAAATCATTCTAGCCGATCGATTTTGAACCCACGACCTCCTGATGACTATATTGAGGGTACCTACTCAAGAAACTTCCTCAACCACCTTCAAAAATGGAAAAAGCATGTTTTGTTGGGAAAAAAGTTCTATCTCGCCTCAAAATCGGGCTAACAATTCAAAATTTAAAAAAATGACGTTCAGGAAAGGTGGGTTCATAGTTGGTCATGAACGAGGTCATAAATTCATTATGACCATAAACGAGATCATTATAACTTTCTGCTGTTGCCGGTGCTCTCCACAGGGAAGCTCCAAGATACGGTGAAAAACAGCACATCAATGTCACACCTGGTATCTAGCCAAAATTTATATTTTTCTCGAAAGTTTATCAAGAGTCAGATTCTCTGAAAAATCACCCTACACAATTCAGAGGAAAAAATCATTCGAATCGAATAAATCGGTGATTTGACTTCAAACTTAGTTAGATATTGGTGGTGCGCTAATTTTGTCTGTCAGTGTACCTATAATCAAGAAGGCAGAGACAGATAAAAATGCTAAAATAGGCAGAACTGGTGTCAAATCTAGACTTCCAAGAGAAAGGAATGAAACTTTTATGGGAATCATAACTTGCTTGAAGTCTGAAAACACAAATCACATGGTAGGACTGACTTACTGTCAGAGCTTTGTATCAAAGTCCCAGTTGCTTACTTCGATGAGTTTAATTTTAAACCCCATGAACAACGAACATGTTTACAAGTAGTGAGGAATCTCAACTAAAAACTCCAACAATACATAAAATATTATCAAATAGGTATTATACTATCTTATACCATTCAATAGTTATTGACATAATGAGGTAGGAGGGCGAATATTCACAGGACTAGCAGGAATATTCAAGGACGATCGTAAGCGAGGCCTGGGAGGCCACATTTGCGTGGCCTTCACGCGCATACCAGGGTTCTCCAGAGGTCTTCGGGAAGGTGACACCTGAAGCTGCCGATTGCCTGGGGAATATGGACTTGGAGTTACAACTTCTTGCCAAAATCAGTCCATTTACCTGGGGTACTTGTTCCATATAGAACTGTGTGGTTTGTATTTACTACTGCTTCACCTTCCACAAAGTTCCGGGAGCTTGGAGAGGCGGCACGCAAATAATTGTGAATCTCTCAAAACGGCAAACGAGTATCTCTTATAACAGTCGTAATAAGAACAAATAACACAACAATCACTTCAAATTTACTCGCAAAACTAGAATACAACAAACAGACGCACTATCACTAACTGGGACCACACTAGGAAGCCAAGCCGAGAGTAAACTGGAGTAAACAGTAAATACTGAGTGATAAGTGACTGATACAATAAAAGTGAGGTTGTGAGTTGTGAGTGTGACATCTCATGTCACCTCGGGCTGTCAGTTGAATTCCGCCTTTCGCAGCCATTTTGTGGCGGGAAAAATTAATTTGAATCGCGAATTCTATTCTATTCTATTGCTAGTCTATTCACGAGAACTCTAAAAAAGACCATCTGCTCCGCGAATATTCTAACAAGCTCTCGATGCGTGGCTCCTCCGCCAACTGTGCAGGTGCGTGCGCCTCGTGATCTCCAGTGGGTTACGTAACACAACTTTGCACGGGGCGGTAAAGATAACAAAACGACCGACCGACATCGACAGGCCCTAAAATGTCCGTTTTGTAGCCAGGTACTAAATTAACCACTTTATTCTAAATATTTGCTCTATATGCTCAGTCAGATATCTATTGTCACTTGGGTTGGTATCAGTAATGTATGTACAATGTACATGATGACTTTAGGTGAAAATATGCAAAATAAAAACGCCGTTGGTATAACTGGAAGGTCGAAAAGCATTTTTTTATTTGTAACAATATAAAAAGCTTTACAGGATCCGTGAAGCACTCTACTGTTCTTCAAAACAATCCAAGCACTCACAATAATTTCCAATCTGTAGCACAGATCCATCCATTTATCTGAATGAATCAACTGAAAGAGCACGTTTCAATTTAGGCACATTTTAATTTTCACACACGAGAGTTTCATCGATTTTAAAATTAAATTGGACGATACACACACATAAATACGATTACAAATTTGGGCTGATGCATTTCTTCGGTATTGCCTCAATTAGCTGTAATCCATATACCTGTCCATATTTGCCGCATTCGCTTTTACCGGTGCTTGACATTATATCGCAATTATAACAATACAAAATTAAAAAAAGCGACAAAAAATGACAAAAAGCGCCGAACTCGTTCATAAATTTTTTTGCACAAAACAATAATTTTGCCATTGGTCATTCACAATATCAACCTGTCATCTATCTATGTTTGGTGAACGGCAGATAGATAGGTAAATACATAGCACATAGCCCTGTAAGCCTGTGATGATTGTGACGTCTTCGTAAACAGGAAAATTGGTTAGTATTATTTGTATGTTGGTATGTTGCTATGACCTACAGTCCAATTATGTTGGCGCCTGCGTCATCAATACAGAGTACAAACTCAAAAAATTTCGGTCGAGGAACAAACTCACTGGAATTGATTCCGCAATGCTTGAAAGCCGCATCCACATAGAATTATAGGGCGCGTGCACGTTTAAAATCTGACTGACATTGGAGGTAAAACCTTGGTTATGGTTCACATTGGAACGAAGGAACCAAGGAAGTTTAGAACAAATTAGATGATTGCGCAGCAAGTTGTGAGGAGAACTATTGAAAAATTGAAAGGAAAGTGGATAATTTGATGGATTAGTGGAAAGCAGGAAGTAGGAAAGTAGGAAGTAGTAGTAGGAAAGTGGATTATTATGTTTTAAATTTTCAATCCAGCTGACAATTTGCGTTTCAGCATTAACTAGATGAGAGGATTCTTCATGATTATGCCGAGCTGTTGTCTAGTCCTAGGATGCAACAAAAATGCAGCCAAACATGCAGATATCAGGTTTCTTTGGTCAAAATCTTGTAAAATGTAAAGACTGTTGTGACAGGGGGCCATTTTTATCCAACAGGATACCCTCTGTCAAACCAAGGGGGAAGAAATTTGATTGTCCGCTGGCGATTGAGCAAAGACAAAAGTGTATAATTGCATTGAAGAGACACGACATCACAGAGAAAAAACTACTATATGGGCGTGTGTGCGCCCTGCACTTTCATTCTGTTATAAAATTAATGTTGAAGTAAAAGTGAAGTTGAGATAGACGAACTAATTCATCGACAAGAGTATATCCGAAGATAAAGCCGCTTGGATCAATATTTTATTAAACAATCATTGTATCAGCTGTCAAACGTACACGCGTCCCATTGCAGTTGTACTGCAGGGGGACTGTGTACTGCGTAGGCAATAAGCCAATCTCACCACGAGCGTTCACATAGAATCAGCGCGAAACGCTACAACCGTCAAATAAAACAGCTCCTTTTCGCCAACCACCAAAATTTAGCATTCGCATTTCACAGCAGCAGTTTTGCATTATGGGTGGATTTGTTTACGCAGCGACTGCTACAGCCAGTCTGCTGGCACCTGTGAAAAGCGCAGCGCTTTCTTGAGAACAAGCAAGCAACTGAAAGACCAGCAGCAAAGCATCTACAGCAATCGGTTTCGTTTAGCTGCGTAGTCAACAAACAGGCGCCAGTAAGAGAACGAGAAATTACTAAACAGCCAACTGCGCATTCGGTGTAAGAGAACGGTTATCTGCGAAAACTGCTGGATCCACTACGTAAACGAACGCACCCTATTCGTCAAGTGTGACCTCTTCTTTATTCACTCCGCCTTTTAGATAAATTTGGAGGAATTCTCACTAATTGCACCGGCAGCTAGACTTTCCAATGGAGAAGCCGGGTCGTGGATTTTATATTTTTCTTGACAATATCTTTATTTGGGCGCCAATGTGGATGAGAGATGAGTGGCCTACATCCGACTCGATAGAAAAATTGAAGCTAAAGTGTAAGAATAAGAAAGAGTGTAACAAGTCATGGAATGATATCAAACTTGGTGAAAAAAAAATTGCTGAATAAAAGTTGAAAAGGTGAACGATGATAAAACTGACACAATAATTAAATGACAAAAAAACATGCAAATTAATAAGGGCACAGGGACATTGAAAGAATCTTGAGTACACTGCTATCTGGGCTGCCATATAAATACTGGCTGGGCAAAATACCTATTCAGCTTGAGGGGTCCTAAAGAGATTGAACGCGAAGGGCTGAATGGACAAGGGGGTCCCGAGATCTACCTATGAGCTCGTAAGAGTATCACCTGAAGCCGCAGTTACCAAAGGGCTATTCGCGGCCAGAACCGCAGTGCGCAGTCAGCTAATGTTTTTAGAAACCTACTATCGGTTTACCGCTAAACAAAATTTAAGAATTTCAACTGTACAACTCTCCTTCCAAATGAGGGAAAAAAAACCTAATCTAAGTTTAAGACACTGTGATGGTCGATGGATTCCGTGTGATAGTACACGGCTGCACAAAAATCGAAAGATTCTACCTTATCCGCTAGGCACGCGTCAAAATGGCTGATACTTGGCTTGGATACGCCATCCACGCTGATCTCTCGATGACGAGTGACGACACACGCTAAATGGGCCGCTCATGTGTTCTAGATAGGTACCAATGATACACCGACGGAGATAGTGGGGATGTGAATATCCTGCTCACCGGTACGTTCAGGTAGGCAGGCCTCAATCAGTCCCGCGCGGTTTTACCTGGATTCACCTGCACTAGCGTCTTTCAGCTAGGACTTGCAGCACGCCACTCGTGAACACTACGACTTTGACGGCCGTTACGGAAGGGTCTAGTTTGAGAAACGCATCTTTAGGGAGTGTTTGAATGAAGGTTGGGAAATCAACTTATAGACTTACTGGCAACACTTCCCAACTATTATACAAATACTACGAGCGTCTCCTGAGACCTTTTCATAACTCGCCTGATGGCACCCGAAAGAAAGTGTACCGTGCCTTTCGGCAAGAAGCCACCCTCTCTGCCGCCCATCTTGCGCGCTAGTCAGATGCCGGGTATGGCTTAGTAAGACACCATAGGTTTATCTATCAGTGAGGATGTTGAATAAAAAAGCTCTCCTTATCGGAAACGCTACACAAGTCATCAGGTCATCACGCCGCAATAATCACTGAGAAATGGAATAGTGAACTGTGATCAGCCCTGATCCTGACAAGAAGATTGGCAAGACAGCTGCAGAATGCTAGAAACCTTTAAACTTCTGCCATCCCCACTGCACTCCCACTGCCACTCCTTCCTTACTGCACCTACCTCGAGAGAGTCTATTTCAACACTCAATGTAAAAACCTGTAGTTTAGCAGTAGCACTAATTCTATGTGGATGCGGCTTTATTTCACCCATCTAACTAATCTGCAGGGTGATTCAAAAGTGTTGGACCATCCCAACAGTGCATAATATGGAGGTGTAGTAGAGTGCTAGAAAGTTGTTGAAAACATTCTATGTCTTTTAATTTTGAAGTTATGGAGGGACAAAAGTTGGTCCTTCGATTGCTTCTATTTCCGTTGTTTCAAAAGATTTTAGTAAGCTGTTCATGGAAAAATAATCAGTAGAAAAATCAACCTCTGAATCTGTATCAAATTTCTGTTTTCTATACAGGGTGAATCAGTAACTACAAAAATTCAGTTTTCCTAAAAAAAAACATAAGCAACAGAATTCTATCCAAATGAATTGTGTTTTATACTTTTATTGTGCTCTACATAGGTTATGGGACCAATGTAGCTGTTTACAGGTACTTTCAGAAAAAATTAACTTCCAGGATTCATGACTCTTCCTGTAGGTATACAAAACAGAAATTCTTTGCAGATTCAGAGGTAGATTTTTTGTACTCATTTTTTTCCATAAACAGTTTACTAAAATCTTTTGAAACAACGAAAATAGAAGCGATCGAAGGACAAACTTTTGTCCCTCCATAACTTCAAAATTAGAAGACATAGAGTTTTCTCAACAACTTTCCAGCACTCTACTGCACCTCCATATTACGCACCTTCAAGGTGGTCCGACACTTTTTATCACCCTGTATATACCATCCATCTATCCTAAATTCCACTGAGCCACTTGCTATGAATTGATCTATCTGTAGGTCCTATGCTGCAAGGAGCACAAAACATTCTCCGCAGTGGTGTAAGTCGCTAGTCGCTAAACTTAAAAGCATTCCAACGGTTTTGAGGGCTTTGAACAACAATAATTTATTATTCAGACACCTATCATAAAATATAGAGCGAAGCTGTGAGATATCACTGGAAAAAATGCAGCAACATGCATGCCCGATGTTTTCGGCAAAGCTCCTGCTCACATTTTTCTCAAGGGCTGTTACGGTTCAAGCATTTTTTGTGTGAAGTTTTCGAGAAAGTCTTTTTGAATTTTTGACAAACGTGTGAGTTATGCACTCTGAGCTTGGGGAGCGTCGGAAGTTTCTTTTCGAATCAAGACCGATTCGGCAGCATAATTAAAGCTGATTTCTATTGAATACGCGCTCGGAGAATTTAAAAAGTTTGAGCCAGAAGCGTCTAATGAACGTCACCTCATTCTTATAATTGGTACCGAAGGTATAGATACACCAATGTAGTGTGTGCCTCTGCCTATGTGTAGCCGTAACGCGAAGTTTGTTTTGTTGCGACACGCTAATTAGCTTCAATAGACTCAACTTAGTCAAAGAAACTAGTGTGGTTCGTATTACATCAATCCACAATGCTAGCAAGTATGCCTACAACCTGCATACCTCTTCCAAGTTTGATTCTCACTTCTGACATTACTATCGCGTAGTTTGCAGTTTTGGCTATTTCGTACCTAGTTAGTAGGTGTCTAAGCAAGTTTAATTACATTTTGGTTAACTCATTATGAGTAGTTCAATATCTTATATGGGCGAGCTTATGGGTGGTTGGTGGAAATTAAGAAAGGCCTCTGGATCTGAAAAAGAAATGAAGGCTGCTCGTTCATAACCAAAAGTAGGTACCTACGTAGGTACCTGCGCTTATTGATTTCTCCTCGGACTTCTTAGTCAAAAGGCTTCGGCTTTGTGAATTGGATGAAAGCTATTTTTAAAAATGTAGGTACAAATTTTTGACATATGAATAAATTGTTATGGTGGAATTGAATAAAAAACACACAGTGAAGACGATTACTTTATATTTCGTTATATACTGACTCAAAAAATATAGCTTATTATGTGCCTCTCTCTTGCTTCCTGACAAAGGTTTTGGTTAGACAAAGGTGTCGAAATTCACTTTTTTCGATTTTATAAAAGTCACTTGCAAACCATTCAACCAAATCAGCTTTAATTAAGCATAGACTGGTATGTCGGAGTTATCTATGTACCTACCTGCCAAATTTCGAGAGAACAATTTGAGATCAATTTGAAAGGTTGTTCAAATGCTTCCACACTAATGACTCTCCATAACTCCTACCCGAGTGATTGGATTACTTCAAAATTTGGCAGGTAGGTAGAAGGTTCCAGCAAACCAGCCTACGCTAAACTTAGGCTAATTTGGTAAAATAGTTCCCAAGTTACAAATTTCCAAAAATCGAAAAAAGTGAATTTTGTTACCCAGTTGAGGTATAGGATTGTATGAATTAAAATAGCGACTTTTCCTAAACTGCTTTTTTGTTTGCATTCAAACAACAATAGTATATTACATACCGGGGTGGAAAGCGTCTCATTACAGTTAAGGGATTTAATATATTACCAAGGCGTCCACAGAATCCTGTAGGCTGTAATGACGCTCGCCTTCGTGGTATGTATAGGACTTTATATGGAATGAAGAACACGAACCTGCCTGTGAATGTGGCGCGGAAAATGAAACCATCACACATATAGTTGAAAATTGTCCTTTGACCTCCTTTGAACCTGGATTCATAGTCATCCATCAAGCTACTCCAGAAGCTATAAGCTGGTTGTCCACGATTAAGACTGATCTGATCTGATCTCAACTGTCTTTTTTTTGTCGCCTCTGTTTTAGGTACTTGATTTTTATCTATTTTTCTTCATATTTTTTTTCATTTGTTTCATTTATACTTCATGCTGCTGTATTTACCTCATACGAATATTATATACAGGACTTTATTCACAATGATCCGGTTCAAATGCAAATAATTGGCTCTATTTCAAGTTTTCTGCGTGGAACGGTTTTATCAGGTAGGCGTAGGCAACCTTTTCAAACAACGCGTGCATAACACTCCGCGCTCTGCGTCAGCTGTTCAGATCAGATCACCTCTCTTCATACGTCACTTTCGGCCCGTGGTCTGAAAGTGACATTAATTTCCAACCTGTGAGGAATCATTCGCTCTCCAACTTTTCAAAAGTTGGGAATGGATCGATTGCTAACTCATTGTGAATAAACGATATTACTGTAACACCCAGCAGGAATTATTAACCTGAATACTGGCGATTTCTCGTTATCTCGCCCTTGTCTGACACAAAAGCTTCCACTGAAGGATTTAACCAAACTTCATGATGACAACAAAGGCATCAAGCTGAACTGGCAAAAGGCAGTAGTCGGTATACCTAGGTACATATTCTGAAGTAAATTTTATCTTATTTCATCACATTGTTAAATTTGACCTGATGTCGTTTCAACACCCTTTCACTGGATTCAAGTTACATCTCGTTTAATAATTAACTTTACTAATGAAGAAGGGCGACTGTAACGAGACTCCATTTTCAAAGGTGGGACAGATTCCATGAGGAAACGATTAAAAATGTCGAGAAGACTGAAACTTGCGCCGCATTCGACTAATCAAGTTCAGAAATTGCAGTAGGAGGTACCAGTATGCCTAGACTGGCTATTTATTTCCGCAATATTCACATTTCAGTATGGTCTTTTCGCCTTGAGGCGTAGATCTGAGTTCAAAAGCTATATTCATTATGCACTTATTAGTTAGGATAGGATAGGGGAGGGAGGCCCAATGTAAGACACGATGATAACTGCGTCCACTTTTCTTCTTCCATCCGGAGCGCCGCGGTTAAATGGCCACATCAAGTGCCATTGTGGGAAGCCACAACCATTTGTTATAAATTTAGTAAAATATATTTAAAGGGGCAAATTGTCTGGAAGTAAATTCAGTAACAATAGGGGATGTTCTTTTTTACGTTAATGTGAAAATGTAGCGAAAGTAAATGCCCTTTCCTTTTGTATGCACCATTACGTCATATTATGGACGTTTTCATCAGCACCGCGTCTCTCCGCTGAAACCGTTCCCAATCAAAATGCATTGTTAGCGTCACGTTTCGATAATGCTCGAAATGAAAATGCATAAATTATCGATGGCTATACGAGTGGGGGCCTCGCCCACCCGCCAGGGCTGCCACCTTTTTATTAAGAGGAAATCTATGCAACGATGCATAATATCGCATTATACCAGGGGTTTGCGTGTTGATACGATATTGCACGAACCCACCACTACGCACGATATATTCTAATATATGTTTGTGACAGTTTCTAAATATATGTTTAGATTTATGGCAAAAAGTTTAATATGCTTTGTTCACTTGGCAGAAATCTTGCAGCATCACGTTTCGCTACAGCAACAGTGGATTCTTGACCGCGTTTACTCACCTTTTTCCTGTTTGAGGACAAGACGAGATTTATTTCCTTTTCATTTCTTCGGGTAATCCAATTAATTAGAGTGTTGGAGTGTCGACAGCGGTGTGTTTGATCGATTCCTTAAAATGCTGAATTTTGAGCTGATGTAGCTAATAACTACTCGTAATAGTCGTAATTACCAAATATTCGTTTCTATACATGTTATTCCAATTAGATTTCCAATTTTTTGTCCAAGAGCTATAGCGGACAAAAATGGAATTCAAGCATGCAGATTTTTGGATACATATAGGTTGAAGAAGAACGAGTGGACTGTCCATGAACTAAATGAAGGCATCTTTCTTGCTCATATTTCCAAAAAATTCCATGTAGCACTTTTATTCCGAGTGTCATCGTAACCAGGGCCGGCGTTAAGCCGCATCCACATAGGATTAGTGCAGTTGGACTGCAGGGGGACTGCGTAGGTAATGAACCAATCTTACCACCAGCGTTCACATAGAATTAGTGCGGAACTAGCAACTTGACACGTCAGCTGCCGACCTGACGCAACAACCGTCAAACGGCTCTTTCTTGTAACGTCTAATAT
The DNA here is from genome assembly GCA_949128115.1 of Anaspis maculata. NCBI lineage: Eukaryota > Metazoa > Arthropoda > Insecta > Coleoptera > Scraptiidae > Anaspis > Anaspis maculata. The sequence goes on from OX421962.1 coordinate 74,930,965, forward strand.
TTCCCATTCGCATCTCACAGTAGCAGATTCGCATTATCAGTCAAGTCATCACGCCGCAATTATAGCTTAGCAACAGAATCGTGAATTGTGATTGGCGATGGCAAGAAAATTGGCAATAGTGCAAGCGGTACACACCTAAAAACACATCGATACTGCATTTTGGAGTGCAGTAACGGGATTTGGTATGGGCATACTTTATACCAAGACAAGCGATTTGACCCGCAGCACTCGATTTTTTGTCCCTTAGGGGGCCAATGGGGGCCCTCCAAATTTTCAAGATGCAACAAGTTCCACATGACGATCACTGAGTATCGTCATGTATGTCATAAGTGAAGCTTACGGGTCTATTGAAAATATTTTCATCAATTGTCGTTGTGTCCGATTCATTTTTCACACTTAAAAAAAATATTCTTTGGCAGAGGTCAAAAAAACTGTTTTTGTTTTTTCTTCTATGCAAGGAGACAATAAATTCATATGTTCTGTTGCGTTCCCAACTAAATCGCATTCCCTAAACCTAATTATAAAGAAATTTTTCTTGTAATGGTATTTTTCAAAGAAGTGGTGACCTCTTCAATGCCTCTTTTCCAAGAGCATTTCTTTCTATGTCCCCACTGGATATCACTCGTAATTTTTGCAGGAATGGAGACCTCGAACTCTTTTCCTGGTAGTTGCGAAGCAACATGACTCTAAAACGCCCAAGGTAGCCCAAAAAAATTTTTTTCTGCTGGGCCGTCCAACTTACGATATTTTGATTTTATAGTAGGAGAGACGCGGACCAGTATCCAATCCAGGCTGCAGGCGCAGGCGATTTGGTTTCAACAGAAAATATTCTTCCATGCCGTGTTTTATTGCAGTACAACAAAACGCAGAGTCGTTAGGTGTGAGTAGGTATATTTTCCGGTAGATTTTATTTGCCTAGACTAGATCTTATTTATTTGCGTGACTCCCCTACTACAAAATCAACATGCCAAAAATTTGACGGCCCAGCAGAAAAAAAAAGTTTTAGGGCTCTCTTGTGTGTTTTGAAGCCATGTTGCATGGAAATTACTAAGAAAAGAGTTCAAGCTTCTCATATCAGCGAAAATTGACAGTCTTATCCACTAGGAACATTGAAAAAAATGCTGTTGAAAAAAGTGTACTGAAGAGGTCACCTCTTCTTGGGAAAATGATATTTCGAAAAAACTGTCTTCATATTTGGGCTTACGGAACGCGATTTAGTTGAGAACGCAACAAAAAATATGAATTTTTCGTTTCCTTGCACAGCAGAAAAAAAAAAAAACAGTTTTTTTGACCTCTGCGAAAGAATTTTTTTTTCAAATGTGAAGAATGAATCGGACACGACGACATTTGATGAAAACATTTTCAATAGACCCGTAAGCTTCACTTATGACATACATGACGATACTCAATGATCATTTTGTGAAAGTTCTTGCATCTTGAAAATTTGGAGGGCCCCCATTGGCCCCCTAAGGGACGAAATATCGAGTGCTGCGGGTCAAATCGCTTGTCTTGGTATAAATTACGCCCATGCAAAATCCCGTTACTGCACTCCAAAATGCGGTATGCTTTTGCGTACCGCTCCCACTACAAGGGCAGTGCGGAATGCCAGAAAACTTCAAACTTCTGCCATCCCAACTGCAGTCCCACTGCCACTCGTTTCTTACCGGAAGTCTATGTGAACGCTCAATGCAAAAACCTATAGTTTAGCTTTTTTACCATGCGGTTGCCACTGCACTAATCCTATGTGGATGCGGCGTTAGGGTGTGACGAGCGAGGTGATCGCCTCGGGGGGCGCCTGAGCGCGAGCGCCCTTTATCTCTCTGATATCTCGGAAAAAATTTGCCTGAGGTGCTTTTTTACTCACAATTTCTGCAATTTTCAATTATTGTCAACCGAGTTATCAACATTACTGTTATAATTTAAAAAAAATCGCTTGAGATGCTATTTTTTTATTCATAAAAAGGCGCACCACAGAACATCGCCTTGGGCGCCAAAAGCTGTAACGCCGGCCCTGATTGTAACAATATATCGAACTCGACAGAGACCAACTCGATATCGAAGTTGTAGCTGTGACATGGTGCCAATAGTAGCTGAGAGCCAAGGCCGGCGTTACAGCTTTCGGCGCCCAAGGCGAAGCTCTGTAATGCGCCCTTTTATGGATGAAACAATAGCATCTCAAGCGATTTTTTCAAAATACAACAGTAATGTTAATAATAATTGAAAATTGCACAAATTCTGAGTGAAAAAGCGCCGCAGACGGGATTTTTTCGAGATATAAGAGAGATAAAGGGCGCTTAGGCGACCCCCCCCCTCACAAGTTTGGCGCCCGAGGCCGTCGCCTCGCTCGCCACACCCTAACGCCGGCCCTGTAGTCCCTCTTGAGTTTCGTTCCACAATAGGCACGACACTGGAGGACACAATCTCCCATTTCAGCAGACAAGTGATAAAGGGTCAAATCAACAACAATCCGCATTATATCAACTATCTTTATTTTTTGTTATCCGTATTTACAACATGATAATTACAAGTTGAGATTTTCAGTACACTGTAAAACGATTTTTATAAAAATATTAAGTAATCAAACGTTACAGTTCACATTTTTTCAAAGTAGGTAATTATAACTAAGAAAGTAGTATTGCCGAGATTTGATCTTTGATCAGTTACATGAATCCCAAATGGGAATTATTGTAACTTGTCTGTGTGTGAATCTTGCCACTCTATTTGGTTGGCTTTCTTGTTTGATTACCTCTGCTTCTCCCTTTTCGTAACCTAATTTCAAACTGTTCACTGCTACAGGGTTAGTCCGATATGGACGGATGTTCAAAAGTGACTTTGATTATTATTGCTTGCCGGTGCCAGTTGAATCAGTTATGCTTATTTAAGCCCTTGAGTAAATGAAACTTACCTTCAGCAGGTGCAGTATTTGAACCGAATTGTTGTTAGTTTGGCACATGTAAAAATTGCACTCGTGAAAAATTATCCAATTTAATTTTACGTTAAAACGCTAACGTCCATTTGGATGTAATTAAAAGCTGCCAGTGCTAAAATTAGGTTACAAAATTGTTTTGTGAACATAAATTCCCCTATTTGGAGTTCAACTCGCAGCCACTATTATTAACCAGAATAATGGTCGTTTATAACTGCTTCGTTGCAACATTTATAAACAGTCAATTTCAGGTGAAACATTGGTCCAAGATTGTCAGTAATTTTTCTCTTGAAATGGCAAGACTCATACATCAGATAACGAAACGAAATGTAGGACATGAAAAATAAAGTTTTCGTAAAGGTAACAATAAATCTACGTAATATCAACATGTAATAATAATTGTTTACAATGAATAATGTTTGGAATTGTCTAAGTGCTTGAAGTGTCTATTTTAGTAAAGTCACTATGTACAAAAATTGGACGTTCTTAGAGTCTCATCCGTTCACACTCACAACCATGTCGACCAGATAGCACCAAAAAATAAACTTGAGAGATAGTCCGCCGAAATTATACATCATTTTCTTTTAATTTCAATAATACGTATATATCACCACCTGAGTTCACTAAAGAGTCATTTTTCATATGTATTTACACTCAGTTTTTACATTAATATAATTATTATTTTTAATTTTCATTTCGTTTTTAAGGTGAGCGTATCGTCGTTGATTGATATTATTTTTATTTAGGGACATCGTAATCATCTTACTGTGGTGACCACCAGCAGCGAGAGCGTCGCCAGCAGCGCCATCTGCCGTCGGACTCCCGCCTGACTCGTCTGCATCGCCGCCGGGTGCTCCCCTGGAACAAATTACCCCAATTTATTACGACGATAATAAATAAATTATGTCGAATGGACAGTCTAGATGAGAACACTGGACCTCTATATTGCTCTTTTATTGAGTGTTTTACGGAGCTCAGATATGGTGTGAACACATTTTAGCGGCACCGAGAGAGGGTGTGTGTGCGCGCTATTTATTGACCCAGTTTTCGGCATTCAACCATTACAATGAGTTTTAGTTTATCTTTTTTTCTGCCTTTAGTTCCCTCGCACAATCAAATTTCTACTCCGTTCGCCTGACATGATTCTCATGAGTAATAGAGTTGCGCGCCAACTCTCTCACACTTTATTTGTTTTTCAGGAAAATAACTTTGTTCCTGGTAAAAAATCGCGCTTCCCCTGCATGCGCTACAGCACTTTCCGTTTGCTGTTTGCAGCTAGCAGCTAGCCCAACGGTGAATTGCTAAATAATAAAAGTGAACTCTAATAACATGTGCCCCATGAGCAAGTCAACTATAATCTACTTGGGAGTTATGGCACGGGCGCAAATAATGATGATATCTGATCGTTACAGAGACGAAAAATGTGTATAGTACTGTATAGGGTCTTATCGTTCGCCTACTATTCACTGGTATAGTAGACCGGCGTTCTATCTGCGATTATTATAATTATGTCATCAACATTAGCCGGCGATTCAAACAGACCTATGAATATCTAGGGACAGAGTCATCTCATGTTATTTTTCCTCAACAAAAATGATCTTGCACAAGAGAACAGCATAATAGCTGTATTATATCATTTAATTAATTTCTTGAGCAATTTTTGGAGCAATCTGTCAATCAAGATCCTCGTCTTTTGACAATATTTTGACTGATTGTTCTGAAAATGGTACAAGAAAGATTGTATGACGTAATACGGCTTTTATAATGACATACCTAGTTACCACTACTAGTTTAAAGACACCAGAATCTTCAAGAATGTGCATAGGTATACAATTCTGAGCTGAATGGTGATGGTGTACTTCAAACTTCAGTGATAGCTTCGCTAGTCAGTATTCTTTATGCATGAACGATAAACCAAGTGTAATTACTCGATTGTTACCTACGCTTGTTTTTTAGTCATGACGGGTAGTCGACAGACTTCCGTCATTATTCTTGCGCGACTGGGATCACATAAATTAGCTCCTTGGAAATTAGAGTTGGGGTGAAGGAACGGCTCCATTTGGTGGAGGAAACAAGTCTTTGTGCAGTTCATTATGCATCACGAGAGTTTCGAAATACGGTCGAATTTCCAGCAGTTTATAGTTTATGCACTGGCTAATAATTAAACTCATTCAGTTAATTGCTCAGTAATAATAATTGTATGTATTCATCGGTTCGCCAATGCATTCAGCTTGGTTAAACAGCCAGGTAACATACAGTATTTGATAATGGGTAAACAATAATCCGTGCCATGTTCCTGAAAATAGTTATTTTTTGCCTAAACGTTATCATGTGCACTCTTAGAAATCCAATGGTACAGTTGGGAGCGAAATGATTCATACGGCTCCTCCAGGAAGTCGGCTGGATTTCAGAAATGTTAGCTGTTTGGATTGTTCTTGAATGCCAGTTTTGACTAGAGATTGGTCGTAATCAAAACTGGCATTCAAGAACGATCCAAGCAGCTAACATTTCTGAAATACAGACGACTTCCTAGCGGTGCCGTATGAATCATTTCGCTCCCAACTGTACATCTAATGAATTTTCATCAGTTGATCTTGTAAGTTTCGCCATACGCAGTATTATCGAAGGCTATTTTTTGTTGCCGAGGTTTATGACTAGTTGTTCTTTCGCTAACCGAATTTCATTTGTTTTGGCTAGACATATTTGCATTTGAGGTCGACCGGTCAACTATCAATTATTTTTGACAAACATGTACCTACATCTTCAAGTAGATACCTAGTAGTGGATTTCAGCATTTCAAGACTTATTAGTGAAACGCGAGGTGGAATAATGTTCATGGATTTAGTAGCTCACTTATCTCGAATTACTTTAGCTTTATTATTATACAGGGTGCCGCATTATAACAGAATCTCTCAAACCTACACCTATTGGCCTTTTATACATACAAAGTGGGATAGCATCTTCAGGAATAAGAAGAACTGTTGCAAACAGAAAAGAGTGTACACGGCAACAAATTGATCCTCGGGATCCTCTCTTTGCCAACGTACCAACCGTAGGCTTACTTCTCGTAAAACCCTTATAGCTTTCGTCGAACCAATAGCTAAGTCTGCTTCGGCAACCAGAAGAGAATTGTAGAACCACTTGCTTGTGACAGGGATTAACTTATTTAACCAAACGAACACCCATCCCTCGACCCATCCCATCAGGATCAGAAGAGAACTGGTCAATATGAAAGACACTGAACAGACTCCGTTCACATACTGGCAGATGCTCCTAAGATAGGAGCGGTAAGAGTCACCGGTCGCCATTTTTTCTGACACTTCTGCGTTCGCTTAGAACTAGATCTACCGGTGACCTACTGAACCCGCTCAATGACATGTGACAGCGTCACCGCCTGGTGACATAATCTCGTATTTTTAGATGTAAAAGCAGTGCCGGATTTAAGCACGGGCGACAGGGGCGACCGCTTCGAGGCCCCAAATGTTACCACAAATTTAGGGCCTGTACAAATCTAGAAACACCTCATTTGATATTATTATTCCAAGTATTATTCCTTAAAAAGTCCTAAGGCTTAACTTGAGGCCTCCACAAACTACTGTCGCCCCAGGGCCTCCACATTCCTAAATCCGGCACTGTGTAAAAGCGCAGACTATTCGCTTTCCGCTTGCAACTGTTGACCCCCGTGTGTAACTGATGTAAATTACTCCTTGATAAATTTCATACAAGGCCACCTCAGGCGGCCTTATTTCTGCAAAAAAAAAGTTAAAGTTGATTTGCCTTATTTACATACCTATGTCTGTATGGACAGGGAGCTGGTGCCTCAAAACTTACGTCATAAGGTAGATACATGATTTTAACCCTGTAGGTCTAATGTGCGTTGATAAGGTTGTTGAAAATTGCTTTGTCTTACATGTCAGACTGGGGGCTTCAGCAGTGGCGTAACTACTTTAGTTGGCGCCGAAGTGCGTTAGATATTGGCGCCTATCTATCATGTTGAACTCTTGAGCGCGCAATTTTTTTTTTGCGAATAATAATAATATTGCTGTTAATGATAAAAATGTTCTAGTCAGTTGTAGACAAAAACCAGATTTGATTTGGAATACAACTCCAAATTTAAAGGATGAGGGAAAAAATGTGGAACTAAAAAAGTCTTCTTCTGTGTACTGTGTGAACTATCGTAAAAGACTGCTTTCTAACGTATTGCAATAATTTCCTGAAATCGGCTGATAAATATGAAACAAAAAAAAAATCAATGAACTTGATTAAATATACAGGGTGGTGAAAATTTCGATGCTCACCATTGGTATCTTGGAAACGGTAAGAGATACGAGGTCGGTTAAATTAGAAAAAAGTTGCGCATTTTTGTGGTGATTGACAATCTGAAAAGAAACTTTGAATATTTTGATTGGTTTACGATTTATCACGAAAAAACTGAAAATTTTGATTTCAGAAATTATTTTACTTTCCCGGCCCACCCACGAACACGGAGGGAAAGTATTGTAATCGTGCAGAAAAAAAGTTTTGAGATTTCACCGGATATATCCGTTTTGAGGTCCCCCAAGACGATTAAGACCATTTTCAGAATGATGTCTGTCTGTGTGTGTGTGTGTATGTGTGTTTGTACTGCCTAAGTTGTGGCGGATTTGTGTGTGAATAGGACCCAATTGTGACGGATCACCCAATAGTGGAGGATTTTTCAGTCCGCCACAATTTTTTGAAGTCATCAACCGAATTGTGACTCTTTATTTAACCGCTAGAACATGTTTTCCAAAAATCCGCCATAAATGTGGTTGTTTTTACTTATACACCTCATCACAACTTTACCATATTTATGACTGACCTGTCTTTCACTGATGCCAGCGCCCTCTATCTGAGTGTATATTTTGTGAGTTTTGCATCAACTGTGACGGACCCTCTTAAAATAGAATGTCCGCTTGCCGAAAAGTCGTTTTCCGTTCGATGGCGGCAGACGGAAGCAAGTCTTCGGTAATCAGGAAGTTATGTGGCGGGGTATCCCCGCGGAAGACCAGCACCCGCAAAGCTGTCACCACCGCGGAATTGTTTCGGCAGGTCAATTCTAACATGAATTGAATCAAAACTAACGTGGTAGGTACTGCATTAAAACGGTCGTGGTACCGAATCAAAGCGGTCGTGGCACCGAATGCAGGAAGAAGATATTACGATTCTATTATAAAAGCAATATCTACAAGATGTCGCTTAATTTCAAAAGTCGGGTAAATACTTCACGAAGGCCAGAAAAATGGTAAAAAATTTACTTTTCAATTTTTCGTCAAAGGATGGGATTTTATTAAGCCTCTTTATTTTCGTAATCCATCTGAAATGCTTTTTAGTCAATGTTGAACAAAACTGTGAACAGCAATTTTGAATATTGCTCTTTAGTTTTTGTTCAAAGTCTACTAAAATCGTTTAAGACAACAAAAATATCGGGGCTTCAAGTTCCACCCTCTGACCCTCCATATTTCCAAAAATAAATGACCTAGATGTTTTTCACATTTTTCTGGCACTTTAAGAGTATTCCCTTGAACAAACTATTCTGGACTTATATTTTTGCGTCATCCTGTATATTGGGGGTGTATTCGCAATGGTTTTGTTCAAAACTAACATTTCTTCACAAAGTATTTTGTGCAGGTGAATGCACCATCCAGATCTGAAATTTAATCAGGACAAAATTTGCTCGAAAATTAGTTCAACGTTTCAAATGATTAGAAAATCTAAATAAGTAATCAGTTATTCAAACCAGAATTTGAAAATAAATGAAAATAATCACACGGGTACTTGTCCGCATATCATAACTCAAGAGATTCAGCCGGCTTCTGAAATGCAGCACTCATCGGCGATGCTGCGCTACAAATTCTCTCGCTTTTAAGCTAAAAGCGCATTCACAGGTGCTCGTTCAGGTGCTACCCGCTTATTTTCAACTTTTGAAAAATACTTACATATTACGATTGAGCGGCTGTTTATGTATGTAAATGTATTTTGTAATTTTGAACACTCAAATATAAATGGATCGCCCCTAAACGCACACCTCTAAATGCGGTTTTAGCTTAGAAGCGAGATATGAATTTATGAATACGGCCCCTTGTTTCCGCTTGGATTACTCCACATTTTTTTTAGAAGCCGAATGGCCCTAAGACACTGGAAAAGTTTGTAAGACATTTTTTGACACTTGAAAAATTATCAACTGTTTTAAAATTTTGAGAGACGTAGGAAATTCAATATATGGCCGTTTTTTGGAAAAAGCTGTCAACAAGGAGGGAAAAAATATTTTCTTTTGCATAATTGAAAAAACACTCTGTAGGCACTTCATTTTCTAACATACTCAGTACACTGTATAAAATAAAATTGAGTTTTTATCTCTTAATTTTTGAGGGAGAAATACCGGGTGTTTATAAACGTTTGTTATCATATCGCCTTTGGAATCTCCTATCACTCTTTCAAATCGTGCCTTTCACTGCGACTTTTGGCCTGACCAAAGCCTGCCGCGATCACAGACGTTTATAAACACCCGGTATTAAAGATAATTTCACCGCTGCGAATCCAGCCCTAATGCGTATTGCCTAAAGAGCTAGTCGACCGAGTAGTCACCACGACACTATCCCATAATATTTGGAAGTCTTTGCTTGCAAAATAAAAGCCTCGATAAAAGCACATGGTTTCGGATGGTTTTTTTGCCTAGATCGCCCTTTTCGGGCACTTCTGGCTACCTAAATCCGAACTGCCTCTTGCTCTGGCGGACCGAGAGCTGAAAGAAATCCGATATTATATTATATTGGTGTTTTCTTGGGTCAGTTAGTGCGGCATTCCCGCTTCATTTATGCTAGTTGCGCGGCTAAGCCATTTAAATTGGACGAACCCTGCAAATTTTGAGGCCGCGATGCCACTTGGCAGAATTGTTCTATGGAACATTGTTTTAATTTTTAAAAGTGGTGCCACGATGGTGGTTAGTGCAAACGCTGTATACAGGGTGATCAAAAATGAAAAAATTCAAACTCAGGAACTAAAAGAGTTGGAGTCATGAAAATCACCATGTAGATTCAAAATTTGATGCTTATCAAGATAAAATCAACCGGGTCTGAATATTTTCAGCCGTTTCAGAAATATCCTGAAAGTAGTGGCCGGTTTCATGAAAATTGAAATTTCTCAATAAATCAGTGATTTCTCAAGATATTCGGATAAAATTTGATATTTACCCCAAAATTGACGTCAGAAATACGATGCGATGTGGTGCCACCGTCTCCTCCTACTATTTTCTAGAATAAGACAAGCAATAATCGTAGGAATATTCAGAAAATACGCTATTAGCCGTGCTTTGATGTCCGTCCGTCTGTCCGTCTGTCCGTCTTGTAGTTGAACTCCTCCTAAACGAAGAGTCGTAGCGGTATCGGTTTTTTTGAAAATTAATGCTGATTGTCAGCGGATGGGAACAGAAACAAAAAATATTTGGTCAGACCGCACGATTGCAAGAAAAAAATCAGAATGTTTAAAAAGTCGGTATTCAACGCTACGTTGTGAGAACTTCTGCATCGAGAAATCTTGCGAACCGTTCTATATAGGTGCATACATGCAGCGAACGAAATATGCACAAATTAATGGAGACATCGTTAGTCAAAGAATCATTTTGATTCCTCTATTGAAATAGAAGATATAATTTTTTAAGAGAAGGTTTCGCCTCGCGATTTCACATTTGTCGGTTTTGACGCTACAGTGTGAACTTCTACATCGAGGAATCTTGCAAACTGTTTCAGATACATGCATACATCCAGCGAATGCAATATGCAGAAATTAATGGAGAAACTTGTAGTGAAAGAATCACTCTGATTCCGTTATTGCTATAGAAGATACAATTTTTTAAAGAAGCGGATTCTGCCCCGCGATTCCACAAAGTGAAAATTATGTGTATTGACTGCAGTGTAAACTTCGGCATCGGCATAATTCGCGTCAGACAGACGTACAGATATACAGGGTGTTCGGGTTTGGCTATTACAAACTTTGAGGGATGATTCCCCTTCAAAAATAAAGCCGAAAGAACAAAAAACTCATGGTCATAAAATGCTTCCTTAAAAGGATACAGGGTGTTGAAGTTGACTTTTTTTTAATCGTTTTTTCACTGTAACTTTTCAACCGTTGAACTGAACTGATTTTGATCAAATTTGAACCAAAGTTTAGTCAACTGAGTCTCCATCGAATAATAATACCACGATCCATAAAAGATTCCTGGGGGCGTGGATAATAGGGGACTGTCCCCTATTTTCGCCCCTATTCTTATCTCTCCTAATTATTTTTTGAAATAGTTGATATTTTCAGATTCTACGTTCAATTTAGAAGAAAAAGTTACCCTTGCAAAATTTTTATTAGAGGCTTCATTCCCAAGATATTTGGTTTTGAAACTTTGGAAAACATCTCGAAATCGCCACTTTCCAAAGCCCAAATTGTTTTTCTCTGAAAACGCCTCGTTTCTTAGCCGAAAATGGCAATAAATCAACCTAAGCGACCTAGAAAACTTATTCCAGTTGAGGAATCATGAGTTTTCTTGGATTTTAATTTTTAGGCTTTTGAAAGTCGCGATTTCGAGGCGTTTTCCAAAGTTTCAGACCCAAATATCTCGGGAATGAAGCCTCTAATCAAAATTTTGCGAAAGTAACTTTTTCTTCTAAATTGAACGTAGAATCCGAAAATATTAACAATTTCGAAAAATAATTGGGGTAGATGAAAAAAGGGGCAAAAATAGGGGACAGTCCCCTGTTATCTACGCCCCCAGAGATTTTTGATGACTTGTGGTATTATTATTCGATGGAAACTTATTTGACTCAACTTTTATTTAAATTTGATTAAAATCGGTCCAACAGTTCAAAAGTTACGGTGAAAAAACCATTTGAAAAAGTCAATTTTAACACCCTGTATTTTTTTAAGAAAGCATTTTAAGACCATGAGTTTTTTGTTTTTTCGGCTTTATTTTTGAAGAGGAATCATCCCTCAAAGTTTGTAATAGCCAAACCCGAACACCCTGTATGCATACATCATACATCTAGCGAATGAAAAGTGCAGAAGGAAATGGAGAAATTTTTAGTGAAAGAATTAACTTGATTGATTCATTCTCAAGGAAGATACCTCTATTTCATAAGAAATCTATACTTATGCACTACTTTATGTGCGGTTGCGATTTTTACAGCGCAAGAGAATTCAGTCTGTGGCGTAGGAGTTATAGGGGGTCAATAATTTGGATTTGGCAGAGGTACCTAAATGGTTTCGACAAACCAGCCTATGCTAATTTTCAACGAATTTGGTTGAATGTTTGGCAAGTTACAAATTTCTAAAAATCAAAAATAGTGAACTTTGACACCCTGTATTTTTTCTAGGAAGCGAGTAAGAAGCACGAGAAGAAGCACATATGTTGTATTTTTATGAATCAGGAATACGAGAAAAATCTTTTCCAAAGTTAAGTAGGTTAAAACTGGAAAACCCTGTAATTACATTCAGGATGGAAGACTACATAAAATGCTATGTAGAAATATGTATATACAGGATGTCGAGAAATTTGTTTTTGACACTTTGTTACAGGTTGTGGAAAATTTTACTTTTCAATTTGACAATTATTATGGAACCTATAGAGAAGCCGTTCAGATATAGTTGCCTGTAGATATATTGTGTCTCCCATTTTTGGATTTTTTTTGCGATACCCTGTACCTATACATCAGATAGTAGAAAAGTGATTACGAGAGTGATTATCTTTTCAATTTTGAGATTTGCGTGAAAAATCGTTGAATAAATACCAAGTGGCATTGCTCAATACTGATTTATTTCGATTCCACCCTGATTTATTCATCGATCGGCAAAATGTCACTGAAAAGTTGAAAGCTATATTTCTATGACGCAACGGAAAAGGGGAAACTAAAATCTGACGACTTACACAAGCTACAGACTAAAAGATCCAATCGAGTATAGATGTACAGAGTGGATGAATAATCTCCTGCACGAGAGTAAAAAATAACAAAACTGAACGACTTTTTTCATCACCCTGTATCAGACATGTCCACGTAATTAATGACGAGGACCTCAGGAGTTCATGAGAATTTCAACATTTTTCTTCTAAGCGGTGTTAACAGCTCAACAATCGAGTTATTTCCAAGAATTTTGTAGGGATTTTAAAATACCCTATTTCAAAAATATCCACTTCAGTTTGTAAGCAGTTTATTAACTGATTAGCGACAGTCAGGAGAAGTATAATAATTATGAACAGGTTAGATGGTAATAAATAAGTGGGCATCGGCAAATATTTTTAAGGAGGCCTGGGGGGTGGTGTGCTGCAGTGTTGTGCTGTGAAAATGGCATTTTTCAGCGTGTATTACTTTCAAATAAAATGCAGCAACTCCAATGGCATGAGAAATGACGATAGGGAGACAATTACAAACAACCTCGAAAATAATTTTTGAAATGATTTGAGGGTTACGATCTATGCAGGGAGGCGAAGAATGCCCTACAGAGGAATCGAATGGCGCGAAAAAGTCGAGCCTACTAGTCACATTATTTCAAGAAGCCAACAAAGGTCAAAGAATAACAGCTATAGTGCGCTTTCTTCCACGCGTTACACCCAAAAAAACACGATGGGATAAAATGACCATCCAGTAATAAAAATATCGGTCAGGATTCTATAAGCACACACGTGTCCCATGTGTTGATGCTGTGAGGGAATAAAGGGCTTAGAGACGTTTAGGCGCGTAAACGTGGACCGTTATACACTTCTGCTCGATTCCCCCGCCCAAACATATTTTTCAGTCAGTTTCATTTCGAACTACCTAGTAAATAAAGGTGATCCAACTTGAGCTTTGCAATGACAGTGCTGAATATTTTCAAAACGGCAACATATTTGTTCATCTCAGAGTGACTTTTGTACACAAGAAATATATTATACAAAGTGGATCATGGAGCAATAACGACTAATAAGCACGTAGAAATAGAAATAAGTAGGTACCTATGGGTATGCAAAAAAGTGTATATTGTGGTCGTCTGAATTTTTTTGTTTTCAAAATCGAATTTCTGTATGCGCAGTATGGAATCTGGTCCAGATTTTCAAGCAAAACTGGGTCTTTAGCTAACATTACACATAAGATTGTTTCGCTAGCACTGAATGTTAGCCTTCAGACCTAATTGTGCTCGAATACCTGAACCAAATTTCAAATTGTGGGTTATGAAGTCGATTATGACAATCAAGAAATTCACGACGACCACAAAAATAACATTTTTCGAACACCTCTATTTCCACTTTAACGCATTTATTAGTCGTTATTGCTCCATGATCAAATTTGTACATGTTTCTTGTGTACCTATGAATATCCATGGGCGCCCGGAGGGGGGGGCAAGGGGGGGCACTTGCCCCCCCCTGGCTCCGGAGCAGCTGAATAAATTCTTCCTTACGAAAAAAAAATTTTTTTCGAGAAAGGAAAAAAAAATTCATATTCGAAAGAAAAAACTTTGAGAAGGTAATTTACATTTTTTTGAATTGTTAGAGCAATTTGAAATTTCATTAGGCTTCTACCTAAATTAGATAGCTACCCGTAAAGTCATAAAATAGGTAGATAGGTAGGTAGGTAGGTAACGATCTGCAATTTGTGCATTCCAGCTACCAGCTCCACTGCCCAATATAGGGTGAAATGATTATGTTATTTTTTCCGTTTGGAAAGGACCCTAGAAGACTTCAATTCGCGTTTTCCTAAACCTAATAGGTAATCGTTAAAGACAGCAAAACAAAGCAATACTTGAAATTTTCTGAACCTCTGGTTTAAAGCACCAGGGGTTTTTTCAACATAATGAACGAGTGTAACAATTGACCTACCTATATCAATCATAGCAATACTTGAAATTTTCTGAACCTCTGCCTCTGGTTTAAAACACAAGGGGTTTCTTTTAACATAATGAACGAGTGTAACAATTGACCTCTATATCAATCATGGCAATAATTGAAATTTTCTAAACCTCTGGTTTAAAACACTAGGGGTTTTTTCAAGATAATGAACGAGTGTAACTATTGACCTGGCTATTTTGAAGTAAATTTTTATACATTTTGTACAAAATTACAAATTTTAATAAATTTCTCTAAAGTTAAGTTTAATTTTCAAATATATTTCCTTATTTTTCGCACAATAATTATTATCACCATTATTATTATTATTCGAAAAAATTTTCGTCTGCGGCGCTAATCTAAAGGGCTTCGCAAATTAGGCCAGGTAGGTATGTGACGTTCTCTAACTGAAGCTATTTGCCCCCCCCTGACAAAAATCCTGCGGGCGCCCATGTGAATATCACTTTGAAATGGACAAATATCTCGCCGTTTTGGAGATATTCGGCACTGGCATTGTAAAGCTCAAGTTGGATCACCCTTCATTTGTTACTAGTAATCGTGTTTTGAATGATGGCATAAAAGAATGTCTTCAGCGATAGCGAGGTCTTTAGGTTCACAAAGACAACTACAACGTGACTTAAAAACACCGACAAATTGGTTGGTCCGACAGCGCCAACGTCGCAAAAATTATCAAGGGTCCAACAACAATTCCATTGTTGAATAATATTAGGGTGACTGAATTTCGAAAAAGGAAGGAGCTTGTTACTTTGAAGAAAGACATACCTTACCTTTGATGATAAATATTTGACGACAGATTTTTTGAAACAAAAATATTTCCATTCAATTTATTATTTGCATTGATTTTGCAGTCCAAAACAGTCGTGAAATTGCCTAATATATGTTTGATCTAAAAAAGTTATTTTCTTGGGCTACAGGTGCTTCATGTACAGTTGTTTCAGCGATGATAACAAGAAATTTAACTGTAAGTAGATTTCGTCAAAATATATGACGAAAACCTGAACAGGTGTCCTGGAATGAGTGTTACAAAACTCACAGGGAGATCGGAAATTGAAAAATAAGGGGACTTTCTTGATAAACATACTCTCGCAAAGGTATAATAACGGAGATACAGGCCTTCCAAATTGTTTTATAAAAACAGTTTTTTGCATATTGTACATATAACTTTGATTGATTTCAAATTCAAGCCAGAGTTTACTGAGACAAGTCTCATAATAACGCATTTCATCAAACGTTTTAAGAGACGAAGATAATAGGAGGTACCCTCCCCATTTCCCCCCTATTTTTAACTCCCCCCCCCCAAATATTTTTGAAAATGGTTCCGATTTTCGAATTCTACGTCCAATTCTAATAGAAAAATGACTTTACAAAATTTTGATTAGAGGCTTCATTTTCAAGATATTAAGTTTTGAAACATTGGAAAATACAGGGTGTTTCAAAACTAAGTGCCATCCTTTCCACCCCAGATTCAGATTTTCAAAATATGAAGATTGTGCTGATATTTATTTTTTTAAAGTGTCCCTGGAAAAGTTACGTTAGTTTTCCTTTTTTAAAGTAGGTTCCGCAGAGACTCCACTCCTTTCAAATTTCAAGGGTCTCCTGGCGACCCCTCGAGAAAAAATCTGCGTGGCGCTCCTTCTCAATCGAAAGAGCACGGTCGTTTGTGCCATCCTACAAATTTTTGTGCTTCTGTCACCAAGTACAAGGTTCACTTGATTTTGGGTCACTAACCTCCGGATTTATACAGCCTAAATCTGAAAAATCTGATCTTTTTTCCAAAAAAAGTTACACGACTTCAAAAATGACCACGTTTGACATTTCCATCCTGTATATCATGGACAAAGTCAATGTTGTCGTAAGTCGAAGTCCACTCAGAGAAAACGCGAAATGATGGTATACTAGAGAAACTATACTAGGCTGAAAATACCAAGCTATATACAAACATTGTGACGAATGCTTTTATACACTCTTTCGTAGTTACATAACCTGTGACGAACGCGTACACACTTTTCGAAGCTACATAAATTGTGACGAATGTTTCACACTCTTTCGTAGTTACATTAACTATGACGGAGGCATACACACTTTCCAGAGCTACATAAATTGTGACGAACATCTTCCATGCGAGTGTATTCACAATCGGGGGAGTGTATTGCATAACTGAGTTGTGTCGCCATCTTACAGAGAAGAAAAGAAATTTTTCTGACCAATTTTACCCAACACGTCACAATTTGGTCCACAGGTCGGTCCGCCACAGTTGATGTAGTGCGTGTATGTGTGTGTGTGTGTGTGTGTGTATGTGTGTCTGTCTGTGATCTTCCACGATAACTGCCGTAACGTTGACTGGATCGACTTGATATTTGGTATACAAACATGGTTGTTTCCTGAAAAGAGCCCATTAGTTTTTGGCTGTCATTTGTCAAACCCAACTGTCACTATCATCAAATGTCAGAAGCTATATCTCACGGAACTCAACTTGCAATATGTCATTTGAAAGCCCTTGGAAAACTGTATTCAGAACAGTTGGAAACATTGCCCTATCTGTCATCTGTCAAATAATAAAAAATGTTAAAATTCAAAACTTTACCAATTAATTATTCAAAATCTGTCTGATGGATTGGAACCAGATTTGGCAGGAAGCAACACAACAAAAGAGTCAAATTGAGGCCGAAGTTGCAGTTTTCCACCATTCTCCAGTTGAGGGTAATGAATTTTCGAAATTTCTCCTGGCCGTTGCCACTCAGGAGGGGCTCTCGCCGGTGTTTCGACCAGCACGACTCGCTTTTGTAGCAGGACTCCACTCAAAAATTTATTCCTGCTCGGGGATCGACTTTTTTTTGGAAATTTCAACTGATATCGAAAGTAGATTGTATTGAGGGTCGTGCAGGTCTATTTTCAGAGTTGACACGGTTTCGGTTTTCCGACTGTAATTTTTTCAAAATGAAATTTGCACATTCCGTGAATTTGAGAAAAACGCAATGCAAACTTCTACATGCGGTAGGCCCCACGAAATATTAATTTTAGGTGCAGACATGCTGTGAATAAAAGTTAGAGAAAAGATTGAGCTAATTTTTGGAGGAAAAATTTTCGAAATCGGATCAACAGTTGCCGAGTTTTTTTATCTTTCCAACCATTCAAGCTATTTCAATCAAACTTGGTAGTTTCATGTTTTTGATCACTCCGAGTCGACCAACGTTGGCAGAAATTTTCCAGGCCTTCTGGATGTCAAATTATGATAGTCAACTTTTGTTTTTCTTATGGCCGCCATATTGGATTTTTGCACTGATAGATAGAGAAAAAAATTAGCTTTCTGAATTAGTAACCAATATATTTTTTTCATGACATTTTTAGCGTCAAATTTAGAAATTTTCATCAATTATTGACAAAATCGGGAATGCTTTGAAAAACAATTGAAATATTATCAATTTCCCAGGCCTTCCAGATGTCAAATTATGATAGTCAACTTTTGTTCTTCTTATAGCCGCCATATTAGATTTTTGCACTAATAGATAGAGAAAAAAATTAGCTTTCTGAATTAGTAACCAACATGTTTTTTATGACATTTTTAGCGTCAAATTTTGAAATTTTCATAAATTATTGACAAAATCGGGAATGCTTTGAAAAACAATTGAAATATTATCAATAGCAACAACAACAAAAAAGACAGATTGTATTCAATTGACGTATCCAGGGGCTCGATACCAAGTTGCAGGCACGAAGTTTGAGACGGCGTAACTTGCCAAATACAGCGCGGTCTGATTGGTTGGTATCCGCCGTTGCTATGGTAACGGCACTTACGGCGGTCTCAGCCCCAACTTGGTATCGAGCCGTAACTTCTTAATCGTGTTTTGTGCTTCTTTGAACCGAGAGTTCATAAATTAAATGAGTTAAGGGTGCCTGTGAATTCAGAAACGTCTGTCGAAACTAGGGTAATCCTCACTCCTTTTCTAATAAATTTGTCAAACTTTAACAAGAACGATGCTAGTTCCGACAGACGTCTTTGAACTCACAGACACCTTTGACCCATTCAATTCATGAACTACCGGTACAAACAAGCACAAAACACGATTACGAAGTTAGATACGTCAATTGCACACCATCTGTCACTTTTTTGTTGTTGCTCTATTGATAATATTTCAATTGTTTTTCAAAGCATTCCCGATTTTGTCAATAATTTACGAAAATTTCAAAATTTACGCTTAAAATGTCATAAAAAGAACATGTTGGTTACTAATTCGGGAAGCTAATTTTTTTCTCTATCTATTAGTGCAAGAATCCAATATGGCGGCCATAAGAAAAACAAAAGTTGACTATCATAATTTGACATCTAGAAGACCTGGAAAATTTCTGCCAACGTTGATCGACCCGGAGTGATCAAAAACATCAAACTACCAAGTTTGATTGAAACAGATTGAATGGTTGGAAAGATAAAAAATAATTTCTGAAATCAAAATTTTCAGTTTTTTCGTGATAAATCGTAAACCATCAAAATATTCGAAGTTTCTTTTCAGATTGTCAATCGCCACAAAAATGCGCAACTTTTTTCTAATTTAACCGACCTCGTATCTCTTACCGTTTCCAAGATACCAGTGGTGAGCATCGAAATTTTCACCACCCTGTATACCTACCTACTATTTATAAGTTAGTACTAGTAGCAGTATAGCAGTTGATGGATATTGAGAAAAAGTAAATAATGTAAATGGAGAAAATTAGAAAACTTTATCAATATTTTGGACATTTAAAACTGATGCAATATCAATATAATCAATGAATTATTAGGGAAAAATTAAAACAGCATTCTCCTACCTATCGGCACCTGAGATTTTTTTAATTCCCACAAAAATCACCGGCGCCTGTTGTCGGCGCCTGTATCTGCTCGGCGCCAAGGCGCCATGCACCCTTTGCACCCCATTATTGTTACGCCACTGGGCTTTAAAGGCTGGTATGAGCTTGTCAATTTTCGAAAAAATGACCAAAATTCATCAATTTTTTCACATACGTTTTGTTGACTAATCCACTAAGTGTGATATATATTTGTAATCAGGATGAAAGGCGGAATCGATTTCCATGTTGAAATACAGGGTGTACAATTTGGGAAAAAAATTCGATGTTGCGATGGTGTAAGCGATGTACCATTAAAAAAATTTGTGGACAGATTCGAAACCTACGTACAAAATCATGTGAGAGTCGTTTCTCATTCCTAAAGTTATATCAAAGAAGAAGTCTCTAGAAGAAGTTGAATTTTGGCCCTTTATAAAATTTCACACTTGTTATAGCCGTATTACACTACACAATTTCTTGTACAATTTCTTGTACAATCTGTCAAATCAACAATCAAGTTCACTGTTTTTTGACACTATTTTGGCAGATGGTTCAAGAAATTGTACAAGAAATTGTGTAGTGTAATACAGCTATTACGGACCGAGAGCCTCCAAAAGTTTTGTATTATGACCCGATTTGTGATTAAGGGGATGTTCCCGCACCAAAACCTGTTGGTTTCATCCATGTTATGACGTGAATTTTGACCATTTTTCAAAAACTGACAAGCCTATACCAGCCTAAAGCCCCCGGTCGGACATGTAAGACAAAGAAATGTTCAACAACCTTATCAACGCACATTAGACCTACAGGGTTAAAATCATGTACCTTATGACATAAGTTTTGGCGCGCCAGCTCCCTGTCCAGTAGTACTTCTGGATGAAGGCGAACTGGACCGAAAAACCTGCCGCACCACCCAGTTGTCACGGTGATATTTGCGATTTTGCGGATCAGGTGCGGCTGACACCCGCTACCAACACCAACAGTTCGACAAAAAGCCAGACCGGTTTATCGTAAAACAGCATTGCCAGTTTCACTCATCCGAGGGCTTGCGGACGGATCGGCAATTGCAAGGACGTTTCGAGAGACGTTTGTCCATTGCTGAAAATCTTCCTCAAGGACCTTACACGACTCTAGGAAAGTTACATACATGTTATCTTTCTTATTACCTGTCATGGTCATTCTAGAACAATCATACAGGTAGCTGGAGCATTTATTGTTTATAAGTTCAACGTAGTCAGCAGCCGGCTCTTCAGCCTCGCAGACTAAAGTACTGACCGTGGGATCCACAAAACAGATAATACGAGATTAGTTGATTTGCGATTTTTGTCTATCAATTTGTAGCTGATTGATCAATGGAAATCCTGGTTAATTTCTCAATAATGGAAAGATGATTGGTCTAGTACAGATTTCAGGCAGTTTTTGTGAGTAATCACCTATAATTTAGAAGTTAATTTGCAATCAGCCTTGATTGCTGATCATCTTTTTTGTGGAACTGACGGTTAGCAGTGTATTTTGTCGAGTTCTAAAGGGGCTTGGAGGACCATGCTTCAATCTTCCATTTCTTCAAAAATGAAAGAACCAATTTTTTGTGAGCACTTTCTGAGCATATCCGTGAACTGCTTTGAAGTCAAGGCACGAATTCTAAGAAAGTCTGACTAGTGTATAGGTAGGTAGTGTACAAGGCAATAAAAAATGTTTTTAATTTGGGGGGAAGCCTGACCTTTTAGCTTTCTTTTGAGGGGGCGCCGATGCTTGTAAAGGTGCTCTAGTTTCCAAGAAAATGCAGTTTTTATCGGGCGAGTCACAAGAACTCGAAAATTCATGATCGACAAAACAAAATACTTCAAATGAAAAAAAAATCCTCTTTCTCTAGGCTTTCCATTGATGTGTCGCCGATGTCTGTACCTGGCCCAGTGAGCCAGATATTCTGCCTCACAGTCCAGCAAACACAATAATCAGAATAATGACGTCACCGATCACACACTTGTAGACTTTAACACCAGTCGTTACTGGGACTTTTTCACTCACCATACCTGGATTCACCATAGCAATGCATACTGGCTGATGGTAAAATCAACCAGTGTGTGATCGGTGACGTCATTTCGCGAACTGAGAACTGTTCTATCTGCACTCTTTGTAGAAAATGTTTTTCGAACTTCGAACCAACTAAACATGGACGAAATGTTTCATGATTTGAACAATCAGATCAGAAACGGAAAAGGAATAAAAGCCTCTTTCTCTAGTTTCTGATCTAATTGTTTATATCAGGAAACAATTTGTTATTAACTTGAGCCCTCCTTGCAAAAAACTCACGAGCCGCCACTGAAAAAACTCACGAGCCGCCACTGAAGCCAACATCTCAAGAGGCCATAATTGAGATGATTGATTGATTGATATTGATTACTTGAAATATTTGAAACATACAACAATTTTGAAGGAATAAAAAAAAAGAATCAAGTTCAGCTCAGACAGAGGAAGCTAAACTCCAAGAGTCTGAAAACACAAAAAACTGATTTTTTAAAAATTTACACATACAGAAACGGCAGTACTGCCAAATAAAGCAGTACAAGTGTAATACTTTTGTACAAGTATTGCCGACAGTAAGACACTCTCGCTGATCCCTTACCGCGCATGGGAGCCCATCATGTTAGCCAGTTTTGAATAACCTGTGCCTGTATTATAATCTACTTCAGTGTAACAGAGCAGACAACTGATTGTATAATAATACCTAATTTTCAATGACTTAAATAAATAGGTATTATTATTACCGACAGCATGAAACAGTTATCCTGAACCGTTCAATAACCGCATCTCCCAAGAGGTTTCCTTATAGTTCAGTTCTTCGATTGTGCCAATTCAAGTCCGAGTTTTCTATTCAGTCCACTGCTCATGTGGAAACACGTTCATATGATATGCAATTACACATCCTGAAAACCCATCGGTTTCTCTCGCCTCTCGGGTCGGTCATCTTCAATAACAATAATTATTATTGGCACAGTGGGTTGTCCTATATCTTACGGTTGTTGCCTTTCCGTCCGGATGTTGAGTGGGCATAGTGTCCCCAAGCGTAATGTGGAAATTTAGCACCAGTTTCAGGTGCTCAAGACAATAGTGTATTCTCGCAACTTAAAATGGATAAAGTTTCAACTCCCAGACAAGGGACAGCTCATATCTTGCTTTTGATCAATATCTTCGTTCCTTGTTTGTGCTGTCTTTGTGTATATAGTGTGCAGGGCCGGACCGAAACCGATTTGCTTGAGGGGATGTGAATGACCTAAAAATGCCGACTATTATAGTGGCGACCAATTAGGGAAAGCTTTGGCAGGATTGCGTGCCCCAGCCGAAAACTTTCTGATTTCAAAGCCAAGACCATCTTTGTCCTTATCGACACCACTTTCACCGTCAGTTCAAAAAAAAAAAAAGATGATCAGCGATCAGGATGATTGCAGAATAACTTAACTTTTTTCGACTGAATGCCAGTCGATTAACAGCAAAACAATGTCTAAAATCTGTACTATATGCCGTTCACGTTTTAAATTCAGTAGAATGACTTTTTGGATCAAAAATAAAGTGATAAGCTGGGGGAGCTACGGCTGATGGCACCTGCAAAGTTTTGGAGCTAAATTAATGATTATTCAATTCGTCTTTGTTACGGCGAAGTCTAGCCAATGGCTACTCTACTTAACCGTGGACCGACAGCTTAACCGAGGTGCTTTCCGTGCTAACCGTGCTTTCCGAGGTACGGTAAATTATTAGTGGTTATCAGCCGTATCCTCCCAGGGCTCCATTTTGTCAGTTTGTTTTTGCTCCAAAGAATCATTCTACTGAAAATAAAAAGTGAACGGGATATAGACTCATTATCTTTTCACTTTTGAGAGATAAACAAGCATTTCCATTGATCAGTCAGCTACAAATTGACAAACAAAAATTGCGAATCAACTGATCTCGAATTATCTTTTTTGTGGAGCCCAGGGTAGGTAACTGAGCTTATTTCTACTAAATGCTAGACGATTTACCACAAAAAATGCCTGAAATCTGTACTAGTCCCATCATCTTTCCATTATTGACAGATAAACCAGCATTTCCATTGATCAGTAAGCTACAAATTGACAAACAAAAATCGCGAATCAACTGATCTCGAATTATCTTGTTTGTGGAACCCAGGGTCAGTATCTTAAAGTAGGTATCTGTTGTTGAACCAAAGTAGATAAAATATATATTGTTTCTGTTTAGTTTTAACCCAGTCCGCGAAGCACCGCCGCCACTCCGGCGAACGATTTCTTGCTGTATATGAGAGTTCGATTTGATCAAAATTGTATGAATTTCACTGCAATAAAGTGCAGGTTGTCAAAAGATTGGGGTCAACACAGCGGAACCATGCAAACCATTTCCATGGTGAACCGTATCAAAATCATTCAATAACAAAATA
Source organism: Anaspis maculata (assembly GCA_949128115.1). Classification (NCBI taxonomy): domain Eukaryota; kingdom Metazoa; phylum Arthropoda; class Insecta; order Coleoptera; family Scraptiidae; genus Anaspis; species Anaspis maculata. Next base: position 74,955,016 of record OX421962.1, read on the forward strand.
ATGGCTGAAAACTAAACTTCTGAACAATTCAAGTAGCCAACGACGCTTTAAAATTTCAGTGGAGTTCAAAGTAGTGTAGCCCTTCAAGAGAACTAATTCGAAAATGTTTCCACTTGCGAATATAGCAGGCTGACGCATTGCATTATCACAAGCTACGTGCCGTATTCCATACAGGTCACCCGTATTTATCAATTATTATACAGGGCGTAATATAAGGCAGATTGATTGCAACCAATTATGCAAAAAAAATATTAGGAATTGGGAAGGTGTTACATTTCAATAATTACTTTCCAGCAATTGAGTTGGAATCTGCTTAACCCCGTCAACCAATTCTTCTTTCCGAAGTCAAAATTTGTACTTTTGACTCCTTCACATAAAAAAACTCGACATTTTGGTTCAACGAGTAACACCCTTCACATTCTGGCGTGAGTATTTAATTACTTTGTGAAGATGTTTTCAGTTTTTTTCTACATTCGGACTTTCATGAAAATCTGATGATGTTTACGTAGACATTCGCACAAACTTCTGAGAATCACATTACAGCAATTACTCCCCTGTGTACGTTTGATCAATAAACAACATTTGTTAATCTTGTTTAATGAAACAAAGACGATTATTTTGTAAAGCGCGGAATGTGATGGAATAATCCAGACACACTTTAATTAATGAAAACTGCTTATATCCTATGCCCTACTGCTCCTACACCCCTCGGAAGTGAATACATCTAGCGCCTTTGGCAGGAGCCTGCTGGAGACTGTAAAAGTAGGTGAATTAACTAGTAATTAGTCCTCACATCTTCGCCCACATCAAAGCTATTGGCAAGGTAAGTGTTGGGAGTAATAATTTAATACCGTTGATGTCTAAGACGACCTTTTCGAGGGGATTGTGATGCCCCCCGCTATACGTGCTACTCGTACCTCCTTACACGCTGGACCTGATACCACCCGGCTTAAGACGGTTGCATTTAATTGAATTTTGATGGATAATATGAAACAAATATTTTCGATTTTCGTTGAAACGCCATATCTACTCTTGAGGAACTCATTGATTGAAGTTCTTTTGTGCTCCCGTCCAAGTGTTTACTGTTCCTGATGTACGAGAAAATCGATCTTGTCGCCTCAAGCAACGAAGTTTACAGAACTTTTTTGTAATTTTCTCTCCGGGTATAATAAACCAATTTGTTCCAATTACTTGGAGCCACATAAGTACTACTTTGCTTAGTTCATGGACCTCTCGAATCGATCCCAACTTGAGTTGCTACCGATAAACGAGTGTGTTTCACCCGTTTTTGGATTCAACAGAATAAACATGTAACCTGCTAGCTTGCAGCTTGTCTGTTCCTCAACGAAGAGGTTTCTAATTTAATCAACTTTACTTATGAATCCCCTGAGGCCACATATCTAAGCATAAATGAATCTTGAATTGAGCAGTGAAAATTCGAAGGATGGGATGGCTTAACTAGAGCCAAGGCAGGTTAGTAGGGTGGGAGAGGAGATGTTCCAAGGCTCAGGAGTTTGCAGTAAACTGCGAAGCGAGTGTGAATCTATTCTGAAAGCTGGAATACCTAAGGGATTCAGGACTTGGCAACCAACGTAATGAATTTCTAAAGTGACCTGATTGTACTGAACTTCTCTATTTCTATTTACCCACTGGATGAAAAACTAGGTAGGTACCTACCTAAATCAGGAATGAGGAAAGGAATAAGTAACTTTGTTCAAGACAAGCAGTCAGTAAACTGCTCTTTTTTTTCTGGAAAAGAAGCTTTTTATATTGTTTTTCTAAGTAGATAACAGATTTTCACAATCGTAAAACTATGAAACGAGGTAGTTTTTTTCAATTTGGAAGAAATGTGTTGGAATTATGGAAACTAAATTTAAAAACTGTGTAAAATTCAATTTTAGAGAATAATGTTCAAAACGTCAAAACTGTTACGTGGGAAGTCTAATTGATCAGTATTGATCAAAATTTGTATTAGTGATAAGACTACTTAATCAGCCCATTTTATCAAGGAAGAAAAAAAAGTTAACAATAACCTGTTTTGCAGGTGTTGCCTTGTTTCTGATTGCACTTAAATGTGTTTCATATTGTGGGAAACCATGACAGATATGGTTCAAGTGTTTTTCCAGTGACAATCAGATGATAACTTAACTGTCGAACTGTCACCGTGGTGGCTAAGGGTAGTGCAAAGTTGCTGCTGACTCTACTTCTTCCGCAAAATTTCCTGCATGTTGTCAGAACAAGACGGCATCAACGTAAAAAATGTCTAAACATGACCTTGAAATGTCAGAACGTTTTCTTCCTCCTAAAATTGGGAACATCAATTCAGTCAAACAATGAGCAAGTAAATTATGTTAGATCAAAAAGGCAAACTTATTCCAAAAATTGTACGTGAGAATTTTTTTGCCGGAATGGTTCAGGTGTCATCATTGTAGGTAGCTTTTTTCCTCAACATTTTGAATCCGATAACATTTTTTTTTTTTAGAAGCGGTCGGAAAATAAACTGCTCAACATTTGAAATGTCGGTACGAAAATTTTGCCCTTTTTCAAAACTGTATAACTTTGAATTGTCTCAACCGATTCCGATTTTGTTTTCAACGATTGTTCAGATACATCTTCCAGCAATCTACTCGGTTGGCGAAATTTTTTGATTAATTTTAATCACATTCTTTACAGGGTGGAATGTAAAGGATTGCAAAATTGTGCTTAGTTCAATAGATCCCCCTTTTTGTGAACAGTTTTTTTTTCAAATTCCAACGATATAATCATGAAGCCTGATGTCCTATCTCAAAACAGTTTTTGAATTTTCCAGTTCAAAAATCTAACAATGATGACATGATTTTTCTTTGTAAAAGTTGCATTTTAGTCATTTCGGTTGGAAATGAAATCGCATCTTTGATGATAAGAGCCTGTAATTTCGCATGCTTGTTGCTTGATCTCTTGAAAGCTGCTGCGCCCTCAGAAACCTTAGTTTTTTTTTTTTTTTTTTTTTTTTTTTGAATGTTTTACGACGCATCAACTACAAGGTTATTAGCGTCGACGGGACATTCAGTGGGTTTTTGGTACACGTCCTCAATTATACTTGAATTGCCTACTGTTAACTATGTGAGGCCACAGTACTCCGATAGCACTCAACTCTGTAGTCAGAAATCCATTTTTTCTGTAACCGCTGTAGTCAGACAGGTGCAGATATGGCATAGTAAGGTCGGAACAATTTTTGGAATAATCGGACAACACAAAATATCCATGGACGAGGCGGGATTCGAACCCGCGCGGTAGATCACGACTGGCTTGGCGCGGCAACACCAAAACCACTCGGCCACCGCCGCTCCAAACCTTAGTTTTACTTTCCCGGGTCGAGTTCTCGAATGAAAACGAAAATATTGTGAATGTGCAAAAAATGTGTTTCCGGATTTCGAAGAGTAACTTTATTTTAAGGTCCATCTAATCGATTTATTTAGACCATTTCCAGATCAAGTTCAGTCTGCCTGTCTGTGTGTCCAACTCAGTGTAGTTGTCCCATGATAATTCTCCCAAACGGTACATCCAATTGAGCTGAAATTTGGTGTGTAGCCATGGTTCAGGCGTCCAACAAACTTATGTGATTTTGGTTAAAATCCGCCGTTAGAGGGCGTACTTATTGCATCGTATCAATATCGTAATTTTGGACGTACAGACCTCGAATTGAATAATGATGTAGATGTTTTGTTGATTCAGAAACACATTCTTGAATTTCAGTTTGAATATGTTTCAAAAATACCTATAATCTCAATTTTTTATTTTCCAGTGTCTAAAATTCAACATAAACAAAAAAAAAAACATATCCTTAATCATTGTTAAATTTCTGATCTGAAAAATTTGAAAACCGTTTCGAGACAAGACATTAGGTTTCATGATTGTATCGTTAGAATTTGAAACAAAAATTGTTCACAAAAACGACGATCTATTGTACAGTTGCGGCCAAAATAAAGTGGACGACAATGTCAACGAGTTGGCTTGCTGTCATGCGACGTTCAGGTCAGAATCCTGAAAAATCTGTCAACTGTCGTCCACTTTAAAAAGTCCGCAATGGTACTATGCACAATTTTGGCATGCTTTTCATTCCACCCTATGAATGTAATTGAAATAAATTGAAAATTTTCGCCAACAGAGTAGATTGCTGAAAGATGTATCCAAGCAACTGCGACGACAAAATCGGAATCGGTTGAGATAATTCAAAGTTATACCATTTTGAAAAAGGGCAAAATTTTCGATACCGACATTCCAAATGTTGAGCAGTTATGTTATGAAAAGTGAGAAGTAGGTATTCTATGCGAAAAATTCAAATTTACCAGTGGCTCTCACGAATTACCTGAGAAGTACCTGAGTGATGAGTGATGTTATCAAAAAGATGAGGATTTCACAGGTATATTTAATTGGCACACGTATAAAGCAGAATATTTGGCACGGTTTCGTAATAGTACGCCGGATAGCGACATTTTACCTAAGTCATTTCATCACGCAACAAACTCGGTCAAATCGGTGGTTTTTGTGATGACAAACAAGGGAAACAACTCCTGTCACTCATGCGTCGGTTGCTTCAGAAGTTACAGGGTGTCAAACATGTCAACAAAAAAAAACTTACAAGACAGAAACAGGATAATCGATAGTTTTTGTGATCCCAAACAAGAAAAATAACTTCTGTCACTCATGCGTCGGCTGCTTCAGAAGTTACAGGGTGTCAAACGTATAAGTAGAAAGAGATGGTTCTTTCAAACATATTTTGAGGAAGGACAGGAGGAGGAGAACACCCTGTCACTTCTGAAGCAACCGCTGCATGAGTGACAGAGGTAGTTTCTCTTGTTAGCCATCACAAAAACTATCGAACTAACCGTTTCTGTCTCGTGATGAAATGACTTGGGTAAGTTTTTTTTTTGTTGACATGTTTGACACCCTGTAACTTTTGAAGCAACCGACGCATGAGTGACAGAAGTTGTTTTTATTGTTTACCATCACAGAAATTATCGATTTGACCGGTTCTGTCTCGTGATGAAATGATTTAGAAATTTATGTCGCTATCCGGCGTACTATAACACGGTAGCCTGGAATCTGCCATACCCTCAGAATCTATCTTTTATCCATTTTCACAATGGCGGATTGCTTCTTTAGTTCTATACTAACATGTTACCCATGACATTTTCACTCTCTTAATTTGGTTGGAACACCGGCAAAGACTGACTTGACACAAAAAAAATCGCGTACAAAACATTTTGCGATCTCTGATTTGAACTCTGCATAGCATCTGTCCCAGGAATGTGGAATCGATTCGATTTTTTTCTCGATTCTGATGTTTTCCAGGGAACTCATTCATTAGATTTGGAATTTGGAGAAAAAAGTTGGAAAAATGAAATTCCCAATTTTCTTCCCGTCTTCATAAAGATGAAAAACAAAAATGTGAAAAAAATCATGCACGAAGGTTTTTGATTATTCTTCTAGTAGCTGACTTTTGAATTTAAGTAGGAAGACTGGACGTAGAGAACCTAGTTGATGTCTTAGGCGTATGGAACATCTTCATGAGGGGTTTCTGATGTGACTAAAAAAGTTGTTGACGGGAATCGATTTTTGTTCATTTTTCCTCGAAGTGAACTGCTCAACAACTGGAATGACGGTATCGAAAATTTTGCCCTTTTTCAAAATGACGTAACTTTGGATTGACACAACCGATTTTGAATTTGTTTTCACAATTTTCCAGATCCATCTTTTGAAAATCTACCCCATTGACGAGATAAGGTTTTTGAATCCAATTACTTCTTTTACAGGGTGGAATGTAAAACATTGCAAAACGACCGATTTCCGTTTCTGTTTTTTTTTTCAATTTCTAATGAATTATTCATGAACCCTGATGTCTAATCTCGAAACGGTTCTTGAATTTTTCAGATCAGAAGTCCAACAATGACGATATGATTTTTTCACATTCCCGACCCACCACCCAACGAGGAGAGGAAATATTGTGAAAGCGCTAAAAATTGTTCTCGTGATTTCGACGGGTGTCAATCCAAAGTTACGTCATTTTGAAAAAAAGCGAAATTTTCGATACCGTCATTCCAGTTGTTGAGCAGTTTAGAAACTCTTCCAAACAGCAATGTATGGGCATTGCCATGAAATTTTCAAAATTTCAAACAAATTCTGAAATTTCTTTGTTTCCCGAAAATTTGAAAATTAGATAGCAACGCCCACACATCTTTATTTAAGAAAGTCGCACACCAAATTGAACATCTTATTTTCAAAAAAGGTACCGTAAATGGTTTCCCGTAAACGTGAAAAAGTAAATTAAGTAGTAGAAATAATTTTTTGTACCTTTTTTTTTAAATAGAAAGTTCAAATTCGGTATGCGAGTTTTTTGGATAAAGAGATGTATAGGCGTTGCTATTTAGTTTTCAAAATTTCGAAAAACTGAATTAAAAATTTCCAAATTGTTTTCGAAATTTTGAAAATTGATCAGAGTTTCTGCTTTAAGAAAAAATTAACAAGAGCCGATTCCCATCAAAAAGTTTTTTAGTCACATCAGAAGCCCCATAAGGAACATGAAGTTTCATGAAACACATGAACACCAGAACTGAAGCATGGTTGCGAACACTTCTTTCAACTTTTAAGGAAGGTTTATGAAGTTATACTTCCGGTCTCATTTCTCGTTCCTAGTTTTCTTCGTAACTCAATGATAGTGTCTCTCTTAGTGGGTACCCACCTACTCGAAGCTTTAATTCCGAATCTAATTCATACCATAGTTACACCCATACTGATTGAGAAATACAGATGACATAATTATTATGATTGTGATCTCATAGCTAGCGATGAATATTCAAGTATTTAAGCCTAGAAAAAACACAAAGGTCAAGTACCATTGAGGACGTGAACAACGGCCGATGCCGGACTGGCGTTGGACGGCATGCACGTGTAATTTCCGGAGTCAGAGAGCAGAGCTTTCGTGACCAGTAATTTGCTGGTGGTCCCGGCCTCCGTCTTCTCCGTTTCCAAACTAATTCCACCCCTGGGTGAGTCGAAATCCACCACCGAATGGCCGTGATACCACAACACAGATGAGGGTGGCGTTGAGTGTACATTCACTGAACACGTGAGAGATATTGTGCTGCCCTTCTTCACGTAGACTTCACCTGGACCAGATATCGTTGCCTGGGCATCTGCAAAACATCACCCAGAATTACTACAACACCATACACACAGCGATTCGCCCAAAACCTTAATTGCGGTTAACACACACATATACGTACATCTAATTACACTTGTAAAACTACGTAACGACTTTGTGTTATCTAACTAAATATTGAGAGTGTATACCGCGGAGAGTTTCCAAAGTGTTACAAACCGTGAACGCGAACGGATTTGGAGCACCGGTTAGGCTTTAGCGCCCATCATTAATGGACATAATTTTCTGTCTGTTTCAAAGTAAACTTCCCACCCATATATCCAGAGAGTGTATAATTACCACCGCCGAGAACGCGTTTTAACTTGATTGCTAAAGGTAAAGTTATTTATAGCAACACTTTAATTTTGATTCCGGCTCATCCAGAAAAAGCAGCTAAGTGTTATTGCAAAGCTGACAGCTTTCGTTATGGCCAAAAACAAGCACAATAAACCAAAATATTTATTATGTCGGTATACCTGCTCTGATAGGTACACAATTCCGCAAGTAAAACAATAATTACAGATTATCGAGATCAGGAGAGTTTCAGGAATAGCTTCCGTAAGCTATACTGGAGTGTAGGTGGGTACATCTTTACTCTTTATACCGCACCGGTTCGATCCGATCGGAGCAGAACCTAAAGACTGAGGGTTAGCCACTCCATAACTTCGATTTTATCACATTGTGAAAAGCTCAACGGACTCTGAGATGTGGCTGTGGTTTTATCGCGCACTGAGGTGAAGTGAAGCCTCGCATGAGCAACAACATGTTAATTACGCTGAGCAATATTCTTGCCATGAACCTCGCGAGCTATAAACCCTATCCCTATGGCTGAATTTTAAGTCAGCGACGCAACTTGCGCCACTCATTTACGGCATCGATAAGCCATTCATCGCGTCGGACTGTGTTATGTTGCCATAATGACCGGACTACCGACGGACCGGACCGAGGACCGGACTTACGCTACACTTGCGCGGCCCTCGAACTTGAAATCGAGCCCTTACAATGCAAACTAAGGCTGGCAACATTTTTGCAAAGTTTTGCTTGAAAGCAAATATCTTCCGACCTTACAATCCACTCAAATACTTTAATAACAAATATAGTAGTCCGGAGGTTAGTGTTATGAACCTTGCACTTTGTGACAAAAGCACAAAAATTGGTAGGATAGTCCACAAGACCGTGCTCTTTCGATTGAGCCGGAGCGCCACGCAGATTTTTTCTCGGGGGGTCGCAAGGGGGCCCCTGAAATTTGAAAGGGGTGGAGCCCCTACGCAACCACTTTTTGATATCGCTTTATCCAATGGAAAGGAAACGTATGACTCTACTATAAACCTTAACAGCATCAGTCACCATGTCGCTATCGTTATTCACTGTTGAAAAAAATAAAGTCTTCGGCTAGTACGAAATAGTTATTTATGTAGTAAGAGCGTAAAGCGACTGTTTTAGGCCCGACGTATGTAAGTTGTGCCCGAGCATAGCGAGGGCACATTCAGACAGAGGACCTAAAACAGGCTTTACGCTTGAGCTGCATACAACGTTTTTTACACGACCCATTATTTTTTTGAATTTGATTTTGAACCATAAAAGCCGAAAAACTAAAAAGCGATTATAGATCGATCTAGTTAGCAATGACATTATGGACACCTATGATTTTGTTTTTACTTGTCATTTAATAATTATCACTAGTGTCAGTGTCTTTTTTATCGAGAAGCACCCAGCAAGAATTTTCGTTTTTGAGGCGCTGCACTCCTCCTGCCGATGGCGATGGCTTCTCGAGTCACACTTGATCTTTTGCCGGAGAAGTCCAAAAAAAATACATGAGAACGTAGGTATACCTATACTTAGCTGAAAAATCCAAGGTGGTAAAGCCTTCTACTTTGTGGTCCGTGTTTTCCATGCTGAAGACAACCCTTTCAGTTAAGGACGACACGGATTTTACCGCAAAGTTACAGCCTACGTAAAGAGACAGGCAGACGGATACCTACAAACCAAAATATTCATTCGGCTACACGTTTTATGATGGCAACCACGGCTTCGGGCCTGAAATCGCGTTCTTGTATCGAAAACGGCTATTAAAATTAAGTATTCGCTTGCCCCCTCAAGAAAACTGAGCACGGAACTCTGAGAAATAGGAATCCGGCCAGAGCCGTCAACGCACATAACCTCACTTTTGGAGTTTTGAATATGTGTATTTCAAAGCAAACAATTCAACGAGAAGCTTAATAAGTAAAACCATACACCCTTCCCCGCCTTTGGGGGTGTCCCAAATGCCTCTGAGCTGTGCATTTCAACAAATTTATTAGTTTGTGACATTTAATAATAATTACAGGCATTTGTTTTTTGACGCTTAAAAAACCAAAGCCCGAGGGCGTAAAAGTAAAAATTTTACGCCCTCGGGCTAAATGAGCCACTTTACGCCTGAAAATGAGGGTAAAAAGGCTCACTTTACACCCGGTCGTGTAAAAAATTTGTTTAAAATTGATTTGATTTTTTTTTTCACCTACAAGAACATGGAAAATTGGCGCGTTTGATCTTTTTTCCTACATTTTCGCATTAGCTTATTCCATGTATGAAGTCAAAAATGCGAGATACCAATTTTCGGGAGAATGCCAATATTGTTAAAGGATAGTCTAACCTATTTTTACCTGGTAATGGTATCAGTAATATCGACTGGGAATATTAAAAAAAAACCGGTGTTGAACTGGGCAGTGAAAATTGCTCACTTCTTTGTTTGGCATTCTCCCGAAAATAGGTCTTTCGGATTTTCGACTTTACACATGGAATAAGCTGATGTGGAAATGGGGGAAGAAACATCAAACCAGCAACTTTTCATGTTCTTGTAGGTGAAAAAAAATTAAAACAAATTTTTCGTACTAGCCGAAGACTTCATTTTTTTTAACAGTGAAGAATGATAGCGACATGGTGACTGATGCTGTTAAGGTTTATAGTAGAGTCATACGTTTCTTTTTCATTGGATATAGCGATATTAAAAAGTGGTTCCGTAGGGGCCCCACCCCTTCCAAATTTCAGGGCCCCTTTGGCGACCCCCCGAGAAAAAATCTGCGTGACGCTTCGACTCAATCGAAAGAGCACGGTCTTGTGGACTATTCTACCAACTTTTGTGCTTTTGTCACGAAATGCAAGGTTCACTTGATTTTTGGTCACTAACCTCCGGACTATAGATGAAAGTTTCCTTCTAGTCCAGGAGCTTATGTAATCCCGCGGGATTTTGAATAAAAGAGCATAGCGACTATACGGGATACATTCCTTAGATGATCAGCAATCACACCTCACCGGGTGTTTTGCTTAAATTTTTTGCAGGAAATTTATACAGGGTGGAATAGAAAAAATGAATAAAAATTGTAGATCCAGACTGGAGAAAGATGGAAAGCTTAAACTGCATACGTGATTTGATTCTGTTGTTGTGTTGATTTCTGCAAAATTTGGTCCCAATCCATCGGAAAATTTTTGAAGAATGACATAACAAAGCTTTGATCTTTGACATTTTTGATTATTTGACAGATGCCATGCGGAGCAATACTTTCAACAATTTTGAATACAGTTTTATCAAGGGCTTTCAAAAAACATATTGCGAGTCAAGTTTCTTAACATAGCTTTCTGTCATTTTTGATGGTGACATTCCCGTTTAACAGATGACAACCAAAATGTAACAGACTCATTCGACGGCAAAATCATGTCCGCATACCGAATTTCAAGTCGATCAGAATAAAGTTGCGGCTGTTATTGTGGAAGATTACAGACACAGACACACACAGCTTCGTAATCTTATCTAAAAAACTTTGCCATTCAATTATTCAATATCTATCCGATGGATTGGAGTCAAATTTGGTAGGAAGCAACAAAACAAAAGAATCAAACCAAGCCCAAAGTTGCAGCTTTCCAACAATTCCCAGTTGAACGTTACGAGTTTTCGAATTTTCTCCTGGCCGTTATCACCGGAGACGGCCGCTCGTTTGGATTTCGACCAAGACGACCCGTGTTTGGTGCAGGACTCAACTCATCTGTTTTTTATTCTGGTGGGGGATTGATTTTTTTCAAGAATTCCAACTGATATCGGAAGTAGATTGCATTGGGCGTCGTGTAGGTTTATTTTCAAATCCGACACGGTTTTGGTTTTCCGACCATGATTTTTTCAAAATAATAAATTCAATTTTCAAGTTTTCTTGTTTTTCACACCATTTATCACGAATGTCAATTTTTCATGCAAAACCATTAAAAGCATCAAGTCGGGCATCCACCTGGTGATTTGTACCGCTCCACCTTTTATAGTTCACGGAATATAATTTTTTTCTCTTTTTTCTCTTGTTTCACCCTGTATAAATCTCCTGCAAGAAATTCAAGCAAAACACCTGGTGAGGTGTGATTGCTGTCCATTCAAGGAATGTATTCCACGTGGTCGCTATGCTCTTTCATTGAAAATCCCACGGAATGGTTTTTATTTAGATAATGCTCCTGAACTATTCAGCTTTTCTATGAAATCGCTTCTTGGCTGGTTAAGCAAACTTACTCGTATTACAAGAATAGTCGTCATTATAACACTAGTTCTAGAATATGAACTAAGTACATATGAATGACGGGTTCAACACTTTTATAGTATTATATGAACGAATAAAGAGTATTGATTGATTGATAAATTAATATTGTGGTTGTGTTATCAACTTTGCCATTGCTATCATGTATTTTGGACCTTCTAGACACGAACATGGAACCTTGAAGTGGCCACAATATTAGTCAAATAACACATTTCTCTAAAGTCATAGCTTGAGAAGCACACAAGCTATTACTTTCGGAGTATGTCCGGAGTAGCGTTGGAAAGCTACAAAAAAAGTACCAGAGATCAACATCCCCAAACAATACCGGGTGTCCCAAAATAATGCAACAAAATTCACAGGGAGGTGAACAATTGAAACATAAGGGGACTCCCTTAATAAAAATACTCTCGCAAACGTAATAACGGAGATACAGGCCTTCAAAGTTGGTTTTTAAAAACAGTTTTTTTCTGCATAATTTTTGAACCATTCAGCCGATTTTATTCAAACTTGAACCAAAGTCTACTAAAATAGGTCTCTATCGAACAATGATAACGCATTTCATCAAACATTTTTAGGGGCGAAGATAATAGGGGGTACCTTCCCCCTTTTCTCCCTATTTTCCACCCTGTGAAATATTTTTGAAAATTGTTGCAATTTTTGAATTCTACGTTCAATTTAGCAAAATTTTGACTGGGGGCTTCATTTTCGAGATATTTGGGTTTGAAACTTCAGAGAACATCTCAAAATCGCCACTCTTCAGGGCCCAATTTTTTTTTTCTGAAAAGCTTCCTGTTTCTCAGCAAAAATGGTAGTTTATCAACTTGAAACACCTAGAAAACTTATTTCAGTTAAGGAATCTTGAGTTTTCTAGAATTTTAATTTTTAAGGCCTTGAAAGTGGTGTTTCCGAGATGTTCTCCAAAGTTTCAAACCCAAATATCTCGAAAATAAAGCCTTTAATCAAAATTTTGCAAGAGTAACTTTTTTCTTTAAATTGAACGTAGAATTAAAAAATTGTAACAATTTTCACAAATATTTGAGGGGGTGAAAAATAGGGAAAAAAGGGGGAAGGTACCTCCTATTATCTTCGCCCCTGAAAATGTTTGATGAAATGCGTTATCATTGTTCGATAGAAACCTATTTCAGTAAACTTTGGTTCAGATCTAAATAGAATCAGCTCGACGGTTGAAAAGTTATGCGAAAAAAAAGTTTTTAAAAACCAACTTTGAAGGCCTGTATCTCCGTTATCACGTTTGCGAGAGTATTTTCATTGAAGAAGTCCTCTTCTTTTTCAATTGTCTACCTCCCTGTAAATTTTGTTGCATTAATTTTGGGACACCCTGTGAAATACTCTCGCAAACGTAATAACGGAGATACAGGCCTTCAGAGCTGGTTTTTTAAAACAGTTTTTTTTGCATAACTCCTGAACCATCAAGCCGATTTTATTCAAATTTGGACCAAAGTTTACTATAATAGGTCTCGATCGAACAATGATAACGCATTTCATGAAACATTCTCAGGGGCGAAGATAATAGGGGGGGGTACCTTCCCCCTTTTTTCCCTATTTTTCACTCCCTTGATAGTCCTGGCAATGAACGCTCAAAAAGGGGGTCTAGAAGGAAATGCCGAGATCCCAATTTTTGGCTTCAGGGCTGTGTTTGGACTTGTTAGGAGGTAAACATACCAAAAGTCCCTGGACCTAGGGGGTGAGGGGGGTACAGGGGGGCACGAAGAAGGTACCGTTTTTTTGTTTTTCGCCTATATCTCGAAAACGGTTGGCTCTGGTCAAAAAGTGGTTGTGTTGCCAAAAACTTTAGATCATGAAATCGTTTTGAAAATTCTCAAATCGTCAACATATATTTTACGTAATCATTTATTTGGTCCTCCAAAAAATTGAAAAAAAAACCTGTTATTTGATAATTTTACCTTAGTTATTAGTTTTTAACATGTATATGTATAATGATTGTTTTACTTAAATTTCTTTTCAATTTTATGTTAATTTTAGACTGTGTCTCTTAATGGCAAACTGTTTTTTCAGGACAGTCAGTTATGTATTCTTTAAATAAAGTACATTTTTATTATTAGTGAAGCTGACAAAATTTCCTACAAGAATGATCCATTAATTTTTTCATGTCTGTTATAGTTTTCGAACAATACGCTCTTGAAAATCGCAAATGATCAAAAAACTGTGTTTTGGAACACGTTTTTTTGTAAATTTTGCCTCGTAACTTCTTTACCGCTCATTTGAGAAAAAAGTAGTTCTATGGGAAGTGGTAGAGCATTAAGTTTCCTTCAAAATAAGTATATTATTTAATAATTATCTTGATGTGATCAAAAGTTAGAGCAATTTGAAAACTTCGAGACATATGACACAAAATGGTGTATTGCACTTTCTTGCGTTATATTTTAATGAGTATAATAATACCGTTTTAGAAATGTTATAATGTGGTGTATTTATTTAGACAGGGTCTATGGTTCGTACAGGAGCCAGATGGTTGCCTGGCTTGCGTTCCCAACCCCACAGTTCAGGGAACAGCTCGTTTTTTAACCACTGCTGGACCTGGTGATAGTGGAAATCGTCAATTAAGCTTCACTTTAAACTCCATCATCTAAGGAAAACTCGAACACCGTGGGTCCAATTTTGAAAATTTTTTCTCCAAAAATTTATTCAATCTTTTCTCCAACTTTCATTTGCAGCATGTCTGCACCTGAAATGAATATTCCGTGCGGCTCAAGGCATTTGAAGATTGCACTGCAGTTTTTTCAAATTCATGGAATATGCTAATTTCATATTGAAAAAATTACCGTCGGAAAACCGAAGCTGTGTCGATTTTGAAAATAAATCTACACGACGCCCAGTTCAATCTACTTCCGATATCAGTTGAAATTTTTCAAAAAAAGTCGATCCTCTAGCAGGAATGAATTTTTGAGTGGAGTGCTACATCAAAAGCGAGTCATCCTGGTCGAAATTCGGGTGAGAGGCCCTCTCGAGTGGCAACGGCTAGGAGAAATTTTGAAAATTCATAACGCCTGACGGGAAAATGGTGGAAAACTGCAACTGCAGACTTAATTTGACTCTTATTGCCAAATTTGGTTCCAATCCATCGGATAGATTTTGATTTTGAATGGTGAAATTTTGAGCTTTGACATTTTTTATTATTTGACAAATGACAGACAGGGTGATATTTTCAACTGTTCTGAATACAGTTTTTTATGGGCTTCCAAACGGCATTTTGAAAGTCAAGTTTTGTGAAATATAGCGTGTGTCATTTTTTTATAGTGACACTTCCGTTTGACAGATGACAAGCTAAAAACTAATCAGCCCATTTAACAGCAAGACCCTGTCTGTATAAAAAAATTCAAGTCGACCAGACTACCGGTTCGGTAGCTATCGTGTCAAAACGTTTTTCCTGCATCCTGCATCATCACATAACTTTCCCTCGGACGGGCTGGGAAAGTAGTATGAAAAAATGAATAGATCACTCTTGTAGGAAATTTTGTCAGCTTCAATTCTTACACGATCACTTTTTGACTAGGGCCAACCCTTTTCGAGATATAACCGAAAAACCGAAAACCGGTACCTTCTTCGTGCCCCCCTGCACCCCCTCACCCCCTAGGTTTGGGGACTTTTGGTATGTTTACCTCCTAACAAGTCCAAACACAGCCCTGAAGTCAAAAATTGGAATCTCAGCATTTCCCTCTAGACCCCCTTCATTGACTGGACTATGAATATTTTTGAAAATTGTTGCAATTTTTGAATTCCTTATTCAATTTAGAGAAAAAAAATACTCTTGCAAAATTTTGATCGAAGGTTTCATTTTCGAGATATTTGGGTTTGAAACTTTGGAGAACATCTCAAAAATACCACTTGAGAATGAAGCCTTTAATCAAAATTTTGCAAGAGTAACTTTTTTCTTTAAATTGAATGAAGAATTCAAAAATTGCAACCATTTTCAAAAATATTCAAGGGGGTGAAATAGGGAAAAAAGGGGGAAGGTACCCCCTATTATCTTCGCCCCTGGAAATGTTTATTGAAATGCGTTATCATTGTTTGATAGAGACCTATTATAGTAAACTTTGGTTGAAATTTGAATGAAATCGGCTTGACGGTTCAGGAGTTATGCAAAAAAAAACTGTTTTGAAAAACCAACTTTGAAGGCCTGTATCTCCGTTATTACGTCTGCGAGAGTATTTTCATCGAGGAAGTTCTCTTATTTTTCGATTGTCTACCTCCCTGTAAATTTTGTTGCATTAATTTCGGGACACTCTGTATAGCGGCCACCTTAACCCGTAACTGGTGAGGTGGGGTCTACCAGACTCCTCCAAAACTTTAAAACCGTATATTTTGAAAAGTTTCTATTAAGACTCCACCCTCTTCTGTGTACCTTAAAACCTTGATGATGTAAACGTACAATGCAAGTGTCAGTGTCATATCCGATGTTATTGTTAAAATAACTATAGATGAAGTTCTAGAGAACCCTACCATGCTGAGAACTTTTTTATGTACTTGTGAAATTGATAAGTGCTGAGCTTTTTTTCTGCAAATATATATTGATCAAGTTCTTAGATAAATAAATTTTGCAATCTTGTATCCAAGTTGCTGATTTTGAATTTTAAATGTAAAGTTTTTCCAAGGAAATTGACAGCCAGTCGGTTAAAGTGCAATAATTTGTATATCAAAGTATTTTCTATCAATATTTTCAAGTTTCATAAAAAAAAAACTAAGTTTATTCCAGGAGTCTGACAGACTCCATCTCACCAATAGTGTTATTTTTTTCTACCTCACCAGTTACGGGTTAAAATGTCGCTCTAATGCCCGCTCTATGAAAATCCGCAACAAGCGCAACGCAACCGCATTGTTCTGATTGGCTCGCAAGATATTAGCAAAGCCATCGCAACGACACGAAAGGCTTGCGAACCAATCAGAAAAAATGCGTTCTGCGTTGCAGCTGCGCTGCGTAATTCTATGGAGTGGCCTTAAAAAATGCTCAACGCAGCCGCAACGCGAGGCACAATGCAGCAAACTACTTGCGAGCCAATCAGAAACGTTGCGCCTTTCGTTGTGGCTGCGTTGCGTATTTGCGTATTTCATACAGCGGCAGCATTTCTAATTGGCTCGCAAGGTATTAGCCGTGTCAACAAGAAACGTTGCGCTTTCATTGCGGCTTGGTAGCGTATTTTATAGAGCGGCCATAGTGTTGTAAGTTTCTGATTGTCTCGCAAGACAATAGCAGAACCGTCAAAACGCGGCAAATTCCTTGCGAGACAACCAGAAGCGTTGCGCCTCGCGTTGCGGCTTCGTTATGCCCGCTCTATGAAAATTCGCAGCAATCGCAACGCAACCGCAACGCAGAGCGCAACGTTTCTGATTGGCTCGCAAGGTATTCGCAAAGCCATTGCAACGACGCGAAAGGCTTGCGAGCCAATCAGAAAAGTTGCGCTCTGCGTTGCGGTTGCGTTGCGATGGTTCTGCGATTACCTTGCGAGCCAATCAGAAACGATGTGCTTATTGCGCTGCGGTTGTGTTGATGCGTATTTTCATAGCACAACCATAACGTCGTGATTGAGTTCATTGCGCTGCGATGGAGAATACTTTGCGAGACACAAAGGAACAATGCAGCTGCGTTGCATAAGCGGATTCGGTTTTGACAATAATTCAAAGTTATATTGTTTAGAAAGAAAACAGGAATTTTATGCGGGACTTCCGGATAGCCCTGTATTTTTTTATTCAAAACAAATGAATGGTGCTATTCTGTAAAAAATAACATTCCATGAACGCTCTGTTAGTTATGTAAAAATTCGTGTCAGCCATTGGCTGTTGCCTAGGTAATAACAACGTAACAGAGCCTTTATGGAATGTAATTTTTAAGAGAATTGCACCAGAAGTGGTCAACAAAATATATGGTCTGAATATTTTCAGGAATTTGCGTTTGCGTTAGGTACTTCAGTAATTGAGGGACAACCGTTCAAGCACATACGTACTACTTATTCACTAGACAAAGGTATAAATTGTTGCTCTTAGATATCGCACACTTAATTCCACTGATGTTTTCACTGTCGCTGTGCATTCAATTCTGACCTGTTTCCTGACCATGCCGCTTTTATATACTTTTGTCTTGTGTTCGAGCATTTTCCAGCTTCTTTCGAAAAGGCCTTAAAAAATCAAGCCACTTCCATTACCGATGTCGTTCCGCTATATTCTATCACCATTAGGCGGAAGTCTATGCGCGAAAGCTCTGACAAAGTTCATCGGGTTGGCGAATATTCTGGCAAGCTCTCGATGCACGATTGCATGCACAGTTCCTCGGGGAATATTTGCGCAGCTGTGTATCTTATTCGGTGGTCGAGTTTTGTATCACTGTCCCCCTCTTGAGCCTGTTCAAAATTGGTGAAAGGATCCATGGTGCTCAAAATTTCCATTAGGATCCAAGTCGGTGCAGGTGAACAGCTTTCGCATATTGGCTTTATGAGCTTCCCGCACACGACGTCGTTGATACTCTTGCCAACGGTGCATGGTCCCTCCCATGTCAGATGAAACTTCAGCGATCTGCCCTTCTTGCATTGGGAATTGTATAGTCACACAAGGTCACCTTATTTGAAATCCTCCAGAGTTGGTCTTCATCACGTTTTCATTCGGTCGGTTGCAATACGGATCCGTCGTCGTATAATATCTCGTGGACATTGCCCATTCATTGCCTTAGGTCATCGACGCATTCCAAAACAGTTCTGGGTCATACTCCAGTCTGCCAAACAAGCCAGAGATTTTCCTGTTGAAGACTTCGTCGATGGCAGCGCAATGAGCCATAAGGAATAGCTTTAGGTGAAGATCCAAGTCTCGCTGATGTTCGTCGCCTACCTTTGCACAGGTGTTGTTCTATTGTCTTGCTGTACGGCTTCACCCGAGGCTTCACCATTCCAGCAGAACGTGGGGTAAAGGGGCGTCGTTTTGGTCTTCTGTATTAAATGCACAAATGCGCTGGGACACATTCGATTCGGGATTCCTTGCTTGGTCGGGGTGCAATTTTAGTGGCAGTTATACGTCTTCAGCGGTTTTTAGCTACAACTTCTTGGCCCCTTTGTTAGCTACATAGACCTTGCACTGCCAACATCAGACTTTCACGTTGTTCTGTTTCGGTTGAACCAGTAAAACCTTTTTCATACCGCCGCCAACGTCTGGTTAACTATAGATGTCCTCCAGTAGGTCATCGTGTATCTCTCTCAGGATCTCATTCACTCGTGTATTGAGAAGCATCAATTGCAAGACTTCCAGATTTTTATTGAAGCTTTCCCATATTCTTTTCAACAGCCTGTTCTTCATTCTTACCGAATTCCATTGAGCCCGACAGCCTCAAACTCCGGTCCCTCTCCGAAGATCTCTGCCCATTTCGGTCTGTTCTGTCAAAACTCTTGCCTACCCGCCAGGAAGCCAATGACAGAATCTTTTTGTTACCGGCTTATCTCGTGGCATCCTAGAGAGGATTGCTCTTATCTGTACTGCGTTCCGTCTGTCCATCTTCTCACAATGCTTGCTACTTCTCTCGAAGTAATTTGCGATAAAGAACGTCTGCGTTACCGTCACTGGTTCCTACTTCGTGGTCGGTGAACTTCTCGACCAGTGGTTACCCGTTCCAGCATGAAACGATCTGCTGAAACAGTACCTACTGTTGTCCGCAATCACGCTGCAGATGTTCGATCCTTCCACAAGTGAAGCAGCGCGGTTTTTTCTCTCTGCTATGGCTTTCTCCTAGTTGGCGTTTTCCATGAGCAATTCCCCGTTCCAGTATGTAACGGTCTATTGAACAGTATCGTTGCCTACAGTTGCGTCCGACTCTTCAGCAGTTGAAGCAGTGGCCTTCTTGCTCCCGCCTCGTCAAACCGGGGTTCATTCTGAAAAAGCATTGAGGGTTTCCCCATTCGTTTTTTTCCAATGGGAGTAGTATGCGTGAACCTTCGGATTCTTCAAAGTTCACCTCCTTGACCCGATCATGCACCTTCAGTTGCCTCTATGCGGATCGCTTAAACAGTGGCGTAGCTAGGTGTTCAAGGGCCCTGAGGCAAACTGTTTCGAGAGCCCCTAAATAGGAATATAGGTAAATAGCTGAATAGGTAATTAGGTACCTACCTAGTAGACTGTACTTCTTTTTTTTTTACTTTTCAATTCCATTACAACATACTACGACAAGTCGTATTGCAATCAGATCAAAATTGGGGCACTTATAACAAAACTTTTCTTAAATTTTGAATTTTGTGGAAAATAATTTCAGGGTGATCGACCCCGGAGGCCCCCCTTGAGCTCTGGGGCCCTGAGGCACTGCCTCGCTTTGCTCACTGATAGGTACGCCACTGCGCTTGAATCAATGCCTTGCTGATGTCGACTGGATTTCGAATCATCACTAACTGATGCAGGATGCAGGTCTTGGTCTCTCAATCCATGGATGAAGGATGAAAGTATCTCTTACGATGTATGTCAAGAGATGCGCTTGGTACGTTGGATATGCCAGAAGAGGCAGCCTCCAGGCATCACCATTGAATTTCACACAGTCCTTCTGCTTGCTCTCCTAAACCGCTTAGTCAGCTCAAACGGTAGGCCCCGTAAAAACAAGGATTAGTGCCGTAGCTTTATCGCCTTTATCGTCGTCACTCCATCCACTGACCTCGGCAGCAGCGTCAGATTGTCATTTTTAGGTTAGGCTTTGTTGCTTTATCGGAATGTGGCAGTTTCAAGTGCTAAGTATCTGCCTAAGTCACCATCGCAGTACTAGCTTAGGTTCTTGGACCATTTAATGCAATTTCGTCATATTTGCTCCAATCGCTTCCATTTTCTCTTCCAGCTTTGTCACACTGCCGACGAGGTATCGCGATTGTTGTTCCATAATCGTAGACGGTATCTAATCCATTTGCGACAGCCGCGCACCGAGATCTTGCCAAAATATTCGCGAAACCGGTGAACGTTCCGAAAGTACACGGCTCCTCCGCCAACTGTGCCGGTGTGTCTTATTCGCGCGTCGTGATCTCAGGCGAGTTTTGTGACAATATGTTAAAATTTTCACCAGTTTTGACACCTAGACAGCTTTGGATTCCTTTGGGCGATTTTGGATATGTTTGAACTGGTCGATATCTCGATTTTTTGGTCATCGGATCCAGGTTTTGAAATCAAACCCGGAATATAAAGACGCACGTCTCCCTTCCGATCGGTTTCCAATCCACTCGCTCAAAAAAAGTATTTGATTTTTAACACGTTGATTGCCGTCTTGGTCATTATGACCGAGAAAAAAAATCCTGCCAGGCCGACTCGGTCTATATGACCGAGAATATTTTTGACGAGATTGACAAATATCAAGTCAATATGACAGATTTCCGCCACTCTCTTCATAGGGATAATGAATATTTGGAAATTTCTCCCGTGGGACTTCACTACTTGCAGATATCTATCTGTGAGCATAATGGCTCAAACAATGAAAATTTTGATCCATGTGAAATATGCCCTTTGGGCCGAACGTCAAGTATAGTGAAAAACGCTTTGGCAGGCAACGTGTTAATTATACACATCTTGAGCGTTGCGCTTTGGATTAACAATAATTACCTATATATTATTGAAGAAAATTGTATACTCTTTTGAATCAAAATAGCGGAATAAATCGAAAACCGTTTCGCGGTCAGAGGTCATTCTTCATATTTTTGGTATTTGCATCCGCACAAAAAATTCTTGGCCAAATGAGAAATGACTAAACCTTCAGCAATTTCATTTGACACACTGTAGAATTGTAGATATTTCATTCGACTTTTCCTATGCTCCCGAAAAGCTGGGTCAGGTAGCTGAAGGACTGGGCTTCAGACCAATTTAAACAGATCTAAAATTGTTCAAAGGACCCAGTTTGGAAACTGATGGAAACTTCATCATACTGAGACAACATTTTGTTATCCTTTATCTTTCCCCAAGTAATCAAGGTGTTCACTTAATGAATCGTTATGCAGATTGACGCAAATAATGGGGAGTTTGCGTGCACACGTACGTCTGACGTGACGCAACTTTCAACGTGAAAATTGACGAGTTTGTTATCTGCAATTTATTAGTTACAGGGGAGTTTTCACGTTCTACGTTGCGTTACGTCGTACGTTCAATGAAATCGCAAACTCCCTAATGTGAGCGTAATGTAAACGTGAGAGGATGAATGAATCATCATTGAACTGAGGGGATAGCGACCACGATTGCCTCGCCGCAGAAATACTTTTCGGTACCTTACGTTTACGAATGCGTCAATCAATACGAGCTATTTTATAAAATATATAACCTAGAAATCAGTTTACATTAGTTGTTGTGATATAACTTATTCGTACGGTTGCAACTATCAAATAGGCGAATTTTGGACATTTCCAGGCCGCTTTCATCATGTCCCTTTTGTCACCAAGTGCAAGGTTCACTTGATTTTTGGTCACTAACCTCCGGACTAGCTAACTTGACATCGCCGATTTGATAATTATTACAGCCGTATACGAACAAATTATCCCACAACTGTACCTATTAACTCGCTTCTAAGCTAAACATCAAATTTCGACAACATCAATTTTTAAGCGGATGAGGATGAAGAAACACGAAAAACAAAAAATACTGAAGAAGAGCAGTGCAGATGGATGTGTAGTAAAAGTTAGTATTCAGTAAGAGTTCTTATCATTAGTTTTAGGCTCGGCAGCATACGAAAAACAACCATTTCCGTGAAAATTCAATTAAATACTCACAAATTGAGGATATTAGTATTAGATGTAAATTTTTTTGCCATTATTCTCAGATATTCTCACCTTGGTTGATAGTGAGATGGTTGACAAAAATTAATATTAGGGATATGTATTAGGGTTTCACTGTTCGGTGGCCTCATCTTTCAGCGATGTATTCTACATCAGTGTATTTCTATTACTCCTTATACAAAGAGTAAAATAATCACTACAAGTTCAATATGGTGCCTGTTTGTGTAAAAAGAAATGTTTTTTGAGCTTCAATGATGCAGTCATATGATAATATCAAACTGGTTTCAAAGCTTTTGGATTCTGCGTGCATCGGTGACAAAAAAAATTACAATTTTGACTATAGAATACATATTGGTATAATGATGTGTAATATATTTCTGAATTAGGTCGACTTGCAGAATCTACACTAAAGTTTAACCAAACATCCAAACTTCGATTAAAAGTGAAACACGGATATTGGATTTTATGATTGGATAAAAAAAAATCCGGATCAATACCACGTTTGGTCGCAGTTTGTCCCGGAATGAAAGTTCTTCAGAGTTGCTAAACTACGGAACTGGTCCGCCACCTTTTAATAGATGCGCAAGCCAACATTTCAGTTTGATGTTGCTCTTTGCGCCCGGAATTTATCCCAGGTACTCTTACTATGTGGGAAAAGTCAATGCCTTGCTTTATATTCAGGAAAAGGGTTGGATATAGGCAACTTTTGCCATCTCGTGAATTATGTATGTTAGTGTCGAAACTAAGCCGGAGGAGTGTATTTTCTGATTGCTTTCCTCCGAACTTTATTCGGGCACAAAATTCCGAAAAGCGATAAGGATTACCGAAACTACAAGTAAACCTACGCCTGGCAGTTTAGTAAATCAGTCATCCAATTAGGACGAAGGTCCTTAACGAAATATAATTAATTAAACAACTAGATCGCATTACTTTAAGATAATGGGCAAACAGTAATAAATTACCATCATGCAGATATTATACAGAGCTACGAACTACGAATGATGACTAAGAAGAAAACAGAAACTGAGAGGAGAGAGACAAAGTTAGTGCGAGTAGCAGAGTATAGTGTAGTAGAGAGATGGATGAAAAATGAAATCGTGTAATAAATCATATGCGATAGTGCGATGCGTGACAGGGATGAAGAAGGTACCTTTGGAATGAGGGCCCAAGTGTGTTGCTGCAAGAGAGGACGCGTCTGGAACAAAGGAACAAAAACACTAATATGTCCTCGTTGCTTCTCACTGATTGCTATTAGTAGGCTCATACAGCGTACAGCGGCATGCATGCGGCAATAATTGTGAGGGTTAACACAAAAACACCTAGCTACTGAAACAATGATAAGGGACAAGGGGGATGATGATAAGAGATCACACGATGGGGTTTTGTGTTTGCATGTGTTGTTGTTGTTGTTGTATAGTTGTTGTTGTCGTCGAGCTGTGCGGTGCTCGGTTGGTATACGTGCTCTTTTCAAGAGCCCTGTTGACAAATTTCTCGCTGGATTAACTATCTTTTTGTTCACAGCATCCCAGCTTTCATCTTTTGACTTTCAAAATTTATCAACAAAAAGACGTCTTTTTCGCGTATCAAACTGTAGGTGTAGTTGCTACTAGAACGTTAAAGTGGAAAAATGCCGTTCATAACGACGCTTCCTCGATAACCTTAAGAGTAATGCGAGATAGGTATTAGGTATTCAAAATTATGTGATTGATTTTTCTTGCTCAAGATCCAAAACAAACATCTCGAGCAAATATTTCCGGAGCCGTTTAATATGTTCGAATCGTTACCTTTGCAATTAACTGATGCCCTCAAATTGCCTTCATCATCGCATTGAATAAATAATTTTTGCGTTCCTTCTGGTGAAATCCGTTCGCAAAAATAAATATTCATAACGCAATTTGAGAAGTTATTTGGAAACCGGCATGTAAATTAAGTTTGCTTGCAGCATGCACAATTTCCCAAAATTGCGCCCTTACTCCTCGTGTTCGCCGTGGATATATTTTAATGAAGCTAGCCCGGAGGAGCGCTCCAATACGATGCGTCCCCACAGGCGGAAGACGGAACACAACCAACAAGTATTAAATTTTTCTGTTGAACACGTAAAGCGCTGGATTCAAAAAGCTGTGCGGAGTCAATTTGAAAAGAGAAGAGCCTTCTTACGGAAAGAAACGGAATGCATTGTCGCGAACCAGGGCACAAGTTTATAACAAAAACATCTTGAAAACTATGATTTTCATATTTTTCATAAATAAATTGGTCGGTGGCAGCCGTATGCACATTCAAGAGCGGCAATTTTCTTTCAATTTTAAATCAAGTCGCATTGACTCTTGTAAGTTTGATTCTCGTGAAAGGACTTTCAAATAATCATTTTTCACTTTATTTATGAGAATGCATTCTGTTATCTCATGAAAAGATCTAACAAAAATCAAATTTTCAAAAATCAATCAATGTAACGTGATTTGAAATCGTTGAGATATTTTCGCTCCTATTTTTGTGTCGACTTATTGGTAAAGTAGGTACCTAAATAATAACATACTCGATCGAGCGAATGAACGAGCGATGGTTTGGTTCTTGTTGCGAAAAATTACAAAACTTACACACATTCACTTCAGCCCCCACTTCAAGCTCTTCGCTTTTCAAATTTGCACGTGCAATGCAAGCCTATAGATCTGTATAGTTTCTTGTACGCCCTATTATACTGATTACAACAAAGTAATAGCTGAGTGATACTTTTAAGAGTAGATATGTTTCTTTGTTTCTCTGCTAACTAATAATTACATCTAAGATGATTCAGTAAACAGTGCAGCTTGGATGAGTCATTAAGTTGACAATCTATTTTTGTGAATATATAAAATTGAAACTAGATTCAACTTCACGAAGT
The DNA here is from genome assembly GCA_949128115.1 of Anaspis maculata. NCBI lineage: Eukaryota > Metazoa > Arthropoda > Insecta > Coleoptera > Scraptiidae > Anaspis > Anaspis maculata. Next base: position 74,980,366 of record OX421962.1, read on the forward strand.
GTGGTTTTCGGCAAATTCTGAACTCTCGTCCCTTGAATTTCAGTACATTTTTACTGAATCATCATTATCTATTATAACGTACTAAAAACGGCCAAAAAAACTGTGAAACAGTACGTCGACACGAGGTATAGGTCTTTCAAAATTGCAGCCTTACATTCGCCTCATTATCATAATCTACATTATTTTCGGCTTTTGAACTGACAAGGAGCAACTTACTGATCCTGTGACAATCTTTTGGCCATTATAGTTCCTGCAGCGGCGGCCAAAACTTTGGAAACATCACCTTGTTCCGATTCTCATTCTAATCACCGTTTTGTTCAAGTTTTAGATGTTCAGAATCTAGATTCGAAGAAGCCCATATCAAAAGAGGCTTCTGGGCCGAAATCGATTGCTTCGCAGCTGGCTACCAGCCGCTGAATGTTTCGTTGGATTTCCAAAATCTTAGCCACCATTTGCTACTATCAAAATGTGATTTTTCCAGTACATCCGAGAATCTCGTTACACGAATAGTTGCACTGTGTTTGCACAAGTGTATAGGTTTAGAGGTTGTTGAGCCAGCCAATGACCAATCAGGAAAATCATCAGGCAATCCGATTCTGGAAGGACTTGAAGATTGACCATTTACACAACATTTACTTTTGTTCAAATATGTATTCACAACTGCAATAATTGAATCTATTGAACTATTGAGCATTTTCTCCAGGTTTTTTTGTTGTTTGTATTCCAGAGTTCTCCGTCCCAGATCTTGATTCCTAATATGCGTCATAAGTGGAATATCATTATTGTGCTAGAGGGACCACTAAACAGGGTGTTTAAGCGATGACAGCAATAAAAATCGACTGTGAGAAGATATCGTAAAAACATGACGAAAACCTATGCACCATTTTGCAAAGTTCGGCCTTATGACAAAGATAGAGCCCTTCAAAGTTCACTTTTTTCGGATTTCAAAAATTTGTAACTCGGGAACGTGTCGACAAATTCAGCTTCAATTCAACATGAGCTGGATTGTCGTGATTATCTATCAAAGTGCCAGATTTTGAGAGAATCCAATCAGTAGCGTAGAAGTTATAAAGGGTCACCTTAAGTTAACTTTTCTTTCGATGCTTCTAAATTATTGACCCTTATAACTTCTACACCACTGCCTTGGACCCTTTTAAAATTTTGCAGGTCGGTAGATAGTGTTACGGTATTCAAGTTCGCCTATTTCGAAATTAAACGCGCTGATTTACTTGTAAACAATCTGCACTTTATTAGCTACTTCCGATCCAACTAAATAACGCACCGAATTATTAATCGCTTAGGAATTCACAATGTCGCTTGAGATGTTACCGCCACGGTCGCTCGATTCAAACTCTGTCCGATGCCAGGTCGAGTTCCTCTCTTATAGTGGCATCGAAGGTTCTGGGTGCTTCCTGTTTGATCGTTGGTGTTTCCAGCACACAAGGATTTTTCTGGTATCTGCGTCGAGAATATAGCGTACCTTCTACGGCACCTCCACCAGAAGTCTCGACGTGTCGTGACCTACCGCTGCAGTCTCTCGATGCTTCCCGAATGCAACGCGGAAATCTAGATTTCTCTGGAAAGAGCCGGGATGGTCACGAGCTTCGTAACAATAGTTTCGACAAATCACTCTGTGCTGAATTCACGTTATTTTGGTCGGAACGTCACTGAGCTACAAATTTTTAAAATCCGAAAAAAGTCAACTTCGATGGGCTGTATCTTCGTTTTTAGGCCGAACTTTGCAAGATGATATATAGGTTTTCGTCATATTTTGACGAGTTCTACCCACAGTTGAATTTAGTGTTATCATGGCTGAAACACCCTGTATTGAGATTTTCAAAATTTTAAATGAAGTGCAAAGTTTCATAGCTCCCAAAGAAACGGAACTAGTTCAAAGTTTGTTTTCTCGCCTAATTCTTGTGATTTTTATCTATTAAAAGCAGGGAACCCAACTCCATTCAGGTCCTCCGTATTTGTCACACAGGGCGTCGCGTAAAGTCCTGTGAAAACAATAAATTTGGATGACTCCCAATTTCAAGATACAAATTTAAGGCATTACCAAATTAGTTAAAATTATCCTGTCGGACCTATCGGAAGAAACGTAACGATTGACATTGATGCAAGTTTCATGCCAAGCCCAACAAGGGTTCGAGAGGTAGGGAGGATTCTCGGTATGACAGGGTGGTACAGGCGCTTTGTGCCCGATTTTTCAACACTGGTTGTCCCGATCACCGCGTTACTACGGAGGGAGTTCCACTTCGCTGGACCCCAGAGTGTGAGGCTTCACTAGCTTCGCTGAAGCAGTGCTTCGTAACGGCCCCACTCGTTGAATGTCCAGATTTCCCCCGACTGTTCTCAATTCAGACGGATGCGAGTGACTATGGTCTCGGGGCAGTTCTTTCCCAGAGAGATGGAGACGGAGAATACGTGGTCAGCTACGTAAGCCGGTCACTGTCAGAAGCGAAGCGTAAATACAGCGCGACCGAAAAGGAGTGCCTTGGGGTAGTGTGGACCGTGACGAAGTTCCGCGCCTTCGTGGAAGGCGGTCACTTCACGGTGGCAACCGACCACTTTGCTCTGAAATGGCTCCATAACCTCAGGGACCCCAACAGTCGTTTAGCGCGCTGGTCGGTGCGACTCCAACAAGATAGATTTGACGTCGTCCATCGTGCTGGGGAGAACAACATTATCCCGGACTTGTTGAGTCAATCGGTACCGGTAGTAGATTCAGTAGAGCTGGAGCTCCTGGAAGACTTCCACGACGCACAGAACCCCTGGGGCGTTTCGATGCGCGAACGAGTTCGGGAGGACCCGTTAAAGTTACCGTTAAGGAGACTACAAGGGGAGTGCTTGCTGAAGAACTGCCGGGAACCATCACTCAATACTGGCTATGCGAGGGCTTGGCGAATGGTGGTGCCTGAGGAGAGGCGAGAGGGCATTCTGGCTGCAAAGCATGGTGGTCCGTTAGCAGGCCACGGTGGGATATCTAGGACGCTGTACCGCATCAGTAAGCAGTTTTACTGGCCAGGGATGCGACGGGACGTCGAGGCGTATGTCCGCCGCTGCCAGACTTGTTTGGTCCAGAGATCCAAGCAGAAGGCTGGCCTGATGTGTGGCAGACTAAAGGTGACACGACCATGGGAGGTGATTAACATCGACCTCGTGGGTCCGCCTTTTCCGCCAACATGGTGGAGCGTCATCACCGAACGCTCAAAGTTATTCTTTCTTTCTTCGTCAGGGACAACCATCGGGACTGGAAAGGACACCTGCAAGAAGCAGCCTGTGCTTTGCAGACGGCACAGAGCGAGACCACCGAGCTTACGCCGTATTTTGTCGACTTCGGCCGTAGGATGTGCCTTCATGGCACCGATCACGAACTCAACACACGGCTGCTGCAGGAAGGTGAACCTCCTCTTCCAAGAGATGAGTTGTTCCAGCAAATCGTCGCGCGGGTCAGGAAGAAGATGACAAGTCGTTCGAGCGTGGGAAGCGACACTACGACTTGCGTAGAAGGTCAGAGCAGTTCCGTGTTGGTGACCGGGTGTGGTGCAGGAGCTTCGCTCAGTCTGATACGGGCCGGTATTTCTCGGCGAAACTGGCAGCCAAGTTCAAGGACCATACGTGATCGCCGGGACACTGTTCCCGTGGACATACGAGCTTGCGAAAGATAGAGGTGTTAGGCTTGGCGTCGATCATGCCAAAGACTTGAAGGCGGATTTTACAGATCCGCCTAGCGGTCCAAAGGCTGATCTTTGTTACCCCAGGTGGTTGAGGGCAAAGTACGCCACTGGTGCCTCTGCATCGGAGGTTGGAACTTTCTGCCAAAGATTCTTCGAGCGACCCCATCGTGCTGGCTCGTGTTGGAATGGCTTGGTCTAGAGCTGGTACTCCTCGCCATTCCAATTTCGACACGTTGGCTCTTTTGTGTTTGTCATTTACTTCATGTTTGGGGAGCGTGGTGAAGCTCCTCCTTGGATTCACTAGGGTTCGATACTGCTGGACCCTTACCACTTCACGGTCAAACCCCAGTTCCGCGCAGTCCTTGACCTGTTTGCATGTGGGTGAACTGTGTGTATTTCAGTCGTATCCCCCCTTATTGGCGACACACCTGGTCAAGTCCCCCTCTTTGATGTTTGTTTTTATTTCTGCTTTTTTTCTTCAAGACGATCGATTTACGGGAGATTCGGAATGTAATGCTACAGAATTTCGCTTTATTCCCATTTCCATTTCTGTTCTATTTATCAGTCGGTACCTGTAGTCGGTTTTGTGTGGACCATTGAAAAGGTAAACAAAACAGAGCTGGAAACATCAAAGAGGGTGGCCTTGAGAAGTGGCTCTTTTTGGGAATTCCTCATCTTTGAATAAAAGACATTTGCTCGCAATTTGACATCACATTTTCACTTTAGCAACAGTGAGGAGCTGGTATCACGCTCTCTAGTTTTCATCGGTTCATGAGTTGGAGTTTTTGCATTTTTGATCACCCTGAATACGGGGTCTGCACGGACTGCAAAGGTGGTGGTGGTGGTGGTGATATTATGTCTCTTAACATCAGGACTAATATTTGATAACGCATTTGTGTTTGAAATTTATGTCGTGATTGTGGAAAGTGGAACGTTCTGTTGAATATACATATTCATATTATTCGAAAAAGTGCTCGGTGAAAAAGTGGTGAACTTAACTGATAACGATGGAAAAAAGCGTTAAAATCAGCTTATCTAAAGCTATTACATAGAATAAATAAGTAAAATATACATACAGTAGCGGAGAATATCAAAGCAACTACATTGGAAAAATTCTAGGGGTCATGTATCTCAATTGTGTGTTATTTCCTACAGTGAAACTTCGAAGCTCAAATCTCTATAGTAGAGCCGCTACGTGAAAAGTTACTGTACTTCATGTTAGAGCTATGGAATTTGGTACACTTCTTTAGGGAACTGTTTGGAACGATTTTGTCCAAGGTGCACATAAAGATTATCGCTGCATCCAAAATGGCGCCCGTTTTCCAAAATGGCGACTTTGATATGTGAAAATGTCATATTGTATATACCGCAGGATGTCGATTTCCATACTAGCTCTTCTTAAACTGACGGTAACCATAATAATCGTGATAGATGCTCAATTTTCTGTATACAGGGTGTACGCGCGAGGTGAAACCCTCCCCTCCGCCAAACGGTTCCCCATAGAGTTATTTCAAAAAAACAAAAACTAGTCCTCCATAATTTTTCCTGTAGCTCTCGAATATGCTCATCATATTTTTGTTGAACTCATAATAAAAAAAATTCACAATTTTTGCGACACCCTGTATATATTTATTGTAATCTATATAGCTTCCTATGCTGATTACAGCACTGCTTGACACTCATGAGTTTCTCTTCAAATAACCTCAAAAAAATGAATTAATCTAACTTGATTGTATTCTAGGCAGCCAGGAGATACACTACACTTCATGCTAGAAGTATGAAACTCGTCACATTTCTCTGAGGAACTGTTCTGTCCGAGTAGGTGTCAATCAAAATTATGACTACGTCCAAAATGGCGGTCGTTTTCCAATATGGCGGCTAACATATTTGCAAATCTCGTATTTGTCCGATTATATCCCGTAGGATGTCGATTCTCATATTTTCAACTATTCTGAGATTAATGGTAAACACAACTATTTTGACAGATGCCTAATGGGGTATAATCCAATTTTTTTCTTTAATTGGTAATAAGGAGCTGAACACTCCCTAATAAGCATGTGGTAGTTTGTTTCACTGTTATCTTCATAATAGGGCGGGAAAAAATTCGCAAAGAATTCCTTTTCGGAGCCAGTGACGTCACTAGATCGAGCCAGGTTTTACCCTGATTGGCAACATCGCGGTTTTGGGTGCGATGGTAACCAATACTTATTTATTTCTGTTTGAAACAATTTCGTAACAGACGTCAAGTTAGACGTCAAACTGGAGTTTGATCTGATTGAGGTGGATGAAATAAGTGACTCAGCCGTTATTATCTGTTATGGACAGAGGACAGAGGCTTTGAGGAAGGGAACTCAAGTTGACGACCATGGCAGATATACGTTCTACTGCACAAATACAAATTTTTCAAACGTGAAAACGAAGAGGTGAAGCTCCCATTTAGTTCGTCCAAAATAAGTAAATAACTTTCAATCTATCGGAAAAGAACGTTCGTCCTCATCAAAAATGCTAGAAAACGGAACGTAGATGGTGTGTGGTGACTGGTGAGTATCGTTTTCGTTACTGTAAAAAGTGCGGTTGATGCTGGCGTATAAGACAGTCACCCTCGCAGTCACCCAAATTTTATCGGCCAGAGTCCAGACTTGACAGAACTATTAGGAATAGGTAGGTACTTACTGTGTGCATTACAAAGCAGGTGAAAAATCAATCTGGACGATGATGTCGGATATGTTCAACTGAAAAGAAAGAATCCAATTTGCAAGATAAAAGCGAAGGTGACACCGGAAGATAAAGTTAGTTCAGTTATTTTAAAGTCGTAAGCATCAGAACTAGTATCACTTCCACTGTCTTCGTCTGTGGAAGGGTTCTCGATACCGATCATTCAGCTGGGGTAGGTATTCACTGAATGTACACAGCTTTCCATACAGTCGACGCTCACCGCTGATTGGGTGCATATTCTTTGGTATTGGAGCAACTAGCAAAAAAACATGTCTTGTGTTACCCAGGGCCTTACTTGGCATTATTGTTATGAAGCCAAGCAGAGGCAGACCGGGTGCAAGAAAGAACAAAATAATAACAGTTAGTACGGATTTGCAGTCAGAGCTGACAGTCTGACAACTGGTTTGAATGTTTGAAACAGATCTTCGTTGCTATCGGAACTCAACTCGCGGGCGTGATTTCTGCTCGCGGGGTTGCCAGTTCAATGACGTCACTAGGTCGTCTCTTCAAACGAATCGGTCCCCTCCTGCTTTTTTCGAAAAAGAATTACCGCCTTATTGTGATATTCATGGTGAAATAGGCTATCACAGGCTTATTAGGGGATGTTAATATATAAAATAAATAACTACATAGTCCATTTCTTCAAATTGGAGTAAACCCCATTTCCCATGTCCAGTCATTTCAAATTAAAAGAAAGTCTTAACTATCAAGCCCTTGAGACGGCGTACTTTTCTTTGGCATTTCGCGTGAACACCTATACATGGGAGAATGAGCATCTGTCACGATTGTTGCGGTTACAGTCAGTTTCAGACCAGCTAAATCTATGGGAATCGACATCCTGCGGGTCTTAATAGGACGAATACGAGATTCTCACATATGTAGGCCGCCATATTGGAAAACAACCGCCATTTTGAACCCAGCCATAATTTTGATTGACACCTCGGACAGAATTGTTTCAAACAGTTCCTCAAAAGGAGTGTAACAAGTTTCATACCTCTAACATGATGGGGAAGGTGACATCATTCTATCCTCGAATCAATAATTTCGGAAGATGCCGCTCGGTGTAGGTATGAAGATCAAGGCTCCGAAATTGCATTGTAGGGAATAAACAATTACACGACCGCTGTCTGTCCAATTGTGTACGCTACTGTATATTCTAGCTTTTGGGCTAAATTGTGCAAAACTTTACAGAATGATAATTCAACTTTGACAACACCCTTTTGGGAACCTGATTGGCATTTCCTGCAACAACCCCAAACAAAACCTAATGTTTTGGTGAATCGCTGTTACACACAGGCATCCGTTCGTGAAACGGTGGACACGACACGCAACCCCCCCCCCCCCCCTCAGATGAGATGACTTCTCCATCTACGCACCAACCGCATGATTCCATTGGAGGGCAAATTGATCGTGTGGAATAACAACAAAAGAAAGGCCAAACAGAGCAGGACACAATAATTCCTTTACGGCCACACACGCATCATAATCCAAGAAAAACCATTACAATTATTCTACTCTCTATGGAGCAAAGCTACATCTCTGATAAAATATTATGTCGCGAACGTGTGACGTTTACTATGCGAATATTTCTGCTTAGCTGGGTAGAATGAGGCGTTATCTCATCATTTATTTTTTTGGCGGCGGCGGGGGCAATGCCGCCGCTGCTTTTGGATGCTGCAGCGGCGTGGCGGTGGCACTGGTGGCGGCGACTGAGTGTTCTTACCCTCAACGTTGAGCATGATGGCCAGATTAATCTTGGGCTCGGTGTTCACCTGGCACTCGTAAACGCCGGCGTCCCTCTTCTGCACGTAAGCAATGCGCAGATCCCAGTCGTCGCTGTGTTCCGGATGGCGGACACTGAAGCGGGCATCCCCTGTGTATGTGTGTATGCTGGAGGTCAGGATATGCAGGTCCCTTTTCCTCATCCAAGATACCTGCAAGCAAATTCACGCGGTAATTCACAAGTAGGTATACCCCGGTTACCCGAATCGCAGAAAGTACCTATTATTATTACCCGATTATAATCGCAGTCTAGTGCAACTTGGGCCAAACTGCCGCTACTTGGTGGCAGGTATTTGGGCATAAACTCTCCGGCTTGCATGCATGGGTACGACCGCACCACGTTCTACGCCAAATTGTTTCGATAAATTGTCGGACAAGTTGGAATCAGAAGTGGAAATCACCGACAACGGTACTCTGCGGGGGTGTGTACGGTACACTTCCTGCCTATTCGGGGTAGATGATGCTGTCAATTCGAATTAATATTCCCCACTGTTGCATGACGTGATGGTCATAGCCAAGTGGCCAGTGCTCAAGTTTAGGTGCAGCAAAACTGAATCCAATTAACTGTTGACTTTCATGACAACTCCACGTTCCTTCAGAATTGATCAAACTGAATTGTGTTGCAACTTCAATAACCACTTCCTCCCAAATACAATAGCAAACCCATAGATAAGCAAACCTAGAGTTAATATCCAGTTGGCAATAAATATTTAGTTGGCAATCATTTTCATCCCACGTAAGAGGTTCAAAATCGAAACTGACGACGCTGTCAGACAACCAGACAAGTGAATGCTCTAGTGGCGTGAGGCTCCAGTTAGTACCTTTGCTTATGAATGTACCAGGTGTCCCACATTGCTTGTTTTTTTTTTTGTGGCTTTCGACTAAGTGTTTACAGAACAGATGCGGCAAAGTGGATTGAATATTATTCGAGAAAAATGCATTGGTGAAAACGACATCTCGACATCTTGAGCCTTTTTGGGATATACGTCAAAACTGGCATTTTCCCCATTTTGTAAAAGTACCCAGGTACAATACCTTGTCTGTTTACGAGTATATATTCCCAAAGGTAGGTAGATCTTAAGAATTACTTATTTTTCAAGATTTCAGAAAATAAATACAGGGTGATTCACCACCAAATGGACATAGCTTAAGGATAGGTCCAGTTTTTCCAGGCGAACCTGGATCTGGTTTTGAAATTTTTCTAACGCTGTTCGTTTCGAAGCTACAGGGTGATTCATGTATTTCGTAGAATTTTTTGACAAACCATAACTTTAGAACAACCCAACAGATTGGTTTGAAATTTCATGGGTTTATTCTTCTATTGATATCTGACACATCACTTCATCAAAGAGTTAAAAATTTCCAGGGCCGGCCTTGAAAAAAAAATTTCAAAGCTTTTTTGAAAAAAAACACTCTGTATGCATATTATTCAAAATTCATTTTCATATTCAAAAACTACATGAAACATGCTATCAATAACGCAAAAAAAATTGCTTGGCACCATCAAGCTGTCAAAAGAAAATTGATGATCCTGATGATTTTTGAGGTTAGGATTTTTTGTAAATTGATATTTTCAAATATTCACACATGACTTATTATGGCTCCAAATTTCAGCCGTTTCGTCATAAAAGTAAAAATGACATTTTTCTCGTTTTCTCAGTAGTAACAAAAAGTTTCAGCCGAATTTTCAAAAAATTATTGTCACGTCCCTCAGCTTCACTTCTATCCCAATTTGAGCTAAAATTGAGGAACGTATCAAAAAACTTTTGAAAATTCTGATGAAATTTTTTGTTATTTCTGAGAAAACAAGAAAAATGTCATTTTCATTTTTCTGACGAAACGGCTGAAATTCAGGGCCATAATAGATCATTTGCAAATATTTGAAAATATTAATTTAGAAAAAATCCTAACCTCAAAAATCATTACGATTGTCAAAATTTTCTTGACAGCTTAATGGTGCCAAGCAATTTTTTTCGCGTTGTTATTAGCATGTTTGATGTAGTTTTTGAATTCGAAAATTAAATTTGGAAAATGTGCATACAGAATGAATTTTTTTGAAAAAAGCTTTGAAGTTTTTTTTTACAAGGGCGGCCCTGGAAACTTCAAACTGTTTGATAGGGCGATGTGTCAGATATCAATAGAAGAATCAACCCACAAAATTTCAATCCAATCTATTCGGTCGTTCTAAAGATACGGCTTGTCAAAAAATTCGACAAAATACATGAATCACCCTGTAACTTCGGAACAAACAGTGTTAGAAAAATTTCAAAGCCAGATCCTGGTTCGCCTGGTAAAATTGGACCTACCCTTAGGCTATGTCCATTTGGTGGTGAATCACCCTGTATATACCGTATAATTTGTCACAGCTTTCTTTGAAAAAATATGATAGAAGTTTTTTGAAATCAGTTGACTTGTGTGAGAAAGTCAATGTGGCAGGCCAAGATGAGAGTCGTGAAACCTTGAATATGTTCCAAATTTCATCAAAATTGGTTCATTCTTCACGAAAAAGTTCAATATGGCTGGCCAAAATGCCAAGGAATCATATAACTAACTAATTTGAATATCATAGTGTGGGGCTTCGCTTTTTATTTTGAAATCTAGCATGTATTAAATATTGAATCTAGGTTCAAAATCTGTTATGTATACTACATATTTGTAGGAATCCATGGTCTGGCCGTGGGTCGAGGAGCAAAGGGGAATGGAGAACGAATAGACGTCTGTCTGTTGGAAAAACAAGTATTTTGTGTATGCTCATGGTACGTAATTTTACTTATTTTCCCTTACATGTGTGTGTTAATTGTGTCTCTCTTTGAACATTGCATTGGGTTTTGAATGTACCTGAAATCATGTATTGCGTTAATTTGAATTTTTTCTGATAATTTAAACGCACGCATTATTTTCTGGTGGGCAATTTTTAAACACACACGCTACAGAAATCTTTGTCTAGTCGCCGCACCGTGCGCTGATTTTTCCCACGTCTGAATTTAAATTTTTTTATTCACATTTCAAGTTATTATTTTGATAATGGTCATTTCAATAGTTTTGTGTGAAATTTACTTGCCATGTACTACGCGCCTAAGTTTTGGCTGTACGTCAGTATCTGCAATATTTTATTGTCTCCTTTTTATGTGTTTTTTTTTGCCCTGCATCAACTACTAGGTGATTAGCAGGTTTTTCTGTGGGGGTTCTTCAGTAACGATAACAGTATTGACAATAACAACGAAGACATTTTTGGAACAGTGGGGATTAATCAGTGTGGTTTGGTTTCGATGGCTTTCTCGTTTCGTCCTTTTTCCCGGAGCATCACCGTACGATTGTAGATGCCCCAGTACTAGAAAACGCGTGAAAAAGTCCATCTGGCCTAGTGCGGGTTTGAGTCCGGGATCTTTGCCTTTAAAAGCGGCGCCGAGCTCACCGTGCTACCGACTGGGTTGCCTCTTTATGTGTACTAGTTGTTGTGTCACGTCATGATTTTCATAAATGTCAATTGTCCTCCGTCTGTTCTTGTACTCTATAATATTGTTCATGTCATTTTTTATGCTCGCTGGTATTTTTGTCAAATATTTGATGTATATGCCGATCAGCTTTTAAATTCAGCATACTAGAACGGTAATTTTTGCACGCCAAGTTGGCAATTCTGCGATATTTGGGGATGCTGAAATTTGTAATGTTGGATCAATATTTCCTCAGATGACCTTGAATTCGTATTGTCAATCGAGTACAGCGCTGTTGCAAGATTGTATGAACGCTCAAGACGTCTTGATTTTGGTAGACTTTCTCCAGTTTAAATGGGCGACTGGTGAACAGTTTTTTTTTGAATAAAATAGTTAATCATAATATACCATCATATTATATACTAGGTTGAGAAAACTGTTCTGATGTATGGTCAGAAATGAAGGGCTAGTGTCTAAAACCTAGAACGGAACGGCAGGTAGAACTCTGTCACTTACCTGCCATTCTGACAAGATAACAGTCATAACAGCCAAGGCAACACTGTAGCGGAATATGATGCAAGGAGACGCCAGAGTTGGCATTTCATGTCAAAATTTCCTAACCTCACTGGACTTTGCCACAAAAAGCCCGTTTTCACGTAACTTGGTCTGTCAGCGTCCGTTACACCCTAGGGAGCATGGCCAACCGCGTTTTAATTTCTACTGAATTTAAAACGTGATCGGCATATATGTATTTTTCAAGATCCCCAACTAACATCGTTTTGGGTTTTTGTATTGATGTATTTTATTATACTCTGTGGATTTTATTCCTTGTTGATTTTATGATTATACACTATTTGCTGATGTGTTTTGTATCTGTCTACAGTGTTTATTCGATTTTGTTTCATTTATAATTACTACATACTTAGATTGAATACCGGAAATTATCAGTGAGTCGCTTGTCATTTTGTTACATATTTAAGAGTCCTCTTACTTTGAGCTCAACTCAGGGGTTTGTTCGGCGGGTTCTTCCCACTAAGTGCCATTTTCCGAAGCCGTCACTCTCCTTTTTCTTTGACTGACAATTTGACAGATTTTGTTGTTATGTTTTCATTTGTTTTATTGATTTTGTCCATTCTGTCAGTCCTGTGTCAAGTATTTTGTGAAAATAACCATAAGCGAATCATTTTGCACTTATTTGCTTTGAGTAAATGTTACTTTCTGTGCAATGAGTGTGTTTCATTGAACTCCTTCTTCTTCTCCCCCGTGTCGTTTATCTCCTGAGAAAGGGCGGACCAAAGGGTTAAGACGATTACAAACAGGCCAAAGAAATGTAGTACAGGTGAGGAAGGGGGACAGAATATAACAATAGATTGTTATAAGTACGAACGAAACATAATATGTTTCAAGTTTCATGAAGATCGCTTCACGTGCGAAAAAAGTTCGTTATGGTGAAAGGCGTCTAGATGGCGGCAAATCGTGATATCGTCTCAACAGTCATGAATTGTTAGGCGAAATAAAAAAAATGCTGCAAGTTTCATCACCTTTGGGTATATCAGGAAAAAGTTCAATATGGCAGACCAACATAATAGCGGTCAATCGTAAAACGAAGTTTTGGTATGCGTGACGTGTAGCGGCGAGAGGAAAGACGTCTTTACAATGCAATCTTCTATACATAAATTTCCCAAGCTTTTGAAAGGTCAGGAGTGCTTTTTGAAAAATGAAATAAAATAATTTGTTACCCTCTTATTGTATTGACTGTTCTAAAAGCGGCGAGACTTTTTGGACACCTGTATTTGTTGGATATTAAGTCACCTCTACAGTAGCCGCAACATCTCTACAAGGTCAAAATGCCAATTTCATTGACATTCAATTGTCAAACAATGCAAATTGAGTTTTGAAAAGGCGATGCAATATTAAAGGCGCCACTTTATAAAGTATAATAACAATGCACTTGCATTTCATCGGTAGGAATAAGATAATTTGCAACAAATGCCGATAATACCGTAGTTAGTCGACTGAGATCAATCATTATTTAACGCTTTTACTCGTTAGTGCCATTTTACTAAAACGGAGCTTCGATAGGTGGAATGTCGTTTCTCATCGCTAGAGCAACAAAATATGGGTGGAATGTTCAATAAAATTGCGTCGCTTTACAGAAAAAAAAAAACACCCAACAAAAAGCTTCCGGGACAGCAGGAATGTCCGTTACATGATTTAAGAGGAAACGAAGGCGCGTAGGTAGTTAGGTAATTTCCGGGAAGGAAAAGTCACAAACAAAGAACATTTTATATAGGTACGTTGAAGTGTGTTTACGAAAATGTAAAACTGTTGCTAGCATTCTTGTTTATTATTGTTCACCCACCTATTCGTATGTTTTTATGCAACTTACCCAGAGGTTATTTTTCTGCAACGTCTGTCCGACCCAGCACTACTTATTTATAAGGTTATTATTAATGACTCACTAAACCTACTCAAGTACTTGTTGCTTTTGTTCACGAGATGATTATTTGATTGACTCAAAAAAAAGCAGTTCTCCTTCTCCATCCAAAATTAATTTCAACTGAAAATACAGCACTTTGTGTCCATTGCCTTGGCGGCAAGTTAAGCAAACTTAGTCGTATTACAAAAGTCGTCATTGTAACACTAGTTTTACAATATACTATGACGTAAGCTACCAAATGCAGTGGTCTCATTGATAGCCTTCCAATAAACGTTGTTATTGGAAACAACCACTTTCAGCAGCTTGAGCCTCAACTTTGTATTAGGGCGTCCATGTCAATAATTGTTGAATGTTGAATGGAAGATTTTTCCCAGACTTTATCGCGGGGTTCAAGTGAATGGAGAACAACGATCATTACCAATTATTACAGATCGACGTCGGACGCCCGGATTCACAGCTCCACATACATAAGTGAAACTTCTTACAGGAAATTCATCACTGCGACAACTACTGCAATGCAATGCTATAAATACACACTGACGAAGACTCACATTAGTGATATTCCCGTGAGATGCCATCTAGCCGTAGCAATTGGTGGTACTACGCAGGCATTATGCTCATGATGTTGTTTTCGGGCCATACCAAAACGTAACCGTTTCCTAAACTAGGCCGTCGCAAAAGAGGACCTGATGGTATCCGCGCTATCAACTGATTTTTTAGTAAACGTTAGAAAATGGATCAATCACTCACGGGATCCAACCTTCGCACTTCGATCCTGGTTGATAGTGATTGGTTCATTCTCTTACGTTACGTTGGAAGACTCAAACAAAATTGATTGAACTTGCCAAATATGATTGAATTTGAACTAAATTCCAGGGGAAACTTCGCATAAAATATGGTCGATATTTACGAAAACCTTTGCAAAGACAGATGATTGCGATGGGAGATGAGAGTGGCATAATTGACTATAATGATTTTTTTGTTCTCTGGCAGTACAGGTGAAGCTAACTAGGTTTCCTCATAATGCGTGAGGTAGCAAGGTAGCCACCATCTCCAGATAAGCTTCATTAACTTTCTGGGACGTTTTTCACGTACCTACGTTATTTATTACGGGGGCAGTAAAAACCTTTAAAAAACGTGCAGTCAGTGGGGTAAAATAATTTCGTTTGTAGCGGAACGTGCATCAAGGAGCACCTACACGAATATACTTGTTGTACGCCGACTTTCAGCAGTAGGTTGATTTTCATGACAAAAGCGCATAAAACCGCTTGTTTCGTATGGTCTACCTGTTTAAAACATTATTGCGGAAAAGCTACCTTAAACTTTGTGTATAGTAACAATTAGACAACGTTCGCGTAATAGTTCAGCGGAAAGGTATGTAATTGGCTTCAACAGAGAACTCCATTATAAAACGAACTTGGGGGATCCATTAAAACTTCTTATACGTAGGTACCTATTATAATCATTTTACATGAAATTTTGAACTTTTCTTTGCGCAACAGCAGACGGCTAGATTCAGCTTATACAAATTTTCTTGCAGCAAATAACATTTTATCAATCCGTGTAAAATCGCAATATGTTCAATCGAAAAAGGGGAACGATCTGCCCCTGCTATACAGGGTGATTCATGAGTGACCTTACATAGGCTGATGGGAGATAGAGGACATCGAGGCGAGTCAAGATCAGAAGAAGATCAAACAGAAGAAATTTTGTTTTCTCCATTGGTTACGAAGATACAGGGGGTGTTTTGTGTGTTTCGTATGAACCTTTGATAAGCGATATTTTTGAAACGGCTAGAGAGATATTTTCTTGAAATTTACTAGTCGCTTGTGGTAGAAAGAGTGTCTCGAAATTTTTTTGTGGTCCGTTAATAGTATATTAATAATAACTATAGTAGTTTAATAAGACGTAACATTGTCACACGACCGATTTTCCAAAGAAAAGAGTGTGAAAATACGTTTTATCATATCAAACGAATGTAATATGCCATTTTATCTACTTTGCCCTGATGATTGCTCGGCGATTCGAAATTATAGTTGCTAAAAAATCCGGTTCCGTATGCGGATTTTGTGGGCTGGTTTAATTATCTTCGGTATGTTCAGAATTTGAGCAAAAAAATAAGGCGGCAAGGCGAAAGGTAACATTGCTCCATATCAGTTGGTAAGTATAAACTGACGGAGTATTAACTGGCGGTGCTGTAATAGATGAAGTGTCAAGTGATGTCTATAGGTATTTTAATTTAAAAAAACGTAAAAACAAAATTTTCAGACCCTGTTGTGTTGAAACTAAAAGCTGAACGGATTAGTATAATACATAACTAGACGGGAAACACATCATTACTGCTAAGGACACAGAGAGCCTCTAGGCTTTGCCTGGAGGCTCTAGCTCTAAACTAGAATGATGTATTTACCGTCGAGAGTATGCATACTATTTTACTCACGACCATGTACTCAGCTTGCAAGATTACAGGCATTCAAAAGTTGAAATCTGAAAATTAACTTTTTGTCATAACTTCCAGATAGGCCGATTAATTTTGCTGAAACGTGGTTCAGGAAATACTGATTACCACACTTATTGTTTGGTGGGATACATATTTTTAAATTTACTTTCCAAAGCTACCATTTCTTCACTTTCTCGGGAGGTCGGCAATAGGTCACTTCCCGACGTCCTACTAGGTATGTAATCAATCAATTACCATAGTGGTTGTGAGTAAAATAATGTACTTATCTCTTATATACTGACCTATTGTTTTAGAGACGCAAACGCAAATATTTGTTGCATGGATACAAATTAAACGCCTCCTGGTATGCTTATACTAAATATACCACGTAGGATCGCATGACAAACCATTTAAAGGGATATGCGTTATAAACTGTCCTAATTTATATTTCAATTTTGTCTTTGCGGGTTACAAACGCAGTAAGAGTATAATAAAGTTGTTATCTCGTAATTAAATCTACCATTCTCGTAGCGGAGGAATTACATTTTTTACACGGCTAGCACTCAACATTCCACGGATTAAATTTTTTTGCAGCAGGTAAAACCGTTTGAATATAAAGTTGCAAACAAAAACAATGTAACTCTATGAATTTACTTTAGATTCGCCGTTGCCTCCCCCGTTCTCCTGTCCCTCAGAGCGCATTTGAAATGTACAAAATCCATTTCCGTATATCCCGTGGAAATCTACGGCGACTCTACGCAAGCTTTGTAATTTCTATCCTGGAAAAGCAGCTGGAGAGATTTAAAAACAAATGATAACTGTTTCGTAGGAGGTTTCGAAAGAAAGAAACCTTTATTGTGGCTATGAACAAGAAGTTTTCCGAGCCGGCCCAGCTCCACAGATCCCATCAACTTGAAAAATCAGCGTCTTTTCTTTTACTAGGTAGATATTTGCTAAATCATGTGAATGATGGTAAAAAAAGTTTCATTACTAACCATCACACACGCCAAGGGCACTTTCTGAATCTGCGATGTCTCCCAATCGATTTTTCAGGTACGTATACCTATACCTACTTACCTCAAGTTGGAGCCCAAAATAACTCCAAGTCAAACTGAAATACTTCCCTAATGATTCAAAGAGGTTTAATGACGTGTCAGAACTAACGGCCCTCACTAAAGGTAGGTGTATTCGTGCTTTAGTTAGACCTGTTTGAGTATAAAATCAGCTCGTGTGTAGGTCCCTTTGTAGTAACGAAATGGTTATCTCGTTTAATCCTTTGAAATATTTCGAAGGTTAATTATAAATGACAGTCTAGCTTGATGAAAATTAATGTTGAATGTACAATATATTATGACTCGAAACATCAGCTCAACCTGTGAGAATTCCATAGACGTGGTTGCGGATTATTGTTATGGCTGGTAACATGCAACGTCAGCACGTGCGAGAGCGCTCAACTGAGCCTAAATTGTCAACGAACGGGGTATACCTATGCGTTCTGGTAAAGGACAAGTACTACTACTACATGCTGTAATTGATTGCAAGCAAAGCTGGTAACATGTATAGGGCTAAACGTGAAACATGAAAGAACAAAGAACACACTGATGTGCCAGTTTGCCAGAATAAAACTTCGTTTCCAGTCGCATGTTTTCAATTCATTATAATGTACTGCACTGGAAGAGAAGCAAAAGCGCACACCCAACTTGCGATATTTAAAATTGAAACAAGAGCTCGGTGCTGTCGCATGTCGCTTTGTCTTCGGGAATAATCAAGGTTTCTGGTGAGGCAGACAGCATTTTGATATTATAGGAAATAGATTTGGTGAGAAAATGGCATCAGTGAGACGAATCGACACTTTGAAATTATTGTGGGATAATAAAAGAGCAATACTTATTACTCAAGGGCAAGTTAAGGGTAGGTCAGCCTCTTTGGACGTGCTTTCAATTGTAGCCGGCAGCGTTGGCGTAGTGATAAGGTGTTCAACGTATGCAAGCCACACGGGCCCGTGGCAATGAAATTTCGACTATAACAAATTATTGTGTACAAAAATAAATACAGGGTGGCCCAACATAAACAGAACAGAGGGGTTTTCGGGCATTTCACCTCATTTTTTTGTAAAAAGTTCAAACAGGTCGATTTTTATATTGAGGGGGACATCTCAAACATACATTGGCGGATTTTTATCTTCAGCACCCTCACCCCCACCCACCCCAACTTCGAAGTTTCAAATGACACCACCCACTTTGTGATACATCAAACTGAAGAGGATTAAATTCTTCTTCTGAAATGATATTTTTATAATTTTCAACCCCACCCCCCTTCTTCCTAAAATTGTCAAAGTTTCCAATGTAATATTTTTGATCTCTTAATTCTCTTCAATACAGTCAACGTCATCCTGCACAACATCGAGGGAAAAAATTCTCTGTGTAAAAAGTGCCACCCAAATTCACCCCTTCACTCCCCCACCTCAACTTCAAAATCTAAAATGACACTACCTACTTTGTGATACATCAAATCGAAGGGAATTGAACTTTCTTCCTGAATAAAATATTTTCAGAATTTTCGAAAAGCCCCCTTTCCCCCTAAAATACTCCGAATGCTCAATTTATCAGAAGAAGGGTTGAAAATTCCAAAAAAATTGTTTTCAGAAAGATGAATCAATTTCTTTTTATTCGATGTATCACAAAGTGGGTGGTGGCGGTTGAGTTTTGAAATTGGGGTAGGGGAGAGGAAAGGGGTGAGTTTGGGTAACACTTTTCTCCACCGAAAAATTTCTCCTTGGATGCTATTTAGGATGACGCTGATTAAATTGAAAAGAATTGAGGGGTCTAGGATATAAAATGGGACAGTCAGAGAAATTCAGGAAGATGGGGGGTGGGGTTGAAAATTTTTAAAATATTTTTTTCAGAATAAGAATTCGATTCTCTTTGATTTGATGTATCGCAAAGTAGATGGTGTCATTTGAAATTCTAAAGTTCAGGTGGGCAGGGGTGAGGGGGCTGAAGATAGAAATTTTCCAATGTATGTATTAGATGTCCCCCTCGATACAAAAATCGACCTGTCTGAGCTTTTTTCGAAAAAATGATGTGAAATGCCTAAAAACCCCTCTGTTCGGTTTTCGTTGGGCCACCCTGTATATAATATAGTATATCCCAGACACTTTCTATTTTCAGTGGGATGACTTTTTGGAGCAAAAATAAAGTGACAAGCTAGGGGGCTACGACTACGGCTGATGGCACCTGCAAAGTTTTGGAGCGAAACTATCAGCGGCCATCGGTCGTATTTTCCCAGCACTTCAGCTTGTCACTTCATTTTTGCTCCAAAAAGTAATTCTACTGAAAATAGAAAGTTCATGAGATATAAGTCCGTATAGTGGGGTCGGTACACAATCAAAAACGATACTACGGCATTTAATGATGCAGAAAATTTCTTTTGCATGAGTCTTCTACAAGGTCTATCGAACGATATCAGAAGGGGAAGCACAAAAGCTTTCCCTTGAGGGAGCCGCAGGGGGCCCTGTCAAGTTGACGGTCCAAGA
Source organism: Anaspis maculata (assembly GCA_949128115.1). Taxonomy (NCBI): domain Eukaryota; kingdom Metazoa; phylum Arthropoda; class Insecta; order Coleoptera; family Scraptiidae; genus Anaspis; species Anaspis maculata. The sequence goes on from OX421962.1 coordinate 75,000,392, forward strand.
ACTCCTACCAAACCATCTTTCAATTTCGTTGTATTACTAAAATGGGGATGATGTGACCCCATTGTGAATTTCGATGGCATTGGTCGCCATGTCTCTTCCATCCTTGGAAATATAATTTCTTCAGGAGGCCAAAATTTCAAGGAGGCTTTTGGGGCCCCCAAAGAAGCCGGGGCCCTGGGCGTGGGCTCTCTGCACGATACAGAGTATTCTATACTGTAGCAGCTAAGAACTACATCTCAGTTTCTTCTGTCACAGCCTTTTCAAGACTGATATGATATAATGACAATATCATGCAAATTATCCTGCATTCAAGGACCGGCCGGGATCTCAAAAGCTTAGCGAAGCACAACATTAACCTGCGTGTCTTAGGTTCAAATCCAGCCGGCAGCAGCGCCAAAACTCTCGAACGTTATTTCGTAGCATTGATAAAAAGTCCGTTGTATCAGTTAAAATGGATTCCATTATTGCTGTTCATTGATATTGTGTAGGACGGATGAGAAACCCCGTACGCCAGATCAACTGAGCATCACCACCGAAACTCGACAGACACGTGTTTTGACCTTATTTGGGTCTCATCAGTGTCGGGGCATTCATATGAGATACCGTACGTTCAGATCGCTGAGCATTACGTCGAGTGCGCCGACACTGATGAGACTCAAATAAGGTCGAAACACGTGTCTGTCGGGTTTCGGTGGTGGTGCTCAGTTGATCTGGCGTACGGGGTTTCTCATTCATTTATATCAAGTATTCCTGCGATAGGACTAACCTTTTCATTTAAATATTATGTAGGATATTTTTGTTAGTACTCAAACGCTATCCTGAATTGATTTTTTAGAGTACCTATGTCTCGCACGTGGCCGTTTCACTTCCCAGTAGCTAATTGTGTTCACAGATTTAAAAATCGCTTCCACTTCCTGGCACGAAATACCGAAACAGCATCAACACACTTCCTTATAATGGTTGAAATTTGTACGAGTCCGACGCCGAAAATCGTGCCCTCTATTCTTAACTGCATAATTAATTTTCATTAAATTTCAGGCATGCAGTTCAAATCACTCAGCATTTCCAACCCGCGCGTGTATAAAATAGAATAGCTAATAGGTAACACGTTATATGGCATGAATATTTTAATAGGAAAAAAAGACGAATAATTCCGTGAAGCTCCGTGAACCATAAAAAGCAACGCAAGAGAATACTTAAGGTGGTGGAGAGTATTTGCGGGCGGCGTACGAGGTGACATGAAATACGCTGTATATTTTCAACAGGAAAATGAAACACATTTTGCCGCGGTAGTTTCATTCTGCAAAGGTTGTTTTATGTTATAATCTTTTAGAGAGAAGTTGCCTACAAGTTATCCTATTTCTGGCTCTCCGCAAGACTTTTCCTGTTTCACATTTCAAACGAGATTTGATACGGGGACTGTGGGTGAATTGGAAGACTCTCAAACAGTTCATCGTATATTGACATTTCCCACTATACATTCGAATAACCTCGTGAATAACTTGACAAATGAAATTGGTGTGACTCACGGAGGTAATGAGAAAGTTATAGCGTTTAACCACGGGTTATAATTATCACTCTTGATATTCAATGCGTATATCAATACTTATTGAATATTGAATATCGAACAGCTCATATTTACATACATTCGATAGACCTTGTTTGTTCAAATAAATTTTCATTATTGCTCTGAAAGCGTACATCTGGAGGTAAGTACCTACATTTTTCTACCTACATCTGATGATCTATTGAGAATACTGTTCAACTGAATCTGTCGGGATTAGCTATTCTCATTTCCCGTATTAGTTTATATCCCCAGGACATTTCGTCAAGTCTGCCCTCGCCTCTAATATTTTCATTGTAACGTTTTTCCCTGATCTAGATCCGGATTATGCTCCAGAGTGGGTTTAACTTTGCGCATGGCACTTACGGTAAATTGCTTTCGATAAAATGCCTTCTCCCCGTTCGTGCTTTTTCACTAAGACGTGCAAATTTAAAAAACATGTCCCACAGGATCTGTTGTGGTTTAAACAACTAAGGCCTCCCGCACTGCTTGACGCTGTTCAGCCCCGTGTCCCTTTGCTGCTTCCGCATTGTGTAGAGTGCCCTCTGGAATCTGAATTCATAATTGGTGGCCTTTCAGGCAAAATTGTTTGAATAAATATTCATCTTTTCGAAATCCCACCTGTGCAGTATAACAGCTGAAAACCCCCATCCACGCCATTTTCAACAGCGAAAGCTGGAAGATCAAACGGATCGCGTCCCAGGATTGGAGACCGACATGCTGGGTAATTAGACCAGGTACCTACACAGATCAGGTCCCAAGATAAAGTGATTACCGTTATTGACCGTCTTAATAGGTCGAACAAAATGCAATGCAGTATGAGGAAAAAATGGTACAGTCAATCATCGGCCGGTAAGAAAGAGACGAGTTCCACGATGATTGTCCGGCTGTATTTTCTTAACGAGTGCAACCGAGCAGCACTGGAGCAGCCTATCAGATATTCCCGCCTGCGTCAAGTTTACATTGACAGAAATTGACTTTACGATGTTTGGGCTTTGATCACGTTGCTTGAACTGCTCACCACGTGATTTTCTTTCATGCAAGTGTGTGCTGCTACGTTCGTCTTAAGTGTGCCTGCTCTTAATACAATAATCTATGTTCTATAAGATCAGAGACCAGAGAAAGACAAAGACAGGTAATAAACCCCATTTTACCACCTTTAGAGAATGACAGGAATCAGAGTCAGGAGACTGACTTTGGTTTATTCAGTCGAAAAGCTGGAGGCTTATACATAGGACAGGGTGATCACCGCTTGAATTCCTTCCCATACTGGAGCCTTCCTCTTTGAGATGTAATTTGAAAAGGAAAAAACTTTTCTAGAACAATTTTTTTCGTAGATTTCAAAATTATGAACTATATCATTTCACAATGTATACAGGGTGGCCCAACGAAAACAGAGCAGAAGGGTTTTCGGGCATTTCACCTTATTTTTTTGAAAAAAGCTCGGACAGGTCCATTTTTATACCAAGAAGGACATCTGAAACATACATTGACGAATTTCTATCTTTAGCCCCCTCACCCCCACCCACCCCAACTTCGAAGTTTCAAAAAATGATACCACCCACCTTGCGATACTTCAAATTGAAGATAATCAAATTCTCTTTCTGAATAAAATATTTTTATAACTTCCAACCCCACCCCCCTTCTTCCTGAAATTGTCTGAGTTTCCAATGTAATATTCTTGACCTCTTAATTCTCTTCAGTACAGTCAACGTCATCCTTCACAGCATCGAGGGAAAAAAATTTTGTGTAAAAAGTGCCACCCAAATTCACCCCTTCACTCCCCTACCCCAACTTCAAAATCTAAAATGACACTTCCTACTTTGTGATACATCAAATTGAAGGGAATTGAATTCTCTTCCTGAATAAAATATTTTCAGAATTTTCAAAAAGCCATTTTTCCCCTAAAATACTCAGAATGTTATGAAACTTATCAGGGGAGGGGTTGAAAATATGAAAAAAATTGTTTTCAGAAAGAGAAATCAATTCCCTTATCCGATGTATCACAAAGTAGATGGTGTCTGTTGAATTCTGAAGTTGGTGTGGGGGAGAGGAAAGGGGTGAATTTGGGTAGCACTTTTCTTCACCGAAAGTTTTCTCCTTAGATGCTATTTAGGATGACGCTGATTTAATTGAAGAGAACTGAAGGATTGAGAATAGAGAATGGGACAATCAGAATAATTTAGGGAGATGGGGGGTGAAGTTGAAAATTTTGAAAATATTTTTTCAGAAAGCTAATTTGATTTTCTTCAATTCCATGTATCGCAAAGTCATTCGAAATTCTGAAGTTGAGGTGGGTAGGAGTGAGGGGACTGAAGATAGAAATATGCCAATGTATGTTTCAGATGTCCCTCTCGATATAAGAATCGATCTGTCTAAGCTTTTTTCAGAAAAATGAGGTGAAATGTCCGAAAACCCCTCTGTTCTGTTTTCGTTGGGCCACCCTGTATAATATACAGAGTGTCGCAAAAAACTTTATTTTATTGATACTGAATTGTAATCGATGTGAATATACCACAGTAATGAGTTATTTCCGAAGGCGGTGAAACCAGCTGAATTCTGTGTGGGAACATCCCCTCAATTAAAAATCTGGTCGTAAACAACATTTTTTGGGGTTGTCGCATGTCCGTAAGACAAGTTTGAGATTAAAAAAAATAAAAAATATCAATTTTTTCACAGGCGTTTTGTTGACTAACTCACTAAATGTGATATATATTTGTAATCAGGATGAAATACGGAATTGATTTACATGCTAAAATACAGGATGTACGATTTTAGAAAAAGATTTTGATGTTGCACCCTGTAAGCGATGTACCATTAAAGAACTTTGTGGACAGATTCGAAACTTTCGTAAAAAATCATGTAAGAATCGTTTTTCATTCCTGATATTATGTCGAAGGAAAAGTCTCCAGGAGGAGGTAAATTTTGGCTCTTTTTGCAAATTTCAAACTTGTCTTATGATGAACCGAGAGTCCCCAAAAATTTTGTCTCACGATCCGATTTTTGACTAAGGGGATCTTCCCTTACAAAAGCCTGTTGGTTTCATTCATGTACCTTATGTAGTAAATTTTTGGCCATTTTTCGAAAATTGACAAGTCTATACCAGCCTAAAGCCCCCGGTCTGACATAAAAGACAAAGAAATTTTCAACAACCCTATCAACGCTACTACAGGGTTGAAATCATGTACCTGATTACGGAAGTTTTGAGGCACCAGCTGTCCATTTGGCTAAAAAAGTTCTGAAATTTGGCCCACAATGTTTTTGAATAGTGCTAGGCTTATAATAAAATTTTGAGAGAAATTGTCCCCGAACAACAAATTCAATCAAATTTGAGGAATTTTCTAGCCAAATGAACTAAAGTTTAGAAAAGTATTTTTTTAGATTAGGATTTTTGTATTTTTTTTTGACATATCACCTTCGGAAATAACTCAACACTGTAGTATACATTTGTAATCAGAACACAAAACTAAATCGATCACAATTCGAATATACAGCAGGGTCTCGCATCAACAAAAAAGTTTTTTGCGACACCCTGTATATAATATAGTTTCCAATTTTGAAATCTACAGGAAAAATTGTTCAGGAAAAGTTTTTTTTCCCCAAATTATCTCAAATGGGGACCGTCCAGCATGGGGGGAATTCTCGCATGATCACCCTGTATCTACATACGGAGTGATCGAATAAATGTCACCTTAAGGTAGGCCTGATCTTCTCGCTGGTCATGTTTTTTCCGCCAGATTTTTAGGAATTAAAGGTGACTTGAGGAGAAATTTATTTGATCACTCGTTACAAAATAAAAAGCAAAAACGCTCTGGAATTTGGAAAGGCAGTAAGTATTCGGGAATTTGAAAAAAAAAGATTTTACCTATGAAGTTGGACATCGAATTTGGAAGACGTTTTGCAAGCAATTCGTGAGACATTGAGATGAAATGGTGTGAAAAATTTGAACGATTTTCAAGAAAACAGGTTGGAAAGAGTCTTGGGAGTTATGCTGGAACCCAGAAAACGATACATTGGGGTATATCTTAGTCTTCGAGATTTAGGGAAGAGATAGGGAAGAGAGAGAGAGAGAGAGAGAGAGAGAGAGAGAGAGAGAGAGAGAGAGAGAGAGAGAGAGGAATTAAGGTGTTCCCCAGTCAAAATGGGAAACTTCACCCCATTGGATTGAAATCCCTAAGCATAAGCTTTTGCCAACCCGATCGATAGTATAATCAAACGAAACTAATCCAACCGTCAAAGTTTATGTCTTTTCTATAGTTATACTTACTACAACTACGTCTCGTATACCTACTACTCCCCATTGTTATTTTTATTTCCACCTTTGAATCCACGTTTTCATTTCAAAAACTGCGCTTCTAAATGTTGACCAGACGAGTGAGTTCAACTTTCCAGCATCGTATTCCACAGTCAATCAAGAGCAAACACGTGACCTAATTTCTACAAATAATGTTTGTTTGCCCCGTCGCCGTTTTTCCCTTCCAAAAGAGTCGTCAGATGACAGGCGTGCTTGATGGAAATTAATGTTGAACACTACAATAATATACGACCAGCAACAACTTGTGGGAATACAAGTGGGTACGTGAATGAGAATTGTTCGTAATGTGCTCACGTGAGAGCTCAGCTGAAGCCGCAATTGTCGGAACGTTCCGGCCTCAACCACAGACAAACTTTAATGGTACAACGGTTTTCCAGGGCCCTGGCCAGGCTCTGTAGTCTGTATACATGCATGATTAAAAGTAAAAGCAGATAACAGGGTTTGTTACAAAGAAGAAGAGAGGTTGCCGCGCGGCGGCATTATAAAGCTGCAAGATGCAAATGGGGCCATAGAGGGCACGGCGTTAACAAGCAGCCTGCAAACACCCACATCAAGTCGGAAATGCAAATAAGCACACATGTCCAGAGTTTCGCCAGATTGATCGTGTTTGTATGCTAAAACCACATAAAAACACAACCAGAACGCACCATATTTGGACAGAACAGAACTGTCCAGAGTGATAAATGCCCATACCTTCAACAGTATATTTGTTCCAGAAACATTTTTATTTTCTTGCGTATGTACTCTGATAGAAAAAACTCGAGTTACGTCGAAAACGCAAACAAATTTAACTGAATTTAAAAGAGTTCAAATTAAATTCCAACGCAAATCCTTCAAAAACCAACTGAACAAATTGAAATCATAATTTCGTTATATACGAGTACCACCCTAAAGGCACAGTTACTGAATTTTCTTCTAATTAATAGCTTTCTGTAATTTATATTATTACTTGTTAACTCAGCTCCACCTTGCTGGTCTTCTAGTGCTCAACCGTATTTATGAATCCAAGTCAAAGAATTTATTTCATTAAGACCACCCACCCTTATGCAGGTAGATGAAAAACAATCCAAATAATTTAATAATGAAATAAGTGGATGATTATCCCCCTTGGTAATAAATTTAGTCGTTTACATTCGATGTGCAAAACAAGGCGACTCCACATTCCGCCCTTGAAATTGAATTAAAAAACTTATTTCTGGAATTTTCCCCTTCACCCCGTTCCCTGCTTTCTTTGATTGCAGCATGAAAGTTCAGAGACAAAATTCTGAAAACTTCTTTAAATTTACTTCTTCTCCTGTTTTTATTATGTTACTTCAAGTTGATACTCTTTTTGATGAGTTTCTTATCTCATTATTCGCAGCATATTGAATTCATGGACGCACTTTTCTTGTATTTTCTTTACTTTTTGAGGGATACAATGGTGGTGATGCCGCGCGCGCCCTTGTCAGATCTCGAGCAAAACTTTTCGAACGTGGCTTGACCTCATTATCATTCTTTCTAGTTTTCGCTATAGGTGAGTTATGACTTACGAATCTTCCGCGTTATTCGATTAGGTATATAATTTCATTATGGCTTCCATGGGATTTTCTTACTTTTCCATCTCCCGTTGAGGGATGTCGAACTTGGAAGTCGCTGATGCTCGTACCTTGTATACTGTCACGACGCCCACGGTGTGCTCCACTCTCATGCGATAGAGGAATTGCAAGGTATAAAATGCAAGGCAAGTGCGAAATACAAACCTCTAGTCTACGTATAGAAGGGAAAGTATCTATTTCGTATAAAACAAACTGTTCCTAAGGCTACCTGTGCTGATGCGTTGGCGTAAAACTACATGCGAGCGTTGGTCTTCCATGCGCTTAAAAAGCCTTATTTCTTGAACTTATCATTATTATTCATTCTTATTATTTGTTTATTGTATATTTGAGAATACATAATTACCATGACAGTGAGTCAGGTGGAATACAGCCATAATTTTGAACAGCACAGGTACCTACACTGTAATTTCCATTGATAAAGATAAAAAAAAAACAAGACAAGCAATATCAAAAACAAACACTACTCATTTCTGCTGGAAGCCTTCAACTGCAAGACACCCACAGTGTAATTGAAAATTTTCCTACCTGAAGCCTTACTGAGATTGTCTAGCACATTCGCTGCTCATAACGCCATATGGCGTCAGAGTGGTACCTAGTGCAGTGCTCGTGACGCCAAATGGCGTTTTTGTCGCATATTATGAATCTACTAAAAATTTCTAGTTAGCACCAGGGGATAAGTATATAACAAAATCCCCTGAGCAGCGAACGTGCTAGGGCGAAAAGCAGATTCCTGAAAGTTCTCAAATTAGGTGGGAGAGAACATCTTATGCAGCGGTAAATGGGACATTCAAAAAATATGTGCCCCAGGGTCTCTTTTTTATTCATGTTACAGATGGAACAAATTTCTGCTTCAATGATTTGATAGCAGACACCCCGGTGCACAAGCTTGATGTAGCCCCTACCAAACATTCTTAACTGGGCGAGTATTCTGACCACAGCCATTGGAAACCCCAAATGCAGGTACTCGGGTGAACCCCTCGCAAGCGAAAAATCCCTGTACGTATAAGAAAATGTGGAATTTCTCACGACATTGATGTCTAATGAGTACGAACGTTCGCCGAAACCAGACAGAATCTCTTTTTGGCGTAAACAAAGTTGACCGAAGCTGAGGGCACCCCACATCTCGCCCTCATTCATGCACTCAAGAAACAATCGAACCTGGGCGACCCAGTTATACCTTGGCGTGTCAGAGTTGAGTGTTAGAAATCTGTTGAAATACATCTTGGGATAGCGGCTTTCAGGCATTTGGAGCAATTCTGATATCCAAGACAAACACATTTGAAAAATAAACAGTGAGATCCTGTCTCTGCCAGCCTCCAATCTAACCATGCAATCCGGGGTGTTCTTGGCCAATAGTGGGAGTTTTTTGAAGAAGCCAACCTGGATCCTCCCGAGTAGATCAGCACTTATCAATATTATTTTTTCACCTCTTCTTTTTTCACTTCTTGTTGCTGCTAAACCAGCTTATACTGAAGAAAATCCAAGGTAACTGGATTAGTAGGTGAGGTAGGTTATTAGTAGGTAGGGTAACTATTCCTGACAACAAGGACTGTCGCACAGTGTCAGGACATGTGCAGTACCAAACTCCTAGGTTTTCCGAGCGCAAAAGGGATTTGAGACCTTCCATCAGGACGCTTGCCATTAGAGGCCTTGAAGTTCACGAGATGCTGGAATGAGCATAGATTGTCCCTAGATTAGATCGTTCAGTTCCCTGACACACCGCTCTTTTCGACCCGCACTTATTTTGCAATGGGGTGGAATGATAATCCGAGTTCCTGTTTACTCTACAGAAGGCGCCAGCCATGGACCAGACTCCAGAGGGAAAACATGCCATAAGACGAGCTCTGTGGTCGACGTCATCTTTCTGCACAAGCAAATCTTCTTTGATTAGTTCCACAAGATCGTCCCACGTGTACATGATTTTTATTGACTAAAACATGGGTCTTATCAAAAGTATCTCTTTGGTGTTCAACCCTATTCTTCAGCTGCAAATATTCGAAAGAGATAGGTATTGATGTTATAACTAATGATACACAGTGTTCCTGATGAGCTGCAGGAATACACTAGTAATGCAGGGGTCCAGGTCAAAAGTGGGGATCCTGAAGAGTTAGTAAATTATTATGGATAGTGAAAGAAAGTTGAAGTTGTTGACTGGACTACCTCATTTCGATATCTAAGACATGTTGGGCTCGGAACTGAGTGAAATTATTCGAAACAGAAGAATTCTGGCATTTTTTATAAGACTATAGCTTATAGCCGCTTTCGTTTTGCGCCAGGAGCTGCTTCGGGTGGATCACTAGATAGAGAAAGTAGATACATACACCAATCACGGCCTAGCTGGATCTACTTTCTTTGTCTAGTGATCTACCCCGAGCAGATCTTGCCGGCAAAACCAAAGCGCCTTATAGCTGTCCTCTCTTTCGTTGCACTCTATCACCTGCTTGTTGACAGGACATCATCATTTTTGATGGGAGAAAAAAGATCTTTTCAACTACTAAAAAGCCGTGTCCCTAAAAAGTTGCGGGTAGGTACCTCGCAAATGTGCTTATAATAATACTAATAATAGTAACAACGGCGTTTCAACGAGTGAATAATATGTCAAGACCCTTCGAAACTACCTAGTTGTCAGTTTGACAAGACAGCTTCTGAAATAAGCTCTGGAAGCCGCCCCATTCGGGGTGGGTCAGGGACTGAAGATCCAATATGAACTAACAAAGCACTAGCACACAGCTTCACCGAGCCATTTCCTCATCACTCACACATTTTGGCTCACTTCTGACAATTCTATTATGACCCGCTAACTTTGAATCGGAAATGTGCCTAGGTACTCCATAGACGAAACCTAACAGGTAAAATTTAGAAGATCTGTGGAAGCGCTCCTAAAGTTAATCTCACTTGCCAATTGCAACAAAAATCTGAATCTAGCAAAATGATCCATCGAAACAGATATACAGGGTGGTCCAGGTTATCGTAGCAATAATTCACCATTCGATGTTCCATCGGAAACTAGGTCGACATGCATAATGTATTTTTCCTCCAAAACGCTTCCTAAGGGAGATAGAGCCCTTCAAAGTTTAGTTTTTAAAATCTTTTTTTGCAATAACTCTCAAGTTGCTATAACGATTTTGACCAAATTTGGTACAAATGCTAACAAAATAGATATTCATGACTTGACGTAGATAACTTTGGTCAAAATTGTCCAGTGACGTAGATACGGGAGAATTTTTCAACTTCTCCCACCCCATTTTCTACGCCACTGAATATTTCTGAAAAACTATACTTTTTTGAATCCCTTGTTCAATTTAGGAAAAAAAGTTCCTCTTGTAAAGTTTTGAGGTTCATTTCCGAGATATTTGGGTTTGAACTTTGGAAAACGTCTCGAAATCGCGACTCTCAAGGGCCTAAAAATTAAAATCCAAGTAAACTCATGATTCCTCAACTGGAATAAGTTTTTCAGGTCGTTTAAGTTGATTTACTGCCATTGTTTGCTAAGAAACGATGCGTTTTCAGAGAAAAACAATTTGGGCTCTGGAAAGTGCGGCGATTTCGAGATGTTTTCCAAAGTTAAAAAGCCCAAATATCTCAAAAATCAAGCCTCTAATCAAAATTTCATTTCATTTTCAGGAATAACTTTCTTTTCTAAACTGAACAAGGAATTCGAAGATAATATAATTTTTCAAAAATATTCAAGTGGCGTACAGGATAGAAACAAAACAACTCCTCCGTATCTACGCCACTGGACAATTTTAACAAACGTTATCCACGTCAAGTGATGGGTACTTATTTCATAAGTATTTGTACCAACTTTGGTCAAAATCGCTTTGATGACTTGAGAGTTATTGCAAAAAGATGATTTTAAAAACTGAACTTTGAAGGGCTGTATCTCTCTTAGAAAGCGTTTTAGAAAAAAAATAAATTATGCATGTCGACCTGGTTTTCGATGGATCATCGAATGGTGAATTATTGCTACTATAACCTGGACCACCCTGTATTTAGTTTAATGTACAAAATAATTGATCCCATTGATGCAGATATATTGGTAATACCAGTAATTTCCAAATAGGCAAAACCTTTCAATTTGTTTCAATGAATGAGAAAACGAGAAAGCCATGTGAAATTGCTGGCGGACATTGCGGAAATTGTACGTCAATTAAATAGCACTCTTTTGGGCGACCAAAATTAAAAAAAAAAAATATAATCGAAACGAGACCTCTGTGCGCGGTGCTGTGCAACATCAATTCGCTCTTCTGTTCTAATAAAGGAATCAAACGGAACGCAATAAATTAGGATCCAAGCTCGCAGGACACAGAGCTAAGTCTCAATAATCCAACTAAGTAAAATTAACCTTTCGTTTCCTACCTTGTCGCAATAAGGGGTAGTAGCTGTCCCTGTACAATAAAGGTAACGTTCCCAAGTACATCCAAGTGCTAAAGTGTGGAACTGGGTTTGCCCCATTAGTCACTTGGGATATGGATGTGTTACAATAAACTGTCGCTACACAGTGGGAAGTGTAGGTTTCTAAATGATCCCCGTGGATATTAAAGTAGGATACCTACTTGCCTACTTGGTGCTGCTGTATATATAATCACAAAGCTGCTCTTTGATGGAGCACTCAATCTAACGCCGGCCAGATGAACGTTAAAAATTATTTGGTCGAGCTAATTCAATTAAACTATGTTGACCTGGGATCGGCCGAGGGTGGCTGCTTTTAATTATCTTCACCTTTCGATAAGCTTTGCGGTCAAGCTAAATCCGATTTGTGTTCTGGCGGAATATTTGATAAAATGTCCCAGGCCATTAGAGCTGGCGATAGGAGAGTTGATGCGAATATAAAAATGCAGGGAAATCCGCTTAAATGTACTTTTATTTTTTGGAAGGTGCAACATAAAGACATAAAAGATACCAATTGCAGACGCGGTGCAATACGATACTTATCGCACTCTGTGGAAAAAGGTGCCTTTGGGAAATATGCTAGCTGCAAATATGCCGGTGCGGAATGTGTTATACATGTTTCCTTCATTTTCAATAGCATGTTTCCATTTTAACAAACAGAAGCATAGAAGCTGCACCCACATGCACAACCATCTACACCTTACATGAATAGGGGCTAACTAGAGCGCGACTGGGAAGTTTTGCTGTAAAATAATGGAGTGGCGCAATGTTTTAGCTTCGGGTGGCAGCAGAATTGCAGCAGGTGGATTCAAATCGCGTGCCATTTGCTTTCGATTTTTCCTTTCCGGTTCAGTAATTGAATATTTGGAATAGAAAGTAGGAACATGACATAAGGGTGTTCGAGTGATAATGCAAAAAAACAGTAGTTACCTATATCCCGTTCACTTTTTATTTTCAGTAGAATGACTTTTTGGAGCAAAAATAAAGTGTAAGTTGGAGCGCTGGAAGGATAGGGCTGATGGCCGCTGATAGTTTCAGTCCAAAACTTTGCAATCAACCGTAGCTGTACCTACCTACCCCTCCAGCTTGTCACTTTCTTTTTGCTCAAAAAGTCATTCTATTGAATTTAAAACGTGAACGGCATATTGATGTACTACGACATATTGTATGATATATGGCATCTTTCTTGCCGCCTTTCATCGGCTATGATTGTCATGCTAAGTGACACATTTTGTTACTATGATCGCCTCGGTAACAGCAGAAGCTCACGTAATTTGATTTCGATGCCTTAAAACCTTTAGGCTGGATTTCGCCAAGAAAGAAATCCATCAATCGATATATTTCACTTCTATTCCGAATCATGAAAGCTCCGCCCAAGAAGTGGTGGATCCCCTGAATTGTAGTTCCCAGTTTTAATCCGTAGACCTGAGAACTAACATGCACTTCAGCGTGTCCAAGGGATTCACATTCCGCAGCTTCTTGACTGGAACTGTCTCGAGGGTAGAACTGAAAATGATCAGAAAATTGATTGTGTTTCGGCGAAGTCCAGCTTGAAGGCCTTTAAGGAATCTAGATCAGATCATCCAAGGTTCTGCCATCACCCAGGCGATCACAGTTCGATAAAATTGTGCCCCTTGCATGACCATACTCGTTTGAAAGCGGCAAGAGTGGATGTGGTTCCTTCTTCGAAGCTCTCATTGTCGCGGTGGGATTTTCAGGCCTACTGAGAACTGTCAGCGCCGCGCCGTCTCGCACAAGTGTGGCGATTTTTCAATATTTCGGGACAAAAATTTGATTTTCAACGTTCGAAATTATTTTCATCACTATAAGCCTGGGTTGCATAAAAAAATAGTCATTTAGATTAGTCAAAAAGATTAGATTAAAAGTATTTCAACCTGGCTCATCCCAGTAGGCTGACCATGAGAAATGCATAAAATCTCTGGCTAATCAATCAATGGATCATTCTCTTTTGTAAAACCAGAATTTTTATAATTCACCAATCGTTCATCAACGAGTCCTGACCAAAAGAAATTTCACTAATCTCGTATTATATTAGTTAATGCGTTGGTGCAACCCAGGGTTAGTTTAGTTTAGTTCAATAGGTGATTGAAATTTTGCAAAAATGAACTTTTTAGATACAAGAAGACCAAGTGGATTTTGAATAGTGCGTATGAATAACTCGAGAGCTAAGACCTTCAAAAGTGTATGCCTATTTGAAAAAAAAACTCCTTTATATCATTCTTGCACGTGGTAGCATTAGAGGCTATAAGAGAGCTAACAGGAGAGCTAAAGCTCAAAGCATGGAGCTGTTGGTCACCGAAGCCTCCAACAAACCACTACATGTCACTCAAAATGTGTATGATTAACTCCAATTGGTTAGAAAACCATTGGTAACGACAATACCTAACCAGGTGAAGAGGTTGCCGAAAACTTGAAATCTGTTTGACGATAGTCGCATGGTCTCTTCTGTGATGACAAAAATCGGTTAGCTAAAAATTTAATTTTTCTTGCTTACCATACGACTGCATTTACAGACTTTAGGAGAAAAAGCGTCACTTGGAAAAAAGTAAACAAAGTGGCACACACTGTATGCAGATCGACCACCAAAGAGTGTGAACCATATTTATTCAAATCTGTTGAACAGTTGAACCGTGACTTAACTTCTTGCGGCCACAAAGTAGCCCCATAAGTTCAAGTGAAAATTTTGAGTGAAGTTGATTTTCGAATACATTGTTGCATTTCAAACCATGTCATTCTGTGGCGTTACGATACACAAGCCTCAGTGTCTAAGGAACTTTGCGAACAATACCTATTTCACTTCCTTGAATAACAAAGTTCAGCGATCTGCCAACTGATTTGTCGCTGAAGTAGATTTGAAAATGTTGTCTTAGTTTTGACGACTAGTATATTTATTAGGTGGACTTAAAGACCAGCTACTTTTGTAGCTCTGGTAGTAGTCCGGACGGTTGCTGCGATTTCCATAGGTAAAAAATTATGCATTTCAAGTAAAAAGTGGTGGCTATAGACCCCTACAACATGACGCTATGGTGGGAACCACTCAGAGGCGGGACACCGGCGCCAAATTCCTCTATAGGCAAGGTTTTGGACAAACCTCCCGAGTACATCAGCCCTCGAAAGCTTTTTTCGGTATAGTGATGACTCTTGCTATTCACACGCAATTTGGATTCACTTTAAACTGTATACGCCCCCTATTCAATATGAATAGGCAGAGAAGCAAGCCGATAACCCTTGATATGTTGTTGTATATGGATAACACTAACAATTCAAATTTTAATACTATATGTATATCGAGCATTCAATGAATTCTTATCGACGTGTCTACATAATCACTGTTAATTCTACAAAATCTACTACCTAGAAATCAAGTTTTTCCGGAATTATGTGCACTTTCACGTGAATTCATCTGGTTCGGTTAACGACAAACACATTTTTCACTTTTTTCTATACGGCACTCTGTACATGACGCCTGCAGTACTAGTTAGACTTTGTCTCCTGATCTTAATCAGTCCAACATGGTCTCTGCGACAAATGTGCCAAGTTGCATTTCTTGATATAAAACTAGAGAGTATCATTCACCAATATTCGGATTATACACACATCAAAAGAATCTATGGGACAAGCAAATTCAGACGATTCCTAAAATCATCATAACTTCTGACTTCCGTAAGCGATTTCATATCGGTCTTCGGTGTTCGATAGCCCAATCTTTCGTTTTCATGCCTTGATCACGTCAAATACGAACAGTGTTCATAAGGTTGCTACAGGGTGATCAATAGAACAATGTAAAATTGCCGAAAGTTCAGTACGAGCGCGATTTCCCAAAAAAAAATTTCATGCATTCCGATAGCACAGTTATGAAAATCGTTGTTTCAGCTTCAATAACGTTTTTGAATTTTGGAAATCGAAGGTGAATTGCCAAAGATATTGATCATTTTGTGCCGCCATGTTGAACTTCCAAGAAAGAAGAAAGTGATCGGATTTTATTGAAACTTGGAACACACTTATGTCTGGTTCAAGTCATTGGAATTTCAAAGTCAAATGACACTTCCGATCACTTTTGAGCCGGTACCTATATTGAACTGTTTACATTAATTATTCAATTTGAATGAAACTTGAGACACACTAGAATCGAATCATTTACATAAAAGTTCAATGTGGCGGCTTGGAAGTGACCGAGAAAGACATTTGACCTTGGAATTCCAACTAATGAAACCAGATATGAGTGTAATCCAAGTTTCAATGGAGTCAGATCACTTTCTTGGAAGTTCAACATGGCGGCACAAAATGATCAATATCTTTGGCAATTCACCTTCGATTTTCAAAATTCAGAAACGCTACTAAAGCTGAAATACTAGTCTCTATAACTGTGGTATTGAAATGCATAAATTTCTTTTTTTGGAAATCACGCTCGTCTGAACTTCCAACAATTTTACACTGTTCCATTGATCACCCTGTAGTTACTTTAAAAAACATTGTTCGTATTCGACGCGATCAAGACATGAAAACGAAGGATCGGGCTATCGAACACTGAAAACAGATATGAAATCGCTGACGGCAATCAAAAGTTATGGTGATTTTAGAAATCGTCTGAATTTGCTTGTCCCCTAGATTTTTTTGATGTGGCTCATAGACGTGGAGCCTGCGCTGAGTTAAGGTGCGTTTAGTCAGCTTTTCTAGCCGCAAGTTTCAATTTTAGTCGCATGAGCGATGCAGCGCTTACGGCTAAAATTAAAACTTGCGGCTAAATAAGCTGACTGAACGCACCTTTACTAGAGAACGTACAATGACTTTTGTTATACCTATAACGATGTAGGGTCGAACGTAACAACGTTATTGATGGACGTTTTTACCGAAGTGTAAACAAAGAATGTTCTTTCCAAACCATCAACATCGACCAACAAGAGAGGTAGGTGCATCGAGTAAATTGAAAATCCAGCGGATGCACAACTTCAAATGGCCATTATCGATATGTTGCATCCTAATTACTAATCTGTTACCAATACTAGACAATATGAACATCACTTGTAAAATCAAACAGACTGCGATTCCATGTTTATCACTCCAGTAATGCCTATGGTTTATGATGATTTCCTATCACTTTGGTCCTGCTCATAATTTCGAGAATACCCCATTTCCACCAACTGCACTCATCGTGATTAATGTAGGTAATGAACTGTTACTTCAATGGATGTATAAAGTTCCTTAGTGTAAAAATTATGTGCGTGCATCCCTTGTGAACAGTTTAGGGGAAGTCGGGGGGAATGGTGGCCCCCTAAGCGTTTTTGATTCTATATTTTGTAGTTTTTGACCAATCGTCATAAAATTTCTACAACGAAAAAAAAACAATTTGCTTTTCAATATTTTATTCTTGAAAATATTAAAAAACTATCAATAGTTTCGAACAACGCATTACAAAAATACTGCTGGTGGCCCGTTTTACCCCACCATGTAGGGGTAATGGCAGCCATATGCCACCATTACCTCAAGCAGTAACTTAGGCTTGATTCAACAACAATAATCACAAACAAAAATTTTCTTTTCCACAATAGCACAAGGCGAGGCACAAGTTTTGTAGGCCCAGCACCCTCAAATAATACATCTCAGCACTCAGCATCTCATTGTTTTTCATTCTCGTTTGTATCTTGCTTCTGGGAATTTAGAAAGGTCTGGATACCTCTCGAACGGACCGACCACTTCTCATAGCAGCTACTGCTGCCATCTAGGCTCTAGGAGACCTTTGCATAGTGCTTCTTTCGCAATGTTTTGGCACTCAAAGAAGTTATGAGTTGAATTTTTGCCTATTATGGGGTAATGGTGCCCGGCCACCATTTCCCCTGTATGCCTGGCCATGTTAACCCCAAAACGTATGATTTTATTCAAATGATGCCACACAAAAAACATGAATCGCAAAGAGTCTCACCTTTTGGATATCTTCAAGATCATGGATTAACCCAATTTTTGTGGCTGTTCCCAAAGTTGTGCCACTTGAACGAGGTGATTACTGTTCACACCAAATTGACACTTGTCAATAGAGAGTGCGCCTTTTTTGGTTTCATGCCTGACCAAAGCCGCCAAATCATCGCTGTTCGCTGAAACTTCGTTGGTCAACTGAACTACCGATTTATAGATGGCGATACCGTTTACAATTGCTTTGAAAACGCGGGAATGTGAGATAATAGGTGGCTATCATTACCCCGGTGGCCACCATTCCCCCGACTTCCTAATTCTGTTAAAGAAGTTCTTGTTAAAAAATTTCCAACAGATTTTAAAATTCACAACTAAAACCTACAACTAAAAACAATTCTGATGCAGCTCTTTCTCTTCAAAAGAATGTGATATATAATATTATGTTTTAAAATACTCACCAAGCTAAATACGGGCTGAAACATCAAAATGTTTCCACGTTTACGCGAGAATGGTTTTTTTTAATTTAATTTGGAACAAAAAGCTTTTATAAATTTATAATTCAATAAAATGCATGGAATAAATTCGGTTTCATCACTGAAAGGTGGAAATACTGTAAATTCCTAACAAGCCGACTTCTGATTTGTATCCTCTTTGCGACTTTTCAATAACTTCTATGCTTCCAGTAGTCCGGACGTTAAGCTACATATATGGGACCCACCTTGCATTTTAGAGACAAGCGACGAAATTTGGCACACTTGTCCACTAGACCCTACTCTTCGATTTAAGAAATGTTGCCACCATCTGCGAAAATCGTGCAGACTTTTTATACAGGGTTCAGTAAAAAAAATTTGTTGAAAAATCGTAAATCGTGAACCATAACCGGTGGACGTATGTAAATCAGGATATTGATGACTGATTCCATGCCTATGAAGATGCTGCAAACAGTTTCGAAATATCTTGAGGCGTTTCCGAAATACGCTGGAAGAAGTGAAATTTCTTCACCTTTTTTCTTTTTTCAATAAATCACTTGTTTCTGGAGATATTGAGCTGCAACTTGATATTCCGGCAAACAAATATGTTTCTCATGGAACGCGATGTAAAGCCATCGACAAAGCCTGCTAGATTCTAAACTAAGATCTTCAACTTTTTTTCCAACGTGAGCGCCATCTTCAAATTGCCCTTCGTGGAATTGTTGAAAAAACAACAGGTAACGACTTAATTGGACACACGCGTTCATTTTATTACGAAAAACCAGTTCCTGCATTGCAGCAATGACCTCTTCCGTAAAGAAACGTTATTAAGTTAGTTTTTCTTGATTTCTCTCAACTTAGGTGATAACCATCACCAAATGGAACTTTGGATCGATTAGATGTTGACGACATTATAATCCACATTATTTTGTGCAGCCAGTCACTGAATTTCATCTTCATCAGCTGAGTGGTGTTCTTTTCGCAAACAGTTGAACAAAAAGTTTGCTTCGATTTTTGTGAAAAAAACAAAAACGGCAGGTCCACGTCGTCCCTTCAAACCAGATTAAAGAAAATCTGTTACCAAAAATGCTACCAATTGATACTGGAAGAGTTCGGAGGAATGTCTGCTGTAGTTTCAAGTTGAACCGAAATGGATTTTCCCATGCTACTTCGGCAGGAGGGACGTCGAAAGTATTGCCACAGCTTAATATTTGAAACGTTTTTTGTTGGATATTGCCAGAAACGCTTCAAATATATATATATTTATTATGCTTGAAAAAATTGATACATGACTGTATAAATTATGTAGGTGGGTATATAAAAGACATGAATTACTTATAAGTCATAATTTTAGATATGGGTGATATAGTTAATTGTAGTTGCATTGTATATGTATATATAGAAGAGTATGTATAAAAGTTTGTATGTATTGTATATTGTATGTGTATGGTGTATATCTGGGTGCGAAATGTAGACGATCTTGAGGGAAAGTGTAAAAAATTATAAATCCAGTCTGAAACCAGTTGTTGAGAGCCATTCCTGAGCTGTTTCTGTGAGGTTATGGATCGCATTTAGTCCTTCATCAAAGGCGGTTAATGGGCAGTCTGACACAATGTGGTCCATAGTTTGGTTTTGTGCTCCACAAATGCAGCTTGGATTTTCTACATAACCCCATCGGTGTAATAAGAAATTACATCTCCCTTGGCCGGTTCTAATTCTGTTTAGAGTTGTCCACAATTTTCTTTCCAGAGCGAAACCTTCAACCTTGGTCGTTGGATCGGTAACAAGGTGTTTGTTTTTCGTCTCAATTGTTCTCCAGGAGACGTTCCATTGATCTTCAATTTTAAAGTTTCCTTCATATAAGGTTTTGGCGGTTAGTATAGAGGGTTGTCTGGATTTCAATCTCAAGTTACTATTTAGGAGAGGGATGATGTTCATATCTTTGGAAATTGGTAGATTCGGATTCTGCAGTAATTTTTCATATTCTCCGAGCAACAGATGTTCACGTCGTAATCGTGGTGGAGCAATATTGCATATCACCGGTAACCATTCAATCTGGGTAGACTTCAACGTTCCAGAAACAATCCTCATCACCTGGTTTAATTTCACGTCGATTAAGTTGGTGTGTTTGCTGTTGATCCATACCGGGGCACCATATTCTGCAGTGGAGTACACTAAGGCTATTGCAGATATACGGAGAGTGTCAGCATCAGCACCCCATGTCGTTCCAGCCAGTTTTTGTATGAGGTTCACTCTGGTTTTTGTTTTGGCAGCCAGATTTTTCAGGTTCTGTTTATAAGACAAAGTACGATCTAGGGTAATACCAAGGTACTTCGGTGTCGAGTTGTGTGGTATGGGATACCCATTGAAAATCACGTTCAATTGTTGATTGGCTTCTCTGTTGTTGAGGTGAAAGATAGAAGATTCCGTTTTTCTTGGATTTGGATTGAGACCCCAGTTGTTGAAGTAGTCGCTTAGAATTCTCAGATCTCTTGTAAGTGTACTTTCTCCAATCGCAGAATTTTGATGTTGGTAAATGATGGCAATGTCGTCTGCGTATATGAATTTTCGTGATGATGTTTCCGGAATGTCATTTAAATAAATATTGAAAAGTAACGGCGAAAGAACTGATCCTTGCGGAAGTCCATTGTTGAGTTTCCTTAACTTGCTCACTTTACCGTCAATATAAACTTGAAAGAATCGTTCACTAATGATGTTATTGATTAATTTCAAAAAATTACGGCAAGGAACTAGACTATAAAGTTTCCATAACAATCCCTTTCTCCACACTGTGTCATACGCTGCTGAGAGGTCTACAAAAACAGCTGCTGATTTTTTCTTTTGTTGGAAACCATTTTCAATATGAGTCGTTATGGCCAAAACTTGATCACAGCAATTTCTATTGGGACGAAAGCCAGCTTGTTCTGTTGGTAGTCTGTCATCTACTAATGGACTCAATCTGTTATAAATTAGTCGCTCTAGGAGTTTATAACAGACACTAAGCAACGCAATAGGGCGGTAATTTTCTGGTTCTGGTGTTTTCCCTGGTTTCAAGATACCCATAATTTTTGTGTATTTGAAAGCTTCTGGTAAGTTGCAAGTCGTCAGTATATTATTATAAAATTTCAATAGCCATAGTCTTGTTTTGATTCCGAAATTCTTGATGAACTCTGGCAATATTCCGTCATATCCTGAGGTTTTCTTGTTGCGTTGTTGCGAAATTGCCATGTCTAATTCTTCAGTGGTGAATTGTTTCATAATTTCACAATCCTGTTGTTGGGATTTCTTGATAGTGCGTAATTTTCTAATTATGTTCTTTCGATTCAAGTTATTGATATTGCATTTTGACATTTTAATTATTCTTTTGGCGATCGTATCAGGGTGTGGGTGTTTGCTTTTTTCTTTAAAGGTGGAAGTTTGTAAATTCTTTAAAAGAGACCACGCATTTCTGCTTGAGTGTCTAAAGTTGAGTTTTTGTAAGGTCTTTCTCCATCGTTTTTTTCTGCCCTCGTCAAGTTTTCCAATCAAAAGATCAGCTGTTTCACTTCTTCCATATTTTTTGAATTCTTCATAAAGCAGTGTACATTCATCGTTCCAGCAGGCTACATATTCTTTTCGATGTCCTCTGGGGATCCATTTGCTCGCTATCTTTATGACTAGTCCGGTAAAACGGTCATAGTTGTTAGTATTACGTGGGTCTATCCATCTGATGCAGTTGTCCAATTCTGTAGAAAATTCATACCATCTTGCCTTGTTGAGATTCCAACGTGGTTTAACATTTGTGGAGGTCAGATGTATTTCATTCCCAACTCTAACTGTAACCGGTCGATGTTGAGAACGTGGGAAGTCTCCTAGAACATTTCGAGAAATCCTTAAAGGAACGTTGTTCACATCGGAAGTAACGATACATAAATCAGGATTGTAACCCCTGTTCCAACGTGCGGAATGGAAAGTTGGCTTGTCTTTCGCATTGAACACAAGATGTAGATTATTGTTAATGATGTAGTCGTTCAGTATTTTTCCATTGGCATCGTTATCATCATATCCCCATAAATTGTGATGACTGTTGAAATCTCCGATGTAAATTGTTGGATGTTCGAATGAATGGATGACTTGTCCATTCCAGTCTATGTTTGGTGGCTTGTAGATGTTCACTATGGTGGTATTCAGAATTTGTATTCCCAAGATGAAAATGTCATCTATACAAGTGTCAAAGACTTTGGTTGCATGCAAAGTATTCCTCACATAGGTTGCAATTCCATACACTACACTGTTGATAGACCCAGCTAGTGTGTAACCAGTGATGTTCCCTCGATTGTACAGTTGAAGATCGTCTGATGTGTGAGTTTCTTGTAGAGCTACAACATCCACTTCTTCTTCTCCTAGTATCTTAGCAAGGTATTCGCTTTTCGCCTTACTAATTCCTTCAACATTGAGTTGCAAAATCTTCAAAATTGGTCCTAGTTTGATTGACATATTGCATGTATCTCTCGCCGGGAGATTCAGAATGAACAGTTCGGCAGCAAAGATTTGTGAACCCTTTTCTAACTGCACCTCTAATGAGGCGATTCACGTGGCAGATTCTTCAGAAATTCAGTAGATTAATGGGAAATTCATCAAAATAATTCGAATATTTTGGCGTCTTGTCACAGTGACAAGTATTGAATTAGTTTTGAATTATAAGCTGTAGCAACACTTTCCACGCCCCTCCTGCGAACTCAAATGTAACAATCAGTTTGAGCTTGGCTTTAAACTACGGAGCACATTCCTCCGAATCATTTCAGTATCAGTTGGTAGCACTTTTGGGTACATATTTTCTTCAATCGGGTTTGAGGGAAGAAGGTGACCCTGCATTTTTTGCCCTTTTCACAATTATTCAAGCAAACTTTTTGTTCAACTGTTTGCCAAAAGAACACCACTTAACTGATGATGATGAAATTTGCTGACTGACGTTGAAAAACAATGTTGATTGAAATATCGCAAACATTCATTTGATCCAAAGTTTGATTTGGTCATGACTGTCACGTAAGTTGAGGAAAAACAGGAAAAACGAACTTGATAACGTTTCTTGGGCGAAGAGGTCATTGCCACAATTGAATACCTGGTTTTTCATGATGAAACATCGTGTGTGTCCAATAAAGTCGTTACCTGTTGTTTTTTCAACAATTTCACGAAGGGCAATTTGAAGATGGCGCTCATGATGGAAAAAAAGTTGAAGATCTTAGTTTCGAATCTAGCAGGCTTTGTCGATGGCTCCACATCGCGTTTCATTGAAAACATATTTGTTTGCCGGAATATCAAGTTGCAGCTCAATATCTCCAAAAACAACTGATTTATTGAAAAAAGAAAAAGTTGAAGAAATTTCACTTCTTCCAAAATATTTCGGAAACGCCTCAAGATATTTCAAAACTGTTTGCAGCATCTCCATGGGCATGGAATTAGTCATCAATATCCTGATTTACATACGTCCACCGGTTATGGTTCACGATTTACGATTTTTCAACAAATTTTTTCTACTGAACCCTGTATAAAGTGTCTACACGACCGCAGATGGTGGCAACATTTCTTAAATCGAAAAGTAGGGCCTAATGAACAAGTGTGCCAAATTTTGTCGCTTGTCTCTAAAATGCAAGGTGGTTCCTCTTAACAGCCGGACTACAGGGCGAAATGTACTGCCATTAACTGTGTCGACGTATATTTTTTGTAGGTGTTAATAACGTACTAGGACTAGGGACTATTAGGGGTGCATTTTTTGAAGGCGCAAAAAACACCAGAGCAAGTAGTGAAGAGGAACGTCTGATGGTGGATAGATTAATAACGAGTCGTTACGAGGATACAGAATAGTCCTCGTTGTCAGGTAGGCGGGCATTATGATTGTGTTGAGCAACTTGTCTTCTACCAAAGTTGTTACAGATTGAAAAAATGATCAACCATGGCGTATAAATTGGAATAACTTGAAACAAAACACAGATATTTTGATTTCAAAAATTGAGAATAGAAATGGCCGTGGTGTATCTACAGGGTACCTGCAACAGTGCGACGGCCTTCCCTAGTGCTCCTCCCGTATGAGATACTTATAGTACGAAAGTTAGGGGAACCAACCTTGCATTACATCCCGATGCAAAACGCTTTTGCACGTAAGTAGTAGATACCTACAGGTAATTTTTGAGAAGTGGTGCCCCGATGGGACCCGCGACTGGCGTGCTTCCTAAGAGGTCGAAGGTCCAAAAAATTACCATTTTTGAAATCGTTGTTTTTTTCAGACTTTTGTCGCTGTCGCTGGACTACATATTTTCAAGGTCAAGGAACACAATGCAATAGTATGAGTATGAAATTTTGATAGAGACTTGTTTAAATTGATTTTATCACAAAAAAAATGATTTTTTTACCCTCAAGACTGATGTCTTGTAATTCTGCTTCTATCACTGTCCAAAAAATAACTATTCTTTTGACTTAGACAGTTAGTTTGGGCTATTCGACACTAAAATATCATTTTTTGAACTTTTTTCCCGTTTTCACAAAGTCACGGAGTGATTTTGTTTCTTGAGATGTATGATGTCAAAGCTTGATGTGACGAAACGTGCTATTTCACAGAAAAAATTAGGCCAGGATCAGAATGTAGCATTGAATTGGTACTTTATTCATTTCAAGACATGAAAATAGTTTCCTCTATCAAACAAAATAGAAAAAACTGGAATCGGAGTCGTATTTTAGTCATGACATCATTTTTCTTCCGACATTGCGAGCTTTTGGAATTAAATTCCTACATGATGCACGTTTTGAAACCAAACTACCGTGTGACTTTGTAACATCGCTGAAAACTTCTGGTGTATGAAATTCATCTATAAAATAGTTCAATTGAACAATCTATGTCAAAATTGTGATCATCGGTGTTTTGAGACACAATGGGAATGGAGCTCAAAAACGACAAATTCATAGGTCGAAACTTCGCGTTTTTTCAGAAATTTATTCCGCAATGTCGGAAGAAAAATGCTGTCATGACTGAAATACGGCTTCGATTCCAGTTTTTTTTATTATATTTGATAGAGAAAACTATTTTTATGCCTTGAAATGAATAAAGTACCAAATCAAAGCTACATTTCGACCCTAGCCTGATTTTTTCTGTGAAATAGCACGTTTCGTTACATCAAGCTTTGACATATGATACATCTCAAGTAACAAAATCACTCCGTGACTTTTTGACAACCAGAAAAAAGTTCAGCAAATGATATTTTTGTGTTAGATAGCCCAAATTAAATGATCAAGTCAAAATCATAGTTATAATAACATTGAACAATGGTAGAAGTAGAATTACAAAACGTCAATTTTGAAGCTTAAAAAAATCATGTTTTTTCCGATAAAACCTGTTTAAACACGTCTTTATCAGAATTCAGTACTTATTTTTGGAATCAGAATGTGCGATTTGGTTAAAAATGATACCAAACATGTCAAAAAAAGATGTCAATTGCGGTTTACCATAAGACTTGTGAAAAATCGCACCTCGGCCCCTTCGCAGCCGTCTGATACGCCACTGGTGCATGACACTTTCTGGAAACTTATTGCATTGTGTTCCTCGACCTTAAAAATATTTAGTCCAGCGAAAAAAGTATGAAAAATGCAACGATTTCAAAAATGGTGATTTTTGTGACCTTCGACCTCTTAGGGAGCACGCCAGTCGCGTGTCCCATCGGGGGATCACTTCTTAAAAATCACCTGTAAGTACCTACTACTCACGTGCAAAAGCGTTTTGCATCGGAATGAAATGCAAGGTTGGTCCTGATATGTGCCGCTAACGTCCGTACTATTACTTACTGTAAGACTGATGAGCCCGAATCTTTGCTTCTGTTTGTTCTGTTCCTGCATTTCATTCTGTTCTGGGCCAACGTATCGATCTCCTCCCACTTAATGTTCTTCTCCTCCGCTGCTTGCTTCACCTTCTCCCGCCAGGTCTTTGTTGGTCTTCCTCTTCTAGATCTACCCTGTGTTTTCGTCCCATACACTCTCCTAGTTACTCGTTCCCGTGGCATCCTTTTTCACGTGTCTCAGCCATCCCATCAGTTCTCTTTTCTGGATCTTTGTCACTATACAGGCTTCACCTTTAATTTTTGGTTTTTTGGATTTTTGGTTTCTGATTCTGTCCCTCCTTATTCTCCCCTCTATTTTTCGCAGGAATCCCATCTCTGCAGCAAATACTTCACAGACACGTGTTTCGCCTTTTATTGGGAACTCATCAGTGCAAAGGCATTCAAAGCAGAACGTCCACCGATGATGTGCTCAAAAACAAGGTATTGGAGCGTCTGTCGATGGAGGGTGCGAAAACTTCAAATCATTGTACTTATTGGCATCAGCAGCTAGCATTTTTCTCTATTCTTGATCTCACTGTATTATAATGGTACCTACTTTCTAGGTTGAAAGGATGAGACTTTCGTCAGAAAATATCAATCAGCAGACAAGTTTTCGAGATTGGAAGTATGACGAGAGGAATAATTAGAGTAAGGACCTAATTGAGACTTGAGTGAACAGAGATAAAATATCACGAGCTATACTTTTGACGTCCAAAACGTGATCTCGAGATGTGCAATGCAAATTTACTCACACTTCATTAGATCTGTGCAAAGACAGACACCGGTGGCGGTTGGCGGTGGTGAGTGGCCTCTTTACGCTTTCCTGCTTGCCGAAATCCTTGAATGATGCAGCGCATCAGCAGGTAAAGCGCATAAAAATTGCCCAATGTTCCGCATCATCATGAAATTGGTCGATATGAAAGTTTCAAGAAAGAGACGCGCACCCACACAGTCCGCACGTAGGTAGCACTAACACTAACACAAACTACTATTTCACGCGGTAAACGTCTGGCAAATCTTTTGTAGTTGTCTGACACAAAAAGTATAAAGACAAATTGCACGGGGTTGTATTTCTTCGGCCATGCCGTTTCAAAGTGCTTTACAACCGGAGTTCTAATCCGTCATGTTTATGTGGTCAATGTGGGTTTACTACTAGGTGCACCATGATATGCTAGTTTCAGTGACTGAATGTAGTGCAACTATCTAAGGATCGAATTTTCCACATGTACGTGTAATCTCTTTACGTTGTCGTCTGGGATCCTACAGGTAAAGCGCGAACAAATTGTGCAATGTTCCGTGTAAAGACGTTCCAAAGTCGATATACGTGCGCTGATGGAGAGCTGCGAGCCATACAGGCAACTTTTCAGAACATTTTTGAAGGTGCTCTATTTTGACCGGTTTGTCTGTCTGTCTGTCCTCCGTCTGTGGTACAAATTTTTGTAGTTGAACTCTTCCTCGAGGAATGAAGTTTGAGCCTTACAACTTTTTTTGATAGATTAGCTCTCGGATTAGCTCATGTCCGAAGGGTAGACATTGTGCATTTTCTTATTTCAATTGTGGCGCCATAGTCCAGTCAAAATAGGTTTTAACCGGAAATAAATTTGGAAGTTGACAAAATTTGGTGGATCGATGCGGAATTTAACGTGGAATAACATACTGAAATTCCCGAAAATTCCAAGCCTTGGCTTTTTTCTAGGGCCAATAAAAGAGCGCCATCCTTGGAAATTTTCGGTTTTTTCTGAATAACTTGTAAACTATCACTTTTAGAACACAAAGACCAGCGAAGCAAATGTAGCCCGTTAAATTCTCAAGAGATTAGTACTGAATTTATTACTCTATGGTCAATAGCCTCTGAGATACAGCGTCTGCTAAGACGCAGTGAAAATTACTCAAAATTTATTTTCGGATTTTACGTAACAATTTGCATAATGTCAGTTCAGGGGCTGTAACGTGGACAGCAGATGTGCGGATTTTATTGTGTTTTACATTTTTGGAAAGCCAATTCAACCTTTGGTATTACACTATTGTCTAGAAGTCGCCAACTCCAAAATGGTACTTTTCCTCGACCTCTGAAATTGATACTTGATTACCCGAAGAATCCCCAAAAATAGATTTTTTTCATAGCATACCATTTGCCCAATTTTTGAAGTAGAGCAAAACCATCCAGGGACTATATGAAGAATTGAATGCCAAAAAAACAACATGTTCCGGAATCTTTTTCCCAGTGATGGTTCCAGAGTTTTATGAGTTGGAAGACTAAAACGACCTATTTGGACAAAAAACTGGGTGGTCCGACACTAACTGCTGAATACTGTACGGACCTTGCATTTGAGGTGTAAGATGTCACTTGGCAGACGTGGAAAGTACATAAGTATATTCAATACGTCTGCTAAGTGGCATTTTGCATCATCAAATGCAAGGTCCGTCCAGTATTTGGCAGTTAGTGTCCGAACTACCTATCTTTCTTCCAAATAGATCGTTGTAGTCTTCCAATCCATATAACTCAGGAACCATCACTGGGAAAAAGATCCCGTTACATGTTGTTTTTTTGGTATTCAATTCATCATATATTCCCTGGATGGTTTTACCCTACTTAGAAAATTAGGCAAATGGCATGGTATGAAAAAAATCGATTTTTGGGGATTCTTCGGGACATCAAGTATCGATTTCAAAGGTCGAGGAAAAGTACCATTTTGAAGTTGGCGACTTCTAGACAAAAGTGTGATACCGAATGTTAAATTGGCTTTCCAAACACGTAAAACAAATTGAAATCCGCACATTTGCTGTCCACGTTACAACCCGTGAACTGACACCATGCAAATTGCTACGTAAAATCGGGAAAGAATTTTTGAGCAATTTTCACTGCGTTCCGGCAGACGCTGTATCTCAAAGGCTATCAATCAGAAAGTAATGAGTTTAGTACTGATCTCTTGAGAATTCAATAGGCTACATTTGCCTTGCGGGTATTGGTGTTCTAAAGGTAATAGTTTACAAGTTATTCAGAAAAAATCGAAAACTTTCAAGGATGGTGCTCTTTTATTGGTCCTAAAAAAAAATCCAAGCCTTCGAATTTTTGGGAATTTGAATATGTTATTCTACGTTGAATTCTGCATCGATCCATCGAATTTTGTCAACTTCCGAATTTATTTCCGGTTTGGCCCGATTTTTGCATAATTTGACTGGACTACCAGCTTGGCCCGCCATTATGCGCTTTCGTATCAAATGACCGATTTTGATGAAATGTGGAGCATACTTTGTGTCTTTATTAGCTGATATGCGTGCTTTCATGCAGTCATGCTTGACTGCTTGACTTTGCGATAGATACCACCTTGAACCGCTACATAGGTAGGTATTGAATTTTGTTATTATTCAACAAATTTCAATAACACCTGAAACACAGTCGCGCCTTATGCTACAATTTTAGGACAACTTCACCTCTAGGCAGATCCACCCGAAAGAAAATGCGCTATTGAGCCCATGTGGACATATTCCATTGTTTGAGTAGTTGAAACGTATTATGGGTAAGTGAGTGTTATGAAGAAAAAAATAAAACCGCCGCCGGTAACGACAAAGAAACCGAGAACCGAGCATCAAGTCATCTTCAAGGATGTAGGGGAGTATCATTCATAATAACTATTAACTCATTGAAATCGGTTAAATGAATCTCTTCAAAAAATCATTTCATTTCGAACTGGGTTGGGATGAGAATGTGGCATGCACAACTGAATCTTGGTCATCAAATGGGTTCTTAATTCAGGCGGAATGTGCCCTAGTCAAACGCAGCTTCGCACCCATGAATTTGACCAGGCCACAGTATGCCCAAATCAAGGATTCATTCCATCACACAATACATCATGATTAAGTGAAACAAAGCTCTCCGACTACCACAACATCAGACGATCCGACCGAATCTGCACGGACACGTGTTTCGCCCTAGGTTTCGCCCCTACTGGGGGCTCAACGGTGCGCGGGCGTTCAGTCAAACCATTCGATGCTGTGGCAGCCAGAGAACTCATGGTATTATACACCCAGGAGGACTCATAATATGTGAGTCCTCCAAGCGGCGCCATCTATCAAGGCATTCCGCAGATGCTATACTTCGAGGCATTAGGCAGGCGAGGGAATAGAGTGATTGCATGAAATTCGTTCACCTAATCACCGGCAGGCAGCGCAAGGGTCGACAGTTATGTTTTGACGTTTGTTGTGGAATTGCATTGGGGCACATAACAGGGGTGTAATGGTGTAAAGCATTGTTAGAATGATAGAATGATTAGAAATCACAATCTTGATCTCGTGAACGCCGAACAAAACAATATGTGAACAAAACACGTGAAAATTACGGTATTAAGTGAGGTTAGTCCGGTTGACGTTGACTCCAACATGGATGAAACTTGACAGATGACAATGACACTATTCACATTTTGCCATAAACTCCCTCTACATGCAATCACCCTATTGAACACAATTCCACGTGAAGCCAGCCGTCACCAAGAGAGCATCGATGGTAAGTGTACACATGTATATTCTAACATCGCTCTACTTGCCTGAGTATAGGCTGTCTGATTTCTACATGATTCTAGTGGGCTGTGTTTCTGGTCGCCATCGCCATCGGCCGATCGCGGCCTGAATCGCAGCTCACTAGAATCATGTAGAAATCAGACAGCCTATATACATGTGTACACCTACCATCGATGCTCTCTTGGTGACGGCTGGCTTCACGTGGAATTGTGTTTATTCACAAACACTATAGTAATAGACTCATTACTGACTTTTAAAAAGTTGGAAAAAGACGCTTTGTTGATGATTTTTTTTCCGCCTCCAAAATCACTTTTCGCCCTGGCTAGAGGGAGGAAAGTGCATGGCCTCCTTGATTGATTTACAATTGACAGGTGGATGACGGAATAACAGGTGTGGAGAGGCTCGGATCGAAGAGCAAACGCAGTTTTGTAAGGTTAAGGGTGCCAGTTATTATTATGGTATGGTGTTTATGATATAATTATTGATGATTCTAATAGCCTAATTGACTATTTAAACTCCAAATCTTCATTCTAACCATTTTAAATGGTTGTGAATAAAATAGTATACATACTTTCGGCGGTAATTGCTTCATTCCTGCTTCGAGCATAGCTGCGAGCAAGCTCGCAGCTATCTTGCTCTCAGCAGTAATGAAGCACTTCCCGCCTCGGTATGTAATATACTATTATTCACAACCACTATAGTAATAGACTCATTACTGACTTTTAAAAAGTTGGAAAAAGACGCTTTGTTGATGATTTTTTTTTCCGCCTCCAAAATCACTTTCCGCCCCAGCTAGAGGGAGGAAAGTGCATGGCCTCCTTGATTGATTTACAATTGACAGATGGATGACGGAATAACAGGTGTGGAGAGGCTCGGATCGAAGAGCAAACGCAGTTTTGTAAGGTTAAGGGTGCCAGTTATTATTATGGTATGGTGTTTATGATATAATTATTGATGATTCTAATAGCCTAATTGACTATTTAAACTCCGAATCTTCATTCTAACCATTTTAAATGATTGTGAATAAAATAGTATACATACTCTCGGCGGTAATTGCTTCATTCCTGCTTCGAGCATAGCTGCGAGCAAGCTCTTATACTATTAATTCCCTCGCCTGCCTTATGCCTCGAAACATAGCTTCTGCGGAATGCCTTGATACACTGGCGTGCAAAATTAACGCAGCACCAAAATTTTGCCATAACTTTGAAGTCGTTTTTTTTTTAAACCGTTATTGTGATTTGAGAAATTCTTCTTTTGGGTAAAAGGTTGATTCCTTAAGAATAACAGTGTGTAAGAAATTATCGGAAGAAATCAATAATGGCTATATACCGGGTGTGGCATTGTTGTTGTGTTTTTTCCCATATTTTTGTAGCCTTGTATGGGGAGTTCCAGCCACAGCAAAAGATCACAATCCATGGCCAACTGTACCCTGGTATTTTTTTCACATTCTTGTTTTTGTTTTATTCCATTATGTCCATTTTTGAGGAAGATACAATTTTTTTCTTTCCACGGCATGCTTTTTTCTCATTTTGAGGGTAAGTCACTATTCAAGAGGAGAAATATGTCCATTGCACTCGTGATTCTCGTAACAAAGTTGCACCAGATGGGGATCATGCTTTTTCTCATTTTGAGGGTTAGTCACTATTCAAGAGGAGAAATGTGTCCATTGCTCTGGTAATTCACGTTACAAAGTTGCACCGGATGGTGTGCGCTTACAAAAATCCCCTCAATTTTGGGCTATGTACCGGGTGTGGCATCATTAGTGTCGATCTTTTTGATATCTTATAATTCCCCATGTGGAGAGTACCGGCAAAGGTATAAAATGGCAATTCAATGCAAATTCTACCTACCTTTATTCTTTTTTGAAATTTTGTTTTGTTTTGCCCAAACACTCATGTTTTGACATTAGGAAAAAACTTCATTTTGCACCGAAATTTTGCCATAACTTCATGCGGCGATGGCATCGCCGGTTCATGCTCGCAATCAAACTCCTGATTTGTTCCTGGCCGACGCCGTTCCATATTTCAGTAACAATTTCTTGAACACGATTTAAAGATGCAAGCGGGGGCTGCCTGTCTCGTAATTGTTGGCCCAAAATGTCCCACAAGTGCTCGATTGGGTCTAAATCGGGGCTACGAGCGGGCCAGTCCATTGTGGTGATATTGTTCACCTGCAGATATTCATTGACGATTCGTGCAGTGTGTGGTCTCGCGTTATCATGCATGAAGACAAAATTGTCGCCAATGCGGGGTGCAAATGGTACCACATGTTGATCTAAGATCTCAACAATGTATCGCTGTGCATTCAGTTACCTCGAAATTACTGACAGCCGTATATCATTAGTTCGTTACCTGTGTCCGAAAAATGGAACGACGCACGAGTTTGGGCAAAACAAAAGAAAATTAAAAAAAAAAGGTAGGTACGGTTTGAGTTGAATTGCTATTTTATCCCTTTGCCGGTACTCTCCACATGGGGAATTCTAAGATATCAAAAAGATCGACACCAATGATGCCACACCCGGTACATAGCCCAAAATTGAGGGGATGTAGATTTTTGTAAGCGCACACCATCCGGTGCAACTTTGTAACGTGAATTACCAGAGCAATGAACACATTTCTCCTCTTGAATAGTGACTAACCCTCAAAATGAGAAAAAGCATGAGATGGAAAGCAAAAAAATGTATCTTTCTTAAGAATTGACGTAATGGAATGAAACAAAAACAGGAATGTTACGAGAAAACCAGGGTACAGTTGGTCATAAATCGTGATCTTTTACTGTGGATGGTACTCTCCATGTGGGGCTCCAGAGATAAGGGACAAAACACAACACCAATGTCACACCCGGTATATAACCAAAAGTGGGAAGGTACAGACTTTTGCGAGCGGGTACTATCCAGTGCAACTTTGTGACGAGAATCACGAGTGCAATAGACACATTCTTCCTCTTGAATAGTGACTAGCCCTCAAAATGAGAAAAAGCATGCTGTGGAAAGAAAAAAAATGTATCTTCTTCAAAAAATGAACATAATGAAATAAAACAAAAACAAGAATGTTAAGAAAAGACCAGGGTACAGTTGGCCATGGATCGTAATTTTTTGCTGTGGCTGGAACTCTCCATGCAAGGCTCCAAAAATATGGGACAAAACACAACAACAATGTCACACCCGGTATATAGCCATTATTGATTTCTTTTGATAATTTCTTACACACTGTTATTCTTGAGGAATCAACCTTTCACCCAAAAGAAGACGTTTTCAAATCACAATAACGGTTTGAGAAAAAACCGACTTCAAAGTTATGGCAAAATTTTGGTGCTGCGTTAATTTTGCACGCCAGTGTAGATGGCACCGCTTGGAGGACTGACATATTATGAGTCCTCCTGGATGTATAATACCATGAGTTCTCTGGCTGCCACAGCATCGGATGGTTTGAACGCTTGTGCACTGATGAGCCCCCAGTAGGGGCGAAACACGTGTCTGTGCAGTTTCGGTCAGATCGTGTCGAGGATCGTGTGATGTTGTGGTAGTCGGAGAGCTTTGTTTCATTTAAAAATGCGAGGTGCCCGCTTATGGCCCAAAGAGACGCAATATCTATATTGCGTATTGTTGCTTTCTAACATCATAATTACTTAAAATGGAAATTCTCAAATTATGATTTCTACACGTTTTTTACCAACTGGTCTTATGATTTTTACTGAAAATTTCTGGGTATCGAAGCGCACAACCATTTCAGATCATAATGAGGTCAAAGGCTAACGGCCCCTGGAAAGCAGTATAAGATATCGTTTGCGACAGGAAAAGTGATTCTTTGGGTATCGTTGTCGAATGTCAACAACAAAAGGCTATCAGCGGTTAGCAGAAATGATTGCTTACTCACCGTTCTGTCGCCGGGGTGTTTCACACGACAATTGAGCAGGGCGGATTGCCCCACGACGGCGGTGACGTTCCTGGGCCCTACGTCGTCAAAGTAGGGCCTCTGATGCACAACGGGCTTCACCGACTCCACATACCGCGACTTCGAGCTCTCCGATACTCCCACCAGGCTCGCCGCTGCCGCTGAAACTAGAAACTCCTAATTAGGTGCAAATATACTCCAAACCTCAAATATGTAATCGTTGGGGTTTCCCTCATTTGCATTTAATGGAAACTTTTAAATCTCTTGGGTTGCATTTCTAATTGGTGTCGGTCGGTATGGATGCCGGGGTGAGCGCGCCCAACTCGGACTCGGCGGGGTAAGCAGTTATAACTGAATTTCGGACGTAAGTAAGTAATAAGGAGGAAAGACGACGACAGGCAGAAACGATGAAAGCGAAAACATACACGCGCAGAGGCCGGGCCGTGTGCGGTAAGGGGAAAATCCCGAGAGGTGTAATTTCTGTTGGTTTTTCGTTGGAGGAGGAAATTGGAGGTTTTTCGTTAAAAACGCATTTCCATAAATATACATAATTTTATTATGCAGATGTGTTTTATTTTTGGTGGCAGTTCAATTTGCGAAGCTAACAATGTAAAGGGCGAATTTCGAGTAATGGGCACGGCATCGAGCAACTGGTGAATCACTGTCACCCACCAGTCTACAGTAGATTGCGAAACTTCCGTTCCGTTGTTAGTCCAAATTAATCCGACGTGTTTTTTTTTAGACCTCCGAACAGAAAAATGATTGCCGAGACTCTCGAACAAATAACAACTAGCCTTAGAATATAGGCCTTTCACCTTCCCAATTCTACCTGTCAGAGTTCGGCAATGGCCAGAGTTCGGGAATGGCGGTGAGACATTTCCGATTTAGAGTTGACAGGTAGGTATACAGTGTACCTATTACCTATACTACAATACATAAGAACAGTCCATCAAAAACAGCGTAGAGCTTTTGGGCGCATCAGGGCGGCGCATTGTTTGGTGGGTAGCCTAGCGACGAAGCGACGGTTGCTCACCCGGACTCCGGTATTATTAGTCTAGAAGCTAGCGACGGATGTTTCATATCAATTCAACAAAGCTACAATGTTAATTTTAACATCCCCCTACACCTCCTGATGACCAGAACGAACCTTTTCCGGCTGGTAGCCAGAGCCTTTGGCCGTTATAGCTCTTAAAAAAAAAACAAATTGTACGTGTCCTTTATATTGGACTATTCTGAGACGTCAAACGATTACCCTGATAGCTCGATCAAATAAGTTCGAGCGGAATATCCGCAGCAGCTAGGATGGGCGCGAGGTTCAGCGAGCCATGTCCCAAACGGGCCCGGGTTCGAGACCCACCAAGTTCGATCTTTTTCTAAAGAAAATCGTTCTTTTCATTTTTGAAGCAATTTGAATTCAAAATACTGTTTCCTTACTGGATTCTTGACTTTTTTCCGATAATTCAGTAACTCCTCTTCGAATTTTTCTTGTAACTTTTCACACGGACTAGGTACAACAAGCGAACGCTATACTGAATTATCGGAAAAAAAAGTCAAGAATCCAGTAAGGAATCAGTATTTTGAATTTAGATTCCTTTGAAAATTGAATGGAACGATTTTCTTTCGAGCAAAAATCGGACTTGGTGGGTCTCGAACCTGGGCCCGTTTTGGACATGGCTCGTTGGACCTCGCGCTCATTCTAGCCGCTTGCACTTGTTTAATGGAGCTATCGGGGTAATCGTTTGACGTCTCAAAATAGCCCGTTATAAAGGACACATATAATTTATTTATTTTTCTTTAAACAGCTATAACGTCCAAAGGCCCCGGCTACTAGCCGGGAAAAGTTCGTTCTGGTCATCAAAAGGTGTAGGGGGATGTTTAAATCAACATTGTAGCTTTGTTGAAATGATATGGAAAATCCGTCGCTAGCTCCTCGTCTACACGAACACTCGACAGTTGTCTGTGGTTCCATCAGGGGGAGCTCGACAACTGTCAAGTGCTCGTGGTTCCACCGCTGATTGCGTGAAGATTTTCCTCTCAAAGTTCTGTCACTAGTGAAACTTGAAGATTGAGATTTCAAGTTTTGTGCTATGGACAGGTACAGCTTACAAGGTTGCTCACTGGCTGTGTAGGTACAGCTGAAATTTATAGGAAAGCGTAATTATTTTCCTTCATTTAAATCTGGACAGAAATTCGACGGCACCTGGATGTTGAAGTCCGCTTTTCGACTTGAAACGGACATCCCTAGGCCAAGGCGACCCAATCCAGTATTCCTTATTCTTTCATCATTTCGCTTGTGTGTTGGAACGACTTCAACACCCCGCCGCCTTCGGATTCCTCTCTAAATTCAAATAAACGAAAATGACGAGGCTTTCTTAGAATTCAGCTGTACAGCCAGGGAGTGATCTGGCAAGATCCTCCTCTTCATAGCACAAAACTCAAAACTTCGAAGCTTCAAGTTGAGCTAAGAACTAATGGCATAACTCAAGTATACTTTGGACGGAAAATCCCCATGAAATCAAGTTATAAGATTTTGCGGAACTTGCGTTCTATTGACCAGTCGCCATCTTCAACTTCCTTAGTCATCGTTCGATCTTCTTCAGATTCAAAGCACACGCAACCAACAGAGAACAGAGACGACCGACACTTCAGCTAAAGTCAATTTACACTTTCGACTTTTAACGGGTGTTTTCCTCGCATCAACCTGGGGCACCTTCGGAAACATCTCTGCCATTTATTTTGAAACGTAGAAAATTCCCGTCATTCCAGCATTAGCCATCTAGCCCAGGATAGAAATACAAACTTTTCATCAAACTAAATAGAATAAACTGAAGAAGAACAATCTAAAAATTTGATAATTTCTTCATAATTCGATGGGTAACAATATATTGAAATCTCCACACTCTCCGAGGCTACGCATTTTTCCCTCCAAGAAAGAAACTAGGTACCATTTTTGAAATCGTTGCTTTTTTGTACTTTTTTCATAAAGAGAAAAACATTTATTTATTTTACTTTTTTCATCGGCTTGTGAATTTTCAAGGTCGAGAGGAACACAATGCAATAGGTTTCCAGAAAGTGTAATGCACCAGTGGCGTACTAGACGGCTGTGGAGGAGCCCAAATATGATTTTTCAGTAAGTCTTCTATTAAACTGTGACTAACACCTTTTTTGACCTCCCAAGCACCCATGGCGCTCCATCCCGCTTGACTCATTCATTATTATCATTATGTCCAAAAGATTTCACCCGCGGCGCCATTACACGCAAACTTGCGCCCTCGTCGTTGCCTTTGCCCCCTCCGCCCTCTAATTCTGGCTACGAAACTGCTGTCACTGCATTATTTGAACTGTGACAATGCCGCAGAGTCGGCACGTACCTATACTTACAATGTACCTACTCTAGTCAAAGTACCTAGTTTTATTTTTATCTAGGCACTGATGAAAGTGAGGGTCATGACCACCCCGTGCGAAGGGTAGATTATCGCGTCATAAGCCCACGAAACATTCGATTCAAAAACAAATTTCGCTCTGCTACAAATAAAAAATCTGTTGTGGGGCGACACAAAACTTTCCCGGCGGTATCCAGGGACGTCAGTAATGATTTTGATCTAAGCGTCCCTTCGGGAAAGTGGGACTTGATGGAGAAGTTGATTGGAAACGTTTCAGTGAGTTGAGCGTTTAGCGAGCATCCTGCATCCATTGTCGGGCCGACAGATCAAAGTGACAGGCTCTTAGGTTTTCACGGTGATGAAATATTTCGAAAGGTAGAACTAGGAAGCCAACTGTTGTGATATCTCAAGAATGCAATGCTAGTTCCTTATTAAAATTTTTGTTCCTACTTTAGACATGATGATGAAATTACACAAACTTGACTGAGAACTTTCTGCATCTGTGTGTCAAATTTCAACTCTATATCTTCAATTTCGAGCTTGGGCAGACAAGCCCAGACCCAATGTGCCATCTGAGGGCTTCCAAACTAAATCATCTACCCAAAGTCTAATTAGGTCATTCCAGGCTGAACTTATGCTTTCGTACCTGATTTCGATTTAATCCGATCAACAATTTGGTAGTTATCGTGGCAGAACCGTTTAATTTGCGCGATCGCATTATGAAGTAGGTACAAGATGATGATATAATTCAAAAGATAGAACTAGAGGTAGTTAACTGTTGTGATATCTCAAGAATGCAATGCTAGTTCCACACAAGGAGGTTTACGCAGTCCCAACAACACTTGAAGACACAATTAATGGGGGCGCACTGTTGCCTTTAATGATGCAACCTAAATTATTGTTTGAAAAATAACCGGGGAAAATCAGTTGCGGATTGAAAACCTGGGGCAGAGTTCTAATTAATTGCAATTCAGGGCCCCCAAGTGGTGACCTTAGAAATGAGACTTCGAGCCCATCAAGAAGTTAGGTCCGAGCCACACCTGAAGGCACGATAGTTCCGAAAACTAAAAAAAAGGGGGGCTCAGTGGGGCTTCAAGAGACACCCGTAGACACCAGGAGCCTAAAGGGCCTCAACGAACCCAAGAAGACACAAAGCCGCAGTTTTGGCCTGAAACGGCAAAATCTGATGGACACAGATGGGGGCCCCATCAGGGTCTTGAACGGCAGACACCATGGGGATGGGGCCCTGGTACCGAATCAAATAAGGGAACTGCACACATTACAGTTTGTACATATACGTCAATGAAATGGGCATACTGAAGTTGCTAAAGCTACAGAAAACACAAGGGGGTTTACGGAGCCCCAAACAACACAAAGGATCGGTTCGCACTGTTGCCTCAAATGATGCAAGAAGATACTAAAGAAAACACCGAGAACCTGCCGAGAACAGCGTTCATGTTGTCACTTTGACATTGATACAATTCGTAACAAAAACGTAGTTACCTACCGGTTTGGTTGCCATGTTGCTAAAAAAATTGAATAGGCCAAAAATCGAGGAACAGGCAAGCTCGGCTGAATTCGGCCAGACCAAACTTTGAAAATTCATAGCGCTCGGCTGGTGAATGATGGGGAACTCCAACTTCAGCATTAGCTTGATTCTTTGGTAATGTTGCTTCCTGCCGGGTTTGGTCAACATCTGTCGTATAGATTTTGAATAATTAAATGGCAAAGTTCCAGACTTTGATATTTTTTATAATTTGACAGGTAACAGGTAGGAAAATACTTTTAACTGTTCTGAATACAGTTCTTCAAGGGCTTTCAAATGACATATCGCAAGTCAAGTTCCGTGAGATGTAGCTTCTGTCATTTGCTGATAGTGACACTTTTGTTTGACAGATGACAGCCAAAAACTAATCCGGTCATTCCAGGGCGAAACCATGTCTGCATATCAAATTTCAAATCGATCGGATAAACGTTTCGGCAGTTATCGTGGAAGATCACAGACATACACACATACAGACTAACGGACAGACATCATTGTGGAAATCGTCTCAATCGTCTTGAAAAACCTCAAAATGGATATATCCGGCGTAATCCCAAAACTTTTTTTCTGCACGATTACAATACTTTCCCTCCGAGTTCGTGGGGGGCCGGGAAAGTAATTGTGGGGCGACACAAAACTTTCCCGGCGGTATCCAGGGACGTCAGTATTGATTTTGATCGAAGTGTCCCTTCGGGAGGGGGAGGATTTAATTAGGAAATTGATGAAATTTTTTTAGTGAGTTGAGCGTTTAGCGAGCATCCTGCATCCATTGTTGGGCCGACAGAACAAATGACAGGTTGTTAGGTTTCCAAGGTGATAGAATATTTCTAATGTATGAAGAACTAGGAAGCTAATTGTTGCGGAATTTGAAGAATGCAATGCAGGTTCCTCATTAATATTTTTGTTTCTACTTTAGACATGATGATGAAACTACACAAACCTGA
Source organism: Anaspis maculata (assembly GCA_949128115.1). Taxonomy (NCBI): domain Eukaryota; kingdom Metazoa; phylum Arthropoda; class Insecta; order Coleoptera; family Scraptiidae; genus Anaspis; species Anaspis maculata. The sequence continues at coordinate 75,040,781 of OX421962.1, forward strand.
TTGAGAACTTTTACGGCATCTCTGTGTCAAATTTTAACTCTATATCTTCAATTTAGAGCTTGGGCAGAGAAGCCCAGACGCAATGTGCCACCTGAGGACTTTCGATCAAAATCATTCACTCAAAGTCTAATCAGGTCATTCGAGGCTGAACTTACGCTTTCGTACCTGATTTCGATTTGATCCGATCAACAATTTGGTAGTTATCGTGGCAGAACCGTTTATTTTGCGCGATCGCATTATGAAGTATCTCGGCGGTATCCAGAGACGTCAGTAATGATTTTGATCGAAGTGTCCCTTCGGGATGTGGAGGAATCGATTTGGAAATTGATGAAAAAATTCTATTGAGTTGAGTGTTTAGCGAGCATCCTGCATCCATTGTTAAGCGGGCAGAACAAATGACAGGTTAGGTCCAAGATGATGAAATACTTAATCCAAAGGCAGAACTAGGTAGTTCACTGTTGTATGATATCTCAAGAATGCAATGCTAGTTTCGTATTAAAATTTTTGTTTCTACTTTAGATATGATGATAAAATTACACAAACTTGATAAGGACTTTTACTGCATCGCATCTTTGTGTCAAATTTCAACCCTATATCTTCAATTTAGAGCTTGGGTAGACAAGCCGAGCGACGGCATTCTGTTATCATTGTTGGACAGTTGTTGGAAGAACAGTTCAATCTGCACGATTACATATCAAACGATTTTAAAACTGAATAAAAAATCGATCAAGTCCAGCGACCATCCAGGAAAACTAACTCGGATACACACATCACAATAAAGCACTGCGGTTCAAGGTTCAAGGCTTTATAGAACCTCATCCATCAGAACATTTAGTTCCATAGAGAGAAAGTTGTTTTTCAACCAAAATAATTCAGAAGATTGGACAAAAAATAGTTTGAGAATATCCAAGAACCAATTACCGATTGTTAAAAAAATATTTGGTGGAAATCGGTTCACGAGTATAGAATACCTGGCGGGAGTTCTTATTATTTGAACTTCAGGGCCCCAAACGGCATGTGGAATGGAGCTTCGAGCCCTTGAAAAGGACAGGTCCGGAACACACCTGACGGCACAATAGTTCTGAAGACTGAAAAGACGAGGGGGAGCTCAGTGGGACTCCATAAGACACTCGTAGACACCATAGAGCTTCAACCAACCCAAGAAGACATAACGGCGTCGATTGGCCTGAAACGGCAAAATCTGATAGTCACAAGTGGAGGCCCCATCAGGGCTTTGAACGGCATTAAGAAAACATGGGGCCCTGGTACCGAATCATACAAGGGAACTGGACACATTCGAGATTGAACGTAGGTATACGCCAAAACGGGATGGGCATACTGGAGTTGCTAAAGCTACAGAAAACACAAGGGGGTTCACGGAGCCCCCCAAAACGATACTTGAAGACACAAAGGATCGGAGCACACTGTTGTCTTAAACGATAAAAAGAAACACACCGAGATCTGCCTGTATCCATAATTATTTTGTCACTTTGACATAGATACCAGGGATCACGATGGATACGTCAATGTAACAGAAACGTACCGGTCTGGTTGCTAAAAAAATTGAATAGGCCAAAATTCGAGCAACAGGCAAGCCCGGCTGAATTCGGCCAGGCCAAACTTTGAAAATTCATAGCGCTCGGCTGGTGAATGATGGGAAACTCCAACTTCAGCACTAGTTTGATTTTTTGGTAATGTTGCTTCCTGCCAAGTTTGGTTCAAATCTGTCGTATAGATTTTGAATAATTAAATGACAAAGCTCCAGACTTCGACATTTTTTATAATTTGACAGATAACAGATAGGAAAATATTTCCAACTGTTCTGAATACAGTTTTTCAAGGGCTTTCAAATGACATATTGCAAGTCAAGCTCCGTGAGATGTAGCTTCTGTCATTTTCTGATAGTGATACTTCCGTTTGACAGATGACAGCCAAAAACTAATCCGGTCATTCCAGGGTGAAACCCCGTATGCATACCAAATTTCAAGTCGATCGGATCAACGTTTCGGCAGTTATCGTGGAAGATCACAGACATACACACACACATACGGACAGACATCATTCTGGAAATTGTCTCAATCGTCTTGAAAAACCTCAAAATGGATATATCCGGCGTAATCCCGAAACTTTTTTTCTGCACGATTACAATACTTTCCCTCCGAGTTCGTGGGGGGCCGGGAAAGTAAAAACAAATTGGCTGTAAGATAAGCTGTCCAATTTGTGTTTTTTCTTTTTTTTCCCCGCCACCCGTGGTGGATAAGAGGAATGGAAAGGGACAAAATTCACTTCTAAAATTCTCTCTGCCGCCGCCGCCGTACAACATTTTCATTACATAATTCATGTCATTCGTTCTTTCAAGGACTGGATAGCACTTTTTTACAAAATTCAGCAAAGCAGATTGCCTAGTGTGTTTAAAGGCCGATTTCATAATCGACTTTAGAGTTGATGAGTTTTACTTCACGTGCGTTCCAGACTATGACTTTAGGTAGATACAGCTACTATAACTTTAGGCATTCTCTTTCACTATGACAGTGATGACAGTCTAAAGGCACTTGAAGTAAAATCAAGTTTGAAGTCGATTATGAAATCAGCCGTTGGGTCAGCATTCAATAAAAAGATAATAAAACCAACATGGTAGAGATGTGATGTAATATGGAAAATGTGCCCCGCATACTTGCTAGCCGTGCCCGTGGGCCGTAAGGTGACATAAAGTTTCTCATGGCTCATCTATGCTGAATTTGGCATCGACTCTTGGCCCTTTCAGCCCAGAATTCTTGAACAGATTTTCGTCAACATAATATTCAGAAAGAAAAGTGGGTAGATGCTCTCCTAGGGCGGAGGAGGGCGTAGCGTGTAGTAGACCGCTCCAGTCGGGTGATAACTTGACTGCAGCAACGCTGGCCACTGCCAAGAGTTGGATGGGAGACATGGAATAGAGGATGGGAGTCTTTCATCTGATTCGAAAAGCCCGTCTTAAACTCCTCCTCAGGTGGTCTTAGGCAAACTCCTCGGGTATACATGCCTCCAGCCAGCGGTACGGCAATTTGTAGAGGAAACCGGCAGCGTGGTCGGGAGGCTGACGAAGTCAAGAGCACCGGCGCAGGGAGCGTGGATGTATTGAACATCCGCACCTGCGGTTCGGGGGTCGAAGACGGAGTCCGGGTTAACCGTGCGCTTGTCGGTCCCAATGCTTGGATGGACCGACCATCAAACATCCAGACACCACACTGCGGCTTGGTGAGTCCGGCTGGTCTGGGAAAAAGATACGATGGGCCCAATAATGAGGCCTACGTGCCAGGTGAAACTATGTTCCATCAACTCCCTGAATGGAGTCTTGATCCAGCTCTCCTAAAGCTTCAGTATAAATAATTTTAATTGGATTCCATTACAGGTGTTGTGGAAAGTTCAAATTCTTACAGTGGAGTCGGTACGTGACAAATAGTTTTAGTTTCGTGCACTTTCGAGTGACTCAATGCCGTTTAGTACGAATCAGTAGTAATAGTAGTAGTAGTAGTACTATTAGTAGTACTATTAGTAGTACTATTAGTTCTACTTATAGTGAAGAATGGTACTCTTAGTACTACTATTCTACGAGATTTGACCACGAAAAATTTCCCCTAGGCCCTAAGGGGCACTCTAGGCGGGGGAGGGGAACAAGGCGGGCCCTAAAATGTTCAACAAATGATCTTATCTGGCACTGATTCAATTTGTAAGCATCAATTGTGATCATGTTGAGTTCAATTGTGATCATGTCGAGTCTTCTAAAGTTGCCAATGGTTGTTTGAGAGAAATAACCGAATAGGGGAGCGAAGAAAAGGGGATTTTGGAGAAATACCATCCAATGTTGAAGGATCAGTTACAATTCCATCGTCGAAACAACGTTTTGAATTATTGTTGAATAAAATATGGGTAAAACTCGGACGGGCTCGTCGGGCCAAATTTCCATCAGGGGCAGATGTAGAGGTCTACTTCTTGAGCGGTATTTCAGTAGATACACAAAAATTGCTTGAACTTCATGTCATTTGGCACACATATTCTTCAGACCATTCTAAGCTGTTTGATACGCCGGACCGCGAAAAATTTCTATTGGGGAGTATTTTAACGGAGGTCAAAACTTGGCCACAAAATATCCATCAAATAATTCAATTCGACACTGATTAATAAGTTCTTGAGCATCAAATGTGATCATGTCGAGTCGTCTGAAGTTGATGATGTGGTTATTCGGAACAAAAACCAGAAAAGAGTAGTAATTGAGGTGTTGATCAGTTCAAGTAGTAAACCCCAAGTAGTAGTAGTAGTAGTAGTACATATAAGTAAAACCGACCTTTAACATAAAGTCGTACGGTTCCAAGTCCAAGAAAAGTTCAATATGGCCGCTGGGCCAAGATGGCGGCTAATTCCAGGTTAACCAATTTTAATCGTGGATAATCAATAATTATACAAGACACGAGTACCTATGTTCAAAATCGGTTCATGCCAGTTCAAACAAGAAATTCCAGATAGCGGTCAATCGTGAAGCAGACCTTCAAGTTTCATCAAGATCGGTTCACTTATGGAGCAGTTAATATGATGTGCCAAGATAGCAGACGTTGGGGGGTGGATCTTTTTGCGCCTATGCCTATGCACCAGCGCAGGAACGCAGTTAGTTGTCACTAAGAGAAAAACCCATAGGTTCTACGATCTTTCGTTTAGGATATATGTGACAAGACGACCGGAGGGCCTGCAAAGCGCGCTAATACCAACTGGTGCTGAAAACGTAGTCAAAGAAAACATGGTGTGACTGAGGATAGACACATACAATATTCATTGAGACCAAAAGTTTTCAGAAAATAAAATTCAGTTTCAAACTCCAATATCTCGAGAAAGAAGCCTCTGATCGAAATTCTGCAAAAATGGCTTTCTTACTCAATTAAAACTTGAATTTGGAAAATGAAGAAATTTCAAAAAAGCTACGGGTGTGAAAAACAGGCTACAATCAATAAATTTTGAGAAAACTTGGTATGTGGCAATCACTGTTGGAATATTTTATGCTGTTGCACACTACAGGGTGTTTAGGCGATAGTAGCAAAAAATTTACTGTGGGTAGATCTCGTGGAAGTGGGAAAGTTGCAAAGTTCGGCCTAATGACGAAGATACAGGCTTTCAAAGTTCACTGTTTCGGATTCCAAAAGTTTGTAACTCAGGAACGTTTTGACGAAATAAACTAAAATGTACCATAGACTGGTTTGTCAAAACTATCTACCAACTTGCCAAATTTTGAAATAATCCAGCCAGTGGCGTCCAACGCTATAATACGCAACGCAAATAATCCAACGCTACTGGTTGGATTCTTTTAAAATTTGGCAGGTTGATAGATCATGCTGATAAACCAGCTTATGCTGAATAACTGAATTCAAGCTAGTTTTGTCAAAACGTTCCTATGTTACTTGAAATCCAAAAAAAAAAGTGAACATTTGAGGGCTGTATCAGGCCGAATTGTGCAAAATGGTATTATAGGTTTTTATCGTATTTTGAGACGATCTACTACTGCATTAATATTTTGTCTGCAATCCACGTCAAGTACATAATTCTGGCTTTATTTCAAGTGCGAAATAAAATAAATATGAGCCCTGGGAAAGCATCTGTTATTTTCAGACAGAAAATATATACGAAATGGAAACAACGCGCTTCCTGCAAATTCCTGCTTTATTTTACGTCAAATGATTTTGTTTCCATCGAAGTTCATCTCGAGCCGCCAGTTGGAAATACAGATAATTTTCAAAGCGACCGCATCTATGTTCTTTATAAAACCCCTTATAAGACCGTTTCCCTTTCAGGTTCAGTGATGTATGCTGAATGTACCTATCTCTGAAGGGGAAAAACTCAAGAAAATATTTCATGCAAAAGAACTCCGTGTTGTATTCATTATTAAGTAGTTCTGTATCGGTGAAAGTATACAAGCATATGCCATTTGCGTGTACCTACGGTAAACAGTATACACACTGTGAGGTAAGTTCAATATTGATTTGCGGTATCGCTTGAATTTATAAACATCAGAGTATGTATGATGTTGAAACCAGGTTTGCAGAATCACTTTCAATTTGCGATAGAAGCGAATTAAAGATTAACCGCTGAAACTACTGGGCAAGAAAGCGGGCTTCCGTCTCTAACGTACGGCTGGCGTTTAAAACGAACGGTTTTTATTCTATCAAAGTAAAAAATAACCCAAAGCCCAAACCCGACTGCATAGTTCAGCGGCCGCCCCTTTGGGTAAGTTTTATACTTATGGGTCTACAAGGTAAGTCCTGGGGGTGTATTTCAGGCGAGTCGTGAAATCGAAAGGCTGACAAATTGAAATGGGCATGTGACATCCCTTCCGTCCAAACGACTGCAATACGCACCTCCATCCTCGCCTTTATGGAGCTTACTCTGGAACTGCTGCCAGAGCCAAAGGAACATGTGAGAAGTTCATGGAGAACACTTCCATACAAGTTTAATATCTTTGGAAACATTACGCACTACTTTGCTTCCAGCACAAATTGCCAGACACCGAAATACTGGAAGTTTTAACAATTTCAAGTAGTATCGTAAATATTTGAGGAACACGAAACCAGAGGCAAACTCCATAGAACTTGGCACTGGTGAATCTATATACAGCTAAAAATAGGAAAATTCTCTCGGATGTACATGTTTGTCAAGAGGATGGTGCTTTAATGTATTGTCACGAGAGTGCGCGATCGGGTTGGTGGTAGTAGACAAACTTGTAAAATATTACCGAAATTTGTTATGCCGCTGGGGTCATTTCGGGAGTTTGGCAATTCAAGACACAATGCGAGCAGGAAGTGCCGGAATTTCGAAGTCAATTATCGATATTGGAGTTTCCGGAATGATCCAGCATCAGTCTGACCATTTTTTGGCAACTTTGTTCTTTCCCACTTAGGTAATTATGGATCATTTTTAGCGCACGAGCCAGAATATTCAAATTAGGACACATCCGGATAGAGCTGTCGTCGCTCCTTTTGTGGGTCGCGCCACTTTGTACTTTTGTTGGAACGGCGCATTAGGCGATACGGAAGACGCTTCCTAGACAAGAAGTCGTCTGTGCCGCAAAAATAATTCATATATCATAGGGGTTGACAGAACGTGGGCAGTTAGAAACACATTACCCTCATGATAAATGAATCCCTCCTGGGTGAACAGATCTTCGATAGTATCAACAATTCGGCGTTATAGTAGCTCTCTGGTGCCGTGAGACCTACGCCTAAGCCGTTTACGCGTTGGAAAAACTGTGAATGTTGTGTTTTTCCATAAAGTGGCATGGTATAAAATGAAAAGTGAGGAGGGTCGTCGTCGGTCCGTTCGCTGTCCCATATAGTCCTCTTCCAGCTCCTCGTCGCATATAGCCGTGCACGACTTTATTCGGATATAATAATTGTCGACTATAAAAGGCACATAAAACGACGGTCACGAATGAAAGATGCCGTAATTTCGGGATTCCATGACTCAGATAAAAGTGTGCCATGAAACGCTGTTCACAGCGTGACCTTATCCTGTGCTTAATGCGTGTTTATTACGTAAATGCCGTGAACGGTCGGAGCTTAATCTTTTCAGGTTTATTTTTTTCGATCCTCCAACCTGGTGCGACAGGTCCTCCAATCAACCTGGTTCAATGGTCAACAGCCTCCAATTGGTGATTCTCCTTATCTGAAGTCTGTCCGACTTAAAATCCTGAAAGTGGTCACTTACACAGCAGGACATACTTAGTAAGCTTGGTTGTTTCTTGATAATTCACTTCTCCCTTCTTCTCTTTCAGTTCGGTTGCTCCGTTGCATAATTCTATACCACTATCATTATATTATTATGAAGGGTTATTATTGATGTAGTCAGTTAGGAATTCATATATGGGGTATTTTACAATGATAATAATAGTAACGGGACGGCTCTCGGCATTTACTTCACTGGAAATCAACATGATTTTTTATCATATTATTTGTGTATCACAATAGTGCGGAAAATCCTTTTTCATCGTTTGTTAGTATGGTCTGATCGAGGGTCTGCCGGTCTGATGAACAATTGAATGCTCTCAAAGCCGATGTAAGATGTTGAGAAAGTCAGTTCCTGAACTCAAGTTTTAATCACTTATTCACATCAGATACGCTAGAAGTTTTCTTCGTCGACCAGAAGCATTGTTATTTGCCAGAAAATTATCATTTTGGGTGGTTCTTCAAGAAAAACAGAAAAGTCTGATTCAGCTTCATGGTAGTAGTTCCTGAGTTGTTATACTAGCAAGCAGACCCGATCAAACAGTAGCCGCATGTAATGTTATATTCTACCGCTTGGAATACCTACCTTAATAAGGAGCTAGCTGAAATGCCGGTGCTCGAAGTTCATCTATATCTGTCTTTTTGGACAAAAAAAAAACAACAAACGTAAGATGATAATGCCAGTGGCGTACCTAGCGCATTTGGCACCCGGGGCGCACTATCCTGTAACACCCCCCTCGCCTTAAGCCCACCTAGAGGATGAGCTGGAGACTGCGTAGTGCTAGTGACACCCCCTGTGCCGAATTAGGCAATTTTGCGCCCTTAGATTTCAAGGATCAAAAAATCGCGCCCAATTGGTGACATGGCATTTTAGGACATAGGAAAACGATTCATCAACAAAGCGGAAAACACTACGAATAGTGATAATGCGAGAAAAAAGCACCGCAGACGAAATTTTTCCGGAAGACGGGTTTTCACCAGGTTGTTTTGCACCCTCCAAGGCCTTGCGTCCTAGTTTTGTGGACTCCTTTTGCACCACAAATAACCCAACATTGACACCCCTTTTCTGTTGGTACCCGGTGCGGACCGTCCTCTCCGCCCCCCCGTTGGTACGCCACTAGAGAATGCTGAACTGAACTTTTGTTTTAATAGACGCTAGTTTATCATAGTGAAATAGAAGACGCACCATGCTATAAAGAATTGACGACCATCTAAAAACTGAAAGGAAGTCAAATTTTGACTGATGAGAATTGTGAAACCTATGCTTGTAGAGTAGGTCCCATAGTCCGGTGGACTAGGGTTATAACTATGCATTTTATGACTACGGAACAATTTTTTACAGGAATGTTCAGAAAGCCTTCATCTATCATTTGAGAAGTGCTGCCAAGCAATTTTCCAATGTGGGGGGGGGTCAGGGGGGACCTTTTTTGACAACCTAAATCGTTTTTTGTCGATAAAATCCGCAATAAAAATGCTAAATAAAAAACTCCAACGGATTATTGAAGAGCAACTCGAAAGGTCACTTATGTGTGATGAAAATTATTACAGGGTGAACAGGTTCCGAAAAAAATGACTTTCCGTCAACATGCAATATAATAAAGAAAATATTGTGCCAAAAACCTTCAGTCTCGTCATTGAAAGATGCCGATTGGCACATTTAATTTTGTTGATCATACCCACCTGAACTAGTTGAGAACCGTACCCAACTGCGTCAATGGTGCCGGAGCTATATACAGGGTGGAAGAGAAAAATATTTTTGTTTTCATTTATTTCAAAAACCAAAATTGATAAAGTGGACAAAATTTAGGAATTGATGTTTCATTCAATACATGTGAAGACACAACAAACCGTTTTGGAATATCTTGAAGCGTTCCTGAAATATTTTAAATAAACTGGAGAATATCATCAAAATTTTACTTTCTACTTTGATTTCGTATTTTCCATTATACAGAGGTATATCCTCAAGTTATGCAAGAAATTTCAAAATATACACAAATATACAATAAATTATGGCTAAAACTGAACACCATCATCACCGGCATCAATCATGCATGCGTTGTACAGGGTGTTTCAGTTTTAATCGAGCAAACTTTGGGATGAAATTCTCCTCATCCTCCTGATTCAGAAAAATATATCATACATGCCTTTCACTCGTTTCCTAAGAAAGATACAGGGTGTCAAAGTTAATTTTTTTCGGTTTTCAAAATCTTGTAACTTGAGAACCGTTCAACCATAGTAGCTGAAATTTAGCATAGGCTGGTTTGTCGGAACCGTCTACCTACCTGCCAAATTTTGAAAGAATCCAACCAGTGGCGTAGAAGCTATGGGAGGTCATTATTTTGGAAGCATCTGTAGAACCTTGATAAATAATGACCCCCCATAACTCTTACGCCACTGATTGGATTCTCTCAAAATTTGGCAGGTAGGTAGACGGTTCCGACAAACTAGCCTATGCTCAATTTCAGCTACTATGATTGAACGGTTCTCAAGTTCCAAAATTTTGAAAACCGAAAAAAATTAACTTTGACACCCTGTATCTTTCTTAGGAAACGAGTGAAAGGCATGTATGTTATATTTTTCTGAATCAGGAGGACGAGAAGAATTTTATCCCAAAGTTTGCTCGATTAAAACTGAAACACCCTGTATACTAAAAAATTGTTGTTTTTTTTGCTGTATATAAAAAAACAAGCAAAAAAACGTGTGGATTACACATTCACGTCAGTAATTTACCTTATCAGGTGTCTTGGCTTGATTTGTTTCCCCGGAAACTTCAAACCCCCCTAATTTTTCACTTTCTATGTCTTGGCTTTTCTATCACAGCAAAGAAAACACCCTGTATATGACGCATTGACGCATACATGATTGATGCCGGTAAGTGATGTGGCTGTTTAGTTTTCACCCCAATTTGTTGTTAAACTATAGTATATACCTCTGTTTAATGGAAAATACGGAATCAAAGTAGAAAGTAAAATTTTGACGAAATTCTTCAGTTTTTTCAAAAGATTTCAGGAACGCTTCAAGATATTTCAAAACGGTTTGTTGTGTCTTCACATGCATTGACTATCTTGGTTTTTGAAATAAATAAGAATAAAAATATTTTTCTCTTCCACCCTGTATATAGCTCCGGCACCAATGACGCCGTTGGGTACGGTTCTCAACCAGTTCAGATGAGTATGATCATCTTTCAATGACGAAACTAAAGGTCTTTGGCGCAATTTTTTCTCCATCATATTGCATGTTGACGGAAAGCCATTTTTCTTGGAACCTGTTCACCCTGTAATGAGTCTCATCACACATAAGTGACATTTTGAGTTTCTCTTCAATAATCCGTTGAAGTTTTTTTTATAGCATTTTTATCAAGGATTTTATCGACAAAAAACGATTCAAGTTGTCAAAAAGGGGCCCCCCTGGCCCCCGACATTGGAAAATTGCTTGGCAGCACTTCTCAAATGATAGAGGAAGGCTTTCTGAACATGCCTGCAAAAAATTGTTCAGTAGTCATAAAATGCATAGTTTGTGCAATATTTGGCGCTAGTCCACCGGACTACCAAGCTTCATTTCTGAGAGAGAAAAACGAAAATCATTCTTAACAGTAACAAAATTTTGCCATATCCTCTCTAGTTTAGCAAAATGGGTGCGCAATACCTCGTTGTTTGCCCTTCTCTGTGTAGAATCTTGAGCTAGATTCCGCCGGAACACTGACAACTCCTCGTAGACGAATCGGAAGGGTGCCTGTTCTTGGCTCGTAGGTTTTGCGCGTTTTTTTGCGTGGCTGATGCTAATGATGATGCCGTCTTCTTCAGGCTTAAACGCCGAATCCCTGTTGTTCATCTCCTCGGGATTCGCTATGCCGCAGTCGGTGCGAATTTTTCATTTGAGGGTGAACGGTAGGTACAGGTGAACGGGTGCTGTGGTCGTCAATAATTTAAATCAGCTTTTCTTCTCCTTATGCTGCACCTCCGGTGGGGCTGCTGCTCTCGTTCAATCTTTTTATCGCCATCACTCCAACCTCTTGCAGGTTCATTGGCATAGGAGCGCCATGTGACGTGTAGACTTACAGCGTCCGGTGTCGAGTTATTTCAGATAAGCAACTTGTACGTTTGATCTGTGTTTATTAAATGAATGCATTTTGTTGTATCACATCTAGTCTCTATTGATAATCCCCTTCTCTACATTAGGTAAATCCGAGGGGTAAACCGCCTTGGAAATCTGGTGTACTTTTATGGAAATCAATCATCTAGGGTCAAAACGGATACATTGCCGTCGCCATCGGCTTGTTTTTTTTTGCACCATTATAATATTGTCATAAATATAACAGGAGTGCCATAGGGAGGGCTCATCCCTCAAGTACACAAAATAGAAATTATTTTCTTGAGTATAAATTATAATAATGTATTAATAGCCTTCAGCAAGCATAACAAGGTGCTGTGGTATTTTCACTTTGTTTTGTTTGTACGTTGGTACCTGAAGTAGGTACGGTTGACTTTCGTAGCGTTTGCCGATAGGAGAGGGAGATGGCGCTGCGCTGGACGAGCGGCAGCCGTGTACAAAGAAGAGAATCAGGGGTGGTGAAGAACACGCGATTTTAAGTGCTCCGGTGTTCGTCGGTTTCTCCTAATTCAAGGTCTATCTTTCTTTGGTTATTGTATCGTAATGTTGGCTTCCACCCACTCACCAAATTATGCATTTCGATGCCTATTTTGTCCGCAAAATCATTGTTCATAACACGAAATTCTTTGTTCTCTTTGTTCTCAACGGGCTTGCATAACCCGCAGTTTTTCCCTTTTGAAATCAAAGTGCTTTGCACAGCTTTGAATTTTGTGTAATCTATCTAGTCCCAAATGATCTCAATGTTGACGGCAAAGGCCGTAAACTAGTGGGTGTGCACTTTGTGCACTCATGACGTGGCCTCCGAACTGCGCTGTCGCGCGTATTTCGAGGTTTCATTAATTGTTTCTTTCACACAAGTTACGTCACAAACAGTAAGACGACGAAAAGAAACTCTGCTACCAAAATCAGCCGCTAAGAAAAGGAAAGTACTTTTGATGATTCATTCACATTTCATTGTTCATTGTCGGGTTATATATAAAAGGAAAGGAAGGTAAGAGAGTCTTGCCGCTTCTCCGTGTCCTGGGGGAGGGTCTACCACTTGTATGAATCTGCCTTGTTGAGTCTACTAACCTTTTCTTATTTGGGGGGAATTATGTAAAACGACGAAGAGAGGGCCACAGGTTGGCTCGAGTCGATTTTATTGTATTTATTGTTATTTACTGTATGTGATTACTGTTTACTAACCATTGTTAGTTCTGTTCTGTATGTAAGAATGTATCTGTGGGGTTTGTGATGGGTAACTGCTGGGGAATTTCGGGCAAATGCGTTATAGATACTTCGTCCTTTCAATTGCTTACTGAGGATATGACCAACTCCAACTTCTCTACTTATTTATCTCTCACTTGTCTCTTGTTTATTTATCTACCTGTTTATTTCTTACTTGTTTATTTACTTACACTTTTACCCATCGTTTGTTTCTTGTTTATTTTTATACACCATCACTTGTCATTTGTTTCTTGCTGGTTTATCAACTTGTTTACTGATCGTTTCTCATTTGTTTACTCATCTATGAATTTGACTTCTTTTGTTTGTAAAGTGAAAAATTAATTGCTGAGCTTAAAGTTTTCTCCAAAACGTAAGCGAGCGTGTTTCCTTTTGTTGTTACGTAAATAACTTGTAAACGAAGCAAACGTTCCAAAGAGGTTCAAGCACCGATTCACGCTGACTTGCTCAATGCATCGCTGGAGTGACTTCTCTGTTATTTCATCATGACTCATTCACACTTGACTTTTGTTCAGATCATTTTGGAAGGGAATTTTCAGCAATCAACTAGGCAATACGCATGGGTTTCTTTGACGTGTTCTTCCCATGTGTACCTGTCAGCCAATACGTCACTTTTCTTTCGCGATCAAATTGACAGTTTGACGTCTTTCATGATTTCTTGTTTTGTTTTGTTAATCTGATTTTGTGTTCATTTCATTCTTGTAAATTCCTGCATTGTCTAAATGATTTGTAATGATTTTCCTTGTTTCATTTGTCTTTGTATTTTGTTGTTCTTCATTCATGTTGTGTCATTTCATCACTGTCAATTTCTTGTTGTGAGGTGTTTTGAGAAAAGAAACAAATTCATTCAAAAACTTTGCCATTGATTTTCAATAAACACTCATTTTGCTTGCATTTCATTCGCGTTTCATTCAAGAATCAAACCTCATCCCCAATAACACATTCTCATCTCGAGTAAGAACTCAACACAACGTAGGTAAAATGTAAACGACGTGGGGAAGGAAAGAAACAACGACGATCACTGCCAACATCGAAATTGGGGGGTTATACTACAGAAATGGTGCCGCGACTTGGATATACTACAGTGCTACAAGAAATACTGACTGCAACGATGCACTTTGCAGTTCATGTCTCGTGCGGCACTGAGTTCATCACACTAGAAACGTGACGTGACGTGACGTGACGAACTAGACGTGGGTCAATCCCATTGGCCTACGAAGTCCCCCATTTACTATAAATCCAGAAGAATCCATAGTTCTTGATCGAATCAATTTTTGTAGTTGCGGCGGGCCGCTATGCCCGTCGGTGTCTAAATTATTATTTAATTGTTCATTTTGATTATCACCTGATTGCTAGTGTGAAAACCACAATATAGGCATATGTGCGGCGTGCGGGCCGTTATCTTGTAGCAGAGTCATCTTCAGGTCGTCTCTGGTGTCGTGTATTTAGGTATGTGTGTGTTAATGAAACGATTTAAAACATTAAATCTCCAAATCCACCCTGCTTGCAATCACCAGCCCCCTAGAAAGTCATGGAGGGTCAACCAAAACCTTCCACGACAATATTTTTGATTGGCAAAAAATTATAAACATCTCAGTGCGGTGATTTCAGTGTTCAAATCAATGATGTCATTTCGTTTTGTTAAGAGCCTCTTTTCTGACAGCTTCTCTAAAGCAGTGAGCATCTGGATCAGGAGAATCAGGGCCAATGGTATCTTCAGTATTAAGTACGAACACAAGCAGGTATACAGGTACCTACCTATACTTACTACAACAGAATAGGTGCCGAACAAATTCACTCCGAAAGTCACTAAAATCTCAACAATATAATTACCTATTTTAACCACAGCTGACCATATTGCATTCTATCGGCTTTCTTTTAATTTGTCTACAATAGTTTTGGAACCGTAGCTGAGGCACTGCCGCAGAAATACCTGAAAGTTCCATCGTAAATTCACAGAGCTGAAACAACGTGGCAAAGAGACCGTGCGATCCTCTGATCTAACTTGTAAACGTTTCAGGTCTCATCCGAACGAACAGTCAATTTCCATTAGCCCAGCCAATTTTAAAAGAAGCTATTAAAAATTGGGCTTTGTTCGATGTGTTAGTATTCGAAATTCGTCAGCGTATACATAATGAAAGAGCAAAGGATTTAGGATGAGAACTTTACATGGTAGTTCATAAATAAGTAATCAGGGTTCGAGCATGTGGGTTTGCATAATTAAAAGCTGTAGTTGTATTCTAGTAGACTAAGCTCTGGTAGAGTGTCAGGCGCCGCACTCAACAATGGAACATTTTCCACCTCTCTGTAACATTATGGTATGTGTGTGTTATAGGTCGTCTCATGCCGTCACGCAAATTTCCCGGATCTGGAGGCGTCGACCCAATTTTGCCACCATCACCCAGGAATAATAACCGCGCATTGTCCAACGACCATATACCACCCTCCAGCCACCAGAAAATGCATCAAAATTTCCACCCCGTGCACGCTAGCTGCAACCTGACGTACGGTATTTATTGCAATGTTTACCTGATCCCGCATAATTTCCCCGGACCAAAAGTGGATTAAGCAATCCTGTTTGCAGTGTATTAAATTAAGTTGGGGCGACGATAAATTAACACATCGTTAATTTTAATTACTCCAGGAACACCATGAATTCCAGTTCGTACCTGTTCGTAGCTTTAATAAGTAATTAACTTTTAGTTGTTGCACTTGACAAAATAAAAGACACGCCGTGTTCTTGTTACTGCAGTCGTAGTGCAAAGAAAGGCGGAACGAGTGAGGCATCACAGAGAGGACTGGAGGAGTTATAAATTTAATTAGATCTGTTTTAGTTCCGGACTCTTCTGAACGTGTCTGATGTGCCAGCAGCGTTGGCAGAGATTTTTGCGATTCGGCTGTGCTGCGGAAAATATCAACCACTTGTGCTCCGACCCCTGGTCCTGAAGTATTCAAATCGATACAGAAATAATGCGATAAAAAAATCGCTTTGTGTGGGATAGAGGCAGTGGCGGCTGGTGAGGGAGGGCTCAAGGGCGGCGCCCCCCCAACGCTAAAGGCGGCAAGAGATTTTTATCGGTAGGAAGACATGGAATGCATTTTATTAATTATACTTATTCCAAAGATTTGGTTTAACTAGTGCAAAAACGTTCAGTCATTAGTCATTTAATATTTTAACAAAATAATTCTAGGCGATCGCACGGTCGAAGAAGTTCGTCTTGGGCTCCGCATTCGGCGCCCATCGCCGATGCGGTGATGCCGGGGTGCACCCGCGCAAAACATGTACCGTAACCATGGCAACGCGAGACGCGGCTCCCGCTCTATATTGCAGGTGATGGGCTCCGTCACCCGAGCCCCCAGCCGATTGAAATAATCGATATTAGCTATTTACGATACGAGTGTTAAAAGTGACAGGTATTATTTTGTGAGCGGGGACGCTTGCGAAACGAGCATTAGCGAGTAGAGCAACCCCGCGAACAAAATAAGACACTTTTAACGCGTGTATCGTACAGGATTTTATCTACAATGGTCTTTGAAATGTTTGGTAAATGTCAGAATTTATTGAAAATATGACAGGAATGCGCAGAATCATCATTTTTTCACGTCGCCCATGACGACGTGCTAAAAGTGACGGGTATTATTTAACGCTTGTAGATAAAATTATTTATGCACTCTTCGATTAGTTAACAGTTTGCAAACATGAAGATAACTGACCTAAAAAAGGTACATTTAGGTCATCAAGCCTACAAAAAGAAATAAATGCAAAAAAACAACGGACGTCCGATTACAGCATTGATTTACTGGATATAAAGCAAATCGAACCCGCAAGATTAAATTCGTGATGCAATAACTCACACGTAATTTTGACAAAACAGTAAATGCTAAAACTCCATTATGGTTGTGATGGTTTTGGATACGACAAAAAAGTTTTTGTCTCGAGTTTCGTCATTTCGCGAACTGAGAACTGTTCTATCTGCACTCTTCGTAGAAAATGTTTTTCGAACTTCGAACCAACAAAACATGGACGAAATGTTTCATGATTTGAACAATTAAATCAGAAACGGGAAAGGAATAAAAGCCTATTTTTCTAGTTTCTGATCTAATTGTTTATATCAGGAAACATTTTATCCATGTTTTGCTGGTTCGAAGTTCGAAAACCATTTTCTACAAGAAGTGCAGATAGAATATTATAGTTCTCAGCTCGCGAATTTGTTATTAACTTGAGCCCTCCTTGCAAAAAACTCACGAGCCGCCACTGGATAGAGGGGGTGAGATTTTGCAAATCTCTTAACGGCCGTATAGCAATTATTTGTTGAGGAGAAGCATAATACCCATCAAAAAGTAATAAAAACGACCGATTCAATCTTTACGTCTTTGTTACGAGAAGTCATCAAGAGAACAAGTAGTAAACCTTACCAGTATTGAAACAGAGAGAGCCAGTAAGTAATAATTCAACCGAAAAGAATAAGCAGCGCTGCTCCTTGCTATAGAAAATTAGCCACGATGATAACAACTGCAAAAGGTTATACCTTACCTGAGGAAGTAGGTAGGTATAGTATTATAGGTACGAATTCCTTTGCTGGAAACTCCATTACGTTCAAACAAAAGTGCAATCTTACTTGTGAGCCAGGAAACGGAGGCGCGCAATGTGAAATATGCAAATTTCTGTGCAGCTGTGGTTTTATCGCATTTATGCTGATCCTAATTTACCTTGGTCTTACAACTCCGAGACTTACGGATACGCATACATTACAAAGCAGAAAGCAGAGTGCAGAGCGGTTCCATACAATAGTACAATTCTGATATATTCGCATCAGTATTACAGTAAACAAACCGTATTAGAAGATTGCGGCAAGATCCATGAGAACATAGGGAGGAGACGCACACATACGCTACAGCGAAGTGTCATACAATCCGGTATTAGCAAATATAAATTATCTCTCTGTTTTGGCAACATTTCTACTACAATGGATGTTGGATATGATCTACATGCGAGTCTACACGAGAACCTATATGGAGGAATCTGTTCCGTCATCTCCAGTTCCTCATTCCTCTCCTCTTCCAAATTGACATTTGAGTTGAGAATCGTCTGCTGAGTCACCAACCAACCCATTGAGAAAATCTCGCAACAAAAAAAATTCACGATGCTTTTCCAAGCAGCCAATCGACCACGCGTGAAGGAGTATAAAAATCCGCCTGATGTAACAAAAATCAGCGAGGATTCTTCATTCCGCTGTATTTTTTGCAGTCTCGAAACTCAAAATTCAAGACATTATTTGAGTCGGGCGCCATTATTGGGATGGAAGTTGGAATTTTCTCAATTGCCTGATTCTTACGTACCCTCGTACTAATTGACAGTGGTCGGCCAACGCCAAAAGACAGCGTATCCATATTCACGGGAAAACCAGTTCAACACTCGTAGTTGGAGCGAGAGTATTTGCGAAAACGGCTGCGGGTACGCCCACTGCTTCAGTACTGAGCTCATCTTCGTCAGGCCTCAACCAGATAAGCATACGTGTATGTGCTGTAACTGCAGACAACCAGGGCATACACTGTGGAAAAAGTCATTCGTCACTCCTATTTTCAAAAAGGGCGATAAGACAGATATCGCCAAAGTGTTCGAATCATTACTTTATGGACAAATTTATTCTTCTGTTCAGCAATACATTTCTCCTAATCAACATGGCTTTATTGGCTTTATGAGGAAGAGATCTACCACTACCAACCTGGCTTCCTTCAAACAGTTCGTTGCGGAGGTTATAGATGGTGGTGGGCAAGTTGATGTCATATACACAGACTTTCAGAATAGTGCGGGCGCTAAGAGCCAAAATCGGGATGAACCTTGCAAATGGTGATGAAAGCATGAAATTTGGTACACGTACTCAGAATGAGCCCCTCTTTCATATAAGAGGTGGAGCCACGCGGAATTTTTACCGGAAGGGGGCTCGGGGGGCTCCTGAAAGTTGAAGGTGCTAGGACTCCCACTAAACGGCTTATCAGTTCGTTTTGACAATTAAAAAGGAAACTTATGAATATCTTGTGAACATTGATGGCGTTTATCGTATTGTCCCGGGAATTTTTCATTATGAAAAAAAAATAAGTTCTTCGGCAGAACACACAAATTGGTTTTATTTTATTTTCACCTACAAATAATTATAAGGAGATGTGCAACACGTTGATTCCCACAAATTCGTATCTTCTGAATTCGTTCGTGAAGTCAAAATTTTGATGGTGTATCTTCTTGAAGAGGGGCATTCCAAAGAGTAAGCTATTTTCAACACCAAGTTCAAACAGAATTTTTCCAATGTTCTGAATCGAAATTACTGAATTCCTTCCAGCAATGCATACCCTGAACCCTTCTTCGAAAGTACCGCGTGCGATTGAACGTGGAGTAAGTCCTGAACCACTATCAGAATTTTTCTTCTGTGATGCTACTATCCACTCTCGACCGGGGCAATTAGGTTCCTACACAGCATGCGCGGAGTGTATACACAATGCAGGGTATTTTCTCGGTTCAGTCAAATTTTTCATGATTGAAATTGTGTCATAATATGGAAATAACGTGTATACACTCCGCGCATGCTGTGTAGGAACCTAATTGCCCCGGTCGAGAGTGGATAGTAGCATCACAGAAGAAAAATTCTGATAGTGTTTCAGGACTTACTCCACGATCAATCGCACGCGGTACTTCCAAAGAAGGGTTCAGGGTATGCATTGCTGGAAGGAATTCAGTATATTCGATTCAGAACATTGAAAAAATTTTGTTTGAACTTAGTGTTGAAAATAGTTTACTCTTTGGAATGCCCCTCTTCAAGAAGATATACCATCAAAATTTTTACTCCACAAACGAATTCAGAGGATACGAATTTGTAGGAAACAACGTGTTGCACATCTCCTTATTAATTCTTCATAGGTGAAAATAAAATAAAACCAATTTGTGTGTTCTGCCAAAGAACTTAGACTTCTAAAGTTTTTTCGCCTTCATCTCGTGTTCCACAAGGTTCCAATCTTGGTCCGTTACTTTTTCTTTTTTTCATTAATGATATTGTTGATGTCATCTCCTCGGAAAAGCTCCTATTTGCTGATGACTTGAAATTGTTCCTCAAGATAAATTCGTTATCGGACTGTGATGTATTGCAGAAAAATATTGAAGCCATCGAGAAATGGTGTTTCACAAATCATCTTTTTTCGAATGTCAATAACTGTAGTGTTGTGTCGTTTTCTAAGAGGCATTCAGTCATCTCATATTCCTATACTGTCGGCAATACAATCTTGCAGCGGTCTGACTCAATTAGAGATCTGGGCATCTTCTTTGACCCCAAGCTCGACTTTTCGATACACAGGAGAAATATCATTAGTCAATCATTTGAGATGTTTGGTCTAATTTATAGAAACAGTCGGGAATTTTCCAGTATCAGTACTTTGAAGAGACTTCACTACACTTTTGTAAGATCTAGATTGGAATATGCCTCGATTATATGGCATTCACACTATATGACTCATGTTCACAGTTTAGAGTTGGTGCAGAGACGGTTGCTGAAGTTTTTGAGTTTTCGTGATGATGGTGTGTATCCTGAACGAGGTATTGAATACTCCCTATCACTGACTCGATTTGAGTTCCTCTCATTAAAATCTCGTCGCGCTACTCTAGCTATCAAATGTTTATATCGCCTTTTACATGGCGACATCGACTGTCCCTATTTGTTATCAAAAATTAACTTTTTTGTTCCGCGATGCAGTTCGAGGCAACGTATAACATTTTATTCTCAGTGCTCCAGAACCAACATCCTATTCAGTTCCCCCATTTCCATTATGTGCTACGTATTTAATAAAGTTTCGAAAGTCTGTGACATCAATTTTGATTCGATGAACGTTGTGATCTCCTGTTATCTTGAGTTTAATCAATAATTTTATTTTCAGAATTTGGGACCAAAAAATCTTTTTTCTACATTCTTATTGCATATATCTTTATTTCTTATTTTTGTTTTTTTACTTTCACTGCTTTATGTTTCCTATAATTGGGTTGTTTACCTGTTGGGAATAAATGTTAATGTATTGTATGTATTGTAAGAGAAATCTCCATTCAAATCTTTCGATACTGCCTAGCGGCACTCATCCTCACTTAAAGATATACATCACCTCGACTCTAGGACGTACCACTCTTGCCGAATACGCAAGATCCGAGGCCAGGCCAGCAGCCCATCAAGCAGCGATACTATCTCATTTTACATCCACTCCAAAAACATGTCCGTCATGAGCCGAATCGGATGCTGAAGTTGCTGAAGCTGAAGAATTCAGTACCTACCTACCTAAGAGGCGCAATATTGATTTATATTTGCGTGTTTATTGTCTTTCAACATTGCTCTATTCGGCTTGAGTATACATGTGTACACCTACCATCGATGCTCTTGGCGACGGTGTTGCTTCACGTGGAATTCTGTTGATCCCCTCGCATGCCTGATGCCTTGAAATATAGCATCTGCGGAATGCCTTTGATAGATGGCGCCGCTCAGAGGACTCACATATTAGGAGTCCTCTTGGGTGTATATTACCATGAGTTCTCTGACTGCCACAGCATCGGATGGTTGAGCTGAGCATGCCTGCGCACTGATGAGCCCCCAGTAGAGGCGAAACACGTGTCTGTGCAGTTGCGGTTCGACCGTCCGATTTTTGGTAGTCGGAGAGCTTTGTTTCATAAAAATGCGAGGTGCCCGCTATTTGGCCCTAAGAGGCGCAATATTAATTTATATTTACGTGTTTGTTGTCTTTCTGAAGAATTCACTTCATCGCGGTGGGCCTCACCGATCGTGATGGTCAAAAAATACGATAATTCCTACCGGTTCTGCGTTGATTATCAGAAGGGTGACGGCGTCACGGAACGAGATGGATCCCACTACGATGATGAAGAAGATGGCGAAGAAGCGACTGCTGGTATTCTCCTGCTCCAGTCCCCGCGCCGATATACAACTTCTGGGCTGTCCCCAAATGTAGACACTCGCCTCTTGGCGAATGTCTACAATGAATAAGAAAAAGCAGCGGCCCCAATATGCTACCTTGTGGAACCCCGTGCTTGATAATCACCTTTTCTGGCATTTTTTGTGAAAAGTGTATCAATTGAGTCCTGTCCGTTAAATACGATCTTATGAAGTTATTCGCAACTCCCCTGGTGCCATAATACTCCAGCATTCGAAAAAGGGGCTTGTGGCTGATTGTGTTGAAAGCTTTTACAAGTTTGGATTCGCTGGAACCCCTTGCCGAAGCCGGTTTTGAACTCAGCAGTGGGAACCTTCAGAAAATGACTTGCTGCTTCCAGTTCCCATTATCTCCGCATCTTCGACCCTGCTTGTGAAAATTGGATCATCAAAAGTGTTCGTCTCGGCCCGGACAATTAAGTGAACCTCATTGTTGCGTCCGTTACAGAGTATCTGTTGTTTTATACATTTTCTTAATAAGTGTTCGATTTTTACTAATCTCTGGTTTTCTGAACCGTCCCCAAAGCTGGAAGGATGAGAAACTGAGTTGCTAGGAAGGATTTGTTCAACTGAGTTGCTAGGAAGGATTTCCTCAGCACCTCCTCGCACAAACGGAGCAAGAACAAATTGCTCACATCAAAAATAATTGGAAGTCTTCAATTCCAAATGGAATATCTAGTAGGCACTTCTATGATTAGTGTCCCTCCGTTACGCGGGTGGAGCTAAATACAGCATTAGTTTTAAAGCCAAGTTGCCGATCTAAGTAAGCGCAGCGTTTTCACATTTCTTGTCTATGAATGACAGGTACCTGATAAATTTCATTTGACGTCCGACTAAAAATCTAGTAATCTCATAAGCCTCCTTGATATGTAACAACACTTGTGGTTGGTTGGAGCAATTGGGTTATGTGCCCATAGCCCACGGGCAGAGCTGCGCGGTATTCGAGTATACAAGTACTCAACAAACACTGTACACCAAGTACTTTCAGTGTACTCGGTACTCAGTCCCAAGTACATTATTTTGATTTTGAATGTACTTATACTTGTACTCGATAGATTTCAGATCGCAAAAATTCACTCGAGTACTTTCACGTGTACTCGAGTACTTTCCTTTGTATTTGAAAACATTGTCTTACGCTATGAGTATATGGCACGATGTGACGGAGAAAAAGTGTCTGCCCTGACCGGGACTCGAATCCGGGTCTTCCATTTGCCGGATGGATACTCTGACCACTAAGCTATCGGGGAGACAACAGTTCCTCCGCCATATGCCCATATGAGAGCCGCCACAGTACTCCCCCTCCAGAGACATCGTTCGTCTCGTATGTACCCCTGCGTTCGCCGTACTTATGGACCGTTGACCGTTGTTCAGTACCCCCCACCTGGGACAACGTATAGGAGGTGGGTGGACGTAGGGCAGAGAAGTGGCGGTGCTGTTCAATTGTTCATTGCTTGCTTTGTACCTGTTTGTTTGAGTTGCATGTTGCGTGCGTGCTGCTTTTGTTCGGGGTCACCATTTATGGCGCGATGTGACGGAGAAAAAGTGTCTGCCCTGACCAGGACTCGAACCCGGGTCTTCCATTTGCCGGATGGATACTCTGACCACTGAGCTATCGGGGAGACAACAGTTTCTCCAACATATGCCCATATGAGAGCCGCCACAAGTACATTTAAGCTCAGACTTGTCGAATCATGTTTACGTGCCACGCTGCACGCTTTTCTCATCACAGACAAAAATTTGAATTAGGAATAAAATACCACCCACCAAAATTCCTCAAAAAAATAAATCGAAAATAAGGCTACTGCAAAGCAAAACCGTACCTATACTTGCCAGCCTTGTTAGCAGTTTTTATATTTTATTGGTAACATGAGGCGAAATATCAATAGGTATTTGATGAATGATGAGGGCAATAAGCCGGCTAGCGCTTATTTTTGCACTAGTGCTTCTAAAATCGCCTATTTAAGAACGGAGTTGAATTGGTGAAATCTAGAAAAGTCCATGTGGTAAATGTTTTAACTCATTCTTGGAGTATGGCACCTCCGCCAGTTGTGCAGATGTGTCTTATTCGCGCATCGGGATCTGCAGTCACTTTCCTAGCAATAATTGTGGCTGAAGAATTTACTACAGCATAGTAGGTGATATCAGGAACTTTTGCTAATAATGTTAGGGTATAGGCATCCTTAATATTAGTCGGTTGTTTTACCCTAACCATATCATTTTTTTGGGGCATTACATTACATACCAGGTGCGTATATACTAGTCTTACAGAAGAAAAAGAACAGTCTGTTTTGACCTTCTTCATTTCCAACAAAATTGTTTATTCGCAGAGAGAGCCTTTGTTCCACCCAACTGTGTTCCGCTAATGTAGCTAAACATTTAGGTTGTTCAATATCAAGACTGTACCTAATCAACCTCAAAGTTACTCGATGAAGTTAATAACGACATAATATTCTAAGCTGATATTGCCTGTTTGAGACTTAGATATTCATATCATATATTCTACCTTTGAGATTTAGGCACTAATTGGAGGATGTAAATGAAGCTGAATGACCCTGTTTCGATCTACTCCTTTGTTTAGGATCGTACAGCTAAAGTTTTGACCAAAATAAATGGAAACCACCACGAGCTTCACAATAACTAAATCAATTCTATGAAGAAAACTGGCGCTGACAAAATATCTACTTACTATAAATGTAGATAAACTCAGCAGTTATAATTGAACTAAATATATACGAATATTACAATAACTGTTCTACAGAATGAGTTTTACTCGATTTTTTTTATGCTCGAATAGTGAGAATGGAAAAGGCCCTGAGCATTATTGAATCGGCAATACATGGCAGGCGATTAGCGATTTCTTTTTTTGGTCATCTCGGTAGTTCTTCATGGAATACAAGCCTTTAGAAACATGGGATTGTTAAACGTCACGTACGCCCTGGCGGTTTAAAAAATCTATAAATTGGCCCACTTGATTCAACTTGACGGCTCAGTAAATTTGGAACGAATGTCCTTTGGTGAATAAAATATCAGGCTACTTTAGTCCTGCAGTTCAATCACTGTCCGCCATACTAGAGAAATCTAGCTGTAAGAACGTGACTGGATTACCCTAGCTGACACAAAGGACACCTCCACGAGAAGGAAGACGCCAGCAGGACTCGCCTTCAGTAGATTTCAATCCCAATATTGCACGAACGATACAAAGTCCAGTTTTTTCACTTGTATAATGCTACGACTCGTATGTCCGTGTGTCAGTTCAGAATTTCATTTCCGATTTGTTTTTGTTTTTTTTTTGTGCTTTGTATTTGGCATATGGGCGATGTATTTTTTACCCATTTTGATTGTGATTAATTCCAAAAACGGATATCGATGCTTTCATTTTGCTCCATCATTCTGGAGTGTCGTATTAATAAAACATGGCGCTATCAGCGCGTAATTTCCGAGTCGCTATTTAAAAATTATATATGCTTGTGAGAGTTCATCTCTAATGGAAAAAAGGCACCTCTACTTAAATTTGCACGCAGGATACAATTCTCTAAAAATTCAGGGCTCATATTTACATAAAGCTTTGATGGCCGCCTGTAAAAACAGCTCGTGCTGATTAAAGCTCTGGTTCTGCTCTATTCGGAATTGTAGTAGTTATTTATCTTCTGTTTCATTGTCTCCCCGAAAACAAATCTATTCCCAGTTCTGTTGTGTGTTTTGTTTCCCACCATATCCATGGTGAATCCCATGGCGAAGGTGGCGGCGTCGCTCTTTATCAATTCCCTTTGTTGAATTTAATTCAAAGCAATTTTTCATTCATCATTTCGATCAAAACACATGAAGTGTTTTTAAAATACTTGGCTACCTGGCTCACCAAGACTAACGTCAATATTCGGTGATCAAAATCGCGAATAATTACGTTCGATCTGGAACGATTTGAGTGAAATGTGACTTGACCTTCAAATGTAATTTCAACCAACATTATTTACTATCTGAGCTTTCACTTCCAGTGCTCTGCGCTTTGTTCCAGACAGTATGATGTGTTGAAAGCACCATAAATAAGGATTAATAATAATTTACTATTATGCAGAAAGTTCTGTCATAACCTACATTTGTAACTGACCCCTTCCGGAGTATGTAATTGTCCTGCAAAGTGGTCTTGTACATTGTACAGACCGCTTGTTACCATAACTGGCGTACTTGTTACGTACAATTTACACATTGAAGTATTGATCAGTCTGGGATGTTGGAAATATTCTCACTTTGTGTGGTTAGTCCACCAACCTGAGCACTGAATAAACATAACCAATTACAGGAAAAGATTGAGAACAAATTAATAAAACAGTGTACCTATACCGAAGTAATTTGTAATTTTAATCAAATCCGCAACCTATACACACAAAGCCGGCCCCTGAGCCGCCCACCAAGGATTTTGTGACCCTCATGGTCATCAAAAAAGCCATAACATATTAAGCGAAATGGTTCACCACATCTATAAGCTGTTCGTGACGCTATACATTAGGGTAAATTCCATTATACATATTGCCTCACGAAACAGAATTTTTCTGCATCTGGATTTTTGTGTAAATCTAATAATTCTATATAGAGCGCAGCAAAGTTTAGTCAATAATTGCGAAAGTTTGGCGATTGAAAAAGAACCAACGCATACCGGCACTAGGTCCCGATTCTCCCCTAGTGCTCTCGGTTTCATGGTTTTATTGTTAATTACTCACCAGGTGATTCATTATGGTTGAACTTTGCGCGTTACACCTCTCCAGCATGAATTATGTGTTATTTTAAATTTAGGAATTTGAAATTAAAATCGTTCCAAGACAAGTTCTAGGTAGTGCTACTAGAAATTTATAGTTGGTGATATTTTGAAAAATAGAAGCGAGAGATTTTGATGGGTTTCCAAGTACATTTTTCGATGGTGATGTCGAGCAGCAGTAGGTAGGTACTACGTAAGTATAGTAAAAGTTGCGAGACGGGAGACTTTTCTTTTTGCGTGACAAATTGCTCTTTAATTAAGATTGATAATATGAGTTCGGCATTTAATCGATGGATTATCAATTTATTATTAGCCAGTAAAACCAACAAATCATCGGGCAACCACACCGATTCATCAATTTTATTTCTATCAGATTTAATTAAGTTGAGTACACATGGGATTTATTAATTAGAGTGATCAGTAAAACACTTTTTCAAGAGACAAAGAGAGTGAGTTATTTTTCTGGATGAAATAGCCTCGTCAAGCTGGGTGCCTCGGTTGGAGGGAAAAGTGGCAGCTAAAAGCGCTCTTATACAGAGTGTTCCAGTACAAACTGGACAACGCTCAAGTACAAATTAGTTACTTCTCATCCAATCATCGAGAAAACCTGAGTCGTTTCCGCTTAGGAAAATGCAGTTCTTCAAATTTTCGTTCATAATCGTTCATTTTCGCGTAACTTTTGAACCGTTCAACCGATTTAGTTTAAATTTGAACCAAAGTTCACTAGAATAAGTTTATATCAAAAGTTGGTCACGCCTTTTTCCAAAAATGCCCATGCAGGGGCCAAGATAATGGCGGAGTGCTTTCACTCTTTCCTTCAATTTTTCACTCCCTAGTTACTTTCCAAAATTGCTCCTAATTTTTGAATTCTACACTTGGTATCCATAAGAACGATAATTTTCAACCTCGGAAAAAAATATGGACGTCCTGGAAACTTGATCATCTGTTCAAAATTTAGCGCCCTACGACATATTTAAAATCGTATAAAATCGCACCCCAGGGTTTTGAGTCATTATTGATCCCGTGGATGCTATTTTGACATAATAAGTTTCGACCGTTCTTGAAGTAATCCCGTGGATGCTATTTTGACATAATAAGTTTCGACCGTTCTTGAAGGAGAGCCGTGAGAACCGAAGCTCGTCGAGGTGGATCTTTCTGTTTCCTGGGCATATGAAACCGATCACAAAAAGTTTGGTGCCTTTTCCGACTAAATTCGGTCCCCTGAACTCGAATCTGGATTTGTAAATTTGGATGAAAACAAGTTGAAACAAGTCAACTGAAAAAAACTTTTTTCGACAGTTTTTCACAACTTTTATTTTACTTTTATAGCTGTATTACACTACACAATTTTTTGTACAATTTCTTGATCAGTCTGTCTGAATCTGTCAAATCAATAATAAAGTTCATTGTTTTTTGACACTACTTTGGCAGATGGTTCAAGAAATTGTACAAGAAATTGTGTAGTTTAATACAGCTATTAGAGCTGTATCACCTCACTCTTGAAAATACGAGTGAAAATATTTCAGAGGCCATTAGATTGAAGTTTATATTCCTCACGAAAATCATCCATTCGATATATTTTTTTTTTGACATTACGACTCGAACCTAATCCGTCCCGGCGTGACTTACGTTAATGACCTGATGAACACCACAGCATGCACCTTCCAATGGAAATAAGTGAAACTAAATTTAACCCTAATTTTTTGGTTGAAGAGGCCCGCTCCCATAAGACAAATGCTCAACAAAATAAATGGAAAAACTAGAACTATCGATTTGGTGCCTCCATTTTTGTTTACTTTGCATTATTCATTGAGTTTTGATAGTGAATATGCTTATTATCAATATCATTATCATCACTTTTTCTATTAATCTTATCATCATTATTATTATTATTAATTTTGGGGAGAAATTTCACTTGCACTTATCTCGCGGTTGCTGTTTCGACCCTTATGAAAAAAATCTGATTTTTTGACAAAATATTTTTCTTACTATAAAATATTCAAGATAACAAACTTTGTATTCAAGTGAGGGAGGGAGCAACATATTGATACAAAGTCCACTCAAAAGTTGCTACCACTGGTTAAGAGTGTTGTTGCCTGTACGGGGTGAGCGACAGTGATTTCTTTTACGTCGTAGTTACCAAAAGGACCAGATGTGTAATGTATAGTAAGCTATTCTAAATATAATAGCGACAAAATAACTGCTTCTCTTATCTGACTTAACCACTGAATATCCAAATACCTGTGTGTTAGAATTTTTTTCAGAATCCCTCTGACATTATGACTGATTCAAGAATATAAGGTACCCACAGTTGTTTACATACGAGCCATTGGGTCGTATGATTGCAGGAAGCATTTGCGTTCACTTCGCCGTTTACAAGAAGTTACTAAGCGACTTTTCCTTAGCAACTCCCAGTAAAAGGTGAAGTAGGTGCAAATACTTTTGATCATACGACCCGTTGTAAATCTGCTGCTTTTAAGTAATTATGTAGGTAGTTTCCATCAGCCATCAAATGTTTTGAAATGTAATAACGTTCAACAAAAAAAAAATTTTCTTCGAAGTTCCATCCGAATCAGTGATGTATTATATTGTTCTTTTTGGAATAATACATTAAATATCCACCGACCCGGAGTTTGACGGAGATGAAGATGCTTGTGAGACTGACTTGTCACGAAGACCTTTAATATCCCATCCAACATATATTGCGGCGTCGGATGTATTTAACTAAATAACGAGAATGTATGATGATAATGAATGATTCGTGGTTAATCTCCAAGAAGATGAATAAACTCTTAGAGCAGATGCAATTAAACAAATTGTAAGAATAGTTGTTATGTTTTATACGAGAGCGTACTTCAGGCCTTACTCTGTTTGCTTAGCATGAGACGCAGCCTAACTCTGCAAAAGAGCACAGCGCTCGAATCGAATATCATAATAGTATATTATTATACGAGTTTCATAAGACATAGTATTGTCACACGACTGGTTATGGGGCACAACGAGCTTGCGAGGAGACATTCTATCTGTCCTGTATTCTATCTTCAACCTCCTCACCTCCACCCACCCCAACTTCGAAATTTTAAATGACACTACCTACCTTGTGATACATCAAATTGAAGAGAATTGGATTTTTCCTCTGAAAAAAATATTTCAAATTTTTTTAGCCCCACCTCTTTTTCCTAAAACTCTCTTGAGTGTCCAATTCAATATTGTCGACCCCAAAATTCTTTTAAATTTAGTCAGTTCCATCGTAAATAGTATCGAAGAATAGAATTTTATGGTGGAAGAAGTGCTACCCAAATTTACCCCCTTGCTCCCCCCCTGCCCAGCTTCAAAATTGAATTCACCAAGAGACCACCTACTTCGTGATATATATATTATTATGTATATATTATATATATTATGTATATATATTTTTATTTCTTTTTTAATATAAATTTATTTATTTCAATTACAATAAACAAGGTATAAGTTTTAACACCACCTACATTATAAACTCAAAAATAAAACAATTCGTCAAGAACAGCCGTCGGAGGAATAGTTCCCAAAACGCTAGCCGCATTACCCCGCTGAATTGCTATGCTGATTCTTTGTAGTAAGTAGGTCCTGGCCTGAGGGGTATCTGTTTTTTCATGAAGTAATTTACCTAAATTTTTGACTACGATTTTGGCTTCAATTCCAAAAGGGCCAAAAGTTTCTACCGCGAAAGCTAAGAAAAAATAATTCTCTTCAAGACGTGAATATTTGTCATGTTTTTTTTTCAGCGAAGTTTGCGGCTGAGCTTGGACTCATCAGGCTTTTGTTGAGGTGGGAAGCAGCTATTGTGTCAACGCATGTTACGTCCCACACCAGACATTTTCCATTTTTCCAGGGTATTATTGTTACTCCGTCAGGTCGCTTGCCATCATCTCTGAGCATACCAACTGGTTCTAGTATGCTCGGAATACCAGCTGAACAGAAAGCCTTCTTCAAAATTTCATTGATACACCGGTGTCGAGAAAAACGACCGGCACTTTTCGAACACGAAAGACCATGGTGACCAAACTTGTCGACTTGAGCGCCACATACGCATTTATGTGGATGGCAGATGGCTGTTCTAAGTCTAAGGCTAACGGATATTTGCAGCGATTGTCTGTCCAGAAGTGTACCGAGATTCGACGATGGTAAGGCTTCTAACCACGTCCCGGATTCAGGTAAAGATGAAGCTTTCAAGATGGCTTGATGATGTGGGGTAGACGATTCCAGTAGAGCTTGAAAATGTGTTCTAACAATTGGGAGGTCCCATTATTTTTGGATTGTTTTTTTTTCTGGGACTGGTTTTTCTGCATCTGAACTGTAGTTTTCCCAGTGAACCAGAGCTTCTGTCATGTACGTGATCTCGCAATCGTTTACCGATGGAGTTATAATTTGACCAACGAGATCAAGCGTACAATAGACCGAGCTTATGAAAGCAGAAGAAGACACATCATATGAGGATCGAATTCCTAAGCCACCAAATTTTATGGGAAGGCTGGCCTGTTCCCATGAATTCCTCAGAAGAGAAACGTTGAGAATTTTACAAAGAGTCGCTTTAATTTGGTTATCGAAATCAGCACAAATATTGGGAAATAGCCAAAAAGGACAACATCTCAATAAGAAAGTTAATTTTGGAAGCCAAAATTTATGACGCAACAGAAAAAGAGACATGTGAGGATTAATTTCTTGTAAATTTTTTGCTAAAAAAGAAAAGTTGTCTAGCTTCTTGGAAAAGACCGATGGCATGGCTTCTTCCAAAATTGGAGCTCCCAGTAATGAGAACTGTCCATTCCCGACAATATTTATTCCAGGAATTCTGCTGGCAAAAGATTCGGAGAGCTCAAGCTTTTTCTGTTCTTCGAAATTTGGACAAAAAAACAATTCGCATTTGGATGAATTGAGATGTAAACCTATTTCTCCAAAACCCTTTTTGATTTTTTCAAAATCTTCCAAAACATTTTATGTATATATATATGTATATCTTATGTATATATCAAATTGGAGGAAATTCAATTCTGTTTCCAAAAAAATATATTTAAAAAATTTTCAAAAGCCCCTTTTTGTTCTAAAATACTCCGAATATCCAAGTTAATAAGGGTTAAAAATTTAAAGAGTTTTCTCTTCAAATTTCTCTTCTTCTTTTCTTCTTTTCTCTCTAAAAGTTTTCAGAGAGAAAATCGAACTCTATAATCCGATGTAGCACAAGGTAGGTTTCGTCCTCGGTTTATTCTTAGTAAGTTTTGAAGTTAGGGAGGGGGAGAGCAAAGAGGTGAATTTGGGTAGAACTTCTCCCACCAAAAATTATCGTCCTCGATGCTATTTAGGATGGAACTAACTAAATTGAAGAGAATTTAGGGGTCGAGAATATTGAATTGGACACACAAGAGAATTTCAAGGAAGAGAGGTGGGGCTAAAAATTTCAAAACATTTTTTTCAGAAAAAAATCCAATTTTTTCCTATTTGATGTATCATAAGGTTCCTTGTTAAGAATTTTGTAGTTGGGGTGGATGGAGGTGAGAAAGTTGAAAATAGAAATTTGTCAATGTATGCTTTAGGTGTCCCTCTCGGAACAAAAACCGACGGGTCTCGGGAAATTTTCTAAATTTCACCTATAGTGGAATTGCCTATAGCAAAAAAGTACTAAGGGTGGCTCGTTTCCACTGAAACACCCTGTATGTGTGAACACGCTCGCATATTAAGGGGAGGGGGGTACATTATCATGCATTAGCTTTCTGCATAGTTTTTCATCACATTTAATCATTCAATAATTCAATATTAATAATAATAATAATATGTAAGGATGAAATGTATCTACGCCGAGATACAAACTGTCATGTAGATAAGTGTTCACTCCGCAATGCAGAATACCCTGTTCTATAATATAAAAGCAACCACTCCGGGATGAATGTACATTAGCGATAAGTACGGTATTGAAGCGTGCATATCTTGGAGTGCTAGTGCACTCTTCTTCCATCAACCACCGCATTTTTTGTTTTTAATCTATAAGAGATGTCTTCCGGACACTCGCTCCCAGGAGCGCACAAAGTCCTTCGACTGAATGCGTCTGGACGACAAAGCATCAGGACAATCCGGCATTGTGGGCATCAGAGATCGCACGGGCCGTGGTCCAAAAATGTGGGTCAGATTTTCGAAATAATCGATGCGGCCCCTTCCTTCCAGAAGGAGTTACGCCGCTCGGTGTTCCATTACAAACATATCTAGGGATGGCAGCAGATAGATGGCGCGCTGTCTAGGCGATGAGGCATTAGTTTTTAGACTGCCGCATTCGTTACGGTCTGTCGCCGCCAAGGAAATGATTTATCTTATAAAATTCAGACCCAAAGGTAAAGTGTAAGCGCTTTTCAAATGCCATTTGTTCTGTTTTATAGCATATTGGTTTAAGTTCCTAATTTACATGCACATTTGGGCTGATGTATTGCCGAGAGTAATTCGCAAATTTCTCAAGATGATATTCCAGCAGACATGATGGAGAGACCTTAATCTCGAGGATCTGAGGCAATGTTAGAGAATTATTTTGGATCGAGTGAGACTGAAGTTTAAAGCTGATGTTATTGCGGAATTATACTAATATTCAATTTTTGCATTTCGCGAAGTCTAGAGGCTAAACCTTTTCAGAAGTCTACATATTACGGGCACTTTATGCTCTACGTACGTACGGTCAAACGCAACGTGAAACGTTGAATTTCCCCTGAAACTAAGCAGCTTACCCATTGGTTACAGGTCAGATTTATGCAACATTTAGCTGCTACGTCGCGTCGTATTTACGTGAGAACCGCAAATTTTTCATTTCTCTCATGGGTGAGTCTCAGATTCAAAAAACAGTCCTCAGATAATGTTTAGGGTAAATGTAAAGTTTTTTCATTCCAAAACCGACTTTATTGTTTCTGGTACATCAACCTGTACCAGAAAATATCCCTCTGGTGGGATTCAGCTGAAATTTGATCTGAAGGTAGAAAATGAGTCAAAACATAGCTCTGTCAAGTAAGGATCACATCTACTATCATTCTTTGAGTTATTGGTGGAAAAAACTGAAAAAAGGAGAAATTTGAGGAGCCGTACCTCCGCCATAGAGTCGAATTTCGTATAAAAGAAACTACATAATTTCTTCGGCATCATTTGAGGACTCTACAGGATGTTATAGAATTCCTGCCTATACGGAGTCCAGGGAAGATTACGGGAGGACTTGAAAAGTACCAGAAAAATATTGAAAAAAGTAGAAAAATGGGTGGGGCCCTTCGAGCTCACCGGCCAATGTCGAGAACAAAAGATCACACCTGTAATTTTTTTTTGGGGTTATTTTCTTATTTTTTAAGGAAAATTGGACCTTCTTTATTCTATTACTCACCTTGTATTATAGTGAATGGAGATCTAGTGTGCATTCAGTAGTTGATTTATGAAGTAAAACTTCTTATCGCTTGCTTAGATCACAACAACCACAGATGAGGGACTCTGTGGATGGGGGTGATTTCAGTTGATGTAAGGATGACGTGTAACGCTCTGGTGTAACGCTTTAGTGGGTGACCAGTGGCGTCCCAGAGAATGGAAAAAGGGAATGTGTTGTGAGGCTCGCTCTTAACTGTTATGTTAGTATTTTTTTACCGCTTGCATCGTGTTTTGAGTACTTCAGATTTCATCATAAATGAAAATTTGATCTGATCGATGAATTCTAACTTACGAAAGTGTTTTATTATTGCAATCAGAAAATGATCAATTTATCAATTATTGTAATGGGGCGACCTCTACCATCGAATATACAAACTTTCATTATTACAGGTATTTGCTGCCGGCGTCGCCGGCATGTTAGTCTCAAAATAGAAACCTATTTATCATTCTCAACATTTCTGTGTACCTAAACTAGGGATGTCCAAATGTTATCAGTGAATCGATTACTGTTGGTCGAGTTGTAGTCGACCTAATCGCAATGAATAGTTTGATTCGATGAAAAAAATCGTATGAGATGAATCGAGAACCGATTGTAAGTGAATAATAATTGTACTAAATCAATGTGAAAGCTCTAAAAAAGCCTCGAAAAAACTTTTAAGCAAAAAGATACAAACGATGGATTTTATCCAGACTTCACAAACCAACCGACTAGCGAGTTGCTTTGCCAAATAGGTAGGGGCTATCTGATTTAATAGACATTTGGCCACTCAATTCTGGGATACCTGTAAGTATAGTATACTGTACAGTCTGCGACTGTACATATAACTATATACAGGTTGTTACACTTTTTTTGTCAATATTTCAGGAGGTCGTAGAGCATCAAAAAATAAGTGATCTAAATATATACTTATCTTGAAAAAATAATATCGGAAATGCTTCATAACGGAGATAGAGGCTTCCAAAGTTGAGTTTTGAGAATGGTTTTTAGCGCACTTTCTCAAAAAATAGGGAAAAAGCGCTTTTAGCTTCACTTTGCCCGTCCGTTTGTCCGTCTGTCGGTCTGTACTCGGGATATCAACTCCCTCAGGAAAAAGAGATATCGATGTGATGTAAACGCTGATCAATAGTGAATATGTCCAGGACGTCAAGTTGACTTTTGGTTTTTTGTTACTTTGCCGCCATCTGATCCGCAAGTTTGAATTGCTCTAAAAGTGATCCGATTGGAATGAAATTTGCAGGCA
This sequence comes from Anaspis maculata, assembly GCA_949128115.1. NCBI lineage: Eukaryota > Metazoa > Arthropoda > Insecta > Coleoptera > Scraptiidae > Anaspis > Anaspis maculata. Next base: position 75,076,239 of record OX421962.1, read on the forward strand.
ATGTAAATCACATCAAGATCCATCAAATTTTTGACAATTGATGCCCCGCCGCCATCTTGTATTCTCAATATTGAACATGTTTGAAAGTTATAGAACTAGGAGAATCATGTCGCAACGAAAAAAGATATCGATGGGGTGCAAACGTCAATCGAATGCGTACGTGTCCACCATATAGGTGAAGTTGACCAATGATGTTTGTCACTTGGCTGCCATCTTTGATCCGCCATTTTGAATTTCTCCGAAAGTGATCGATTTGAGCGAAATTTGCAGGTGATGTGAAATTCATCAAGATCCATACCATTTTTGACGATTGATGCCCCGCCGCCATCTTGTATTCTCCATATTGAACATGTTCCAAAGTGATGGAACTAGGAGAATTATGCCCCAACGAAAAGAGATATCGATGTGGTGCAAATACCAATCGAATGCGTACGTGTTCACCAAGTTGATCAATGATTTTTGTCACTTGTCCGCCATATTTGATCCGCCATTTTGAATTTCTATGGAAAGTGGTCCGATTTGAGTGAAATTCGCAGGCGATGTGAATTTCATCAAAATACATCCGATTTTGAACAAATGATGCTCTGCCGCCATCTTGGCCGCCATATTGAAATTTCTTATTAGTGGAACGATTTTCATGGAGCTTGGAACTTACCATTGTTTTGTATGATCAGTCTTATTTTCCAGTTGAATTTCAACATTCCGCCGCCATCTTGGCCGCCATATCGAGATCTTTTATTAGTGGAACGATTTTCATAAAACTTGGAACTTTCCCTTGTCTAGTACAATCATTCTGATTTTCAAGCCAAATTTCATGATTCTGCCACTATGTTGGCCACCATATTGAAATTTCTGCCCAAATAATGGTAGAACTCTAATAAACATCTTGAGTTCACTAATCCTTCAAAAAGAAGGTGCACTATTGAACCTCATGCCCATGAGACATATTATTCGCTTGTCTTGTTATAACTTCATATTTAACCACTGGATTTTGACCAAATTTGGTACACAAAGTAAGTTGATGCATACCTACAAGCTGGTTATGTTAGCTTTTGTCACATTTTTCCAATTTTCATTTTTTTTATTATTATTATTTGAAAAAATAGTTTTTACATTTTTTGCGGAAGTACATACTTATTTTTTGATGCTCTATTACCTCCTGAAATATTGTCAGAAAAAGTGTTACACCCAGTGTATTTACATAAGTATCTTCACATTTGCATGATGTAAAATTTTATAAATCTATTGTGAAACAATAACACAAAAACGGAAAAAACACCTGTTCTAACGTTGATTGCTAGCTGATTTCATACCTATATAGAAGTTTTACTTCTTTCGAGGGTGACCATGGTCACGCACCCTCGTTTTTTTAACCATGATTCTGCCACGAGCAAGTTACTCAAATCTTTTGAAATAATGACTCGAAGGACCTCTCTTTGGCTTCCCGTATCTTCAAAAATTGAAGACCCAATTTTTTTCAACATTTTTCTGGCATTTTTCATAAGCATATCTGTGAACTGCCCTGGACTCTGTGCCTGTCCCACCCTGTCCAGTTTAATTTTGTGCAGAAACTTGGGATATCTTCTGGATACTCTGGGTATTTACATGCAGAAAATTATGTAGGTGGTTAGATGAGTACTTTGCGATATTATTTTCTACCACACGCGTATAGTCGATAACTAGCTGTATCATGATGATGTATAGTGCTTTTCCAAGTAAGTATCCCACGTTATAAATCTTGGGAAAATTTGTCAGGGTGAGACAAGGTGTCATTTTTTTGTTCAATATAATAAATGGATCTGTACGAGAAAATCTCTACAATTAGGCAACTGTTTTGGCAAAGAAGAAAAGCATTCTTGTTTCAAGCTAGGTCATCGTAATTAAATCTCAGAAGGGTACTGCTGAAGAATAAATTCAATACCTACAACGTTCTTTATTGTATATGAACCCATCAACGCTCGTTAACTCGCCTTGACTATTTCTCTGTTAAATAATTATCCGTAATAGCCTTCTCCGGTAATAGCGCGGAATTTCCTAGTTTCGTTAGTTCCACTAGGCTTAGGTTATCCAATTTTTTCTGAACAACTATTTTCTTTTTTCCAGTTCACTACATCGCTGCGACTTTGTAAGCATCAGCATCAAAAGTTTTTTGTCGAGTTCCCAGGAAAGGCGCCGCCTTTGAAGATCACAAATTGATAAATACACTGCTACCTCTGAATGAGCTCCGAGTCTGACCTACCATCAGTTAATATTCTAAAGCTAATTTTTAAAGTGTTGGCATAAAAATACTGGCTGCATAGCAACCGAGAGATGATGAAATGTTTCACCCGCGTAAAAGTTCTTGGACAGTTTGACGCAGTGCACGTCAAAAACATCACGAGCAACTAAGCAACAAAACAAAACAAAAAGGTATAGAGTATATTATCATATCGCACAGGACGAGTGCTAGATGCTACAGTGCTACGAATAGAGCTGGGTGCTGCTTTACAGATTTCGCTATTTGGTGTTGATGCAATGCGAGGCGAACATTCCAATCTACGGGCACATTCCTAATTGAGTTCCAAATTAAAATTAACTTCAGACCTGTCGGTATGGGAAAGGGACCGACCGGCCGGGCGGTGGTGGTGTTTTTATCCACGATAAAGGTAAATGCGAATGCGGGATAACCTAATAGGAGATTCGGTTCAATTAATGAGGCATTCATGATTAAAACAGTTTCAGAAACAAATGGTGGGGTATGGCTTGAGAATCCACATATCGTGGCTTGGAAGCCCTCTTAAGTCCGTGGACTTGCGGCGACCGACGCTGGCACCATCAGGGACCGTCGAGGTCACCTAAATGGATGTATTACTATGACCGCACGACGCGGCGTATTGATTAGTACCTATCACGCGGCGCTGATAAAGCCAGATTTAAACAGATAGCCCGCAATTCGTGCCCATCCCACGAAATTTGAAATGCTTAATTTCGCTAATTTGGATCAGCAACCCCACGATAGACGTCACTACGAGGTCTTGTCATCTATTGAATCAAGTTCCACCACGGTGACGCTAGACCCTATCGATTGATTGCAGATAACTCATGTGCGTCGTTCGTTGCTCGAAGCAATTAGAAAATGTTTTATAACTGGCTGTCGTTCAGTAGTCAACCTTTCATGGAGAAGACAAGTTTTGTTTTTCTTTATAATAAACCCAAAATCGGGGAAGAACATCAAAGAAAAATTATAATAAGAACATTCAAAATAATGCTGATACTTGAACACTGTAACTGTAGCTATAAAAGCGAGCAGGGACGCGCACCTACACTCAATAATATTATTATGATTACTTAATAACTAATAATTACTGCATCATTAGGAGTTGCGGAACGGATAATTTGGATTATTATTATACATACTAACTAGTGTGATTGAGATCGAACCATGACTTCATCATCGCATATTCATACTTGTTAACTGGATGTGCAATAATAACTACTATTGTCCAGGGTCTACTACATACTGGTACGTCTGCTCTCATACAGTGAATTAAGAATCAAGTTACTCCATACTTATCATGAGAACAATTGAACTGAACTGCTGGAAAACAAAGTTGTTGGTCTCGAAAAAATGATTCGACTTTGAATGTCAGTAACTTCCGATTGCCAGATGCGATTTCCATTTCGTTCATTGCATTGATTAGGCTAATCTTTTCGTAACCCAACCTATAACAATGGATGTTGAGATCATTCATCTAACAACTCCATCGTACCCCCGTTTGTCGGAAAAATATTTCTTTCAACTTCTAATACAAAAATCATGAAGTGTGATGTTTTCTCTCTAAACGGTTTTGAAATTACCGAGATTTGAAGTCTAACACTCAAGATACAAATATTTATGTTGAATGTTACAGATTTGCGAAGCTCGCAGGCACAGCAAAAGCACAAAAAGTATACGTCTATCAGGAGGCTTTACCTTCTCCGAAAACTGAAGTTCGACATGTTCTGGGGCTCAAACTTGCAAACAAAAAAAACATGTTCCACATCGGAAATTCTAATGAAATTCTGACTAAATTCAAAGTACAAAAAACTGGCAATGACAACCGCTCGGAAAAGTGCCCCTTGCTTGACCCCACAGCAATTATTCGGGTTGTGTTGAGAGTAAAATTACCCTAAACTGTTGTAGGAATTATCTTGCTCAATATCAATATCCATTCATCAGAATTGACTTGATCTCAAGTGCCAACAAGGCAAATCTGTAACATTCAACATGAAAATGTATATCTTCAGTGTTACACTTCCAATCTCGTTAAGTCCAAAACCGTTTCGAGAAAAGAGATCACACTTCATGATTTTTTATTAGAATATGAAAAAGTATTTTTTTGACAAACGGAGGGTACGATGAAGTCGTTACATTATTGCACCATTTTACGTATCACGCTGTAGAAGCTTCAGATGAAGTTTCCTAACATTCATTATTATAGAGAAGGCTAATCAACGCCACAAACAAAATGGAAATCGTATCCGGCGATCGGAAGTTATTGGCCTTCAAAGTCAAACCATTTTTCCGATACCGACAACTTAGTCGATACCAGATACCAGGAGTGTAATGAGGAATCGAAATCCAAACTGAACGAAATAAAATAAAACAAGAGCGAAATCCAATTTAAAAAAAGCGAACATGGTATAGTGATCCTCTTGTTGACAGGCAAAAGTGGCAGTTCTGTAGAATTTAAATACGTAACCCTAAAATTTCATAGAGTCGCAGTCACCTAGAAAAGCTTACAAATTGATTGTATGATAGACTGAAATTGTTGTGAACCGGCCTTAACATCTTAACGAGTTTCACAACATCATTGTATCAAAGCCGGTCTATTCCACCTAGACATCTCGAATCGTATACGTTCTATAAAATCCAGTATACTTATACAGGGTGCTTAATAAATCGCGACTTCCCTCAACGATATACGGCATAATGGTATTTCTTACAGGCCAGAAAAAAAAAATCATCGGCTTAGATTTTTGAAGTAGTGACCCGTTAGTTATGGCGGGTCAAAGGGTGGTCTGTCGTGCTTTTAATTGTGGTTATTTGAAAAAAGTAAACTATTAGTAGCAGAATTATGAGAGGAAAATATGAATCAGTGGCTGTATACTATACCGGGTGTTTCCTGAATTTGTGAATAAGAGTAGGCTTCCCGCGTTGTCTGACTAACCGCCACAACAGCGCAATTTGAATAAACGTCGTGGACCTCTGTTTCTACTACTTATCTAAATTAAAGCTTATGGAATTGCCTTCAAAATGGTGTATCCACTTTTTATCTAAGTGTTACTGATTTTGGGATATGGGCCGTTGAATATGAACATTTTTCTAAAAAGTGGTAGTCGTTCAGATACATCATCAAGCTTTCTCTTCTAACTCAATGCTCGATAACTTACATTTCACTCTCCTGGAGGGAGTTCCCTTTCCTGGGCCTGACCACCTGCTTCGCCGACCCGCCGACCAGCGGACCCTAGACCCTAACTTACGTGACGAGTATTTAACTAGCAAAATGTTGAAACGTACCCCTAAACTTCAAAACGCTTCAACAATTTACCGGGGAGAGATATGCTAGCATATAACTAAATATTTTTTAAGGAGATTTTTCACTCTACAACTTTATTTTCCACGAGTTTTCTATAAAATTGATTTCGAGTTATCTCGGAAGCTATTGACTAGCTAGCTACGCAAGAGTATTGACTAGAAAAGGAAGCTTGACGAGATACTTGACGGCTACCACTTTTTTTTTCAAATTTTTATATTGACCGGCTCATATCCCAAAATCGGACATACTTAGGGTAAATGTGGATACACCATTTGGAAGGGAATTTCATCAGCCTCAATTTAGATTCGTATAAAATTTCTGTGCGACGCACCGTTATCGAGATAAACGGCAAAAACTGACAAAAGTGACACTTGTCACCCCCTCTCCCACCCGCGGCGCCTGAAATCGAAAGGACTTTATCAGGCGTTGTTCAGGGAACCACCCTCTACACATTCCTGAAAAAACTGGGGTCAATAGTGAGAATTGCACGATTGACCGCCATCTGGGCTAATTTGACTGGACTAACATAATGGTGATACAAACTTCGGGACCTGATTTCCAATAAAAAATGGATCAAGAAGAAATGTAACTTCAATTTCCTAAAATGCTTTGTTGAAAAGTTACAGGGTGTCCAAGTTGAGTCTTTATAATTGATTTTCTGACGTAACTTTTGAACCGCTCAACCGATTTTGTTCAAATTTGAACCAAAGTTTACTGAAATAAGTCTCTATCGCGCATACTTGTAACGGGTTTAAAAAAAATTGATGGCGTAGATAATGGGGGTGTTTTTATCATTTCCACCCCCCCCCCCCCATTTTTCACTAGATACCTATATAGTTATTTTTTTTTAATCATTCCAATTTTTGGATTCTACGTTCAATTTAGAAAAGATAGTTACTGCAGCAAAGTTTTGATTAGAGGCTTCGTTTTTTGAGATATTTGAGTTTGAAACTTTGCATGGAAAACCTCTCGATATCGCGTCACTTTTCAGGACCCAAATTGCTTTTCCGTGAAAACCCCTAATTTCTCAGGAAAAAAATTGTGGTTTATGAACTAAAAACACCAGAAAACTTATTTCCGTTCAGGAATCATGCGTTTTCTTGGAGTCCAATTTTTAGGCCTTTGAAAGGCTAAGTTGAGTTGTTTGAGAACCACTATAGTTTGAGGACCACTGGTTGAGAAGCCGATGGCGAACCAATAGGAAAATAGTTCTGGCAGGGAATCAAGTGGGCGTAAGGCTGGCATATAAACGACAGAATAACAAAATCAGACTCCGAAAACGCATCTTATCGTCTATAGTTGAGCGAGGAACGTCGAGTGTTCCAATAGCAAAAAAGATAGCTGTTTCAAAAGTGGAAAAAAACATATAAGAATCAGGTGGCTGTTATACCTACAGCCTGAAATCCCTCAATCAATTAGCTAAACAGATTGTAAAGGCAGTGGCGTATTAGGCCAATTAGGCACCCAAAGCCTCAAGAAATTGCGCCCTCCCCCCCTCCCCTGATTTTTGTTTGGTTTTACCAATACTCTTTTACCGTCAGTTCCACAAAAAAAGATGATCAGCGATCAGATTGATTGCAGATTAGCTAAACTTTTTTCTGCTGAATACTAGTCGACTAACCACAAAGACTGCCTGAAATCTGTACTATATGCCGATCACGTTTTAAATTCAGTAGAAATTAAAACGCGGTTGGCCATGTTCCCTAGAGTGTAACGGACGCTGACAGACCAAGTTACGTGAAATCGGGCTTTTTGTGGCGAAGTCCAGTGAGGTTAGGAAATTTTGACATGAAATGCCAATTCTGGCGTCTCCTTGTATCATATTCCGCTACAGTGTTGTCTTGGCTGTTATGACTGTTATCTTGTCAGAATGGCAAGTAAGCGACAGAGTGCCGAGCCCTTTACGCCCAACCTGAATTACAGCTTAAGAACTCCATACTGCAGATAGCGAGGTGAAAAGACACTGGAAGGACATATGGGACACTGAAGCTGCAGTCAAAAACAGAGCATACATACAATCTTGCAACAGCGCTGTACTCGATTGACAGTACGAATTTAAGGTCGTCTGGGGAAAAACTGATCCAACATTACAAATTTGAACATCCCCAAATATCGCAGAATTGCCAACTTGGCGTGCAAAAATTACCGTTCTAGTGCTGAATTTAAAAGCTGATCGGCATATAGTTCTATCATCTTTTCACTATTGACACATGCACCAGCATTTACATTGATCAATCAGCTACCAATTGCCAAACAAAATGCGAATCAACTGCTCTCGTATTTTGTTCTTTTTTTTTTGATAATGATTAGACAAAATAGTACCTACATTGATTGTAAAACTGTGTTTTAAATGTGTATTGTTTGATATCAGGAATTATAGTAACTATTATTTTTTTATCCCGACCGATACAAGATTTCAATATTTCTTTGAAGAAAACACTTCCTATCCCAGAATTATGCGCCCCTTGAAATTTTTGCGCCGCAAGCCCGGGCTTCTCAGGCTTCTGCTATAATACGCCTCCGGGTAAAGGTCCCGACTCCAACGTATCAATTTAATTGCGTCGCGATCGCACTTTCAGATCTTGAAGAATATCATTGTTTCTAATCTTCAATATTTTTTCTTGGCAAAACTTTGGTTTAGAGCTGCTGGCATACACCACAGGGCATGATCAGACAGCCGAACTCGTATTTCCCGCAAAAATCACGTATCTCGCAAATAACAGTGTTAATTAAGTATAATCCGGAAGTCAGTGACTAATAGCCAGTTCCACCAGCGAATTTAATCATTGTTAGCTAATTGAGAGATTTTCTCTGGTGAATATTGGCTTAGTGACCACTGGAAACACAAGTTTCACGAAATATTATGGGAAAATGTTTAGACCACAACAGCTTGTATGCATTTTCCATAGTCATTCAACCAGCACTGATCTAGAATCCATCCAGAGAAAATGCCTCAATTAGCTAACAATGATTAAATTCGCTGGTGGAACTGGCTATAAGTTCAATAAAATAAATCTGTTCGTTTTTTGATAAAGGCACGGAATTTGGTTCAAGTGGTGTTCATGGTTCTCTCCTTAAATCAAGATTAAGCGTCTCGCCATACTATGAGTAGGGTGGCCTATAAGGGACTCCTTTCAAAATTGAAGTTGCAATAACTGCTACAAACCACTGCTGAAAATCGTCACACATCTCAAAAAGTGATCATTAGACTCTATATTCATTAGGCCTTGGCAAGATACACACCAGTAGCTGTCGCCATGCATGTAAGGCTGTAAAGGCCAGTCCTGATCAAGGTGAAGACAATAATTACAGTTTGAAATAAGGTTTTATTTTTGGGGACATAGTATAGTGTTTTCGAGTCACTAAAACCGAACCAGTTCAGCTCAATCTGGAGATTCGATTGGCTCTCGAAAATCCCTAGCCTATCAGTGATATCTATGTCAGTGATAGCGATTTTGTAGCTGAACTAGCTCAGTTCCAGTGACTCGCAAACGCTATTATATCAGGTACTTTTCGAAGAAAAACTAAGATTATTGAAAAATTTTAATAGCATTGTTCATACATTTTTCTGAGAAAGACGCATGCCAAAGCAGAATTTTCTTTTTTCAAAAAAGGTCCTCGAAAACCAATTCTTTCTACTTATGATCGTTGAACTAACTTACTCAGGTGTGCAAAGGAGCTGACGAAGCCGTTGTATGCAACGGAACGATACGAAAAAATCTGCAGAATGAAAGGCTGCGCTACAATAGGATACCCCAGAATTATATTCTTGGAGTGTTTGATTTTTGAGATGGAGATAAGTACGAAATGAAAAGCGTCTAGTAACGACGGCATTGTCGTATTATTTAAAAAATTGCGAGGGGTGCAAAATAGGTTGTTGAACACGGTGAAGCACAGGTCCCTGTTTTTACATAGCTAACGGTATTTCAGGGCGCTGGCGCTGGAATGGCTGATATTATGAGCATCAATATATAGGACTCTCATTTCCGTTCCATTCGCAAACATTCTGCAATGCTACAAAATTGGCGAAAAATGCCGGAAAGCCCGGTTGTCATTATGAAATAATTTTTGAATGGATAATCATTTCGGCGCTACAAAAATAACAAGAAATTTGGGCTTACAGCAATTAAAACGGGATTCATCGGCTCAAATAATATGAATCGCCGAACAAAGCAAAACTCTTCTCATTAAAAAATTATTTTCATCTCAATAAATTTAATTAGGTGCGCTGAATGCCGCATGCTGCTTTGAAAGTTACACATTTTTATTTATCACGATAGGTATCATGCAGCGATAGCTGAAATTTATTCCCAGTTCCAGTTCGCATTTGTTCCACACATCCTCACAAGGTTGCGATTCTGCAATTCGGTAATATCATTCCAGTTTTAATAACTTTCCTATTATAAAACAGTACTGCGGAATCTGCATTATCACTGAAATAGTATTTTTACACGACCGGGTGTAAAGAGAGCCTTTTTACCCTCATTTTCAGGCGTAAAGTGGCTCATTTAGCCCGAGGGCGTAAAATTTTTACTTTTACGCCCTCGGGCCTTAGTTTTTTAAGCGTCAAAAAACAAATGCCGGTAATTATTATTAAATGTCACAAACTAATAAATTTGTTGAAATGCACAGCTCAGAGGCATTTGGGACACCCCCAAAGGCGGGGAAGGGTGTATGGTTTCACTTATTAAGCTTCTCGTTGAATTGTTTGCTTTGAAAATACACATATTCGAAACTCCAAAAGTGAGGTTATGTGCGTTGACGGCTCTGGCCGGATTCCTATTTCTGAGTTCCGTGCTCAGTTTTCTTGAGGGGGCAGGCGAATACTAAAATTTGAATAGCCGTTTTCGATACAAGAGCGCGATTTCAGGCCCGAAGCCGTGGTTGCCATCATAAAACGTGTAGCCGAATGAATATTTTGGTTTGTAGGTATTCGTCTGCCTGTCTCTTTAAGTAGGCTGTAACTTTGCGGTAAAATCCGTGTCGTCCTTAACTGAAAGGGTTGTCTTCAGCATGGAAAACACGGACCACAAAGTAGAAGGCTTCACCACCTTGGATTTTTCAGCTAAGTATAGGTATACCTACGTTCTCATGTATTTTTTTTTTGGACTTCTTTGGCAGAAGATCAAGTGTGACTCGAGAAGCCATCGCCATCGGCGGGAGGAGTGCAGCGCCTCAAAAACGAAAATTCTTGCTGGGTGCTTTTCAATAAAAAAGACACTGACACTAGTGATAATTATTAAATGACAAGTAAAAACAAAATCATAGGTGCCCATAATGTCATTGCTAACTAGATCGATCTATATTCGGTTTTTAGTTTTTCGGCTTTTATGGTTCAAAATCAAGTTCAAAAAAATAATGGGTCGTGTAAAAAACGTTGTATGCAGCTCAAGCGTAAAGCCTGTTTTAGGCCCTCTGTCTGAATGTGCCCTCGCTATGCTCGGGCACAACTTACATACGTCGGGCCTAAAACAGTCGCTTTACGCTCTTACTACATAAATAACTATTTTATATACTATTAATTGAGGCATCAAGGGAGTTACGGGTATGATAACACCCCAGGTCGTATACGTGTGGCCCAACGTCGTCCAGTGTGAACTTGATACTTCCAACGCCCGTGGTGCATAAGACTTTTTACACCATACTTACACGTGTCGCATACACACATTAAGAAACGAATTTTTCTGCCAGGTCATCTTCAGCTTCAAAATCAGCTAGCATCCGTGATTTGAAACAATGGTTACGTGGCTTGCGGGCTTTGAAACGGGCCTTAAAACGGGCGTTCTGGAAAATATCGGTTTGTCGTTGTTGAAAAAAAAAAGTTGTCAGGTAGAACGGCACTAATATTTGGTTAATAAGGTGTCTTGTATCAGAGTTGCTATGCTTGAAATATAGTAATCATGTGAGACGTGAATATTATTATGACTATATAACGCATAGGTAACTAGACTGTGTTTCAGCCAATGAGATGCACGGATTCGGGGTACGAAGAGGATATCACAGCGATGATAAAAAACAATTGAATTTATCACCGATTTCGGCTTGTTTACCTTCTGTTAGATTGATGTCAGTTTGAGGTTAACTTTTATTTTGAATGTAAACTATTGAAAATACATAAAAATACCAATGGGATACTGATGAAAGAGATACAGCATTCGTCTGTGGTGTTAATATAAACACAGGCATTCAGATCAGAGAAATGTCACATTGGGTTTATTTACACGGGATCTGCTCGTAACATGGAGAATCATGTCCATGCAATACGCTTTACTAACGATGGACGAATCTATGGAATCGATGCTGCACATTCAACTCCTGTTACGCACTGCTACCGCAGTGCTTCGCAGTCGTTGAATCTGCAGACACGATTCCATTCGAAATTATCATCGATGATAATCATACCACTTGTTGTATTATTACTGAGTATACCTAGTTACTCCTACACACAATTTGGTTACTTTATAAGATGTATTCACTATTCATTGTTCTTGAAAATTGAACAGCTTCCGCCGAGGTGAAAATAACAATAAAAATCTTATTAAAAATACATTCTAAACTAAATCCGACCGAATGGCCTGGCAGAGGGTTGAGAAGAGTGAAATTAGATTTTTACGAACTTACATGAGATAAACGCGCATCATGACTATACGCAAACATAAAACAAAGCAATATCATTACAGACATTAAACTTTACGTCTGTAAGAAGCTTTTGCTGGGGACTCGGAAAGGCTGATGAAAAATGTTTGAGTGCTGGTTCTTTATCGAATTAAAATTTTCTCAAAGAGCTGGGAAACCTAATCGCACTGAAATTTGGAAGACCTTTATTATCCAAAAGCGCGCCGAGCACAGGAATTTTCCGACGCAGTCGACGGCTCACCAGGCCAAAGCTGTATTAACGTAAAAAAAAATACCCCTTTTGAACGGCAATACTTTTTCAATACTTATATTGTTCTGAAAAGTTCCAATAAATTAGAGCATGTCGCATTGGGAAGGACGGAGACGTGCCAATAATATTAGATTAAAAGTTGCTCTTCTTATTGCTGGGACATTCGTCCAAAAAGCTTGGAGAAAGCAGAAACCGCCAAAACTTGAAAAAGCGTATGGGGTGGACTCGAAGCAAGACTGAATTTGAACATTTTGTTGGGCCGCTTTGTACCTTACAGGGCGAGATGTTAGAGGTGCGGTACATTAAGTATTCGTTTTAGCAAATTCTGGAATTGCGCTCCGAGGTGCTGTATTAATATATTTTACGGCGCGGTAACATCATTCGTAATTATTAAACGGGTATAATTCTAATTTAGCACTGTGTTGGAATATTACAATTATGAAAGTTTCAGATTATCAGGCACGTAAACAAGTTTATCTTCTTGACGACGTGATTACGCAACACTATAGTGCCTGGTGGTTAGAATTTTTCCCTCGCAAGAAATTACCCCCGTGGCGTATAATTTTATCGAATAAAGAACGTTTATACGCATAGAACTGATTTTGCAGCCAATTTTTAGGAATTTATTAACATACATTTCCGGTTCCGACGCTATACTATAACAAGAAAGAAAAATATAGTGAAACCTCAAGTGAAACGTACCAGCTCAGAAGAGCACACGTCATCAGCTCTGATGCAAAAATCGAGAATAACTGGATAGCCAACCATCAGCAATAGAACTTCAAGGTTCGGCTACCTGACGCTTGTCGAAGTTGATGAATTCGACACTATAGGCGCTCTGCACATTTTGAGAATCCCGCCCGTTTCAGCACCCTCATGCGGCAATCGCGAACACATGTGTGAGGAAAGTTGTCCAAATTGGAGTTTATACGAATTGTTGAAATTGACATTTGCAGGTGATATGATTATTCAAATGGCATTGTTGTTATGGAAATAGATAACTTTCTGTAGGAGAAGTACAAAAAGAACGCAGCTTTTGGCGCTGAAGCAAATCCGCAGAGTGCCTATTGCCCGGTTGCAAGAACGAGTTAGTTAAGTTTGCTGAGGAGCAAATGTACTCTGGTTGCAAGAAGAGGGTACCAAACAGGCTGTGGATGAGGCTACATACCTGTCACACATTTGAACTATTTGCGTCGTTTTATGCGTAGGTAGGTACCTAAAATGTCTGATTCGACACATTTTTTTAAATTTTCTAACGTCTCCATTTTTTATTCTTCTGAGAAAACAAGAAGTAGCAGGTGCAAATCGTTGTGTCATTGCCGATCGAAAAAAACCTCCTCGTAGATAAAATGTTCTTCGCGAGCTGCCAAAGTCAAAAAAGCGTCAGAAATTTTGAGGTTAACAGCCTACTTTATGAATCAATCAATCGGCCTACTTTATCTCATATACTTTATTATTGGCGATTTTTAACAACAGTTTTCTCAGAGTAGGATGCAAGTCAAAAGTAGAAAATTTGAAAAAATTGTAATTCCGAAAAAAAATATTGAAAAAAACCGGCGAATATAGGTCGATGTATTTTCATGTCTCTACAACATATCCATAATTCATGGAAATCCGTCACCATGAGTGCAGAAAGTGATCGTTTTGGCATGGAGTAGTTAACTCATATTGTACTTTTACCCTCGCTGTATAAAGTGACAACCCACCTGCTTGAAAATGTCTAACAATTACCAATTTTGTCAAAAGAACTGCTTTGTCTGATATTCCTTTCACCGCTCATCGCATATGAGAAGCATGGTGAAGGCTTTTTTGCATTTTTGGGTTTTTTGTTTGCCAAAGCATGAAAATTTGTTGACATTTTATTGGGGTACTTGCCCAATTTTTTTTTATTGGCTTAATCGATAGTGTGGTCAAAAATAATGTACCCGTATGTTTTCTTTTCCCTAAATTCCCAAAATTGCGACCGTGATGCGTGTTTTAAAAATATATTTGTGACGTCACAAATATACTGAAAAGTAAACAAACAGCACTGTTGGATTGGGAGCACAAGAAACTGTTGGAGTGACATTACAATATTTGAAAAATACAGACATGAAAATTCCACTGACGTTTCCCTATTGTTACCAACCCTTTGAAAAATAAAAAATTAAAAAAAATTCTCTTAACCAATGGATATATTTCCCGAAAATTTTGAGGAAATACTCTTCATTACTCTTGTTGATGATTAAAAGTATTTTCAGTCAAATCTGTTTCATTGGCAAGTACCCCATTGTAACCCGCTAAAAATCTTTTTCGAGATTTCGACAGATATATATCCGTTTTGAGGTTCCCTGTCACGATTAAGACCATTTCCAGAATGATCTCTGTATGTACAGGGTGTCCCAGCTAAAACAATCTAGCGCGATTTCTTCATAAAATATCAAGGCAACAAAAAAAATTGGGTTTTAGCTTTTTTGAGGGGGCGCCGATGCTTGTAGGTGCTCTAGTTTCCAAAAAAAATGCAATTTGAATCGGGCGAGCTACAAGAATTTGAAAATTAATTACCGAAAAAAACAAAATACTTCGGATGAAAAAAAACGTCTTTCTCTGGGCTCTCCATTGATGTGTCGCCGTTGTCTGTACCTGACCCAATGAGCCAGAAATTCTGCCTCAAAGTCCAGGAAACACAATAATCGGAGTCCGTGACGTCACCAATCACACACTTGTTGATTTTAACACCAGCCATGACTAAGACCTTTTCATTTAATATACCTGGATTCTCCACAGCATTGAATACTGGCTGATGTGAAAATCAACAAGTTAGTGTGTGATCGGTGACGTCGTTATGAATTCCGATTATTGTGTTTGCTGGACTTTGAGGCAGAATTTCTGGCTTATTGGGCCAGGTACAGACATCGGCAACACATCAATGGAAAGCCCAGACAAAGAGGGTTTTTTTCATATAAAGTATTTTGTTTTGTTGGTCAGGAATTTTCGGATTCTTGTGACTCGCCAGATTAAAATGATTTTTGAATGGAAATTTGTAGGCAAGACAGGCCACGTACTGTTATAGTCATGGCAGTTATAGTCATTGCAAAGCGTCTTAGCGCCAGTTTTTTATTCTAGGGTTAACTCCTAACTTGGTTTTCTTTTCATAGATTTGATTCTTGCAACATTTGTTTTCAGAGGAACAAATCCGAGAACAAATTCAAATTTGAAAGTGAGCCGAGACTGGCTTACATGCATTTGACCAATCTTACGACTACCTCCAAGATTTCGCTTGTGGAGATCCGCAGAAACTACAGACCTCGCCACAGACTCAGGAAAAAACAGGCTGAAAGTGAAATTATGGTTTTCATTTTCTTTTTATTTGTAGTGGAGGTCGTAGTTATACAATCACATATTCATCGTATCTGCCTGTTGAGGATGTTACTTACAGAAAGATGCGGGCGCGTATATTTTTCAGTCTGACAGAAGCTGATACATACCTGAAACAAGATACAAAAAATTAGAACACTGGTCAGTGAAAATTAAATGCTTATGTGATAGCTAACAGTTCACAGGAATCACAGGACGAGAAAAGACATAAAGTGAGCCCACAACTAGCCTGCAATCTTCCAAACAATCGCAGGCATGTCGGGCTGATGATGCCACACCAAATACAGCTTCAGCCGACCAATGTCATAAACCTTTGGGACAAGCTTGCCGATGACGCCTTGATTGTCTTTTGACTTCAGACGATGCAAACAAGTTGCAGAAAATTGCCATCTGACATTTGACATGATAAAACTCTCAAATCCTCGAATCAGGTTTATCAAAAATGTTAGCAAAATTTTTGGAAAGCTTATTTATACTAGACTGGTTAGTTTTGTGGACAGGTTCAAGATTTTGAGTGAGTCACAGAATGGATTTAGAAAGGAGAAGTCAACTATAGGGGCCGTTTACAGTGCAGTTATGAGCATTGTGGAAGCGCTCAATGGCTCAATAATTCTAAGGACACTGTCCTATCAAGTGTAGGTCTGTCTAAAGAATTTGACAGCGTTAGTCATGAAATATTGCTAAAAAAACTGGAGAGGTGTGGCGTAAGGGGAGTCTCCCCAAAGCTGCTGCAGTCCTATTTAGAAAATAGAAAACACTGCGTTATTGACAAGGATGGAAATGGTAGAGCTGTCAAATCAAGACTTCTAGGGATGTTTCAGGAAGTGCCTCAGGGATCTATCCTTGGGCCTCTCTTATACACTATCTATACTAATGACCTCACCACAGTGTTCAAGCAAACAATTATTGTGCAATATGCAGACGATACATCATTAGTATTTTCCAAAATGGATGCAGAAGACATAAAAAATGAAATTTCTGACACTATTGATAGTTTGGAGCAATAGTTCAAATTGGATTCCTTGAAAATGAACGCTGCAAAAACCACACTTGTCCATTTCAATTATTTGAATTCTGAAAGTTATCCATTCGTCATAACCAGGAGATGTCATGTTCACCTGATCCGAGCCGGATTCGAACCCACGATCCCTGGAATTGCTTCCAAAGACGGAGTCTGCCGCGCTACCGGCCGGGTTAATGGTCATTTCGTGCTGAAAACCGCGGTTGGTGGAGTAAACCAGACTTCACGACCTTTCTAGACCAAGAAAAATCTAATTCCATGAATTATTATTCCTAGTGCGTTTTTCCTACAAGCATCCTGTTAAAATCGAGCTTTGAAAGCTACTCTGTGAAAATAATTTTTTTTAGAAACGTGCTGTTATGCAAAAAAAATCCTGTCGGACTGGGTGTTACCCAGGCGGTGACCAGGCTAACAGAGTTTTTAGAGATGTTATTTTTTGTACAATCGCACCGTGAATTATTCGTTTTAATGTTGTGATGTTCCAGGGAACTGAAACATAGTAGAAGTGGGTCGTTTATTGATTTCCATGTATTATTTTTCATGTACGAGTGAAAAACAACGTTTTCATTTGGCATGATAAAACGGACCAAAAACAGGTGCAGAATGTTACACCAGTCAGTGCTTCGACAAAAAAAGCGATATAGTAGTAATAATTAAAATATAATAACACACTTTTCACGCTTTACCAGTAGCCTAAATAGGTATAATGTATGTTCATGCAATGTAAGTAGGACTCGGTAGGACATCAACTTCAACTTCGTTTATCAATTTTTGCTAACGAATCGGGCCTCAGCTACTTGGTTTGGCATTCGACGTACCTCACATGCTATATTATCATTCTATACTTACATTAACTTGTAGCTCAAATAACTATTTTTTATAAGAAATAGCCACTGAGCTATTGAACCACTAAAAGATCCTTCGATCTTAGAAAGCACTTGGCGAAATGACCATTTTTATAAAGTTCCATAGCGTTTCACACGAATAATATAAATTAGGTATCGAATAACGTTTTTAAACTCCCCGTAACGTCGGACCATTGCAAGACGCTAGAAAAGCTCAAAGTTAATTTCGGTACGTTCGTTCAAGAAACGAAGCTGCAAAGCATCCTTCCAAGTGCTCAACGTAGCCTGAAAATTGCCGTCGCCTTTGTCATTAGATAATCAGTTTTCAACAAAATGTTTCCAGGAGTGTTCAAATTTAATTACAAAAGAAAAATTCCTCTTGCAACACACAGACGCCGCATTGTGAATGTTTCATGGCGCACATACACACAATGTTGTAGGGGCAATCCCATTTTCAATTTTAAACGCAATGAAAATTTCAAAAAAACCACAGCACTTTATTCGATATACGTGGAAAACATGTGATGCAAAAAAGGTCACCCATCCCGTAAGATAAATGACAAGGGCACAGTTTGGGCGGAAGGTCAGTCAGGTAAAGCGGAGCAAAATAGGGCCTAAACCTCCTCTAATGAATATAAATCGGTCCCGGGGAGTTTGACTTTATTAAGACATGAAAAATTCGCGAAGGTTGTGCCTCTGTATTGATTCATGTAAATCAGGTGTTTATCATGGAGTCCCTTCGCGAGTTCATTATATTTATGCTTACGTTGAGAAATAAATGCTTGGGTGGATTGTCTTGTAGCCATTCTTGCTCCATCTAAATTCATTTTATTTATCCTAGCGCAGTTTTCCAATGGGATCAGATATGCAATTTTGCATACATTTCCAGTTTTAAACTGGAGGTTTCAGTTTCCCAGGAGCAAAATTGGCCTAATTTAGTAATATCAACGCGTTTGGTGAGTCAAATCGAGCCCGAATATCGATATCGAATGGAATAAGGTGACATCAAATTTTTACAAATCAGATAAATATGTCTTTAGAACTTTAGACATGAATAAGATTTGTCTTTGGGAAATCCTCACTTGAAATAGGAGCCAATTTTGGTCTATGCCTAGCTTTTGATGAGCAGTCTACATTATACTAAGTATACTAAAAAGCCAAAATATTAAGATGAGATTCGATAAGCGAAAAAAGAAACTTGATACCTTGAACCAGGTACTGACTGCCAAGAAAAAATCGTTCAACCAATAAGAGATTTCAATATGGCGGCCAAGATAGAGGCTGAACTACGAGATCTAGCTCAGAAATAGTCTTATACAGGGTGTTTCAGGGATGATAGCAGAAAATTCAACTGTGGGTAGATCTCGTCAAAATATGACGAAAACCAATATACCATTTTGCAAAGTTCGGCCTAATGACGAAGATACAGCCCTCCAAAGTTCACTTTTTTCGGATTTCAAAAATTTGTAACTCAAGAACGTTTCAACAAATCCAACTTCAATTTAGCATAAGCTGGTTTGTCATGGTTATCCATCAACCTGCCTAAATTGGAAAGAATCCAGTCAGTGCGGCGTAGAAGTTATGAGGGGTCACCTTAAGTCAACTCTTCTTCGGATGCTTTTAAGTTATTGACCCTCATAACTTCTACACCACTGGTTGGATTCTTCCCAAATTTGGCAGGTTGACAGATAATTATGACAAACCAGCTTTTGCTGAATTGAAGCTAAATTTGTCAAAACGTTCCTGAGTTACAAATTTTTGAGACCCGAAAAAAGTGAACTTTGGAGGGCTGTATCTTCGTCGTTAGGGCGAACTTTGTAAAACGGTATATAGGTTTTCGTCATATTTTGACAAGATCTACTCACAGTTGATTTTTTTGCTATCATCCCTGGAACACTCTGTATAATACCACGAGTAGTCGAAACTATGCCGACAAGCACGAGTCCTATTTCGAGCATCAATAGCCATGAGTGAAATACATCGCAAAAATTATAGGCATAACTTTGACTACGACTGGTATTTGGAGGACTATTCAAAGAGCCAATAAGCCAGAGTCAAGCTTTTTTCCAAAATCTATTACGAAGTGACGCGATTTGTAGGTGCCTATAGTAACCAAAAATAACAATTTTTTATTTGTCAATAAATTCCGAAAATTCCAAATCCTTACCAGAAGTTTGTTCCTGTCTGTTCCTGAGAAAAAAGAGCAATTTGTCAGACATCGACATCGATGGTGAGATCGCCGAGAACGCTCCATGGAATACGAAGAAATCAAAAGCTTCGGTTTAGAGGCAATTTACTTTTTTTTTATGAAAAGCGCTTCACAATACAAGAATTTACCACGTCTGAAGAGCTGAATGAGATTTTCAAGAGTTGGGCTTCCAACATGCGAAAAAAAGACGTTTCAGAATACAAGGAGGGCGTCATCAAACACATGTGGAACACGACAGCCTGCTAAGCTACTGCAAGAGATGTTCTTCAATAAGTGGCATAAAACAGTGAACCTGGACGCGAACGGCCATTCAATGCGGGAGAAAAACTCCCAAAGGGGGGCTCAGAAGAGCACTGGCGATGCGGGGTTAAATTGGGTCCACAAATCAAAATGCAAAATTTATCGAACAACAAAGCTTTATCCTGTGTGTCTCAAACAATCTCAAACAATCTCAAACACGGCGAGCGTGGATTCGCGATGGCAGCGTCGCTGATGACGTCACACGAATGCACTCTGAACGGCGCTGTAAAGAAAATGGCGGTTCATTACGCGTGACTTGGCACAAACCACCGACCGGAAATGCAGGAACGGAATTGAAAAAGGGGGTACTTACAGGGATGTGCATTAGCGCCCCAAGATGTATAGCATTCACTCCAGCGGCCAACCAGTAGCGGTGAATAATCGGCGCACCACGTTGGTGGCAGTGGAATTGGACGAACACTGACCGTGGTGGAATGTAGAACGGTGGAGCGTGGAATCCGCGTGACCACCTCAAGGGAACGGCAAGCAGTAGGGCGCCGTCCAGGTGACGATGGGGGCGCGAGCCTCAGGCACTCTGCGTGTAACGAGATCGGTGCGAACAAAAGCACACGAAAAAAATGGCGTCGTTTCAAGAAATCGGCATGAACTTGCAACGGCAGGAGCACTGGATCAGTTGCACTTTTTTAGCGGCCGGCAGAGACGTTGTTCAACACGAACTCAACATCCTCTCCAGAGGACATGAACGAGGGGCGCCCGCGTACGCGAGAATCGATACTTTTGTGGGATGTTTCCAATTCGAGGCTCGCTCGGATGTGTTGACCTTCGACACGGCGTCTCGGACTCAACAACTGCTCTCTCGCCGTTTCCGGCGGCTGCTATAAGGTGGCAGCGTCGGTCTTGACAGGCTTTTTGGGACTGACGCACATGTGCAGGTAGAGGAAAGATGGCGGGAGTTGGGACCGAAATAATGTTGGTACCAAGCCGCGAATAAATTTGAATTTACTTAAAAAGAAAAATGAACAGGGACGGAACAGAACCCATTCAGTGATATTGTCTTCATGTCTACAAAAAATGCTAGAGATGCTGTCAGGGAAAAAATGCGGTCATGCCCAGACAAAAAGACAAGCAACGCATCAGCGACATTTAACCAAGCTGGATTCTTGGATATGGTTCGATTCTTGGACGAAAAGACACCAGATGGGTTACAGAAGAAGTTTTATCATGATAGCCTCCTATGAACTGGCTTGGCAGGGTGGAGGAGGTGGCAAGTGTTTGACCAATTACTTCAGGCAGGAAGTTGATAACAAAGGAAATCCGACAGGAAGAATAGAATACAATACAGTATTTTCGGAGACGGCGCAGGGAGGCGCAAAACCATTATCAGGAAGCAAGTGGCTCATAAAAAACAAAAATAAATCCGATCTGTGCCCTGTGAGGGGGTAAGTTACTATTTTGAAATACAAAGGTCATGCCATAAATACCCTTTACTCTGCAATTCAAGATTGTACTACCTATTGAAATCCAAAAGAGGAGAGCACGTCAAAACAGATCGACAATTTCTAACACCAAATCCGTTCTGGAAAGATTGAGAATGGTGTTTGGTACAAGAATGGTCCAGTAAAGATAATTAAAATAGGCAACTGGGTGAAGTCTTCAGCCGAACAGACTGGTTTAGATGTAAAACGGAGAAAAATATCAAATCACTCAATCTGTCCTTCTGCTGTTAACTTCTCTGGCAAAAGCTGGCGTCGGCGAGCAACAGTTCATGAAAATTACGGGGCACCATAACATCAATTCCATAAAATCTTACTTGCAACTATGGAGGCCATCATCAATCAATTATCAACCAAATGCGTGAAGTCACTGGAAAAAGCAATGTGTGTTTGGGGTCAACATCAGGCAATGTCGATCTACCTATTGCACAGTCTTCTGACATAGAGAATCTACAGTGCAAGGCGATGCACATTGCACAAGGCTTCCTACATAACTTCACCAATGTCACTTTATCTAACTGCGTTTTCAATTTTTATTCCAAATAGATTTCACCTGTGGGAACCTACCATATCTAGTACTTATTTGGTAGGTATGAACAAACAAAATGTATTATTTTTGAAATGAAGTTTCATATGTTTAAAATAGTCAGTGATAATATAACAAGTGGTATGATTATCATCGATAATGATTTTGAATGGAATCGTGTCTGCAGATCCAACGACTGCGGAGCACTGCGGTAGCCGCGGCGAAGGAACTGACGGCCAATGCTGGAATATACCAGAGGACGCGTGGAATGTTCTCGAAGACAACACTCGAGAATTTAAGCGGAGAATTAGCCGAACGATGCAAGGATTTTTAGTCCACAGGGACGGCGAGCACATCAACGGCGAAGTTGAACAAAATAATACCCAAGTGCGCGGTGATTAATTTGACGTATAATTCGTACTACGCAGTAATGAGCAGTGTGTGTTTAACCCTTAGATGCCTAAGCGGGGTAACCTGGTTCCCCCACATTCGGAAAATTGGCTGTAACTTTTTCGTATGTAGGAGTAGGCGATCCAATTCACAGCTATTTGTCAAATGGAATGTGGGCTTGAGTCTCAATGTCAAATTTTGGAAATTTCAGCACAGGTGTGAAATAACTAGGATAAATAAGGTGAGTGGGCCCCCAAAGTACCCCACTTGGGTATCTATGTGATTTTGATAATTCAGCATGCCAAATGGCCTGCGATACTCGTCGAAAAAAAATTTGCGATGCTCATCGGCGGAACATTACTGCTTTCATGTCTGTTGATTGTGCTATGAGAGAATAATCTATTTTTGGCTCATTTTCAGTCATATTCTCTTCTTTATAAGTGGACAGTCAGTGTGTTGAGACTATTTCCAAATTTATAAAAATGTATTTCATTTCTTCTCAATATCCATAGTAAAATCTTCCACTATAATACGTCTAAGTGGTTATTATGAAGTTATCAAGTGTTTTGAATAATCTGGCAATATCTGGCACGTGAAATTTGCGAAAAATTGGCGGGGGACCCTAGTGACCCCGCTTGGGTCTCAACGTAGATTTTCGTAGCTTAGGTATCCAAGGGTTAACCGTTCGTCTCTCAGTTATGGAAGCACTGAACGCAGATTCGTGATACAAATTTTGTAATATTCTGTTACGATGTCCGTTGGAGACTTCGACTTCGGGATAAGCTACAAACACGTGAAATTGGTGGAGGAGCCGTTCGATAGCTTGACGGATTCATGAGCTACATCTGGGTTGGTCTTTCCTAGAGTGGAAGTTCGCAATACAAAAAATTTCCACCGGTGCCGCTGGTCCGCTGGCATTGAATGAACAAGAGGTTCATCCGCACGAACGATTATTATAGAGGTGTCCCAGAAATGGCACCTAAGCTCCAGTACATCGTATAGGGCGGGCATTATAGAGCCAGAACAAAACTGTCAACAAATTTTTGGTTGAATTCGCATGGATGAAACTGTTAACGTAAGTAGGAGGTGGCATGGTTATGATTACAACTCAATCTCCATCGATTCTTAGTCATCTTTCACACTTGAAATGATCACGTAATTTTCCGTGCTTGTTATAGGTACTATCTATTTCTAACTTAAAAGTTATTTTGCGTCTCCTCCGATGGCGGATGTTTTGCACTTCACACTTAACTTCACATATTAAAATGAGGGTGCGACTACGTTGAAATTTCACATTTGCCCAGGTGAATGCACTTATGTACACCAAGCGCGAGCATCAGTTGCTCCTTCTTAATGCCTCATAGGAATATTGCACAAATAATCGTTAAACTTCGCGGGGGCGGAAACTGTTGTCTGTGTCTGGGTATTGTGTATGGTATAGACATAAATCTCGCAGAAATACAGTCTCATAACTAGCGAATAGAATTCGTAATGTAGTTAGGGTGGAAGTTTATATTTCTTCCATAGACGACGACACCTTGCAGCTGAACTAAACTCGAAACAACTTTATTTCTGAACTTGGTCTCGGTGTGGTATAAGGGGCGGTATTACTTGTGTATCGCCGAAGGCGACAACTGAGCAAACGCTGCTCTCTAAGCGCGCTCAACGAAAAATTTCATGAAAACTTCAATAATCTACACGCTGCGTGGCATTAATTATAAAGGACGTACCTATATATTCTGGGGAAGTTCCAAATACCTTCTCTGGCGCACGGTCCCCATCTTGTGAAGTTTACATCAAGATAGTGGTGGAATCTCGAACGAGTAGTAGGAAGTTATATTTCTTCATTTCAATAATAAAGTGCACCTGGTGAAGCCCTTGCGGGAGAGACTGAAGTTATTCCGGTTTTAGCGGCAAAAGCGCGAGGGCGAACAAACCAGTAACTAAGAACATGAATATTGGATATGTCCCGAACCATAAATCAATCATCAACGAGACACACCTTTTTACAACTTGATTCTTTTTAGTTTTTATCACCGTATTCGGAAGCACTTTGATCGGGACCCACATTTATTATAAATTGCAGACATATGCAATCTTACTCGCAAACCGCATGTAAGGTGCAAACGCCCGGCACTATACATTGTGACTCGGTGAGTCCGGCTGGTAAGATAATGGGTACAATGGGCCCAATAGTGAGTCCCACGTGCCAGGTGGAATAACCTTCTATCAACAACTCCCCCCAGTAAATCCAGAAGCCTTAGATTGCATCAACTTCTATTATATGCCCATGTCAGTTTTTTCCTAAAGTGAAAAAATCTAAAATTGCCCAAAACCATAATGAACTAATGTAATGGAAATGGGATAGGAAAAAACGATGCTGTCGATCATTTACTCGTTACCTTTCATTTGGGAATTAACGGCTTAATTAAAAATGTAATAGTTTATTCACACGACCCGACCTCAATTTATTCATAAATTTGGGAATTGTTGGAAGTTGAAAAGCTGATATGCTCAGTATTTCATCAATATTGTTGTAAATTTTTCACAGAAAATCCAATTTAGAGACGTCTCTTACGTCAAATGATGCCGCAATGAATATTAATCACCCATTATATGCAAATCATTACTACTGGAAACTATTTAACTTTCAAATAGGTTATTATTAGTCAGAGTTTACCTCACCTCACCGCTGAATAAATGTATTTGTGGTACAATCCAAAATTGATTTATCATGATTCTCGCTGATAATAAAATTATTATAATTGTATGCAGTTAGCAATAGTATATTATTTAACGAGCATATAATTATATCCACTGTCGGGATGCCGTCCAAAGGTTTTATCGGCTCTGTTGACATTGTCGGTATATTCCGTCGATTTTGCATATGTTTAGGTGTAGGGTGTCCCACTAGATATTGTGCAATTTTGCCGTGAATTCCTGCAAAATTGTAGGGATGGGTGAATTAGTAATAGTATAGTACCTCATAGTCCGGATGTTAAGGTATAATACTCTTCACTTTTATAACAAGCAATGCCACTTGGCATACCTGTTGCCGAGACCATGTTTGACCAATTAAGATCAGGAGCCAATGTCGCAAGCAATGCAGGCGTCGTATACAGGGTGTCGTATAGAAAAAAAGTCAAAAATTCGTATATCATTAACCAAACCAGATGGATTCACGTGAATAGGCACATACATTCACAATATATTACTCATCAAGGAAAAGTCAACGGTTTTGAAAAATCTTGAGCGGTTTCGGAAAAATTCAGGAGAAACTGAATTTTCTTCTGAATTTTTTTTTCTCGGTAAATCAGTGAATTTTCAAGATATCGAAGTGCAACTTGGCAGTTTTATTGCCAATATTGTCATGGATCAAAAACAATCAGGAGCCAAATGCAAAGCCTGCTATTCCCACAAATAAGACAGTCAACTTTTTTTTCTTCGCGACCGCCATTTTGAATCTCCGTTTCACTCAACAGTTGAAAAAGTGACCGCCAAATGTAAGATAGTTGGCATCCAGTCACCCCATTATAAAAAGGATAGCCTTGAAGCAAGATAAGGGTCTCTTCGTCAAGAAAACAGTGTTACCCAAGGTTTTCATGGTAATACGCATTTGCAGCGCCTGTTATGGCTGATCAGAGATCTGAAAGAGCAGAGTGAGTTCTTTGTTACAATTCTACATTCATTTTGAGGATAACTACCAAAATTCATGATGATCGGTCCAAAGGTTAACTTTTGATGGCTTGCTGAACAAAATAAATGGCGCTTTTTGTTGAGAAATGCAAAAAAAAATCAAGCAACCATTATCGTGTGTCCCTCACTAAGAGAAGGCTATTGGTAAAACTGGAACTAATCAACGCTGAAATGTTTTGGGAGAGTCAACCCTATATTTTTGAGCCATAAAATGTTAGACACATGCGTCTAGTTGTTAGAGAGAAGACATAAAAGACTTGCATGCAGAAAGTTTTTTCCAAGTTTCGAGCCACGTATTATTTTCAGAAAGCTACCAAAATTTTGTCTCTGGACCGATGATGACGAATTTTGGTACTAAATTCCAAAATGGATGTAATATTGTTATTCATCAACTTTTGGTGGGTTTCTGAATACAATATGTGAATAAGAACTTTGAATTTTTTTCTGCATGCACGCCTTCCATGTCTTCTCTCTGGCAACCGGACGCATCTGTCTAACATTTATTGGATCAAGAATATAGGTTTCAATCTTACAAAACATTTCAGCGTTGATTGGTTCCAGTTTTTGCGATAGCCTTCTCTTAGTGAGGGATAACATGTAGTTGATTGCCCGATGTTTTTTGCATTTTCCACCAAAAAGCACCACATATTTGGTTCAGCAAACCACCAAAAGTTCACCTTTGGACCGATGATGATGAATTTTGTTATTTCGTTCCAAAATGAATGTAGTATTGTGACAAAATACTCACTTTGCTCTTTCAAATTTCTCACTAGCCATCACAGGCGCTGCAAATGCGTATTACCATGAAAACCTTGGGTGACAATGTTTTCTCGACGAGGACACCCTTACCTTGCTTCAAGGCTATCTTTTTTGTGATAGAGTGACTGGATGCCAACTTTCTCACATTCAACTGTCACTTTTCCAACTGTTGAGTAAAACGGAGAACCAAGATGGCGGTCGCGAAGAAAAAAAAAGTTGACTGTCTTATTTGTGGGAATAGCAGGCTTTGCATTTGGCTCCTGATTGTTTTTGATCCATGACAATATTGGCAATAAAACTGCCAAGTTGCACTTCGATATCTTAAAAATTCACTGATTTACCGAGAAAAAAAAATTCAGAAGAAAATTCAGTTTCTCCTGAATTTTTCCGAAACCGCTCAAGATTTTTCAAATCCGTTGACTCTTCCTTGATGAGTAATATATTGTGAATGTATGTGCCTATTCACGTGAATCCACCTGGTTTGGTTGATGATATACGGATGTTTCACATTTTTTCTATACGACACCCTGTATACGGCGCCTGCATCACTAACAACTTTGGCTCCTGATCTTAATCGGTCAAACATGGTCCCGGCAACAGGTATGCCAAGTGGCATTGCTTGTTATAAAGGTGAAGAGTGCCCCCTAAATTTTGACCTTAGCGTCCGGACTATCAGTAGTATACGGGAAAATCGTGCATTGACAGGATATCCAGACGTCCAGACGTGTCCATCAACGCGTCAACTTTCAGCTCACAGTGCCAAACAAATATGTAACATACAAAAGTGTCAAGTCAAAATACTGCAAAAACAACAGGAGCCCTGCCGTTCTGAGTATCCCTAAACATTGATGGTCCTCTGCAATAACGACACAGCTCAAAGAGTATTTATTGATTTTTAGTGGAGCGATTCTAATGGCGAATTAGCAACGAGTGCGACCGAGCAGCATTGAAGCAGCCAATAGTAGTACAAGAAAGAAAGTAGAAAAAAAATCGTCAAAATCAAGGAAAACATTATTATGGACGTCCTGAAAATTTGATATTCTGTTCAGATTTGAAGGCCCAACTACATATCAAAAATCGCCAAAATCGCACCCCGGGGTTTTGACTTGCGGGGGAAGGGAGTTAAAAATTGCAACTCATAATGTAGGGAATGTAACTCGGCAATTAATTGGATGCAAATACGTGACAACCCGACGCATCAAATACCGTTGATCTATTATGGCTCAAAAAGTGTCGATCATTGTTGAACAGAGGTCGTGGGGGGGTCAAAAGTCGTGGGTTTTTTGATTGAAAAATTTACTGTTGAAGGTGTTTATTTTTGAAAATATTTCAGGAGCCATTAGATATTGAAGTGTGGGTATTCTTTACGAAAGTCATCCACTCAATGTATAAATTTGTTTTTCGAGATTAAAAATCGATCTGAGCTTGAACCGGCCCGGCGCGGCGTCTACTGATGATCAGATCACTACAGCATGCACATTTAAATGGAAATGGCTCAAACTTTAAAAAAAATAATAACTCGCCTTTGAAAGTTTGAGGATCTGTGCAGAATTGAATTCCCTAGAACATAAACAAAATCACCATGAATCGAGCTGCAGTGGGTTTTGAGTTATTACATACTTTGCATTTTGAATGGGAACTATCACCCGAACTCAAAACCCTGCGAAGCGATTAATGGCGATTTTGTTTATGTTAGGTATAGGGAATTCAATTCTGCACAGATCCTCGAATTTTCAATGGTCAGTTATTATTGAGCTATTTTCATTTAAACGTGAATGCTGTAGTGCTCTGGTCATCAGTACACGCCGCGCCGGGCGGGATGAGGTTCAAATTAATTTTTTCATCGAATTTTTAATTCAAAAAAACAAACTTAGAGATCAAATGAATGATTTTCATGAAGAATACACTTCAATTTGATGAGTTGAGTTCATTGCTCACCGTTGCACAGTGAAAGTGTGATTATATTGGAAAAAACAAATTGGTAGTTTTCTTCACAGTTTATTCTATAGGTGGTGACAGCTGTTTTGCTTGTTTCAAAAGAGTATATGAGCATCTTTAGACGGATAGATGTACAAATTCAAATATCAAAAAATTAAAATAAATTCATGTGTGATTTGGATATAAAAATTGTTTTGTTTTCGTTTCAAAACTACACAGGGAGTTTGCAAACATAGGGTAGAAAATTGAACTGCAGTTAGGGAAAAGTTTTGAAATAATGTTGAAAAAGGCTTTTATTTTTGAAAATATGGAAGGTCAAGAGGTGATCCTTCGACTCCCTCGATTTTCGTTATATTGAAAGATTTTGGTAAACTAATCGACTAAAAAGCAATGTTTTTGAATCTTTGAATGGGTTTTGTGATTCTATCCACTATACAGGGTGAATCGTATATGTATTCTGAAATCCGAGTTTTCTTCAAAAAGGCATGCAGAAAATTTCATATGGAACTATTTGTGTTATTTGTTGTTCGACATCAGTTTTATAACCTTCAAAACTTTTCACGAGCATTTTCGAAGGAAAATTGATTTTTAGGATGTGACTCACCCTAAACACTGAACAAAATTCTAAAACACATTCAAACGTTGAAAAAATTTGCTTTTTGGTCTGATGAGAAGAGTTTACTAAATTATTTCGAGACAACGAAAATGGAACAGGTCAGAAGACCACCTTTGACCATCCATATTTACAAAAATAAAAAATAGAAAAATTTCTTCCAACATTTTTCTGACACTTTTGGAGTATTTTCCTATATGCTGTTCAATTTTCTATTCCAAGTTTGCAAACACCCTGTACATGATATATGTGGAAAACGTCGTCGAGCAGTTTTCTCACACCTATCCGTCTAAAGATGCTCGTACCCTCTTGCAACGGGTGAAACAGCTTTCACCACCTACACATAGAATAATCTGTTTCGAGAAGATGAGTTCCAATTTGTTCTTTGAATATATCTCTCATGACTTCTAAAATATTTCCAAAGATTAACACTTCTAACTAAAAAAAAATTGTGAAAGAAGAAACTTTTTTTCCAAGTTAACTATTGTTCTAACTTGTTTTCTTCCAAATTTACACATCGGATTCGAGTTCAAAAGATTGAATTTAGTTTTTCCATCAACTGTATGATTGCATAGTATAGGGCGAATGTTTCTATGGAATGGAAATTTCTGATTTCGAAAACTTGTGCTAGGACCCACTAAAATAATACTTGGGTACGAAATACCGATGATGCAATTAAGCGAGAATCGGAAAAATTCACCACCAGATACCTACACATTTCCATTCTCCCCAAATAGCGTGTTTGATAACTATAACATACACCACCCTACTTTATTACATCTTCTTAACGGGAAAACCAATTTTCCAAAGATACATTAGGATGTAGTTTATAAGGAATTACTTTGATTCAGTTTTTTTTTTCAATTTGATTGGAACGAACAATGGAATGGAAGCTTGCATTCATGCAATAATTTAGATATATTATTTATTTGATGCATCCCAAACGCCCATAAATAAACTATCCATGAATGTTGAATAGCCGTATTTTAATCGGGCTCGACATAAAAGTTTAATAGAGCGTGCATACGTTAAATTAAAAATATACTTATATAAATATACAGGGTGCTCCAAACCAAATGTAAAAAGAGGACTTTGGGGAAATGCTCCAAGGTGCCAGCAGGAAAATGTTGAAAAAAATTAGGTTTTTCACTTCAGTTCCCATTAATTATTCTTTGATGAATTTTCATTTTCAAAAATTCTTTGGAACAGACTTGAGAAATTTTTTTTGAACCGTTGAATGTGTTCTAAAACTTTACTCATCATACAGGGTAGGTCATGAATTTTGATAATACAGTTTTCCTTTCAAATTGCATGCATCAGCAAGCTTTTAAAGATAACGGAAACCGTTCGTGTTGTTTATTGTTCTACATTGGAATAATAACCTCTGGAACTTCTTGCAGGTGTTCCTGAAGGACACAAATTTCCAATATTTGAGCCGTTTAAAACTAGAATGGTGTAAGTCACAAAACATCATTTTGTGATATGGCCCTGAGAAGTTAGAAGATCCCATTTGAATGTACAGCGAGGCAGAGAAGCGGAGGCGTGTGATTTTTTTGCAAAAAGTGCTGCGTTTTTTATTCTGAGCCTCAAAAATAGTAGTGCAAGCGGTACACACCTAAAAACACATCGATACTGCATTTTGGAGTGCAGTAACGAGATTTGGTATGGGCATACTTTATACCAAGACAAGCGATTTGACCCGCAGCACTCGATATTTTGTCCCTTAGGGGGCCAATGGGGCCCTCCAAAATTTCAAGATGCTAGAACTTTCACATGACGATCATTGAGTATCGTCATGTATGTCATAAGTGAAGCTTACGGGTCTATTGAAAATATTTTCATCAATTGTCGTTGTGTCCGATTCATTGTTCACACTTGGAAAAAAATTTCTTTGGCAGAGGTCAAAAAAACTGGTTTTATTTTTTCTTCTATGCAAGGAGACAATAAATTCATATGTTCTGTTGCGTTCCCAACTAAATCGCATTTCCTAAAACTAATTATAAAGAAATTTTTCTTGTAATGGTATTTTTCAAAGAAGTGGTGACTTCTTCAGTACCTTTTTTCCAAGAGCATTTCTTTCTATGTCCCCACTGGATATCACTCGAAATTTTTGCAGGAATGGAGACCTCGAACTCTTTTCCTGGTAGTTGCGAAGCAACATGACTCTAAAACGCCCAAGGGAGCCCAAAAAAAATTTTTTTCTGCTGGGCCGTCCAACTTACGATATTTTGATTTTATAGTAGGGGAGACGCGGACCAGAATTCAATCCAGGCTGCAGGCGCAGGCGATTTGGTTTCAACAGAAAATATTGTTCCATGCCGTGTTTTATTGCAGTACAACAAAACGCAGAGTCCTTAGGTGTAAGTAGGTATATTTTCCGGTAGATTTTATTCCCCTAGACTAGATCTTATTTATTTGCGCGTCTCCCTTACTACAAAATCAACATGCCAAAAATTTGACGGCCCAGCAGAAAAAAAAGTTTTAGGGCTCTCTTGTGTGTTTTGAAGCCATGTTGCATGTAAATTACTAAGAAAAGAGTTCAAGCTTCTCATATCTGCAAAAATTGACAGTCTTATCCACTAGGAACATTGAAAAAAATGCTGTTGAAAAAAGTGTACTGAAGAGGTCACCTCTTCTTGGGAAAATGATATTGCGGAAAAATTGTCTTCATATTTGGGCTTACGGAACGCGATTTAGTTGGGAACGCAACAAAATATATGGATTTATCGTTTCCTTGCACAGCAGAAAAAATAAAAACAGTTTTTTTGACCTCTGCGAAAGAATTTTTTTTTTCAAATGTGAAGAATGAATCGGACACGACGACATTTGATGAAAACATTTTCAATAGACCCGTAAGCTTCACTTATGACATACATGACGATACTCAATGACCATTTTGTGAAAGTTCTTGTATCTTGAAAATTTGGAGGGCCCCCATTGGCCCCCTAAGGGACGAAATATCGAGTGCTGCGGGTCAAATCGCTTGTCTTGGTATAAAGTACGCCCATGCAAAATCTCGTTACTGCACTCCAAAATGCGGTATGCTTTTGCGTACCGCTCCCACTATAGAGCAAGAAAAGGAGATTCTGAATATGTCAAAAATCGAAGCCAAGAACTTGGATGACCAGCCGCCGGGAAATAGTGCCAGTAGGCGAGCCACTGAGCGGGTCTCATTCGGTTCTGAGCTGGCTTATGACTCCTTCTCGGGTAGCCCCGAGCCACTCCCGAGTTTCAAGCGTGCAACCGGCAGTACGGCAATCTGTAGAGGAAAACCGATAGGGTAGTCAGGGAAATGGACGAAGTCTAAACAGTCGATTCGTCTGTACTTTTAGTATCAGATTTGATCAAAATGCAGTCAATCAATCAGAAGTTATAACAAAAAAACCATTCTCAAATTCAAGTTTGGAAACCTATCTCCATAATGCGTTTCTGATGTATATTTTTTTTTTAAATCCACTTATTTTTTGATGCTGTACCGACTCCTAAAATATTGCCAAAAAAATGTAAACACTCTGTATAGATACCAAAAACTAGAACAAAAGTTTGATATTGTTTAAAATAACATTCTCTAAAGTATATGCCTCGGTAAATGCCCTGTTACTCGTACCTCATAAATCCTGCCGGACATTGGTTGTTGCTCAGGCACTAGCAGAATATGACAGAACATTTATGGAATTGTATTTTTGACATAAACAATAAGCAAAATAGTGACAAAACAAAATTTATAGAATTTCGTTTTCGTATATGTATAGGCTCAAACGGCAAAGCCGGAAGGATTTTTGAGGGCTGTGAATTAATCAAAGCGGCGGCCTCTATATTATTTGTTTCCTTTGCAATTTACCTAAGCTGTTTTTGACAGGAAACTTTGGATGTCCCGGGCTAACGATGAAAAAGTTGGACTTATGGCACGATAAAAAGACAAATGAGGAAAATATAACGGAGTTTCTAAAACGAGATAGATCCTCATTAATCACACGGAGCTTATGAATATCTTCGTCTCGGACAGGTGAGATCGCTGAAAACCTAATCCATTGCCAGGGCTGTTGGCTCGTTTATAAAAATGCGCGCGCGGTTGTTCGGCGCCACAAAAATATCCCGGGGACGTGATTCTTTTCATTAAATCCTCCTACCAAATACCGTGTGCTTGTAGGGCGATTAATTTTATATTATTTTTTTCATCAAATATATTTTTTGCCGACGCGGCACTGGGCGGAAGAGTGAAAAATGGCGCACCGCACATCTTTAAAAATGAAGAGATTAAAAAAAAGGCGCGTCCCTTTTTCAGCTGGCGAAGGGCGAAAATATAATTTTCTAAATTTCTGAACGACGGAGATGCTCGAGACTGGTTCTTCTTGTGGTGTGTAATTTTCACGACGTGTCATCCACATTCCACATGTCGGATGAGCACCACTTTTCGTAAACAATGTTCTTACAGTAATATGGGCTTAGCGGTGATGCGTGATTTATTCGTCTGTAAAAAGTGAAGTTGCTTTTGTCTCGTTACGTCCACAAACAGCAATTTATGTCAAATTCATGTAAATGAAGGCATGCACAACTTTGATACCATCGAAATCTCCTCGACGCAAATAAAATGTATGAAGAGACGAATTCGTCATCAGTTTATTGGAATATAGGTAGAGGAACATAGGTACCTACTATATGTATAGTTTTGGGCTCTTCAGCCATACTCACTGTATTTTGTGACAAATTGGAAAATAATTTACCCATTTAATTATTAATAATTTTAAGTTATTGAAATTCCCTACTAAAATTGATAATACTGGTGTCAAAAGCGGCATAATTGATAACGTTTTCCACTTGTATGCATCATCCAATGCAACGCTGTACAGGGTGTTCACGATAAAATTCACCACCCTCCAGTAGATTCCCCTCTAAGGTATTTCGAAGAACTAAAAACTTTTTCTTCACGATTTTTCCCAGGGACCTTAAATCGATCCTCTAAAAGTTTCTAATTGGTACCGTATAAAGGGTGTGATATGCAACTTTTTTATTTTAAATGCAACACTCTATATTTTATTCCGTTATTTAGTGGAGCCTTTTTTTCTGATCACAAATATATATGACACTTATGATTTATTTTGACAAGTTGTTGACAAGTAAGTTGTCGGAAAAATAATAAAATAGGTTGTCAAATAATTTTGTTACGCGGCAAGATGGCTTTGGTTTCTACAGTTCACTCAAAAAAAAAAAATTCTCGCAGCATTTTATCTGCAGAATTCAACTCTGCATGGTTAAATGGTCTAATTCGTTCCTAATACAGGGTGTCGCGTAATTTTTAATTTTCAATTGTTTTGACCACCTATTTTATTATTTTTTTGACAGCTTTCTTGTCAAAATTAATCATAGATGTTATATATCTTTGTAATCAGAAAAAATGACTTCATCAAATGACGTAATAAAATATAGGGTGTTGCAATTTGAAATAAAAAAGTTACATGTCACACCTTGTATACGGTACCAACTGAAAACTTTTAGACGATCGATTCAAGATCCCTGGGAAAAATCTTTGCGAAAAAGTTTTTAGTTTTTCAAAATATCTCAAAGGGGAATCTCCTAGAGAGGGGGTTAATTTTATCGTGAACACCCTGTATATTAGTTAGATATTTTGATACAACTACTACAACATTCACCATAGCCGTTGACGAAACTATTACAGCCTCGATTAGAGCAATTGTGCGACGTGATGTAAGTGGAAAACGTACTTAATGAACAAAATTTGGCCTACGACCACAAGGACTTGTCAAAAATCCAGAATTGATTTGTAAATGCCGGAGATGAGAAGCATTCCGAACAGCTATTTTAAATAAATAATAAACAAATAAATAAATGAATAAATAAAAAATGTTTATTTTCCAACAGGTGTCAAGACCCAGTTTCAGGACAACAAAAAATCCACAAGATCAGAAGCGACAACATAGCAAAGGTCGTATTGTACGCATGGTTTGAATAGGGCATTTCGAGGACATAAAAGACCAAATTTTTTGCCGGAAGTGGATTGTACTAGTTCACTTGCATGTCTTTTGGGCTCTGTATAGCACCAGTTACGTTCCAGCGCTTGATGGAGTGTCGTGCGAGGCCTCACGTGGAAAACTTGCCTAGTTTACCGTGACGACGTGATAGTCATCGGTCAAACATTCGAGGAACATCTGAACAACCTCCGAGAAGTATTTAGATGTCTCCGAGGAGCCCACTCACCTTAAGCTCAACCAGAAAAAATGCGTACTGTTTCAGAAGCAGGTCAAGTTTATGAAGCACGAGGTGTCATCATCGGGAGGAATCGGAACCGATCCTGAAAAGTTGGATGCCATCAAAGAGTGGCCACGACCAAAGAGTCATCACGAGGTCAAATGGTCAACACGAGGTCAAATGTTTTCTTGAGCTATGCACCTACTGCAGACGAACTGTGGTGAACTTCGCTGACATCGCCAAACCGTTGTACATACTTGCGAGGACGCCTACTACAAGACCGATTACAAGACACTGAAAATAGCGTTGTGTTCGAGTCCCATGTGGCCATATCTTCAGCCACACTGACAGCTTATCTTGGACATCATCACTATGTAACACTGGAATAAAGCGGTACTGTCGCAACTTCAGGACGGACAAAAACGAGTAGTGAAGTACTACAGCAAGCTTTTGTCCAAAGTGGGAAGGAATTACTGTGTGACTAGTAGGAAATTGCTAGCGATAGTGAAAGCCGTCAATCACTTTCACCAGTACTTCTATAAGGCCGAAAATTTTTGGTGAGGACAGGTTATTCAGGGCAGGGTGTTCATTGAAAAGTAGTCACCCCTGATTTCTCGCCACCAAAATTTTTCACGGGAAAACCACTCCGCCGACTCTTCTGACATCGGCGGAGGTCGGAAGAGTCTTCGGTCTACAAAAACAGGCGGTCATAGCGTTGGTAGGAGTGAAGAGCAGAACAAGTTGTAGGGAACTCTTGAGTTCTTCTCTACCCTGAGTAGTCTCTTCATTCTCAATACTCTCAGATACGTCCACCAAAACCGACTTCTTTTTACAAAAAATGGCGACCGGCATAGATACGAGACCAGGAGAAGAGAAAACTTCGCTACAGTGTTCTGTCGCACAAATAATACGAGAGGACTGCGC
The DNA here is from genome assembly GCA_949128115.1 of Anaspis maculata. Taxonomy (NCBI): domain Eukaryota; kingdom Metazoa; phylum Arthropoda; class Insecta; order Coleoptera; family Scraptiidae; genus Anaspis; species Anaspis maculata. The sequence goes on from OX421962.1 coordinate 75,112,922, forward strand.
TACTGGGGTCCCAGGCTGTACAATGAGCTGCTCGATGAGTTTCGCTTGTTGCCTGAGAACCTCTTCATCAAAAAAATGAAACTACACCTCATAAAATAAAGCTTATACTCTGTCGAGGAGCTCTTTAATCATCTTGAGTTTGATGTACAATTTTAATATGTTGTGTTTTGTCATTTACATTAGTATTTTATTTATACATAGTTTATTTATACTACCTCCGAAATGTTCGACGTTTCTTTGTAATTGTTATTATAGGAAATAAAGCCAATTGATCTATCTATCTATCAAAACACCGAAACAGGTCGATTTTTGTTTCAAGAGGAACATCTAGGACACGTATTGCCAAATGTTTACCTTCAACCCCTTTCGCCTCCACCCCACCCTACTTCGAAATTTCAAATAGCATTATTACCTAGCTTGTGATACATCAAATTGAAGGCAATAAAATTTTCTTGTCGTCAACCATATTTTAAATTTTTTTAACCACTCCCCCAACCCTTGTGGAAATCCTCTCATTGTTGATGAAAGGAAAATTTTTTCCCTATAAACTCCCGATATTTTTATTCAAGTGGGGTCATCTAAGACAAGTATGGCCAAATTTTCATCTTCAACCCATTCGCCTTCACCCTACCCTACTTCAGAGGGGTGGTTTAGGAAAATTAGAAATATGTTCGATGAAAAAAGAATTTTTTTGCCTTAAATTTGATGTATCACAAGATAGGTTATCGTATTTGGAATTTCAAAGAAGGATAGAGTGGAGGCGAAGGGGTTGAAGATGAAAATTTGACCATACATGTCTTAGATGACCTCTCAAAATAAAAATCGGCTAATTTTTGCTGGAAAGTCTATTTCTCAAGAATGGAGAGTTGACAGAAGAAAAATTTTCCTTTCATCAACAAAGACAGAATTTTCACAGGTGTCGGGAGGTCGATTTAAAAAAATTATTGACGGAAAAAGGATTTTATTTTCATCAATTTGATGTATCACAAGATAGGTAATACTGTTTGAAATTTTGAAGTAGGGTGGGGTGGGAGCAAAGAGGTTGGAGGTAAAAATTTGGCAATATTATTATGTGTCCTAGATGTCCCTCTCGAAACCAAAGTCGCCGTCTTGGCGGTTTCCTGTGAAAAATTCTGGAGGCGAAAAATCAGGGGTGACAACTTCTCAAATGAACAACCTGTATGTTCCATTCCACTGACGTGGTAGCTCTTAGTGTTTGCTTGAAGACGTATATATTTCTATATACGTATCTATATATTTCTGTATATTTTGTAAGTATTTTATATTTCATTATCTTTATTTTTTAGTAACTAGTCATGACGCGTTCTACGCCTTACAGGCAAAACATGTACATTATTTTTTTTGTACTGAAAAAATAAAATATTATCTATCTATCTATCTATCTATCTATCTATAACGTAGGGACACGGAGGCGACGGAAATGCATAAATATTTGGGAGAGGGGAGGCACATACCAAAATTTTAAACGGATAGTGGACGTGGTATAACCGAAATAGGGAATATAAGTTGCAAATGATGATAAAGGCAAACCACTTTGCAGGGTTACAACTGAGACCTGAATAAACGATTTGACCCGCAGTGCTTTTCTTTCCGTCCCTTAGGATTTGAATAGCGCCCCTTTTTCAAAATGGCGGATATTATCTAGGGGCAGAAGGTATCTAATAGCCTAGTGATGTCCAGCTCAGTAGAAATATATGGGGCTATGTCTCAATCGGTTTCTGGGACATCAAATACTATTTTAAAAAATGGTGGAACATTGCCATCTACCGCAGACAAATTTGGTGGAGGCGCCAGAAGGAATTTAGTACTGTCATAAGAAAATTGCTGTAACATTTTTATTTTTCAACCGATTTCAACACAACACATCTCATTATGTAGAAAAGTGAATTTTTCTTGTTACCTCATACCTTCCATAAAAAAGATATTGAGGAATGTTGAAGAAAAAATTAAAAAATGATTTGAAAAAAAGATTCTTTCCATTTTTTTATTTTCATGAGAATTGCTTTATTTTGTGGATTTTGATGTGCCCTTTCTAAATTTGCACTTTTCCGATTTCTATCTTTGCCGCACGCACCGCAATATTGAATAAATTATGTTCGAAAAGAAGTTTTTGACAATATCTCAATTTTGGCCCTTGTGACATTGAAATGTTTATATACATATGAAAGCACATTCAATCCTCCACAGTTTGACATCTGACCCAGCTCTGTGCGACCCAAGGTTCTTGAGCTAGACCTTCTGGAAGTATCAATTTTCGGTTCCAAAAGAATTGAAAATCACCTCTTGGGGCTGTGCCAGGTCCACCATTGTTCATGATTTGTGATGAATGGCGACGCGTTATTGATGTGTAACTTGATTAAGACATGGTGGTGATCCAGTGGTGAAATCCGGTAGGCGCGGTCACTATTCAACACCGAAAATTGATACTTCCGGAAGCTCTAGCTCAAGAACCCCGAGTTGCACAGGGATGGTTCAGGTGTCAAATCGTGGCGAATTGAATGTCCTTTCATACGTATATGAACATTTTGATCTTGCATGAACTTAAATTCAGATATTGTCAAAAACTTCTTTTCAGATATCATTTTTTCAAGATGGCGGTGCGCACTGCAAAGATATGAATCAGAAAAGTGCAAATTTAGAAAGGGCACATCGAAATCTACAAATAAGACAATTTTCATGAAAATAAAAAAATTAAAAAAATCTTTTTTTTTTCAAATTTTTTTCAATTTTTTTTCAACGTTCCTCAATGTCGTTTTTCACAGAGGGTATAAGATAACAAGAAGAATTTACTTTTCTACAAAATTACATGTCTTGTGTTGAAATCGGTCGAAAAATAAAAATGTTACAGCGATTTGCTTATGACCGTACTAAATTCATTTTGGCGCCTCCACCAAATTTGCCTGCGACAGATGTCAATGTTCCACCATTTTTTTAAATAGTGTTTGATGTCCCAGAAAGCGATCGAGACATAGCTCCATATATTTCAACAAAGCTGGACATCACCAAGCTATTCGATACGTTCTGCCCCTAGATAAAACCCGCCATTTTGGAAAAGGGGCGCTATCCAAATCCTAAGGGACGAAGGAAAAAGCACTGCGGGTCAAATCGTTTATTTAAGTCTTAGTTACGATCCTGCAAAGTGGTTCGCCTTTATCATCATTTGCAACTTGTTTTTTCCTACCACGTCCACTAGGAAGATGCAGGCGGTGACAAGCTCGATCTTTTTTGAGGGGTGTTGAAGTTCAAATCAGTTATTTGGTCCAAAAATTGAACAAAATTGTGATGTTGATGTTAGACATTAAAGAGTGAATCGTGAAGATAAGTGATATCACTCAATGTATAAATATCAATTTCCATTTGAAATATCCTGGAAAATAACTGATTTAAATAAGAAACAAAGTTCTATGAAAAATCTGTCTCTCCACGTAAATTGTATACAGGCTGGCCCAACGAAAACACAACAGGGGGATTTTTGGGCATTTTCCCAATTTTTTTAAAAAAAGCTCAGACAGGTAGATTTTTTAATTGAGGACGACATCTGGATGTCAATGATTGGCCAATTTCTATCTTCAGCCCCTTTACTCCTACCCACCTCAACTTCAGAATTTCGAACCCATCTACATTGCGATCATCTTCTCTCACTCTCCATCTACATCAGGGAAGTACGAAACTTCTGAGCATCTTCAAAGAGATCTCAAGAGAATGGAAGATAACAGAATAACCAGGACAGTGTTTGAAGCTAGAACAATGAAGAGAAGAAGCAGGGAAAGACCTAGAAGAACGTGGTGTGGTGAAGTGGGGAAAGCTCTGGAGAAAAGGGGAGAGACGATGGAGCCCGGTGGCGACTCGGTCGGTACAAGATCGGACGGGATGGAGAGAAATATGGAGAAGGGACCCCACGGAGTACTCGACTCCACAAACCGCCTTACACCTCCGTAAGGGTGAAATAGGCAAAAGGATTAAGTAAGTAAGTCTATACATTGCGATACATCAAATCAAAGAGAATCAAATTCTCTTTCTAAGCAAAATATTTTCAAAATTTAAAACCCCACCCCTTCATCCTGGAATTCTTTAACTGTCCCATTTTATATTGTCGACCTCACAATTCTCTTTAATGTAATCAACGTCATCCAAAATAGCATCTAAGGAAAAAATTGTCGGTGGAAAAAAGTGATACCCAAATTCACCCCTTTTCTCTCCCCCACCACAACTTCAAAATTCAACAGACACTACTTACTTTGTGATACATCGAATTGAAGGCAAATAATTTCTCTTTCTGAAAACAATTTTTTCAAAATTTTCAACCCCTCTCCTAATAAATTAAATATTCGCAGTATTAAAGGGGGAAAGAGCGAGGGCTCTCTGAAAACTCTGAAAATATTGAATTTTGGAAGAGAATTTAATTTGATGTATCACAAAAAAGGTAGTGTTATTTTAGATTCTGAAGTTGGGGTGGGGAAATGGAGGAGAGAATTTTTGTGGCGCTTTTTACACAGAAAATTCTCTTCCTCAATGCTGTGCAGGATGACGTTGACTGTACTAGAGAGAATTAAGAGGTCAAGAATATCACATTGGAAACTCAGTTAATTTAAGGAAGAAGGGAGGTGGGGTTGAAAATTATAAAAATATTTTTTCAGAAATACAATTTGATTTTCTCAAATTTGACGTATCGCAAGGTGGGTGGTGTCATTTGAAACTTTGAAGTTGGGGTGGATGGGGTGAAGGGGATGGAGATAAAAATTCGTCAAAGTATATTTTAGATATCCTCCTCAATATAAAAATCGACCTATCCAAGTTCTTTAAAAAAATGAGGTGGGATGCTCGAAAACCCCTTTGTTGTGTTTTCATTGGGCCACCATGTATATTCTGCGACGCGTTTCGGCCTCACAATTCGAGGTATTTTAGATATTTTAGAATAACTTTAGGTTATTCCAGAAACTCTTGAAGAATCAAGATATTTGACATTGGTTGGATGCGACCTCATGACCATAAAATACAGTATCTTTATGAGAAATTCACGATTCACGAGAAAGCAGATTCGCCATTCTGCTTCTTTTGATTTATCATGAGTTTCAACACTTTCAACTGTTAGTTTCTTTTTTACTTCTTCATTCCGTTGAGTCGATGACGCGCACACGGGAACTCACAGAACTTTTGATATGTTGTTGTTCATCACTGTTGATAGAAGGCGTGTGTACCAATTTTCAGCCTCACGGTATTTAGCTGAGGTTGAAAATCTATAATGACTAAGCTGACAGTGGGCATGCACATTAGCGAGGGTAAACAGGGCAATATCCGCAAGTGCGACGATTTGTGTGATTTGTAAATTAGTATAACGCAGTAATGAAAAGTGTGTGTTTAATTTGAACGTTTGTTTCTCAGTTGCTAAAGTAACCAAAGCAAATTCGTGACATCATGCAGGTATGTAGGTACGGTACGCATCAATTAAGTAATCACTAACCCTACCCCATGCTCATGTTTTTACCCGAATTTCGCCTCTTTTAAATCCACCTTTGTTAATTTTCACATCATTGTAAGCAAGATTCATCTGCAATTCAGCAGGTATTAGCGACACCATTTTATTCCAAATAATGCAAAGGATTCGGGTCCGCCCCATTTCTGGAAGCACACAGTGGATACTGTGTGTTAGTATTGTTGTAATTCTGAATTACCCAGAATGTCGACATAATGTATTTAGCTGGTACCTCCCAAAGTACGTGTGCACACCAACACCGAATGCAGTGCCGCTGGCGCATTACGGCGGTTATGAGCAAAACTTCCCTTTTGCAACTTATGTAACGGGAATTTTAACGGTTCCGCCCGCTATTGCATCGCAAAAGACTACCCCGCCTCTCTCCCGTCCGGAATCGCCCTGCGAAGAATTAAAATGCAATTATTAACAACTGCTGATGTGGAAGGCTCGTAAAACGGAACTGGGAAAGATCCTGTCTCCGGGTTTGCCTTCCGGTTTACAAGCATGAGTCTTCCCGTGAAGTGCGTGACTCTCATAGCATCCCTAAAATGTAATGCTAAAGGGATGGAGAAGGAGGAGGAAGGGATTTCTCGCGCGCGCAAAGACCGCAATAGCTTCGAAACAAGAGAATTCAGATATGTAAAATAGTAATGCATTGTATTTGAGGATATCCGCCTGAAATCCCTTATGAAATCTCCCCCAACCACCAATTATACCATCAGGTTGCGGTTGGGAGGAACGCGCAATTTTCTTTCCACCTTATACCCCCAAGTTAAATATAAATGAATCTACCCTCGTCCGCTTTAACCTGTTTTGGACTGTTTTGTTTTGGGTTGAAGAAAAACGCAAACAGAACATCCAAAAGAGGCGCAAACGATTCGGAATTTTTAGATTACAAAAAATATAAAGATCCGAGACGTTTTAAGTCGAATGCTATCAATTTACAGATAGCAAATCCCGCGTCCACCACTCAGCGCAATGGAGCCAACCCTTGGCCAAACGGAGGAGCCTTAATGGGATCCCATTAAAGCGAAATGGTAATTTTCTGTATTAGGCATTTCACACTGAGTGACATCCTGTTACGGCCGAACAAAGAAGAGAGACGAGTTGTTACAATGGGGATAAGGGGTGTGGAAAAGGCGCGACGAGATCATGATTTCTTTGGTTTGGCCGTGCAATGGAACTTCAAAGGAACGCATCCTTTTGTTGTTCATTGACTCTTGACTAGGTGAAGCCTCGGAAAATTATCGTTCCTCCAATAATAGCTCGTGGTGGTGGCTGCAGGAAAAGGGGCCCTCTGTTCGTCTGATGATGCCCGCTCGCGTTCGTTCGTTCAGCGTTCACCAGCGTCCCGGCGTCCTTCTGCTCCCCCGTATACCGCCGTCCATCTCGTTATTTTACGTGTAAGTGGCTGAAGCTCGTGAGTTTCCATAATGAACCAACTAAAATGTAATTAAAAATAATTAATATGCATTACCTACCCGTTCCGCGCTCGTAAATTCACAAAGAATTATAACGTTCAATGAGAAGACAGCTTTATTACCTTATACCACATGATCTAGTGAGATGACTATAGAGCGGCAGAGTGCCGTGTGAATGAAATAATGGGGTGAGAATATTTCAGGAGTAGGGCACTTATTAATATTTCCGTTCGAGATCATTTTTTGGAATGCCGTATACACAGATTACCTCTCGGATCAGAATCTTCAATTTGCCTGACCTTTTTCCTCTCACCTGATCTGTAGTAATGATTGATTACCATTATGTCAATCATACTGTCACGAGTAGAAAAGGGTCTATCCCTTTGCTACTCGTGGACTGAGGGCTCACTTTTCACTTATTGTTTTGCACAGCTGAAACGGGAAGGTAAATGGAACTCAAGCATGCTAACCTAATACAAGTTTATTAATTATTATATAATAATTCCACATCACACTACTAACATGACAATTATAAACTCGGGACTGAAAGCACAACCTCAGTCCCTTGAACCGACAGTCTACCTTCAACCCGCAGTACTTCTTACTACCACCGAACCAGTCGAGTCATGATCATCGAATGCCCGTTGATGAATCCATCCCCGTGTGCCCGCGTATGTAAGTCTAATCCGAATCGACCAATCAGGTCGATGCTCGTTTCCTCGTGCTTGGTGAACCCGGTATACCACGGCGGTTATGAACTGTGCTGCCCTTGCAGCATTCAGCATTTCCTGTGGCAGCTCGTTGTTTTCGCTGAAGGCGATTTATGAATTATTATAATTTATACCTGATAAAATAATTCGTACTCAAGGGATGAGCCTTTCGTTATGGCCCTTCCGTCATATTCATGACAATACTGTTACCATACTGCCGTACTTTAACCTGCGGGTTCCCAGGCAGGGTTTTTGCTGTCGTCAACTGTTTCACCTGTCGCACGCAAGAACGAATGTGGTGACGTCCTCCCCTCTCCATAGGATGATCGAGATCTTTAGCTGTCTGTATCGCTAGCCCATATCTTTGTGTTGCATGTTGATAAAATAACAAAAAATGTAAAGAGTTTATTCATATTCACTAGGGTAACTGATTCAAGATTAAGTCCTTACCAAGATTGGGAGTAAGTCATTCCTGGTATAATTTTGCCAATCTTGATGTCAATTCTCAACCAGGGTCCAGGGGTGAGAAAAACCTGCCAACTTGTTTGATTGTTCCACACGAATGACAGCAGTGCAGTGCTGCTTTGTTTACAAGTTCTATGTTTGGTGCCGACGGGACTCGGCACCAACAGACGATGACGAAATAGTGAATCCCTTTTTGAACAAAATTCAGAAAGCACAAAGAACGAGCGATGAAAATTCAATACTTTTGGAACTCTTTCACTGTTGTTTGAATTTCCTATCTATGGTGAATGCAGATAAAAATCAGAAAACTTGAAAGACGCTCACTCAATCCTTTCCGCTTCAAGTTTGCACGTTTGGGGCTATACATATCCTTTTTTGTATAGCCCCAAGGAAGGATATGGTCCTTGATAGATGGTTAAGATGAGATTTGTCGTTTTTGGCGGTGTGCGTTTTGTTTTGTTGTTACATAATGGTGTGTATACCTAGTTTATCATCATATTTTATGATAATATCACCTACTTCACTTCCTATAAGTATAGTTTGAATATTCTACCATTTGGTGTCGCAAGAGAATGCTGAAGTGATTGCCGATCACCTCGCCACAGTCTTCTCACCTCTGCCAAGGGATTGTCCACCTGAGCAAGAACAATTTATCCAAATTCCTTCACACCCCTTTAGAAGACGAGCCTCTTCTACTGACCTTCAAAAAAAAAAAGAAATTGTATCGACAAATCAAAAACCTAAAAAAGACTGCTGATTTTGAGCTGATTGATGCAAAAATTCATAATGATCTGGAGACACAAACGTATTGCTCGGCAGCGTTCCTAGACGTCTTCCAGGCATTCGATCGCGTATGGCATACCGGGTTTCTCTACAAACTAAATAACCAAATTCCCGCGGGATACTATCGAATCTTCAGATCATATTTGTCTGATGGATACTTCTTTGTACACCAAAGACAAGCTCAACCATCTAAAGCCCATTACATCCGGTTTGCCGCAGAGGAGTGTCCTTGGACCGTTTCTTTATTCACTTTTTACCTCCGATCTTCCTACCATCAGAAGCACAATATTGGCTACATTTGCGGACGACAATAGCCTTGATGGCTTTACATACGGATGCGAGGATAGCTCTGGGAACCTTCAACTACACTTCCAAAAAATCGAAAAATTGATGGAGCTTTGGCGCACAAAGGTAAATGAAACCAAGTCCATCCAAATAACTTTCACGCTGAACCGGAACACCTGCCCCTGCCCACCCGTCGCTCTTAATGGTGGAACTTTGGAGAAGACCAATGACGCAAAATACCTCGGCCTTCATCTTGAGTGCAGGCCAACACGATTCCACACATACAATCTAAACGAAAGCAGCTGGAGCTGAAATATTCAGAAATATACTGGATGATGAGTTGAAGATCACACTTTCAAGTCGATAACAAAGTATTGCTCTACAAAGCCATCTTAAAGCAGGAATTCAGCTGCGGGGTGCAGCAAGTGCCACAAACATTGCGAAAATTTGAGCGTTCCAAAAAAAATTCCTGAAAGCTGCTTTCGGTGTTCCAAGACACCATCCTAATAATGTCATCCACAAGCATGCCTGTGCATCTACGGTTCAGGCCGAGATATCGAGATATGGCTCTGCATATCAAGAACGTCTTCGGGCCCATACCAACGAATATGCTTTGAACATCCTCACTGCCCGTACCACGAAGCGACTCAAGCGTTCTGATTCACTGGATCTCATAGACAAATTCATGTAGATGATATCAAAACTCCAATTTTAGTTTACTGAGACTAGTTAAGTAGTCTCTACTCACAACCACCATAGTACCCAATTGGTTAATTACTGACCATAGAGGACTCATCAAGGCGTTCAAGGAAGTCTTTGCTTCCGACTTTAAAGTTACCAGGTATGTTTGATAATTATGCTAAGTCAATATCATTGAGATAAGAAATTTACAAAGTGAACAATTTTAAAAACTAGAACCCTGAAAAATCCTGATTGTGTGATGCTGAGAGTGCCATTCTAGCCCATTTTATTGCCTTCCCCAATCTGAGCTTGGTTTCGTACCTATCAGGTGTATTTCATAGCTATCTGTGTTTTGTCGATGAAGAAGTTGCTGAAAATTGTGAAATTTCTTTCTAGACTATGATGGGAACCATCAGCGCCAACGGAAGAAAACTGCTTCAATCGTCCAGAAGCCACCAAATATCCTTATGTGAGACCGGAAAAATTGAGAGGTATTTTGTAACGAATTGCTGTAGTTAATGACAAGCTATTGTAAATGTTTCCTTTTTTATAGAAAATTTGCAAAAGCTGCCTGCAGCAGATGCCACAGCTGGTCCCTCGACATCTGAAGACTCCAGCCCACAAGTACAAGTAGAGCAAGAGCCACGGAAGTTAACATAATTTTGGTCATTTACATCAAAACAAATCATAAAATATCAGGCAAGGATGTTTTAGCGGAAGGGCAAGTTTATTGCTAAGAACTGTTTGTTGAATAACTAGTACTTACTACAGCAAACAACAGAGATGATTGCTTGCCAAAACAAACCCAGTGTTTGAAAAGGTAGGACTTGTCATTGTCAAATAGCAAACAAAGCAAAATATCTCCTGGAGTCTGAAGGAGTGTTCATAAAAGAGGGTAAAAGAGTGAATGGGTTGAGAGAATATGACGTGAATGATTTAAGTGACTTTAACCTTACTTGTAAATGATTAGGTTTGTTGAAAACATCAATAACCAAATTCAACGGGAAGGTAAATGGAACTCAAGCATGCTAACCTAATACAAGTTTATTAATTATTATATAATAATTCCACATCACACTACTAACATGACAATTATAAACTCGGGACTGAAAGCACAACCTCAGTCCCTTGAACCGACAGTCTACCTTCAACCCGCAGTACTTCTTACTACCACCGAACCAGTCGAGTCATGATCATCGAATGCCCGTTGATGAATCCATCCCCGTGTGCCCGCGTATGTAAGTCTAATCCGAATCGACCAATCAGGTCGATGCTCGTTTCCTCGTGCTTGGTGAACCCGGTATACCACGGCGGTTATGAACTGTGCTGCCCTTGCAGCATTCAGCATTTCCTGTGGCAGCTCGTTGTTTTCGCTGAAGGCGATTTATGAATTATTATAATTTATACCTGATAAAATAATTCGTACTCAAGGGATGAGCCTTTCGTTATGGCCCTTCCGTCATATTCATGACAATACTGTTACCATACTGCCGTACTTTAACCTGCGGGTTCCCAGGCAGGGTTTTTGCTGTCGTCAACTGTTTCACCTGTCGCACGCAAGAACGAATGTGGTGACGTCCTCCCCTCTCCATAGGATGATCGAGATCTTTAGCTGTCTGTATCGCTAGCCCATATCTTTGTGTTGCATGTTGATAAAATAACAAAAAATGTAAAGAGTTTATTCATATTCACTAGGGTAACTGATTCAAGATTAAGTCCTTACCAAGATTGGGAGTAAGTCATTCCTGGTATAATTTTGCCAATCTTGATGTCAATTCTCAACCAGGGTCCAGGGGTGAGAAAAACCTGCCAACTTGTTTGATTGTTCCACACGAATGACAGCAGTGCAGTGCTGCTTTGTTTACAAGTTCTATGTTTGGTGCCGACGGGACTCGGCACCAACAGACGATGACGAAATAGTGAATCCCTTTTTGAACAAAATTCAGAAAGCACAAAGAACGAGCGATGAAAATTCAATACTTTTGGAACTCTTTCACTGTTGTTTGAATTTCCTATCTATGGTGAATGCAGATAAAAATCAGAAAACTTGAAAGACGCTCACTCAATCCTTTCCGCTTCAAGTTTGCACGTTTGGGGCTATACATATCCTTTTTTGTATAGCCCCAAGGAAGGATATGGTCCTTGATAGATGGTTAAGATGGGATTTGTCGTTTTTGGCGGTGTGCGTTTTGTTTTGTTGTTACATAATGGTGTGTATACCTAGTTTATCATCATATTTTATGATAATATCACCTACTTCACTTCCTATAAGTATAGTTTGAATATTCTACCATTTGGTGTCGCAAGAGAATGCTGAAGTGATTGCCGATCACCTCGCCACAGTCTTCTCACCTCTGCCAAGGGATTGTCCACCTGAGCAAGAACAATTTATCCAAATTCCTTCACACCCCTTTAGAAGACGAGCCTCTTCTACTGACCTTCAAAAAAAAAAAGAAATTGTATCGACAAATCAAAAACCTAAAAAAGACTGCTGATTTTGAGCTGATTGATGCAAAAATTCATAATGATCTGGAGACACAAACGTATTGCTCGGCAGCGTTCCTAGACGTCTTCCAGGCATTCGATCGCGTATGGCATACCGGGTTTCTCTACAAACTAAATAACCAAATTCCCGCGGGATACTATCGAATCTTCAGATCATATTTGTCTGATGGATACTTCTTTGTACACCAAAGACAAGCTCAACCATCTAAAGCCCATTACATCCGGTTTGCCGCAGAGGAGTGTCCTTGGACCGTTTCTTTATTCACTTTTTACCTCCGATCTTCCTACCATCAGAAGCACAATATTGGCTACATTTGCGGACGACAATAGCCTTGATGGCTTTACATACGGATGCGAGGATAGCTCTGGGAACCTTCAACTACACTTCCAAAAAATCGAAAAATTGATGGAGCTTTGGCGCACAAAGGTAAATGAAACCAAGTCCATCCAAATAACTTTCACGCTGAACCGGAACACCTGCCCCTGCCCACCCGTCGCTCTTAATGGTGGAACTTTGGAGAAGACCAATGACGCAAAATACCTCGGCCTTCATCTTGAGTGCAGGCCAACACGATTCCACACATACAATCTAAACGAAAGCAGCTGGAGCTGAAATATTCAGAAATATACTGGATGATGAGTTGAAGATCACACTTTCAAGTCGATAACAAAGTATTGCTCTACAAAGCCATCTTAAAGCAGGAATTCAGCTGCGGGGTGCAGCAAGTGCCACAAACATTGCGAAAATTTGAGCGTTCCAAAAAAAATTCCTGAAAGCTGCTTTCGGTGTTCCAAGACACCATCCTAATAATGTCATCCACAAGCATGCCTGTGCATCTACGGTTCAGGCCGAGATATCGAGATATGGCTCTGCATATCAAGAACGTCTTCGGGCCCATACCAACGAATATGCTTTGAACATCCTCACTGCCCGTACCACGAAGCGACTCAAGCGTTCTGATTCACTGGATCTCATAGACAAATTCATGTAGATGATATCAAAACTCCAATTTTAGTTTACTGAGACTAGTTAAGTAGTCTCTACTCACAACCACCATAGTACCCAATTGGTTAATTACTGACCATAGAGGACTCATCAAGGCGTTCAAGGAAGTCTTTGCTTCCGACTTTAAAGTTACCAGGTATGTTTGATAATTATGCTAAGTCAATATCATTGAGATAAGAAATTTACAAAGTGAACAATTTTAAAAACTAGAACCCTGAAAAATCCTGATTGTGTGATGCTGAGAGTGCCATTCTAGCCCATTTTATTGCCTTCCCCAATCTGAGCTTGGTTTCGTACCTATCAGGTGTATTTCATAGCTATCTGTGTTTTGTCGATGAAGAAGTTGCTGAAAATTGTGAAATTTCTTTCTAGACTATGATGGGAACCATCAGCGCCAACGGAAGAAAACTGCTTCAATCGTCCAGAAGCCACCAAATATCCTTATGTGAGACCGGAAAAATTGAGAGGTATTTTGTAACGAATTGCTGTAGTTAATGACAAGCTATTGTAAATGTTTCCTTTTTTATAGAAAATTTGCAAAAGCTGCCTGCAGCAGATGCCACAGCTGGTCCCTCGACATCTGAAGACTCCAGCCCACAAGTACAAGTAGAGCAAGAGCCACGGAAGTTAACATAATTTTGGTCATTTACATCAAAACAAATCATAAAATATCAGGCAAGGATGTTTTAGCGGAAGGGCAAGTTTATTGCTAAGAACTGTTTGTTGAATAACTAGTACTTACTACAGCAAACAACAGAGATGATTGCTTGCCAAAACAAACCCAGTGTTTGAAAAGGTAGGACTTGTCATTGTCAAATAGCAAACAAAGCAAAATATCTCCTGGAGTCTGAAGGAGTGTTCATAAAAGAGGGTAAAAGAGTGAATGGGTTGAGAGAATATGACGTGAATGATTTAAGTGACTTTAACCTTACTTGTAAATGATTAGGTTTGTTGAAAACATCAATAACCAAATTCAAAATTATCTACTATTCTACTGACAAAAAGATGAGAGAATTTTTTTTTACTGGTACCTGAGCATATTTTGATCTAAGCGCCCCTGTTTCAATGATGTGTTCATGATAGAAGGATCAAAATGTTCTTGTGCTCTTACCTTCTCAGATACTTCATTTCTCTGGTACCTACATCAACAGAAGACATCATGCGATACTGTATTTGCAATCATTGTTGAACTATTTATTGTGTACCGACACTGTATTCACAATGATTGTTCTATTTATTGTATACCGACCCTCAGTTGACTGAACAAAATTAGTTGTGAATCTTCGTTACTGGATCTATAAAAAGCTATTATTTGTTTTTGTTCCAATATAAATTATAATTGGATATTACAATATCTTGTTATGAATTACTGCTAAATAAGCTATTTTGTCATCTAATAAACCTGCATCTTAATACTGTTTTATTATGTTTGATTTGATTATTATTACAAATTGTAACTAGCGTCCATTAGACTGATGCATTAATTTTGATACATCAAATGAACGTTTCCTAGCTATGAAAATTTCTAAAGTCATAAAACTTCAAATTTTATTGAAGTAATTGCATCAATCGAGGCATCAATTAAACTTCATTATTATTAAGTGTCCATCCACGCTGAGATATTTTCATGACATTTTTAACTTACGTGATAGGCTTCAAGCCAAAATCTCACATTTTCTGAATAGCTTTTTTACCTTAGGCCATTCAGAAATGCGAAATTTTGACCAGAAAGTATCAAGTAAGATAAAAATGTCATGAAAAATTCTCATCGTGAACGGACACCTGGATAATGAGAAAATTGAATTTACCGGGTAAATGTCGGTAAAGAAAAACTACAGGACTCTGCTGTTAAAACAAGAGTCACTATGTGAAAGTCCGATAGATGGCGCTGAAACTCGATTCCGTTTGAGAGCGAGAGAGTCGGCGTTCTCTACCTTGTTGCCCTCTGTGTGAACAAACCATCACATGTTCGCAAGGACGTTGTTCTGTTTGGAGAACAATGAGTGGAAAATCATATCACTGGTGTGTGGTGCCTCTTTGCAAAAACACGGGAAGAAGTTCCCCACATTAACTTTTCATTGTGGTACCCAAAAAAGAACACATGAGAAGGAAGTGGCTGGAACTTGCAAGAAGGGATCCAACCAAATGGATTATCTTCGGAGTCGTCCATCTATTTTTGTGAAAACCATTTTGATGTAGGTATATGAGCTTGGTAGGTGGCTACCTTTAATTATATCAAGTATCATATGTGTTATATAATCGATAAATGATATTAAAACACAATTTGAGATTTGAGGTTATGTTATTAAAAGTGAAATTAGTGGTCAGACTTTAGACTACCGTATTTTAGTGAATGTGCCTACAGTTTTATTATGACGTGAAAAAAACTGCCCAACCATTACAGCGTCCATTTGAGGCAGCGTACTGCTATTCGCTCTCGAGAAACCTGGATCACATTTTCTTTTCAGGTGAAATTGAAAACACCGACACGCTTCGTCACACGCTACGGGCTACGTGACATCTCCGGTGACAGATGAGAATGACAGATATGAAGATTGACGTCACACCCAATCGTGGCGCGTTTTAGGTCACGTGACATTGATGTAAAATAATTTAATTTTTAATTCCACTTTTCTCATCAATTAATCAATGTATCATCGAGAAAATAAATGTTGCACAAGCTACATTTCAATTTTCACTTGCTCATAACAAAGACATAAAACCATTAAAATCTGACACAGTCACATACCCTATTCACTCTTAAATTTGTTGGAATTATTTTTTTGATTTTGGGAATGCCAATGGGCTCAAACCAAAGTACATCCTTGTAGCTTTCCAAGGAGACCTCGATGATAAACTTTTGTCAAGGAATAAGCCCGGAACTCACTTTATTTTGCAACGGCTGATTTCATCAATTCAACTCCAAACCTTAAGACGTTAACTAGAACATATTCTTTGTCAAGTTGAGACTGTATTTGCAGCAGAATTGGGTCATCTTTGATATTCCTCCCTCAAAAATGATAATAAAAACTCTTTTTTTTTGTACGGTGTGCTGAGTGTTTTAGAAAATTCAATACAAAGCGTTTTTGAATTATGCAAAAAAAAATTTTTGTTCTATGAAAACTTTTCCAAAAACCGGTCATGTATTAAATTTTTTACGTCTCTCGAGATCATAAAAAAGTTGGTCGTTTGTCATTTGTCAAAAAATCTCCCAGGAATCTTTCAGAAGCTTTTCCAGTGATTCAGGACTATGTATTCGGCTTCTAAAAAAATGTGGGGTAATCCAAACGGAAGCAAAGTGAACAAACTGTAGCATTTATTTTTCAAAATTATTTAAATAGGATATTATTTTGTGTGGCGAGTGGCGAGGGTGTTTTAGTAGATTAGTAGGTTGCGTTTGGATGAATGTCTGTCGAGTGGACACCATGTTTGCATGGTTGTTGCTGGTGCGAAAGCTAGAGGCCCACCGGAGAGGCAAGGGCAGAGGGTGTGTGATTTGTGTGGGATTTGGGTGCATGTGTTTGGAAGAATATAGGTCGAGAGATAGTTTTAAGATATAATAAGGGAGAGAGGCGGATGTCGCCGAAGCGAGAAGTAGTGTGTTGTACATTGAGAGTTTGATGATAATAAAAAGAGTTTTTGGAGAGATAATTGCGTGTATTATTGAGAGCTAGAGCTGCGGTATCCTGACCATAGAGAGATTGCAACAAAACATCCAATGAAATCTCATCAAAATATCTATATCTCTTTATCTTGATTTTTGACAGGAGAAATATCAATACCCTGCAAATACGGCCTTGAGTGACAGTCAGCATCAGGGACATACCTGTCAGATGAATTTACCCGGAGATCAAAAAAGATGAAACTTTGATAACTGCTAGGCAAAGGCTATCTGGAGGGGAAAATACCAGCCCTTAGAAATTCCTTAGTAATCAAACTGGCACTTTACAGAGTCAGTACTAGCGGTAAGCAGCGAACTAGTGAAGAATACTGCATTTTATGATACAAGCAACAGATTTGGTACACGTAACCTCAGAAAAATTCTTAGCGACTTGACCCGTAGTTCTTGAAAATCCCTTCGGGGAGAGCCGAGATATGGGGGGGGGGGTTCATTTCTCTTATTTAGAAAAAATTTATATGCCCCAAACTGGCATGGGAAATGTCAAATTCAAGTGAATTGAACATGCTGAATACACTGGCAAATTCTAATTTTTCAAAAAATGCAAATAGTAGCCTTTTTTTTCCAAAATGGCCACCAATGAATGACAAAAAATCATGCATGAATAAGTTATTCGAGTAAGGTATCAATTTATATGTTTTCGAGGGCGCTGGACTCATTTCTCTTATTGAAATCACCATATCGAACCAAATTATCCATTTTGGGTCAGGGTAGATGAACAACCCCCAACACTTGAAGTGACGCTTCCAAGATTTGTAGTGAATATCAAAAGAACAATATGGAGCTACATCTGAATAATCTCTTTTTTGATGATAAATGAAATTACTCATGTAACTACACCTTCAAAGTCATAATAACCATCCCTGGAATCCCCAACCACCCTTAGTGGGAGGGTGTTGCATAACCTGGCTTTCCTTGTATCGTAGGAAACCGTTTCAAAAATGTATTTAAATGGTATAAAATAGTATAATAATACTTACTTGATAATATTTTATGTAGATACTGTAGAAATCATTCTAGCCGATCGATTTTGAACCCACGACCTCCTGATGGCTATATTGAGGGTACCTACTCAAGAAACTTCTTCAACCACCTTCAAAAGTTGAAAAAGCATGTTTTGTTGGGAAAAAAGTTCTATCTCGTCTCAAAATCGGGCTAACAATTTAAAATTAAAAAAATGACGTTCAGGAAAGATGGGTTCATAGTTGGTCATAAACGAGGTCATAACTTCATTATGACCATAAACGAGGTCATTATAACTTTCTGCTGTTGCCGGTGCTCTCCACAGGGAAGCTCCAAGATACGGTGAAAAACAGCACATCAATGTCACACCTGGTATCGTATCTAGCCAAAATTGATATTTTTCCAGAAAGTTTATCAACAGTCAGATTCTCTGAAAAATCACCCTACACAATTCAGAGGAAAAAATCATTCAAATCGAATAAATCGGTAATTTGACTTCAAACTTAGTTAGATATTGGTAGTGCGTTAATTTTGTCTGTCAGTGTACCTATGATCAAGAAGGCAGAGAAAGATAAAAATGCTAAAATGGGCAGAACTGGTGTCAAATCTAGACTTCCAAGAGAAAGGAATGAAACTTTCATGGGAATCATAACTTGCTTGAAGTCTAAAAACACAAATTACATGGTAGGACTGACTTACTGTCAGAGCTTTGTATCAAAGTCCCAGTTGCTTACTTCGATGAGTTTAATTTTAAACCCCATGAACAACGAACATGTTTAAAAGTAGTGAGGAATCTCAACTAAAAACTCCAACAATACATAAAATATTATCAAGTAGGTATTATACCATCTTATACCATTCAATAGTTATTGACATAATATGGCAGGAGGGCGAATATTCACAGGACTAGCAGGAATATTCAAGGACGATCGTAAGCTAGGCCTGGGAGCCCACGTGCCCTGTAAAGACACTAATTTTACTGGCATATTATGTATAACGTTTTACCCGAAACTACCTCAATCAACCACAAAAAAAGAAATATTCATATCTTCTGATGAAGTTCTCCATAATATAACTATGTGAAGTCTTTGTAAATTATTGTAAAAGAGTGAAGAGACATTTTTAACTTTCTACAATAAAGAAATATTTGGTACCAAAATTCTGAAATGTCATTCTAGCACAATTTGGCAAATAGCACGTTGCTGGATCCGGTTTCCAACAGTTTTCAGCAAATTTTCAGCAAACAAAACGTCTCTTGACGCAGAAAAGTAAGATTTCCCTGCCTAGGCATAGGCAGGAAAATCTCGCTTTTTTTGCGTCAAAAGACGCTTGTAATGGACACTTTACCTGTCACTTTAGGGTAAAAACGAGGGTAAAAACATTTTTAAAGCACTTTCCTGTGACACAATAAGGAAATTTAGGTACTACAAGACCCTCCCATCAAAGGCGGTTGGTACTTCCAAGGATGGTTGTGAGTTTAAAGGTGTAGTTACATCGGTAATTTTCATTTATCAATCAAACAGATTTTATTTAGATGTAGCTCTCTATTGTTCATTCGACTGTACACTTCAAATCTTAAAAGTGTCACTTCAGGTGTGGAGGTGGTTCATTTACCCTGACCCAAAATGTATATTTATGTTCGATATAGTGATTCCATTTTGAAAAATGAGTCCAGTGGCCTCGAAAACATATAAATTGATACCTGACTCGATCAACTTATTCATACATATTTTTTGTCAAATAATAAATTTCATGAAATAACAGGGTAGTTCGTTTACCGAGGCCCAAAATGAATAATTCTGTTCGATATGATAATTTCGATAAGAGAAATGAGTCCAGCGACCTCGAAAACATATAAATTGATACCTTACTCGAACACCTAATTCGTACATGTTTTTTGTCAATTATCGGCGGCCATTTTGAAAAAAAGGCTACTATTTGCATTTTTTTTATAAAATTAGGATTTACCAGTGTATTCAGCATGTTCAATTTACTTGAATTCGACATTTCCCAAGCCAGTTTGGCGCATATAGATTTTTCTAAATAAGAGAAATCAACCCCTCTCCCCCCCACCCCATATCCCGACTCCCCCCGAAGGGATTTCCAAGAACTACGGATCAAATCGCTTAGAATTCTTCAAAGATCACGTGTACCAAATCTGTTGCTTGTATCATAGAATGCAGTTTTATTTTGCTTACCGCTAGTACTAAGTAGTGGCCTTCATGTTGATCTTCTATACCGATGGGTATTTCTGGGAACAATTTTGATATCTGCTGTTTTTGAAGCAATAAACAGTATCGATTGCTTGATACTAGGTTGAGTGGCAATAATAAAAAACGTAATTTAATCGCGTTTTCCGCGAACAGTTATTTCCATAATATTGATATCGACGCACGATATTGGCCTTTCGTGTGACGTGTGAGCCACCTATCCGTTTTATCATCACGGCACGGTGACAGGGACGTATAATTTTTATGCAATAGTTTGTTGATATTACATATATTTTTAATGCGCCCTTCCTTGCCGTGAGCTGTCAGGCATTGAAGTTGAAGTTGTTAACTAAATTATGTAGTGAGCCGGTGCGTGTCTGATAACAGTGGGATCCAACAAACAATGATTGGCAGTTAACCCACACTGACAATGGACGAGTCCTGCGAGCTGCAATGTCAACAGGAACATCGCAGCGATTGATTGCATCATCCCGGTATCGCTGTCATTAAAAATACAATTAGGTACTTCATTAGGTCTGGCGTCGAATGATTCACTGAACTTTCCCATCGAATGTAGCGTTACGGGTATTTCTACAAAACGGCACACAAGTCGCGTTTACTGAAAAAAGGCCTTTCGATTTGTATCACGAGTGGTTCGAAAAAGCGGTCAAGTATTGAGACTGAAAATCTGATGCCCTAGTTAGGGATTTTCTGTATTCTGTATATCTATACTTATTGCCTGGGCTCTGTGCTACTGCTAATTTAATATGACCACTGTTTAGGAATAGCCATCGGTCAATCAATTGGTAATTTCTTTTATATTATTATTGTTTTTTTTAGAAGACCTCAAGTCAAAAGAATCTGATTCGTATTATATGGCTATAGGCATTTTTTATTGTATATCAAAGCCAAATGTGAAATTGATTCCTGGAATACCCATCTTTGATAAACAAGCAATTTGCGTCAGAGTCCTTCTACTAAGAAGTAGGAAACTTCGTCGGGGCTTAATAAGAAAAGCAACAGAGAAAAATCTCATGCTGACATTTTTTCAGTATGAATAGGTATTATAAACACGGGACGGGACTCCTGGTATATCTACATTCATATTTAAAACTCAAAACTCCAGCAAGATCCAAGGTAACCAAGAAAAGTTATCGGTGCCAGTTACCGAGTTACCAAGCAGTCCATCCGTCAAATTTTGTCGAAATGAATCACAGACGTAATTCATTGTTGCCGGGTTTATTGACATGATAATCATAATTATGGAAGAGTAGGTGATGTATAGACAATACAAATAGAAAAGACCATAAGTCGTCACGGATTTTTACGGTTGCGTAGGAACCAGGCGAGTCCATCATTCAAAAAAAGGTCGGCTGATTTTTGATGCCCCAATATCCGTGACGACGGTGGTGATAACATATGGTCTTCTCTATTTGTATTGTCTATACTCCGTCAATTGTTTCTTCAATAATTCAATAATTTAAAGAAACAATTGACGAAGTACATTACTCTTCCATAAATCACATACCACTCAGAATAGTGTCTAAACTATAAGAATTCAGAACAAAAGAAGCGGACCATCAATGCAGTTTCTTGTTCTTCCCTATTTACTGTGACGCTGATAGTAATCAAACGTCTAGGGAGAAGAGAGAAACTAGAGGAAGGGGAAAGGGGAGGTGACCACGCGCCACTCAATCTTATTATGTTGCGTGCGCTCGAAAAAATAGTGTGACGCGCTTAAATGATTATCTTGGAATCGAGACCTGACCATCGTTGAATGAATAATTTTGTGTAGATGCTACTGTATTGTGTTTCGTTACTGGTAAAAGGTCAAATGAAAATGGACTAGAGGTAACTGCCATGCATCAAGTTATCTGTGCATTCGTCTGTATATCAGTCAATATCACCTTCTTCACGAGTAAGCAGCTACTACCTACGAGTAGGTGTTGTGCCAATTCATCACTCTTCATTCTATACTTGAAAACGTGTTTTTCCAGTTTTTTGTTTTGATCATGAAATGAAAACCGTTGAAATTTTTTATAAACTTTTTGCTTTTTTCCAATGAACTTTCAGAGTTCTGTTGGATGATATTACGCTATCAACATTGTACAATGTGAAAAAAATTTACAAATTTTTGAGGCGCCCCCGTACAAAAAGTTCTGGTACAAAAACTCTAGTAGCATATGAAATCGGACCTTGAAGATATGATTAAATAAACAATTCTTTCTGCGACTCGATATCGCAAACGGTTCTCGAGAAAAATGGGAGTTAGCATGTTTCATGTATAGCTCCGACTATTAATCTCGAATCGTCCTCAAGCAAATTCCACGGTGACCTGGCATACGGTTTCTAGGCGACTCCCGAAAAATCCTACACATTTCGCGGGCATTACTAACGTGCTGTAAATTGGCACCTCCGCCAAATGGACAGATGTGTGCTACTCGGCCGTTGAAGTCGCCACGTCAATTTCATTCGCTCAGCCATCGCGTATTTCCTGGAAATGTCCAGAGCTTCGCACTTGTACACTTCGTTATGATAGGAGGAGTCTAGAAAGATCAGGTGTGCTCCAGAAAGCACAGGAATCGCCGCTCGTAACGATAATATGGTGCCCGAGCTTTTCAGAATGCTCTGGATTGTGTCCGAGTTTTGGCACAGCCCCACTTTAGTTCACATGCAAACGGGGATCCCGTTGAATACTGCTATCACGTTATGTCAAACAGCCTTATGGATAAAGATTAAGCAATTGCTTTTGCTAAAATTCTAGCAAAAAACGGAGAAACATTTGAAAAAGAGACTTCAAACCATTATTATTATTATTTCAATCAGTTACTCAAATGCTCAGTGAAACCTAAATTAATGAATTACATGAAGTTTTTTGAGAAATTTCTAGAAACAAAAAAATCAAGCAAAAGTAATTGCCTCATCTTCATTCGTAAGGCCCATGGATTTCTTATAGTACAGGAAAAATAGTAAAAAAATCGGCAAAACCTAGGAATAAATATGGATGTCATGAAAATTTGATATTCTGTTCAGAATTGAGTGCTCTACAACATATCCAAAATCGCCAAAAATTGCACACGGGGGCTTTGAGTTATTGGAGGGGGGGTAAAAAATTCAAGGTGAACATGGAGGGGATGGAACCCGTCAATCCATTGGATGCGGATACATTATAGTTCGACGTATCATATCCCATTGATACCATTTTGGCACTCAAAGTGTCCATCATTGTTGAAGGGGAGTAGTGGGGGGGCGAAGCTCTACTAGGTGGTCCATTTTGTTTTTATGGCCATGTAGAACCGATCACGACAAGTTTGATATCTTTTCCGACTAAATTCAATCTCCTGAACTCGTATCCGATGTGTAAATTTGAATGAGAACAAGTTTGAACAAGTTAACTTGAGAAAACTTGTTTTTTCTTTGACAATTTTGACGAATTTTTTTTGTACTGTTGGAGGTGTTTATTCTCAGAAAATTGTCAGGGACCATTAAATTGAAGTGTATTCTCCACAAAAATCATCCATTCGATGTATAATTTTTTTTCTCGAGTTGAAAAAAATCGATTCGAACTTGAGCCGGCGCGGCGCGTCGTTTACTACTGACCAGAACACTACAGCATGCACCTTTAAATGAAAATACCTCAAACTATTGGAGAAATAACAACTTATCTTCGAAAATTGGAAGACTGGTGCAGAATTGAATTCTTTATACCATAAACAAAATCGCCATGAATCGTAATGCAGGATTTGGAGTTATTCGAGGAGGAGGATAACACTTTGACACGATTCATACTCTATGAACTGTTACCTCTCCCCTTGAATAACTCAAAACCCTGCAGTGCGATTCATGGCGATTTTGTTTATGTTATAGGTAATTCAATTCTCCACAGATCCTTTAATTTTCAAAGATGAGTTATTATTTCTTCAATAGTTTGAGGTGATTTCATTTAAAGGTGCATGCTGTAGTGTTCTGGTCAGTAGTAGACGACGCGCAGCTCCGGCTCAAGTTCAAATCGATTTTTTAAACTCGAGAAACAAAATTATACATCGAGTGGATGATTTTTGTGGAGAATACACTCCAATTTATTGGTTCCTGTATTTTTTTTTAAATGAACACCTCCAACAGTGAAAGAAAAATTCGTCAAAATTGTCAAAGAAAAAACAAGTTTTCTCAAGTTAACTTGTTCAAACTTGTTCTCATCCGAATTTACACATCGGATACGAGTTCAGGAGATTGAATTTAGTCGGAAAAGATACCAAACTTGTCGTGATCGGTTCTACATGGCCATAAAAACAAAATGGACCACCTAGTAGAGCTTCGCTCCCCCACTACTCCCTTTCAACAATGATGGACACTTTGAGTGCCAAAATGGTATCAATGGGATATGATACGTCGAACTATAATGTATTCGCATCCAAGGGGTTGACAGGTTCCATCCCCTCCATTTTTACCAGCAATTTTTTACTCCCCCTCCAATAACTCGAAACCCCCGGGTGCGATTTTTGGCGATTTTGGATATGTTGTAGAGCATTCAATTCTTAACAATATATCAAATTTTCAGGACGTCCATATTTTTTCCGAGGTTGAAATCAATCTTTCTTGTACTATTATTGCAATCGCATTTAATTTTTTTCCCCACGACACTCCAGCTCTTCACAAGTGGTGGTATCGGGGTCACCAAAGATTACCAGGTATAGGTACAAAACCTGCTTCTTTCGAAGCTTTCTTCAGAATTCAATTTTTCTAGCTGATAAACACAGGATTCAATATCAGTACGGGCCCCACGTACCCACCTATTAATTCAGTGTACTACAGGGTGCGGCGCGGAAGGCTGACGGTTCTTAAATCGCTATTACTTTTACTTGGGGATGCCGATTGAGATAGTATATCACCTACCGAAGCGGGAAACGAGTTATTACTGCGAAGGGTAAAGATGGCGCCGGGGCGCTAAGCGCTGAACTCCGGCAGCAATAGACCGAAGCAGTAATGAGTAATGAGTAACCGTTTTCGCCGAGGTATGTATGCTATTTTACTGACAATTATTCAACACATAATCCCATTTTATTGTATTAACGAGTTTCTTGATGCCGAGATGATCTGATATTTTATCATTGATTCTTTGTCCGTTTGTCCATTCACATTAGATGATTATTCTATTATATGTTAATATTTATTATATTTCTATTTATGTGTTAATTCATATTATACATTATCGATGCTCATTTGCAACCCATGGATGCAATATTTTAATTATATGTTTTGTAATCATTATTGAAGAGCTAATGAAGAATCTGAATCTGAATTTGAACATATCACTATAATATAAGCAATGCATATCTGCTACAATAATTACTATTGTGTTTAAAATCGTTTCTATCAAGTGAGCGCTTCACGACAAATTTAGTGGCTCACACTTTGACGTATTGACAATCTGAAATAAAAATAAGTCATAGCAAATTTTTCTATTGAAAACAACCGATCATGTATGGACCAGACTTAAAAATGATTGATCTTACGTCTCCTGAATCGCGGCAAGCGGCCGAAGAGGCTACGGCAAATCTAATAGCTACCCAAAAACGGTCGCGATCGGTATACGAGGTAGGATATTTTCTTTTTGAGGAAATAGCTCTCACTAAGAAGCCCAGCACATGTTGGAGTTACGGGCTACCTATTCCATGCTGGAATGCATGGTGAGAATGAGTGCCAAAACTGCCATCTCGTAATCCCAGGCTCCAAGCATTTCTCCCTTCTCCACGCTCCACTTCCCTCTCAATAATCACATGTCAATCGATGTACCTAAAAAGGCATATAATTTTTTGTTTTTATAAAATCACGCCAAAACATAACCTGAAACGAAAGCGATCTGTCAAGTGTCATGTGGATGTAATTTTTGCACGCAATCACGTCAAAGACCAGCGATCATAGAAGGCAAGGTGTTACCTACCTACCTACTAACCTACTTCTTAGAAGTCTGAAATAAACTAGGAGGAAAATAAATCAGTTACTCGATCAGTTACTACGTTGATTGCCAGTAAAATTCATCAATGCATAAAATTTCGAAAGTTTTAGATCTATGATAGCACAAATATACATCTTCTCTTGAGGCGACTAGGGCTCAATTTCCATCGTAATGGCAAGCATACAAGCCTATCATAGGGGCAAAGCTTCCGAAATAAACAGAAAACAATTGATTGCTTGCGAAAGTGATATACGGAATTGAGGAAACAGTTGTATAATTAATGCACGCAGAACAAATCGAGACGCTGCGCAACGGGTCGAGGAACGACAACTTCAAGGTCAAAGCAGAAGACTCCAAGCTCCAAGACTCGATATGGCACTACAGTTATCGCCTTTCTAATATTGTCAACGATTCACCCACAAAATTTCACCCGGTCAGAAATGAAATCAAAATTTTGCTTTTGGGCGACAATCATAATATCTACCACCACAGGCATTACGACAAATAACTCGCTTTCGGTTAGCAGAACATTTTCATTGCATTCTTTACATCCACAACTGTCATCTTACGCGTTCTCAACCAGTCAGATTGGTTTTGCAAAATTGTTTTTTTTTTGGAGGAGGAGTAGGGGGGGTGAGAGTTTGCAGCCCTCAAGATTACTCGCTTTGGGAAGGCAGAATTTATGTGGGTGGGTTATCACCAAAAAAGTGCGGCGCGGTCAGCGACAACAAGCTAGCTCGTCTAGCTCACAGTCTATCTACTGATAATAGTGGTTGTGAACAAAAGTAGAACCGATCCGTACACTTCCGTTTGAAAGTTGAATGTTGCTCATGTGCCGCAAAATATTTGCCAACAAAGACCCGATAAGTTACCAATTACGTCCCTTTGTTCCTTTTCGTCACTCTCGTCTCTTGCGAAATGCTGGGCAGTGGGCACTTTGTAATTGAAGAGGACTGCTCTAATCCGTAAGGTGGATTCTTGTAAGCTTTCGCGTTAAGCGTATTATTCACAGCTTTCATACGTCATTAGTTGAGCTTCTTTTCATGCATGCATGGTGTTTGTTTGAGTACCTGTGTATTCGGGAGATTAGAAGCTTTCGTCGGATTAAAGTTGTTTTCCATAAACACGCGAGAAGAACGGGGTGTAACCAAATCAGAAAACGCTGAATACACATCAGAGTCTAATCTCGTAGAAATGTCGTTATTGGGCCCTGATTCGGCGCGTTTCAATCAAAATTTGAAACGCGCTTTCTTTGTGCAGTAGGAGTATGGTCCCTCGCGAACACCAAGAAGCTATGCAAATCGAAACATCCTGGAAAACCTCCGCGCCCGCTGTTATTACTAAATTCACTCAACCTGCACGAAATGCGCTGAAAGAAAATGAAAACCAAATTGTGGATAGGTACGCAAAAATTTCTAAATGGGTGCCTCCGTTTGTATTACAACACCCAGTGAGGATTCTGGATTCTTAAAACCGGGATAGTTGAGCAAATGTTCGCCTTACTTCAAAGAATTAACTTAACGAGGATATTTATAAAGCCTTATCGTGACAACACTTTAAACCGAATTTAGTACGTGGATGCCCTGTTAGGGGGAGCAATCAGTGCTGCGCTATCGCTACTGACACCAAATTTACAAAAGTCGCTCTTCCATTAGATTAGGCACACGGCTTAATGTGGTCTTGTTTAAAATACTTTTATAAGTCATTATCTCATTCTTGGCTTGTTACACAATTTGCAACGATGATTTCTTGTGTTTGCACAGAGAAGCGACGATGCCGACGACGGGGTGGTGTTTGACTGAAATTAAAATGTTCAATCATCAGAGAAGGCTGTTCCAACGCGGGACTTTCTTTTTTTAGCTGTCACATTATACAGGACGTCACTGTGTCCTCTTGAAGATACGCTACCTATGTTCGGAGATTGACAGAAATCTGAGCCAATGATAATAGTGGGGTTGGTAGGCATTCCTATACGGCATTTATTGATACAGAAGATTCCTTCTGCATGAGTGTTCTACACGCCCTAACGAACGATATTAGAAGGGGAAGCACAAGAACTTCCCCTTAGGGGGGCCGCAGGGGGCCCTGTCAAGTTGACGGTCCAAGAACTCCCACCAAATCATCTTTCAATTTCGTTGTATTACTCAAATGGGGATGATGTGACTCCATTGTGAATCTCGATGGCATTGGTCGCCTTGTCTCTCCCATCCTTCATGCTTGAAAAAATAATTTCTTCGGGAGGTCAGAGAAATCACTTTTTATTTTTTTACATAATTATACAAGTGGACGCAAAGGTGGTATGTTTTGTGTCCTAACCTGTTATATGGCATTCCCAAAATCCTACTATGAAGTCAATTTTCCAAATTTCCAATTTTGACCTGATTGGTAGGCTAAGAATTAGGTATTTTTCAACATCAAGTTCAGACGTACCTTTTCCAATGTCCAACTGGATGTAACTGAAATAATCGCAGGGGTGGATAGACTGAACTATTTTCTGAACATTATGTCGAGGAAATCAATCCTTAACCGCATATGGAGAGTACACAAATTATTTTTCTTCCGGTCGGTCGAATTGCGATGCCTACTACGCCCGTCAGGGAGAACGCTGAGCATCGCCAGACTAAACTCGTATGAAAACAGCCTAAACGAATTCAAAACTGCATGAAACACTCATCATGTGGTTCGACATTCAATTCTGAGTCAGCACCCAGAGTTTTAGTCAGTTTTGAATTTGCTTAGGCTGTTTTCATACTAAATTAGGCTGGCGATGCTCAGCGTTCTCCCTGACGGGCGTAGTAGGCATCGCAATTCGACCGACCGAAAGGAAGATAATTTGTGTACTCTCTATGCGCGGTTCAGAATTGATTTTCTCGACATAATGTTGAGAAAATAGTTCATTGTGTCCACCTCTGATGATGATTTCAATAATCTTCAGTTGGACACTGAAAAAAGTACGTCTGAACTGGATGTTAAAAAATACCTACTTCTTAGCCTACCAATCAACCCAAAATCGAGAATTTGAAAAACTGACTTCATAATAGGATTTTGGGAATGCCAATTAACAGGTTAAGACACAAAACAGGTCAACTTCGCATTCTCTTGTATGTATAAAAAAATAAAAAGTGATTTCTCTGACCTCCCGAAGAAATTGTTTTTTCAAGCATGAAGGATGAAAGAGACATGGCGACCAATGCCATCGAGATTCACAATGGAGTCACATCATCCCTATTTCAGTGATACAGCGAAATTTAAAGATGGTTTGGAAGGAGTTCCTGGACCGTCAACTTGACAGGGCCCCCTGCGGCCCCCCTAAGGAGAAGCTTTTGTGCTTCCCCTTCTGATATCCTTCGTTAGACCTTGTAGAATACTCATGCAAAAGGAATTTTCTGTATCATTGAATGCCGCATAGTACCGTTTTTTGATGTGTACCGACCCCACTATAATGCTCTTTGCTGTCAACAAAAGCATTTTGATGGTAGAATAAAGGAAACGCGAAACGCTATGTTCAAATACAAATCTGAGGGCTCGATACCAAGTTGCAGGCGCAAAAGTTAAGACGGCGTAACTAGCCAAATAGAGCGGTCTGATTGGCCGTTGCTATAGTAACCCCACTTACGGCGGTCTCAGCCCCAACTTGGTATCGAGCCGTGAGAGTCCTGCTACATGGGGCCAACTGTTATGGATGGGTGACACATGACATGTCTCATGTGTAGTGGGCAAAGGCTAAAGCAAATTTCCCGGTGGGGTGAGGGGCTCGAAAAAAATTGAAATTTTGTTTGAATAGTCGTCTCATTGGCTTTCAAAAACAAATCGGGTTATTTTTCCTCATTTCTCACCACATTTATTCAGCGTCGGTCAATTTTAGCTGCCAGGGCTAACCAACGACGTCGGTGAATGCTTTTTTCCACTATACCGGAAATTTTGCAGAACAAGAACGTTATTCCTATCATAGAGTTGCTTCCACGAAGTACGGAGCGAACAGGTTATTATACCTCCTTGCTTGAAGATGTTTTCAGAAGAAGAAAAAGCCTCCCGGTAGAAATAACTGTGTCTCCATCTTTCATCTTTCAAAGTGACCACTAATCTCCCGTCTGCTGTGGTGCATTGTTCACTGATATAAAGGGTTACTGATAATTCAATTTAAAGTTCTAAATGATGGCGGTAAACATCATTCCACATAGTTTCCTCTCAGTGTAGATTGCGCTGCAGACAGGACAGCGTAATCGAGCTTATATCGCACAAATCCCTTGAACCTAGACAACTTAAGAATGCTTCAAGCGATTCAATTGATTCTCAGACCGTTCGCTAGTCCAGTCCTCAGGCATTAGTCAGTATTTTTCACATACATGAAATATTCCACATATTTCCACAGGGTGTTCAATAGACTGGTGCAAAATCTGAAAGTTTGACAAACTCCCTCTTGAGCGAAAAATTGTATTCTTGGATTTCAACATCACCGGCAAGAAGGTAGAACTCATACCCTGAGATGGCCCTTGAAATTTCGATTTATTTTTTCAATTTACAGACTGACCTCAAAAAGTCAACTGCTACAGTAGTAACTTCCTTAGTCGCTGACCGGTTTTCGAGATTTCAGGCTCATTTCAAAGCTTAAGCTTCAGGTAAGATCATAGCATCAAAATCTATAACTCAAGGTTAAGGAACAAAAATACAACGTTGCATAAACAGTGACCAAGACCTGAACTGCTCTTGAAATATGAATTGGGAGGAGAATCAAAAGAAAATTGACTCACCTTCGAAAGAATCATCCATTCTGAACACTTCAAGGTATCCTCTTCTTGCATGAGACTGAGACCTGAACTGTTGGTGAATGGAACCACATCACAACCGCATGTTTTCGGATGGAAATCGAGGATTTGCACGTGAAGCTCTACGTAACCAACGTTACAAAAATCGGGACAATTATTCACTTGTCGATCACTGTTTGTAATTGATTATTAGTCTTCTGTTACTTTGGTTACAAACATTTTTAGGTGCACAAGGGCGATATTTCTCGTTAAAAAGCAAACATTTCAAAAAATGCGGCCTATTAACCAGCAAGTCTAGTCCCAAGTTGATTTACATTCGATTCTCTCATCAACCTAGATTCCAAAGAAAGTTCAGGTTTGGGTCACTTTTCATGCACCCGTATCTTGAATGCCTATCTTGAGTTAAAAATTTTCAAAATGGGGCAACGAGAAAAGAGATCTTGATGCACTACAAAAATATTAACTTTCTGAGGTTGCCCTGTAAATAAATGAATAAATAAATAAATAAATGAATAAATAAGTTTATTCCTTTGTTAGCAATTAGCAATTATAATAATACAAAGCGGTTTTCAAAGTGCTCACAAAAAGTTGAAGAGAACAAAGCAGTAAACTTTACTTAAAGTTCCTTCAAGGAACTTTGTGTGTAAGTGCAAGTGCATGATAGTGCAAGTGCATGATCACCGGGATACACTGAAAATTCAAGAGCCGTCTCGAGGTATGATGTCTACCTTCCTGCCTGTGGTGCTGAAATACAGTGAAATCATTTTTTGTTCAAGAGGGAGCATGTCAAACTTTCAGAAATTTTGCACCAGTCTATTAAACACCCTGTAGAAATATTATATTGAATACATCATGTATTCAAAATATACGGACTAATACGAGTAGCTCAAGGACTGGGCTGGCGAATGGTCTGAGAATAGACCATTTCCACTGACATCACGCAGATCCGTCTTGAACAGCTGATTCGGGGCAACGTCAGTCAGATGTGCCTTATCTGTCACGGGGCACGTGGGCTACGTCAGTCACGTGCGTCAGTCAGATTGGTAATATGTCAATCTGTCAGTCGGTGTCGGTGTGTGAAAGTCACTGGTGACACAAAGTTTTGACAAACTGACACGTATAGTTGACAACATGTTGACGTTGCCCCGAATCAGCCGTTCGACACGTGCGTGTGACGTCATGTGGAAATGATCTATTGATTGAATCGCTTGTGGCATTTCGAAATTGTCTAGGCTCAAAGTTAAAGTTAAGTCCTATTTTGCAGGGTGACACTTATTTTGTTGAGTACTTTGAATAAAATCAAAGAAAATAAAATAAAATCCGTCTGGCTCTACTGCAGTATAAAGCAATGAACCCGCCATTTTGCACTACTAATTATTATTGGACTTATTGAAACGTAACAGTTGTCACAGTGTGTAACAGTCTAAATTCTTTTGTCATGAAGTTATTCATCTTGTTGACCATTGTTGTGCCAAATTTGATTCCTTTAATATAAAAAACGAGGCTCCTATTATTTTTCAAAATGAACCTCGAAATTACTAGAATTTTATTTTTCATTTTTCAGATGGTAGCACTGCCACAAAGTGAAGAAACAGAATAATACACTTATAATAGAGCT
This sequence comes from Anaspis maculata, assembly GCA_949128115.1. Taxonomy (NCBI): domain Eukaryota; kingdom Metazoa; phylum Arthropoda; class Insecta; order Coleoptera; family Scraptiidae; genus Anaspis; species Anaspis maculata. Next base: position 75,145,464 of record OX421962.1, read on the forward strand.
TGGGAAGCTGAACAAGATCATAAAATCATTTAAATTGGCGCATGACTTTCGAGAAGCCCTGTGTAGAAAAATACATTAACTCTTGTGAGCTTAAAATGTCTATCTACCAAATTAAAATCATAAACCCTAACCGACTTGTGGAGGAGCACAAAATAAACTGCAGCGCAATTGTGCCCTATATCTAGGTGTATCATAAATTACGACCAACTCTCGCATATTGTCAAGGTTCGTGAAAAGTGCTGTATTGTGGGAAATGACGTTAATGTAATCCATTTTTCCCAGCGGAATTAATGGAAATAGGAGGGCTGCACGTTCCCAGATGACGTCTTTCCGTCAACCTAATACACCATATTTAACAATAATAACGTTGCCAATATTCCCATTTGTGCCTGCTGAAGTAAAGTCTCTTTTTCTTCTATGCTGCTTTAGCGTGCGACTGGTTGATGGACGTTACCATGGGATTTCAGCGCCGATGCTCTAAAGGAGTGAGGAGGAGCTCAGTAGGCGAATTATTGAAACGAAACAACGCTAACTCACATTCTAATGGACTAAAGGGGGAATATCGTTCTCTATCTTTGCGCCGAAATCTCTTAAACGAAAGGTGCGTCTTGGATTGCGCTGCTTCATTTGAATAATTTTCTTTCCTTACTTCCTCGATACCGAATCTCTAACACTGAACTAAATTAACTCAGTATCGTGATGATTATCTGATGAAAATGATGTGATGGTCCCAGCTACTGGAAGCTGCTTTCATTTTGTAACAGTACAAAACTAAAATGGGACAATGAAAGATGGAATAGGTGAAATTTGACTCAAGTCGCTCCGGGCTTGTTTCAACGAGACGTGGCACCGTGAAAAATTTATATGTGGCATCACTATTTCAGGTCTACAGTTTATGTCTTCGTCCTTCTGGACGTGCCAGTGTTACCATTCATGCTCCGCATATTTCATCGTGTAGAAGGTTTGAAGATATATAATAATGTGAGTTGACACAAAACTTGTCATTCCCTATTCACTTTGCCATGGACATTGACTCTAGCTGATTTACCCGATTCTACATATTGGTGTCAGAAGTGAGATTGTGACTAAGCAGCAAAGCACTTAGTATGAATGTTGTATTCAAGGCTAGACTGAAAGAGTGGAACGCAAATGCTTCAAACGATACTCAAGAAAAAACACGAAAACAAGCTTTGTGTATTCATATAAGCGACGGAATTTCTATCCACCCTCATCGTCGCTAATACGTTTCCTAAAAAAAATCCCATTACGTTAAGGACACGTACATTATTGCTCTGAAAACGATCCTCTACTCCAAAATTCCCAGCACGCAAGCCATGTAACGTTACATTAGATGAAGACGCGCAAATTCGCTCGCCGCTAATAAAAAATATATCTACACCTGAACTCGCGTGGGCTGACTTATGCGAGCTTTTTGCTTTAAGGGTTAAACTTTCCAAATTGTTCCTATGTGCGAAACGTCTTCCCATAATATAGCAAGACTGTGCTGTGCTCTTGCTATCGGGTGTTCCCATCAGCGTTCAGGGGGAGGCGGGTCGACGGTGCGAGAACAGATGGCTTTGGCGATGCCTTAAGCGGATAATTACCATATAGACCTTTAGTTATGGTCCTCCTATGGAGGAGCCGTTTGATTTGCAATCGTAATAAAGGACGTCGGTGCACTATTGACCTCTCTTCCCTTCCGTGTTCGAAGCAAGCTCCGCGTTAATCGGACCGTTTAATAAGATTTCAATGCTACTATTATTTAGATGTATGCGTTAAATTGCCTTGTGATTGCTGATCGCTTCAATAGAATGTCAATAAGGTCCTTTCATCCGGGCAGAGCCAGAAATTATTGAGGATGTGAACTGGATTGTGAATTTAATTTGGACCCCGTATAGATGGTTTCCACGCATCGATCATGACCGGGGAGCCATAAACGACTCGACTGTGTGCACTGCAACGTGATCGACAGTATTATTAGAGGTTCTTCAGATCAGACAGACGCAACATAGCGCAGCCGTTTCATATACGCAAAGAATGCAATTAACGAGATAATTGCGAGATCGCACATTAGCGTGCGCGTTACTCCTACAAAGAGAGAATTTCGTAATGGTAAAACTTGGATTAAAAAGGAAAAGTGAACGAGAGACTACTCAAGGCGAAAACTGAAGTTCTCTCTTCTCCGCGCCCTTACGTATAATACACCTGCCTTATCGTGTACTTTGTAAGCAATCTCTGTTGGCAATCTTTGAAAAGCCCTGTTTACCGGATTACAAATTCCGAGAGTTTGCGTGCAGTAATGGCTGACAAATAAAATTTTGACGTAACTATGTATACCCCAGAGATCAACATGTAGGTAGGTACCTTATGTACTGAATTAATATTTTTAAAATCTTCGCGAGGCATTTTTTCAAGATGGATTTTACAGAGTCGCCTACTTGACTCCAACTGCTCGCATGGAAGGAGTTTCAACGAACAAATACGTAGAAATGTAGCAAGCTCGGTATAAATCGCTCTTTTTCACCTCAGTGAGTTTCAGTGAAGCACGAACTCTTCCGTACGCATACAAACTGCATAAAAGTACATAGCATGTAAAAATGCAGAGGACTAACCGACCTTATAGAGCTTCGTGCATTCTCACCCGATCAAAGTGCATGACTCTTGTTAAATCGATGGTTCAGAACGAGAAAATCGACCCGATTTGAGTACCTACTGACAGCATAGCGTAACGATTCAATAATTGAATAAGTATACACTTATACAGGGTGTCTAAAGATAAAGTCCCCAACGTTTTAAAACGGATAAAGTCCGTTTTTTAAAACTCAGCTTTATGAAACAGATTGAGCCCTTCAAAAACAAAACAAAACATACGTTTTTATTCAGTGAATTTGATATGAGGATACTAAAAAAGAGCATCACGTAATTTCCGGCTCACTAATTTAGAAAAAAAACTGGCATCGCGGAATGCCTACGCACTGATGAGCTGGAACGAAACACGTGTCTGTTTCTAGTCTAATGATCCGGTGCTGTTGATAGTCGTAAAGCTTTGTTTTATCAAAATTGTTGGCTCCGCTATGAGCCCAGGAGGCGAAATCATCTGCGTGTTTGTTTGTCGTAACATTGATCTATACTCGGATTGGGCATATAATGAGTTTCATGGCTCTCTTCATTAGAGCAAGCCATGTAAGAAATGTGTTGGCACGAATGGTTACGATACAAGCTAGATTTTAACGCCTTGATAGATGTGCTATGTACAATGTGACAGCTGTCGCCGTCATCTCGACGCGATGCACCCGCAAGTAGAAATTTCCAAGGTTGCGCAGCTAATGTAGGGAAAAGGTAAGCCCCCCTGCAGTGGAAGTTGCTGTGTTGTCGGCAAGGATCGTCTCTACCATGGTTGGCGGCTTTTCGACGACGCTGCCAGTTGATCGGCGACGGCGGCCACTGAATAAAATCATGCCCAAGCGACCCCAGGCGCGCCCGTACTATGTTAAATTCAGTAAAACACCCATTCTCCAGTGGCCCCCGTGAAAAAAACTCATTCAGATGGACAAATATTTATTGAGCTGGATTGCGCAAGACGAGACGCGGTTGAGTGAGTGCACTGTGCTAGACTCTCATCAATTTCCTGTATGTAACTTCTTCACATGATTGCTGTTTCAGTAGCTACATATGAGCTAGAGTAGGAAGTACTCACTACTCGGTGGGTGTTTCACTGCATTTTACATAGTACTGGCGCGCCTGGGGTCGCTTGTGCATCATTTTGTGTGACCGCTGATCAACAGGCAGCATCGCCAAAAAGCCGCTAATGATGGTAGAGCCGACCCTTACCGACCACACAGCAACTTCCACTGCAGGGGGCTCACGTTTTTTCTACCTTAGGTGCGCAGCCTTGGAAGTTTCTATTTGGTGGTGCATCGTGTCAAGATGACGGTGACAGCTGTCACATTATAGGTACATAGCGCATGTATCAACGCGTCAAAATCTAGCTTGCATCGCAACCATTCGTGCCAACACAACACATGCTTTCCATAGCTTGCTCTTAAAAGCAAAAAACTGATTATACGTGAGTACACTTCTACCATTGATGCGCCTGGTGGCGATGTGTCTTTATGTAAAATTTTGTTCCTTGAAATCATTGAAATCATTCCTTGCTATCTTATGGTTTGGGTTATAGCATCGCGGAATGCCTCTGGTGCTGATTAGGAAACTCACATATTGGGATATTACACAAACTTCATGATGTCCAATTCCTCGCGAAAACCCACGCGGAGTTTATTGTTTGATTCATGGACACGAATCACTTTTATATTATATTCTTATAATATTTTGCTGGAATATCTAGGGAATAATTTCGGATTTTTCTTTATACCTTCTTCTTGAAATATTTGTAGAATATTCGCTGAGTTGATAGTTAGTTAATCAGGGTGGACAGAAAGTTTCTACACCTTTTTCAGTGGTTATTCAGGAAGTATCAATTCCATTTTAGAAAGAATCAGTTGTAATTCAGATTAGTCAATTGAATTTCAGAAAGCGTCAATGGTAATTAAGATTTGTCAATTGATTTTCAGCAAGTGTCAAATTTAATTCGATTTCATCAATTGTATTTCAGAAAGCGTCAATTGTGATTCAGGTTTTTCAAGTGCAATTCAAAAAATGTCAATTGTATTTCAGAAAGCGTCAAATGAAATTCCGAATACATTGCCCACACTGATCACATGCAAGCAGATTTTTCTGTTAATTTCATTGGGCAGATATTATTCTTCACCTTTTGCACTCTCTGTACCCTAATGTCCAGTATCTTAGGCTTAGGTATTCAAGCGACGTTCACATGGAGGTATTCATGAAGATAGATTGAGAGTGGTTTATGTATACATGCATGTATGTAGTTCCATCAGGTACTATCCCCAGATGAGAATTCCCGTCAGTGGCCTTCGATCTGTAGAAATTTTTGGTAGCTTCTTCAAAATGAAGATATTGTCTTTTTAGCATTCATACGGTCCGCGCGTTCACAATACTTTTCTCCCTCATGGTTGGTGGATCTCCCTTCGCCCTCGGCAGAAATGATGTATTTCCCGTCTCGGGATGTAATATACTATTTCTGACGACTTCAATCCTTTCGCTATAGTAGCAAAAGTTCAGCTTACTGTCAGAGTGGAAACACCCTTTGTGAAACACATGATCTTAGTTTACTGTGTGTTAGCTCTCAATTGATTAGCGCGGCAGTACTCTTTCAGATTTGGGAGCTTACGGGCGAGGTCCATACGGGAATCGCTAAAGATGACAATGTCGTCTGCATACAAAAGAAGGACAACATCATTATCAGAAACAATACTCAGTCCTGTGGCTCCCCTGTTCCTGAAAAAAGACCGCAACGTTGATCCGATCGACTTGAAATTTGGTATGCGAACATTGTTGGTCCGTGGCCATTAGCTTTTGGCTGTCGTCTGTCAAACCGAAATGACACTATCAAAAAATGACAGGAGTTATTTATCACGGGGCTTGACTTGCAATATGTCATCTGAAAGTCCTTAAAAAACTGCATTCATAACAATCGGAAGTATTGCCCTATCTGCCATCTGTCAAATAATAAAAAATATAAAATCAAAGCAAACCATTGATTTATCCAAAATCTATCCAATGCATTGGAACCAAATTTGGCAGAAAGCAACACAACTAAAGATTGAAATAATTGCTGCAGTTGGAGTTTCCCAACATTCACAAGACGGGCGCTATGAGTTTTCAAAATTTGGCCTGGCCGATTTCAGCTGGTATTGCCTGTTTGCTCGAATTTTGGCCCATTCAATTTCCTCAGCAACCAGACCGGTAAGTTTTTTTTACATTGACGTATCTATGTCAAAGCGACAAAATGGTTAAAGATGCAACCTCGGTGTGTTTTCTTGTATCGTTTAAGGCAACAGTGCGCCCCGATTCTTTGTGTCTTCAAGTATCATTTTGGGGCTCCGTAAACCCCCTTGTGTTTCTGTAGCTTCAGCAACTTCAGTATGCTCATCCCGTTGGCCGTTCAAGCTCCAATGTGTGCAGTTCCCTTGTATGATTCGGTACCAGGCACCCATGGTGTCTTCTTGCCGTTCAAAGCCCTGATAGGCCCCCCATCAGATTCTGCCGTTTCAGGCCCAAGCGACGCCCTTGTGTCTTCTTGGGTTGGTTAAAGCCTTATAGGCTCCCTGGTGTCTACGGATGTCTTTTGGAGTGCACTGAGCCCCCCTTTTGTTTGGGGCCCTGAAGTGCAAATAATAAGAACTCTGCCTCAAATATTCAACTCGTGAACCGATTTTTGCTCTGTTAAAAACTACCGATTCGTTCCGTGTGAAAAGCTGCAAATTTCAAACTCCCTATAGCTTTTTGTGAACAGATTTATACCATCTTTTTTAAACAAAGGGTAAGTCTTGAATATTTTCAGGCATTTTTTCCTCAAATTCTCCAAGTTTCCCGAGAGTTTTCCACTTCAAAATGAGTACCCGGCCTGGCTAACCGAGACCGGACTCAAATGATGGAGCTCAAAATAACCCTTATTAGAAAAAACATCTCAATTTTTCAACCTTTTTCAAATTCTAATTTCCCAACCTAAAGAACGTCATAATAAAATTTCCATCCGTTCTTTGCTACTCGTCGGGGAATTTTGGGGTGACAACCGATTTTTTCTGTTCCAAATCAATGGCTCAATTTTGTACTGAGCCCGTGTTGTCAAACTGTTGGTATTTGTGAAAATCTTTGACTCACTGGAAGCCTCAAAATCCAGTATAGACGTTCGAAATGTTCGATTACAACATGAACTTGAATTTTGAACCAAGTTTCTTCTTCCCGCTATTGAACTGTGAGGTCCCGTAGCCCTCATTATTTCGGGTAGCCTGGACGGTGAGGATTCAGTATGTACTGAACAGAGAACAAAATTGTGATTTGAAAAGTGATTATGACCACTTTTGTTTGATTTCCAAAGCTCATACGAGAGTTACTATTGGATATGTTCACTTTTGAAAAGAATTCTTTTCAGGATGTTTAACTATGGGATATGTCCTGTTTTGTGCGAAAACGTCATTTTCAGATCTGATTTAACATGGGATCTGTTCCGTTTCGTACGATTCTCTATGCAGCATCCGATGTAAGCCTACAAAATGAGTCGGAAACGGAAAAAAAACGAACTTTCATGAAAAGTGGAGATGTTCGATTTTGAATGGTCACTCCTTAAATATGAACCTCAAGAGGACATTGCACAGCACTTTTGACAATTTTGACTTTAGTCACATTTGACAATTTTGTTTTAACCCTGTCAGCTGAATCGGAAATATTGCACCCCCATTGCCGAACCCTAACGGGTAAAATTAGAAAATATATTGTGCCACTTATCAGAAGACTCACTAAACTCAATTTCCATAATTATTGAAGTTTGCTTACCAGAGCCTGAACACTTCTTATAGAAATTAATAACGGTCTGAAAACGAGAACAAATCAAAAAGCAAAAAAAAGTTTAGAACGGACCAAAACCAGAGAACATTTGGCTTCATGACTATGTGAAATAAACCCAACCTTTTATGAATTACGCATCGTGTCCGACCAAAATGAGAGACGTGAGTGTCGTCACATTTATTTGTTACATGACTATGCCATTTAATGCTTTTAAAACTGGACACTCTTTTTATTAATAACCCTAATTTCTCCATGTCACTTCTCTCAAATTATGCCATTGTTCCTTTTAAGCACTGGTGGCGGTGGAGCCTCAAGAAAACACCCGCTTGTGGCCAGGGAAATATAAATTATAATAATAAATGTGCATTAATTCACTCTTCTCGATTGTTGATGAAAACGCATAAATTTAATTTTTACACGTTTGGTTGGAAGTTGGCTAATTTCCTTTTGAATTAAGAACGGGGCCAGGCCGCCAACTTTCTTAATCCATAAGTATTCAAAAAGTTGAAAACGTTAATTTTCAAAATATGAAACTCGCCTCATTAGTATACATGCGAAATCCAGATTAGCCTGAGCGCCGTACGCTTTTTTAAATCATCATCCATGAGGGGCGCTATGAGAAAATTCCAAAAAAGAATTTGCAATTAAAACTAAAAGGGCCGAATACGACTAATAAAGTGCGACTCGACCTTATTATCCAGATGGAAATTCTTGACGAATTCCGGAATAAATGGATTATATTTTGAATATTGTGTTTACGTTGAAATATTTCAGGGGAAAGTCAATGTTTGAAAGAAAAGGAAGGGGTGAGCCACAAAACTCTCATTAATATTCATATAGTGCGCGGCTCTAATGAATCATTCAAGCGCCCGTCAAGTATACAATATAAATTTCAATTTATACGGAGTCCCAGGACACAGAATTTATTGTGAGTCTTTTGATATTGGTTTTATATTGGGTTTATGTTGATGAGCAGGAGGACGTTCAGCGGGCGAGAATTTATAGGAACGGTCCGACAATACCTAACGTAGTAGGCCTTTCCGGCTTGCTTGCTCTTACTGAAATAACTTTCAGAACATATATCTTCAGTTAGCTGCTGGTGCTATCTATACTACTTGCTACTGCTACCTAATATATCTACAATAGAACAGTATTGCCCAAATTCTTTCGTCTATACGTAGATTTGGCGAATGGGAAACCGTTGAAAATTCTTTGTATCCTCCATTCCTGCACTGCTCAATGTGCCTATAAAGCCCATAATATTAACAGTTGACACTGCAGATAGATATGCCGAAAGGTGCAAATTGCCACCAAAACCTATGAGGAGAGCCGTGTTGGGTATACTGTTGTTGAGAGTAATTGGAGCAATTGCAATTTAACTCGCAGCAATTAGTTTTGTGAAAATGGTGTACAGTATCATCATGATGGGTAGTCATTTGATCGAGAAGAGTTTCGTTACAAAATCAGTATCAGGTTGTAGTGGCAGTAAAGACTAGAAAGGGAGCATGCGGGACAGGGGGTGACGTTGGAGTTGCACCAGCTTACTAACGGCCCAATATGAAGTGGGGCATTATAGTAAGGATCAATGATTATCTCAACACTAGCAACTTGCCAAATAAATATGACATTCTGACCATATAATGCTGAGAGTGCTTCTCAAGAAAAAACTACCAATGAAAACACCCAGGATTTATTACAACAGAAGAACAGCTGACGAGGTCTAATTCAAGAGACTTGTAAAAAAAGGCATTGAAGAATCGGACATAAGTAGTTTCGCCAATCTGAATGCCATCATCCAAAATTGCAAAAAGCAACAGAGACTGCGACGAGGTTGAAAGTGACGATGGGTAATCACTAGATGATGGAGGAGTTGCTGAGGCTGATGAGACGGAGAGACACCATGTACAAGAGGAAATTGAAAGATCCACAGAACACAGCTATCAAGAAAGAACTTAAAGATCTGCAGAGATTAGTCAACGCCACAAGAAGAAAGCTGAAAACTGACCAGATGGAACGCATCATGAAGAAGGCCGGAACAGATGGGAAGAAAATGTGGTCAGTGATCAACGGGGCGCTCAAAAGAGATCCTACAAAAGAAAAACGTATTGAAAGACTGGAAGTGAATGGAACGGCGACTGAGGTGAGAGCTGACATCGCGGGGTTGCTGGACGACTTCTTCGTGCATGCTGGATCGGGGGTCGCGAGCGGGGAAGTGTGCGGCTCCGCTTTGAGCTCTTTACCTGAGGTTGAGCGTCAAGACTCCATCAAACTCGACGTGACAAGGGAAGAAGTGATTGTAACTGTATCGGAATTGAAAGGTGAAAGTACCCCGGGCTACGATGGCATAACGTCTAGTGATGTGAAGTTATCAGTAGAGATAATTGCAGACGTTTAAAAAAACTTGACTCAAATGTGTTTAGTGACCGGTAATTTTCCCGATGAACTGAAGATAAGCAAAATAATCCTCATATACAAAAGTGCTTCAAAAAGACAAATGAATAACTACAGACCTATATCCCATACACTATCTATTTTCAGTAGAATGATTTTTTGGAGCAAAAATAAAGTGACAAGCTGGAGCGCTGGGAGAATACGTCCGATGGCCACTGATAGCTTCGCTCCAAAACTTTGCAGGTGCCATCAGCCGTAGCCGTAGCCCCCCAGCTTGTCACTTTATTTTTTCAAAGCCACAAAATTTGGCTTCGACAGATGACAAGTACGTCAGAACTTCAACATCTTCTGAATAGAGTTTTTGTGTGTCAAAGTTGTTAGGTAACTACATCAAAATTGTCCAACGTTCAACGGTTTAAAAATAAATCGAGAAACAAAAAACCTGACACACATACCCTCGGGTCATCATACCCCCAGCAAATCCCAATGATCCTGTCCTTAAGATGACGTCGAACGAGCTTGAAATTTATCCCACAGTCCCACATCCCCGCGCGTTCTTGTCACTCTCGTCTCGACAAGAACTCTCTCCTTCGTCCTGATGGCTCGATCCTTCAAACCGCGCAGTCCACAAAATGTTCGGGTCAAAGTTCAACGTTTTTTCTTCGCGGTTACACCAAGCTGCCGCTTCGATTGTTATTAAGGAAATCCGCATCGTGATTTATTAAATCCATATGAACACACCGAACGATATATACGAGTAGGGAGTAGGTGGGTATATCTGGAGCAGTCAGAAAAAAATATTGACACGACGAAGCGACGGGTGTTTAATTAAAATCGCGCGTGGAAACGCAATTTCCATCGATGAAGTCGCGCTCTGGCAGAGGAGCCCCGAAGGGCGAGGTCCTACCGCCGCCTATGGCACACTATATGTGGGATAAGTAAAGTAGACGGCCGGTGTGGTCCTCTGGAATGGACCTAAGACCAAATTAATTGCATCGCGGTCGCCCGCCCCCGGAGAGAAGGTTTTTGTTGAGCCGCAGTGGTCGTTAGATGAGGAGGATTTTGCCGTTCATCGATTTCCCGTGAGCCTTGCTTCCCCATTGCAGTAACCGACACGTTACCGTTCCAAGCGTGAAACGATTAGTTTTCTCATTTAATAACAAATTTCCGCCGGCAATTTTTCTCTGATGAACACTTCTCTGGCTCCTCTCATCGCTATATCGCCGACAACTTCTGCTGCTGCTACCGTTGCCTGGCTGGAAAGCAAGCAACTCGCCGCTCGCCAACAGCCAGCCAAGCGGCTGTCCGCACCAACTAAGCGAAATTTCTCCTGACACGAGACATCACACACTTACCGCCGCCACCATCCGAGTTGTTTGGAAGTGCCATTAATCTGGTACTACGTAGAATCAGCAAACAACAGAGTCACTTCAGCAATTATTATGGATTGTTGCCTCGTCTAAAGTAACCTCTCAGCAATTTAGGGAATCAATATGGCCCAGCAATCATCTCGTCGTAAACTCGTAAAACGCGTCAGTTATTCCAGATGGCCTAGTTGCAAGATCTGTCATCTGTGTCATCAAGTTCGTCATTTTAGCACCCATTTTCATCAGACACGGGTTTCGAGAATGGAAGAACACGGAACTCAATTTTGGTTTATCAACAGCATTCCTTATACAAATCACGAGACATGCTATGTGTACCCTATTTTTCATGTCGTCTTTGAAATATCGGTCGTATCCAAGATTTCGGGACCTTTCGCAGTTTTTTCGTGCGTCGTGCCCATACTACCTGAGTAGGTACCTAACCTACTCATAGGTCGTACGTAGATACCACGTACGAAGAATTTAACGAAAAACTCCTTGTTTTACATAATGACCGTAAGTATATGCGTTTCTCCTCGTGTGATACTTCGAACGATCGAACCCAGATAATATCGAACCTTTGATACGAACACTGCAAACTCACTCTGCATGGTTTAGCGTCGTGCACTGTTTTACTTTGGTTAATTTGACTCAACGTATCTGCTGGCTGCCATAGCATCGGATGGTTGGACTGAATGTCTGCGCACTGATGAGCCCCCAATATGGGCGAAACACGTGTCTGTGCAGTTTCGGCCCACCGTCTGATGTCATGGTCGGAAAGCTTTGTTTCATTAACGTATCATATTTAGGTTATTCTATTTTCCTCTTCCTATTTCTCGCCAACAAAGGACAACAAAATAATAACGAATCACACAGTAACTACCTATACATGATACGAACATTAGGTATGCATCTGTTGAATATGGAGTTGGCACATAAATTGCAAGCATTTGATTATACCGAATCCGCAAAGATGAAAATACGGCGTGAAGGGGAAAACCCACATGAACATGATACGTTCGGTTTTTATTCCGTTCCAGATATGAACAATTAAGTCATTACCAAACAGTTCAGACGCTTACCGCAAAACCATACCAATCAGCCGTCAGGTTGACTTCGAATCTTCGAAACAAAATTGATAGTTTGTTAGTATGTTATTCTTTCTTTTCCTTATTTTAATCAACACAACACAAATTCAAAATATATTTTGGTGATAAATAACGATATCTCGGTTGAGTGTTAGAGTAGCTTTGAGCTAAGCTTCGCCGAATAAAGTCGCATTATTATTATTATTATTATATGTAGTATGGTGCGAACATTGCAAAATATCCATACAATCATATCAAGTTTATTCAAGTTTATTCAAGTTTATTCAAGTTTTATACTTCGTCTGATAATTTTTTAACAAGATCATTTCGTTTAATCCCAATGCAAGAAAATACAACTTTCCGTAACTCATAATATCAGTAAAAAATTATCGCCGATAATCGTACCACTTATTGTATTACAACTGACAGGGAAAGTCTAAGCTAATGTCTAGGCCCCATCTGCAATATATCGCAGATTTCTTGCGATATATCGCAGGAATTTTCATCCCGTTTTTCTTCCCAAATGTCAATTTTAATCAATAATGGTTGAATTATCCATGCTGTTGGACATTTTTCATATTTTTAGTGGAGTTGTGAATTTAATCAATCAAAATCTTGGCCTACTCAAAATAAAAGAATTATTATAATACAGGCGCCTTCCCTACCTGCGGATTGCATAAAACTCCCAGGCCCTTATGATGACAGATGTCGCGATTCATCGCAGAAAAGTTGGCCCATGGTGAACTTCTTGCGACGATTGCGACCAGTCGCGGTGGTGATGGGATTTGGTGCTTTTCGGTTTTCCCAAAAAAAAATGTCGAGAATGAATTTGATACGATAATTATATAATATGTCAAAGAAACAGTCTTCAAAATTTGCCAGTGATAAATCCGACATTTTTGCAATAAAGAATAGCTATTTACGATACAAGTGTTAAAAGTGACAGGTAATATTTTGTGAGCGGGGACGCTTGCGAAACGAGCATTAGCGAGTAGAGCAACCCCGCGAACAAAATAAGACACTTTTAACGCGTGTATCGTACAGGATTTTATCTACAATGGTCTTTGAAATGTTTGGTAAATGTCAGAATTTATTGAAAATATGACAGGAACGCGCAGAATCATCATTTTTTCACGTCGCCCATGACGACGTGTTAAAAGTGACGGGTATTATTTAACGCTTGTAGATAAAGGAGCTTTTTGAGCAGAGCTGATCTGTTGACAATGTGTTGGAGTAGAAGAATAGACGCAGCTTCCAGAAGCGATCCAGGGCTTTCAGCGGTCATCAGGTGCAGGAGTCATGTAGCTGTCAAAATTTCTTCCAAAATGTATATAATCAAAAGATGTAAAACACTTCGCAAAAGGTCTCTGTAGAGTATAAAACTTGAATAAACTTGAATAAACTTGAGATCTCGCTTGAGATGATTTTGTGGATATTTTGCAATGTTCGCACCATAATATCATATGTCGTTATCTATCACCAAAATATATTTTTCTCACTACTAGCTGTGAAGTAGGCCGTTATTGACCTGTTTAGAGGTCGTTATTAACCGCCTGTCACTATTATTAACCTCCTGTCAGTCCTGTTACATTCCATATTCTTGAAAAATCTTTACAAATCAGGATTTAATGTTTGCTAGTAGTGAGAAAAATAGTATATAAACCACGGTTGTGAACGCTGTTATAGCTTTGGCGCCTTATATCCCTCAGCTGTGCTTCGGGATTTAAACAGGCGCCGCAGCTATAACAGCGTCCTTCACAACCTTGGTATATAATATACTATTGAATTTGTACTAACAAACTATCAATTTTGTTTCGAAGATTCGAAGTCAATCTGATGGCTGATTGGTATGATTTTGCGGTAAGCGTCTGAACTGTTCGGTAATCACTTTATTGTTCATATCTGGAACGGAAGAAAAACCGAACGTATCATGTTCATGTGTGTTTTCCCCTTAACGCCGTATTTTCATCCTTGCGGATTCGGTATAATCAAATGCTTGCAATTTATTTGCCAACTCCTCGGCCAACTCCATATTCAACAGATGCATACCTAATGTTTGTATCATGTATACATAGGTAGTTACTGTGTGATTCGTTATTATTTTGTTGTCCTTTGTTGGCGAGAAATAGGAAGAGGAAAATAGAATAACCTAAATATGATACGTAAATGAAACAAAGCTCTCCGACCATGACATCAGACGGTCGGGCCGAAACTGCACAGACACGTGTTTCGCCCATGTTGGGGGCTCATCAGTGCGCAGACATTCAGTCCAACCATCCGATGCTATGGCAGCCAGCAGATACGTTGAGTCAAATTAACCAAGCTAAAACAGTGCACGACGCTAAAAGATAATTGCACTAGTGCAAAATTATCGCCTTATTTGAATCTGATTGGTTCAAACAACAATAGAAAACTGTCACTTTCACTGTTAGAATATCAGATTTGGCCGATTAATGGAATTTTCAGTCATTTTTTTCAATGAGACGAAATCTTTGTCAAGGGAAAAAATAGATACGCAGCTTGTCCCTGTTCAGTTGAAAACTAAAAGCAAAGAAGCGTATTTTTAGCTACTCCAAATTACCTTCTGCCTTCAGCTCGTTTCTGATCTCCCTTAAGGAGGGATTCTGCTTGCTTACCTGTAACAAAAATCAAACATCAACATACAAGATTCAAAAAAAGTAAAATCACTACCCAGCTACACACATTCGACTTAGGAACAGAGTTAAATTGGTCAAATAGGGCATTGCAGAATTCGATGGGTCCTCATAAGACTAGCTTTATTCGCAGAGCCGGATGTGAAGTAACGTTTCTCGCAGGGCATCTTTGTAACTAGCGCTATTGAAAAGAGGTCGTTGTAACTGGCGCATCTCAAATGAACGCAAGTGAACTGGCGCAACTTCTATTCGCGTACTTTACAGGACAGGATGATCAAAGTTTCAAAGGTCTCTAATAAATCAGAAACTACTTGTTATGAAAAGTTAGCGATGTTCATTGAATATTAATTCAAGTTATTAGTATTCAAGTATATTAGAAGTTGCGCCAGTTCACTGAGCTAAAAGACATTTTTAAAAGAAAAAAATATTTTTCTCCAAAATTTGTTTTTGCTTTATTGTGGAATTGTTTTCAGGCTACAAGGAGGTGCTTTGGTTTGGACCTCAAAATATTTCCAAAACCCTGAATTTTTTTCAAAATTTGAATATTTCTGGATTTTGGAGATGTCTTCAGGCTCAAACCAAAGTACCTCCTTATAACTTTCGAAAGAGGTCTGAATGGTAAATTTCTTTCAAGGAATAAACCCGCACGGATTGATTCCGGAAAGCCTTATTTTACCAATTCAACACCATCCTTCTTAACATTAAGATTATTATGCAAGAGCGTGGTTTGCTTGTTGCCTCAAATCTTTTAAACTGCCACCATTGAAAAAACAGTGACTGCCCCGGCTCATCAATTTACTAATTAGGTCTTCATGGAAACGTATTTCTTATACAAGGTGTCCCATAGTTGATAGTGACAAAAATAGCCGCCGCCGTAGAGTCCTTAATGTAAAAGCATTGTGCTTTAATTTCTTTATTGATGGCTCGATTGATGATAAATTTAACGAAACCAACTGACTGCATACTCAATCAGAAAGTAAAAACAGAATATCTTTAGAGAAAATAGTATCACTCAAAATGTGCACCAGCTAGCGGTTTGGAACAGACAATAATTCTCTCAAATGACACCCTTTTTTAGAGGATTTTGTATAGAACAACCGTAAAAAGCTATCGGTTACGTTACAAGCTGCTTTTAAAGCAGAACTTTTGCACTTGAAGTCTTGTCCTCAGTTCGGTGTCTGAGGCTGAGCAAGTAGGAGGTATAACGTTGACAATGCAAAAGTTCTTTCATAGAGCTGTTTGTTTTAATGGCCATCTACTTTGCATGTTACAACTAGGTCTTCTTTATAACGCCGAACATATCGAACGCCAAAACTCAAGCCAATGCAACGGAGAGTGTCGATATATTTTTCTGGATACCTAATAACATTAATTAAAAAAAAAACTAAATTACACTAAAATATTCATACACCTAGGCTTAGCGAACTTTTAAAAGGAGCTCTCGCTCGGTTTCTTGACAAAAAGAAGAGAACAGCTTCTTTGCCGAGAGTCTACTTGGCGAAAAGTAGTGGCGAATATAAAAGACTTGAAAAGCGCAGGCAAAGAGCCAGTCGTTTTGGTATTAATTTCTCGCGCGAAAGAGTCACCTTTTCAGTGAAAATCACAGAAATGTGAGAAAATGCTGCGAAAGAAATAATTAAGATACGGCGAGACAAACTCTTGTTTTGTTCAAAACAAGGCAAATGAGAAAAACAATAAAGGACTCCAAGACTGAATTTTTGCATGTCTCCGAATATTAATTGGAAATTTTAAACGGTGTTCGGGGGTGGTATCTACTACAGCTGCTCGAGATGCTCAAGTTTAAGGTTACAAGACGAAAAAACCGTCTCTTTAGCAAAAAAAAGGGGAGACAAAAGGGGAATTCTGTCCGGATTGGGGTTGCCTCGAGTGGGAATAACCCCGCGCTGAAAGTTATGTACAATACGACGCTGGTTTTTATATTAGAGTCGTATTGTCTATGAGGTTGATCCGCAGGAACATCTTGATGTTCATTTCGCGCTCGGTGGATAACAGAGAGGCCTGGGATTGAGAATTATATCGTGCCGTCGGAGAACTGGTATAAATCATAAGCAAAGGCTTAGAAACGTCCACATTTCGACAGATATCTCATATTTCCTTTACTTCTCAGCCGTTTGTTACACAGATAAAAATATAAATATGTCTTGTCTTAGAGAAGAGGCGGATGACTCAGTAAACTTATAAATCTCGGAGATCTTCCCGAATAAATCTCTCCGCAGAATTGCCCAGGCTGATGCCTGCCGCTCGCTGGGTCCTTTCAAAATGTTTCATGTTTAATTCAGATTGGATACTTTCTTTATGAAAGAAGTTAGGCGCGTCACTCCGTGACTGGAAAATGTATCTATCGATTATTGGCCTTTATTGACACGAAATATAGAAACATGAATAAAAGGATTACATTAGCACCGAAATTGTCATTTTTCGGCGGGCCATAAAAAGAGTTTTCCCCAGATTTATTGCCAGCCCTAAACGAAGCTGCTCACCGCTCTGAATTGGTAAAAGGTACCTACGAACGCTCAGACTCATAAGGCAGGCCAGAATTAAGATATAGTATTTTATGCCAAAGTAGCTACAATTCATTCGCTTACATTAAAAAACCCCTATACAAGACCTTCACACCGTCATGCTTTTTACGAGAGGGGGAAAATAAAAAATAACCTACAATGCATGAAAAAATGTTTCGCCCAACTCGGCTGAAAATATTTACAAATTGAATTTCTACGTGGAAAAATATTAATTCCTTCTCTCATTTTCCACATTTTATTTATAGAATGCTGTACTGTACCTTTTTTTAACTAAAAATAAATTTGTTCCCCAAAATATGAAGCGTGGGTATGTACGACTCACCAGTGCGGATCAGTTGATTTCGAATCAAAGATGTTTCATAAACTTCGTGGGTATTATTAGTCAGATTTTTTACTTCATTGAATTTGAATAAGCGGAAGATTTTTCTAGACCCTCAAAATTCTGCAACACGTCAGAATTCCCAAGATCCCTCTCTTCGCCGCAAAGATGAATTTGGAATCAATGCCTCCAAAGGCGAAGACGTTCTGAGGGTTTGACATTAAAAATATCCAAAATCAGCTCAACCCTCACTCATACCAACTGTGGGAGTGACAAGATTCCAATGGACAGCCAAAGACTGCTACTAATACTGGCATAAAAACTTGACTAACTTATACAGTTTACTTAATAATAATAATAAATACATTTATTCCCGACAGGTAAACAACCCAATTACAGGAAACATAAAGCATTGAAAGTAACAAAACAAAAATAAGAAATAAAGATATATGCATGTGAATGTAGAAAAAAGATTTTTTGGTCCCAATTCTGAAAATAAAATTATTGATTAAACTCAAGATAACAGGAGATCACAACGTTCATCGAATCAAAATTGATGTCACAGACTTTCGAAACTTTATTAAATTCGTAGCACATAATGGAAATGGGGGAGCTGAATAGGATGTTGGTTCTGGAGCACTGAGAATAAAATGTTATACGTTGCCTCGAACTGCATCGCGGAAGAAAAAAGTTAATTTTTGATAACAAATAGGGACAGTCGATGTCACCATGTAAAAGGCGATATAAACATTTGATAGCTAGAGTAGCGCGACGAGATTTTAATAAGAGGAACTCAAATCGAGTCAGTAATAGGAAGTATTCAATACCTCGTTCAGGATACACACCATCATCACGAAAACTCAAAAACTTCTCTGCACCAACTCTAAACTGTGAACATGAGTCATATAGTGTGGATGCCATATAATCGAGGCATATTCCAATCTATACCTTTACAAGTTCAAATTGGGAATAAACACGTTCAAATTGGCACTTGAAAGTTTTGCAACGATTAAACACGTTCAAATTGGAAATAATCATTTTCAAATTGAGATTAGACACTTTCAAATTAGAAATAATCAATTTCAAATTGGGAATCAATATTGTGGAATCATTTAAACACATTCAAATTGAGATCAAACAAAATCAGGTTGAGAATAATCACTTTCAAAATGAGAATAATCAATTTCAAAGTAAGAATAAATCCAGTTTATTAGGTCAAACAATAATTCAACAAAAAAGTTCTTTGTACCCTTGTCCCCTTGGTACATTTGTGTTCTTCGTGCCCTTTTTAGAACGCACTTGTCTTTGTGATATAAATAAATTGGAGTTTGTTCCATCCATGTATATAATTGGGATGTTATCGCCTTGATAGTTCAAAAGCTGCTGAACATATTCGCGTCTTTTTATCTTGTTTTCTTCGCTGTTAGTTCTCTCCGGTTCTCGTCGAATATCTTTTAAAGTGAACATAAGGCTATCTGAATGTTTTCTCAAACATTCGGTCGAAACCACCAAATGCTGGTCTTCTTCAAATTTTCTTTTCAATTCTTCCAAGGTGAGTCTCGGATTGTCTTCAATATACCGAGTCATCAAAGCGTGATGCTCTTCGCCGATCTTTGTTCTTCGTTTTCCTCCACGTTGCAGTTGAATAGCGTCTTGAGTTTTCACCTATCGGTATGCCGTACTTTTTGTCACCCCCAGTGTACTGGTCAGTCCCCTCCAATCCCCATCATCGTTGAAGACGACACAAATTTGCTTCTTAAAGTTGTCGGCTTCGGCTTCCTCCATATAATACATCGCACAGGTTTATTGCAAGAAGTTGTTTATTGTCGTTTTTTTTTCTGACAACAATATTGAAAAATTATGGAATTAGCCTACTCTACAAGAATGCCGACCTATTTTCCCAATTTGAAGCTGTTTATTCTCAATTTGAAATTGATTATGCCCAATTTGAATGCGTTTAAGCGCTGCAAAACTTTCTGGTTCCAATTTGAATATGTTAATTGCCAATTTGAAAGTGATTATTCTCAATCTGAAATTGATTATTCCCAATTGGACTGTGTTTAATCACTGTAGCATTTTTTAGTGCCAATTTGAATGTGTTTATTCTTAATTTGAAAGTGATTCGTCTCAATTTGAAGTTGTAAAGGTATAGATCTTACAAAAGTGTAGTAAAGTCTCTTCAAAGTACTGATACTGGAAAATTCCCGACTGTTCCTATAAATTAGACCAAACATCTTAAATGATTGACCAATGATATTTTTCCTGTGTATCGGAAAGTCGAGCTTGGGGTCAAAGAAAATCTAATTGAGTCAGACCGCTGCAAGATGGTCACCTACTCACTTGCAGTGTTAGAATTGAGTTGTTAGCCATAAACAACCCATCAAAGGTTTCAGCTTGCTTCTCTCTGTCTATTCATATTGAATAAGGAGCCTACAGTTTGAGGTGAATTCCGAATCACGAGGAATAGCTTGACACCATCACTATTCCAGAAGAAGCTTTCGAAGGCCGAAGTACTCGGCAGGTTTGCCCAGGTTTATTGTGCAGATCCTTTCCTTCCTGAAGCTCTACCGAGACCTCAAATTATAGTATAGTGTTATAAAACAGAAAAGAAATAATTTGCTTATTAAATATTCAATCACCCAGCTGTTCAACGCCATCCCCAGAACCAGACTTTTTCCTATACAATGGAAGGTTGCAACTGCAATCATGATCCCAAAACCTGGAAAATAACAAAATGATGTAACCTCTCATTGACCTATTATAAGCCTCCTACCGATGATTTCAAAACTGTTCGAGAAGTTACTTCTCCGCAAAACTGAAAGCGGTGCTAGACGATAAACAACCCATTCCGAACCACCAATTCGGGTTTAGAGAAAAGCATGCAATAGTCGAGCAAGTGCACAGAATCACTATCCAGATTCACAGAACGCTGGAAGACGAAAGCTACTGCTCAGACACTACTGCTACTTTCGACAAAGTCTGGCACACGGGGCTGTTACCAGAAAAGTCTCTCCAGATAATCTGTTCGTCATCCTCAAGTCGTATCCCCAAGACAGGCACTTCTTTGTCAAATTGCAAAAGGAGCACTCTTCTCTTTTCCCGATGAAATCTGGAGTACCACAAGGCAGCATCTTGGGTCCACTACTGCATCTTCTCTAGACATCAGACCTACCTACGAACAGCAACATCACAATAGTGGGGTCGGTACACATCAAAAAACGGTACTATGCGGCATTTAATGATACAGAAAATTCCTTTTGCGCGAGTCTTCTACAAGGTCTATCGAACGATATTAGAAGAGGAAGCACAAAAGCTTCCCCTTAGGAGGGCCGCAGGGGGCCCTGTCAAGTTGACGGTCCAAGAACTCCTAACAAATCATCTTTCAATTTCGTTGTATCACTCAAATGGGGATGATGTATCTCCATTGTGAATCTCGATGGCATTGGTCGCCATGTCTCTTTAATCCCTCATGCTTGAAAAAATAATTTCTTCGGGAGGTCAGAGAAATCACTTTTTGTTTTTTTTATACATAAAAGAGGATGCGAGGTTGGCATGTTTCGTGTCTTAACCTGTTGTTTGGCATTCCTAAAACCCTATTATGAAGTCAATTTTTCGGATTCTCAATTTTGGCTTGATTGGTAGGCTGAGAAGTAGGTATTTTTTAACATCCAGTTCAGACCTACTTTCTTTTAGTGTCCAACTGGAGGTTATTGAAATCATCATCGGGGGTGGATACACTGAACTATTTTCTAAGCATCATGTCGAGAAGATCAATTCTGAACATGCGCGGTTCAGAATTGATCTTTTCGACATAATGCTTAGAATATATAATATAATATATTTATATATATATATATATATATATATAATAGTTCAGTGTATCAGACAGTACACAAATTATTTTCCTTTCGGTCGGTCGAATTGCGATGCCTACTACGCCTGTCAGGGAGAACGCTGAGTGCTGACTCAGAATTGAGTGTCGAACAACATAATGAGTGTTTCAGGCAGTTTTGAATTCGTTTAGGCTGTTTTCATTCTAGTTTAGTCTGGCGCTGCTCAGCATTCTCCCTGACGGGCATAGTAGGCATCGCAATTCGACCGACCGAAAGAAAAATAATTTGTGTACTCGCCATGTAGTGTTTAGGATTGATTTCCTCGACACAATGTTCAGAAAATAGTTCAGTCTATCCACCCCTGCAATTATTTCAGTAACATTCGGTTGGACATTGAAAAAAGTACGTCTGAACTGGATGTTAGAAAATACCTAATTCTTAGCCTACCAATCAGCCCAAAATTAGGAATTTGAAAAAATGACTTCCTAGTAGGATTTTGGGAATGCCATATGATAGGATAAGACACAAAACATGCCACCTTTGCGTCCTCTTGTATATATAAAAAAATGAAAAGTAATTTCTCTGACCTCCCGAAGAAACTATTTTTTCAAGCATGAAGTATGGGAGAGACATGGCGACCAATGCCATCGAGATTTACGATGGAGTCACATCATCCCCATTTGAAAGATACACTGAAATTGAAAGATGGTTTGGTAATCCATCTCACTAAACCGGGGACCGTCAACTTGACAGGGCCCCCTGCAGCCCCCCGAAGGGGAAGCTTTTGTGCTTCCCCTTCTAATATCGTTCGTTAGGCCTCGTAGAACACTCAGGCAAAAGGAATATTTTCTGTATCATTAACCCCCGGTTGCAAGAAACTAAAATTTGCTCCGTCGCAAATTAGCTTCGATACCAAACTTGGTATCAAATGGTAGGCTATTTGTAGTTGTAAAAAAAGAAGTGTCTAGAGTGACGACTGACATAATGTGTCAAACAAAAAATTGAATAAAATATGGGAATGGAAAGCTTAGCTGATATTGTAAGTGAGAAAAGCACTGGTGTGCCTAATTCAAACCGAGTATACGTTTGGGTTCACATTTTGTGCTCATAAATAGAGAATTTTGGCTGATGGGTGCAGGCAATCAGTTGTACAGGTTTGTTTGTATGAGGACATTTGAAACAGTTGAAGTCTAGCTGTCAAGAGTCAAGCAAATTTGAAGAGTGGAAATGGTGCGCGGAAAGAAATACACCGAAGAAGATAAGATGATGTTTATTCCAATGACCATCTTTACAACAGTGTCGGAAGCTTGTCAATGTTTAGTTTGTCCAACAAACATCAGTTTTCACTATAACAGGGTGTCCATGTGTATACCAACTTAAGAATAAACAATATATAACAGATAGATATAACAATCTTTGTCACAAAAATTACAACAATAACAATATGTGCAATATGTACACAACAAATACAAACTTTAGAGCTAACAGAAGTAAAAAAAATAAAAATTCTTGCAGCTTATATCAGAAACTCATCCACAGTGTAGAAACAACCATCGATCAACATTTTTCTTACACTTTGTCGAAATGATACATAACTACCAATGTTTTTCATCTCCAAGGGCAGGTGATTGAACAACTTCACTGACATTGAATGAGGACCATTTTTTGTTTGAGTGTACTTATGTAGGGGGATAAACAATCTGGCGGCACCTCTGGTCTCATAAGCATTGACTTTTCTGTTTGTTGTGAACTGATCAAAGCTTCTGCGAACGCGGCAAACGGATTCCAAGATATAGATGGAGCAGACAGTGAGCAGCCCGTGGCTCACAAAGGATGGGCGACAACTAGTCCTTGGCGACAGGCCAAACATGTGGCGAATAACACGCTTTTGGGCCGTGAAAACTCTTTGAGAACCAGGACTGTTGCCCCAGCAGAGAACCCCATAGGTTAAAATTGGCTTAATGCACGCAAAGTAGAAGGTTAGGACAGTCTCGCAGTTTACAATGTTCTTCAACTGCATGATGGCAAACGCTTTAGATGACAGCGCCCTCACGATCCTCCGAGTCTGGGATGACCACACCAGGTGAGAATCCATCAAGACCCCTAAAAATTTCGTTTCACTTATTTGTGGTAAAGATTTGTTGTCCGGTGTTCTGACAAGCAGACTCAAGTCCGCTTGATTCATATTCGGACTGAACAGAACAAAACCCGTCTTGTCAGAATTCAGAACAAGTCCGTTCTCGTCACACCAGACTGAGACCTGAGACAAAGCAGCCGAGAGTTTTATCTGCAATCGCGCGTAGCTGTCTGCAGAGAAAACAGACGCAATGTCATCAGCGTAAAAGGTGCAAAAAGCATCGGCCAGTGACAGATCGTTAATAAATATAATAAAGAGAATTGGACCGAGGATACTACCCTAAGGAACCCCATGACGCAATCCGAGTCTAGATGAAGAGAAATTCCTACCACCCTCACTGACAGACACGAATTGATCCCGATCTGACAGATAAGATACCACCCAATTTAGGGCCCTACCCCTAACTCCGTACCTGTCCAACTTGTCTATCAGCAGCTCATGGTTTATTGTGTCAAACGCCTTGCTTAAGTCAAAAAACAGTCCAGCACTCTTCATTCTGTCCTCGAAGTCGGTTAACAGTCTGTCGTAAACAGAAATTATCGCGTCTTGAGTAGACTTACTCCTTCTAAATCCAAACTGTCGATGCGTAATAATCAAGTATTTGTCCACAAAGGCTACCAGCCTATCGCAAAACAGCCGCTCAAACACCTTCGAGAGTACAGGGAGAATCGCGACCGGTCTATAGTTTCCGATTTCTGACTTATTCCCCTTCTTATAGATTGGAACTATTTTTGCTGTCTTAAGCTGATAAGGAAAAATAGAATGCTCAAAGCTTAAATTGATAACATAAGCCAGCGGCCCACATATAAACGAAGCTGCCGATTTCAATACTCTAGTCGGGAGCTCGTCTATGCCTACAGAACCCGTATTTGAGAGTCTCATGATAGCATTAAATGTCTCATCCACAGTTACCTCTGATAAAAACATGCTATTTATCCTATGTGTGATGGATGCGCGAGTCTTTACTTCACACCCCGATACCAAATTATCTATACTAGTGATGAAGTGCTCGTTAAATGCATTAGGATAATCTTCAACCTCAGTAATTCTCCCGCTCTGAGTCACCATAGACGAGGGAAAGCCCGGTCTATGTTTCCCACCCACACTATTTTTTATAACGCTCCAGACGGCCCTTGATTTGTTGTTGCTTTGAACGATTTTGTTGTCATTGTATGTTTTTTTGGCCAAGAGAATGCTGGAAACATGTTTTTTTTGAGAATCTTATACCTAGCAAGCAATCTATCATCACCGGAGAAGGTAAAGTGTAAGGAAGGAGCATTAAGGCCGCTCTATGAAATTACGCAACGCAACCGCAACGCAGAGCGCAACTTTTCTGATTGGCTCGCAAGCCTTTCTCGTCGTTGCGATGGCTTTGCGAATACCTTGCGAGCCAATCAGAAACGTTGCGCTCTGCGTTGCGGTTGCCTTGCGATTGCTGCGAATTTTCATAGAGCGGGCATTTTGTAAAATTGCGTGCGACCGGGATGGCTCTTGTGCCCATGGAAACGGCTCTAACATTATGACACGGCTGATATAGACACTTCCTGGAAACTGTCAAACAAATCAGTGACGTGCCGTCAATAAGAAAAGATGGGGGCAAAACTAAACCAAAAATTGGTTTTTATATCAGATAGGTTCTATAGGTCACAGCTATAGGTATAGTATAGTACTATAGTATTATAGGTATTTACAGGCATACTTCATCACCATAAAATAAGTAAAAGATCAAAGAAACGACAGTAAAATAAATTGTTCACATTTTTTATTGTTCTTCGAACAAAATCAATTTTGATAACTTGTTTTCCTCCTTGACAAAATTTTTGCGAATGAAATGAATTCGAGTTTCAAGGTGAACGTCACAAATACTTTCAAGTATAATAACATTTTATGGTTTCAATAAGAATTGCGTCAAGCGAAAGCGAATCCTCATTTTCTCCATACTGTTCTAAAATTATACTCTCATGCTCTTTCTGCACAATTTTTTCTTTCTTCAACTCCTTTATGATTACGTTGAGTGACAAAATTTTCTTTTGCCACCAAACCTTTTTTTTCAGTGCTCGAATTCTCTTTTTAATGAGAACATATTTCACTTGCAATTGGCAGATTTTCTTATTTGACTGTCTTCCGAAGTTGAAGGTCGAGGATCACATTCGGTGTGAGGAAGACTGAACAACGAAGAGGGCCCACCACCTGTCAATAAAGTTCAGCCATTAATTTCTCAAGTGTTTAGTTCGTTTAGCAAAAAACGGTTGATTCTGTAAAAAAAAACTAAATAGATTACTATAGCTTGAAACAGTGCTGCTGAGACTTCCAGTAGAAGTTTAGGTAACTATAGTCACTTGAAGGTACCACTAGTAACACCATACAGTTCACCAATGTTCGCTGAACATTTTGAACGTTCTTGGAGCATCGATGGAAGGAATCCAATTTTTCACCATATTATTACAATATTCTTTGCATATCAAAGAGACACCCACCAAGTGAACCTGGTTTGCAATGACCACCAACTGAATCCAATCTCTGTTTTTTTTTTAGACGACCGCTCTCCCAAAATTTCTTGTTTATTAGCTATGGACTTGTTAGCCAGTGGTACATGAGCACTAATGAGCAGGATTGAATGTCCTCACCTACAACAGTTTTCACGAAAGTCACTCAGGAATGTTAATATCAGTTTTGAAATCTGAAGACAGAATACGTACATATTTCAGTCGTTGTATTTGTGTCTACTGGTTCTACAGCACCTTTTAGAAGGATTTCGTTGAGTGATTCAGCTACCCATTTCCAAAGTGTTCTGAGCACAAGACACTCGTGTGCGTTGGAGTCCACCCTGTTCTGTTCGTAAAAGTGATCCACTTCTTACATGGTGATTCCTTAGGAAAGCTAGCGTTGGAGTCCACCCTGTTCTGTTTATAAAAGTGATCCACTCCTTACATGGTGATTCCTCAGGAAAGCTAAAACATGTATAATTAAAACTTTACCTATAGCTGCATTGCTGCATTAATATTTATTACGATAACTCCAAAAATGGTTTAAAACATCCCACTCTACGCCTATGCAAATGTGACAAAACACGTCAAAATTGAAATCCAAAACTTCAATTCAACTCAATAGGAATAAAATCATATAAAATGTACTTACTGGTGCAAAAGTTCTTTGTCACATGGGGTTCTCGAGTACCCGCAGGCTGAGCAGGTGACCATTCGACCATTTAAACACTTTTGAACGCAGTTCTGTTCAAATTTCGAAATTTGTGCTGACTTTTGTGTCAGATTTGAGTACTTTGACACTTCCAAACACATTCGGGTTGCTATTGGCAATTTGGCTCTTAAAAGGAGCGACTTCCGTCGCACTTTTTTTGGCTAGCCAGAGCCTAATGCTCCTTCCTGACACTTTACCTTCTCCGATCATCACCAGTTCGCGTATATATACTGTGAATCTCTCGAAGAAAGGCTCCCTCCTCCATCAACCGGGGCATAATCCAAGGGTTCGGCGATTCTTTGCTACCTCCAATTTCACACCTCAAAACAGGGCAAGCATCGTTCAGGCAGCGGTCTACCGTCTCAAAAAAAGAGTTAATTAGATCTAGGGGACATACGCCATGATAGACCTCAGCCCAAGACTCATTCTGCAAAACACGGACAAATCTACCAACGTTTTCTGAGGTAAAAGATCTCTTGAAAGTGAATTTATTCCGCAGTATTCCGGAGGACACAGGGGAAGCGCAACCAACTGCGCCAGGTGGTCTGAGAGCACGTTACCCACCGTCCGAGTTTCCACCATCTCCAAATCCGCCGCCGACAGACTCACAAAAACATTGTCAATGAGAGTGTCTGTCTCTCTCTGGATCCTCGAGGAACCAGTGAAGCAAGGATTTAAACCATGTGCCGCCATCATGTCCACCACCACTCCAACGCGGTTTTCAGATGTTGAGTTTTGAAAATTGTAGTTGAAATCACCGCAAATGATCCTCATTCCTGAAAAAGTTTTTTGAGAAAATAAAAAATTCTCCAATGAATTGATGAAATACGTGTCACATGCCCTTGGCGACCTATACAGACAGGTTACATTCAGCAATGAGCTGTTTACTTCAACATTCACAGACACCGCCTCGAATTTCTGGTCACTTCTGTCAATAGTTCCAAGCGATTTTTCAGTGAATTCCAAGTCTGTTCTCACCAAGATAAGAACTCCACCTCCCCGCATCCCATCTCTGCAGTAGCTGGTGGCTATGTTGTAATTATCCACTTGTAGTTGCTCGAGTTCTTCCCTGGATAACCATGCTTCAGTCAAACAAACTACTTCTGGATATTGTTGTTCTTCGAGGAATAATGAAAGATAATGATAGCTCTAGATCTTCAACTCCGATGAGATCCACGATCCGCAACACATTGTCCTTCGTGAACCTATATCGCTCCTTAAATTTGCTACGGCTAGTCAGGGTTCGGCAGCTGACTTGGCCACAGTACTTGCTGGCACGGGGTCGGGTGTGAACAAAAAGGCGATTGTTTTTAACAACAGTATATAATTATTCGATTCATAAAAACAATAATTACTATAAACCTATGGTGGGCTGAAGGCCCCTAAAATGACGCTACTACCGTCACCTGAACTACTACGATAAATGATAATGAAACATAAGGAAAATAAACAAAACAAGGTACTTAATCCACGCTGCCGGCACAAAGAAGGGTGTCCTGTTCCCGCCGCTCTGCAGTTCTCCAGGGCCGCCACCGCTCAACCTGACCTGCCACCCAAGCCCGATGTCGACTACGGCTAGCTGAAGCTTGGTGTTCGGTAGGTTTTAGGCGCCACTCCGTAGTCCTGGTGGCCCAGCCGACAATTATTGGGAGCGACGGAGACGCTGGATGTAGTGGCAGCAGGCCCGGTCCAGCGACGACCCTGAAAACACAACAGAACGGACAGAACTCAGTGCGACAGGTGGACAAAGTGTTAAAATAAAGTAAGAAAGTTGAAAGTTAGGTTAAGCAAAGAAAAAGCAGGTTGAAGCAGGTGAAAGCAGGTGAAAGCAGTTCCAAACTACTAAAAGAACAGACAGCGTGAAGCGCATCGGCCATGGCCCTGCATGCGGCGACCAAAGCAAGCGGTTTGGCAACGGAATCACTTAACTTTGCCTGGTCCGACGGCTGGAAAAGGCAGAGCCGTGATCGGTGGTAAGACGAGAGCGTCGACGGCGTCGCGACGGCGGACGGCTGATGAGCAAGGCATCACCGCAGGTGGTAGAGATGGCATCGGCGCGATTTCGGGAGGAGGCCTCGGTGGCAGTCTCTGGCGAAGGGGGCGAGAGTAGGGCTTCTGGTGGTAACGTAGAGGCGGCAGGGCTCAGCAGTAGGCCACTAGCCGCGTAATTCCCTGCCTCGACGGCATTTCATGGTGGTCACGGCATAACGGCGGCACGGCATAACGGCGGACTCACGCCGGAACCATCGCTGGCGGCTCACCTGGGGAGAGGCAGGTCGCCGGTACCTCGGGCAATTAGCCACACATGACGTTCATGCGAATCAACGAAAGAAAGAAAAAGAACGAAAGCACGTGGTGGACCGTCATACCGCCTGTCAGCTGTCATGCGTCTGGGGGAATTAATTTTCCCCTGCGGCAGCGATACCAGCCCAGCTCAGGGCCGGCTCAAGCCCCGAAATTTCCGACCCGTAACATCACCCCCTCCCACAAATGGGAGGTTGGCTCAAACCGACCGACAGTCTCGTCCCCGAGAGCTGCTACAACCAAACCTTATCGAAGGTGTGTGGCTGACCGTGAATAGGACACGACCTGTCAGCCACAACCGGACCAGAAGGGTCCTTAGCAAAACAAACAAAAAATAAACTTTTCCAGAAGGGAAAAGGGGGCAAACGGTGTTACTGACCCGCACAGTCGGTGCCAGCAACACATCCAAAATGAACCAAAGACCAAAAACCAAAACAATAACCGAAGAAGACAAATGGGGAAACCGATGGACATCCCACTTTGCTTCTTCGCACTCCTAGAGTGGAGGACTTCACTTCCGGCTGAGTATGCCCTTGCCCTATTGTCTGGCCCAGGCAAGAGAGCCGAAACCTACCCAAGCTCAGACTCCGTCCGAACTGTGAGCAGTGCTCGAAATCTCGTATCTATAGCGCGGACAGCGTAGGAGCGCCACTAGGCTTCGCGAAACATTCTCCCTTTGTCACCCCACAACACAGGCAACAGGCAGCTCTGGAACGAGACAACGCCTCAGACAAGGGAGCAATGTTCGGCTGGTCAGGCTCCTCCGCCGGTGCTATCCTAAGATCTTTGGCATGCCAAACTCCCACTGGTCGACCCTCCATGCTCTCCAGCTGATAAGTCCAAGGACTCAGACGCTGACGCACTCGTAGTGGACCCACGAACTTAGGTGCCAACTTCGCCGCGAAGTATCGGGCAGCGTTGGACAGCTCCATGTTACGCCGGAAAACCAGTTGGCCCACGTCGAACGTGTCCCCGCGGCGTCGCAGATCGTAGCGTCTTTTGGCGCCTTGAGCGGCATTTCGAAGTTTTTGCTGGACCCGCTCGAACAGTTCCTCCAAACCTCGAGCCCGCTCGTCCTCATCTACGCGAACTCCATCCAGGTTGTTCCGATCATAACGAGATCCGTGCCGGATCATCTCACGGCCGAAGTTGATAAAGAAGGGAGTACGGCCGGTAACCTCATGTTTGGCGGTGCGCAGAGCGCACGCGATCGCAGACAGGTCCTTGTCCCAGTGACGGTGGTTCGGGTCTCTCCGATCGAGCAAGACAGCTCGCAATACCATCTTCATGGTCCTATTAACACGCTCCGCAGGGTTCGCCTGGGCGTGGTAGACAGGGTTGTAGCGAGCAACACTTCCGTACCGAGCCAACAGCTGATCCATCTCCCTACTTCGAAATTGCACGCCGTTGTCCATTTGGACAACTTCCGGCACACCGAAAAGAAGAAACACCTGCTCCTCTAGCAGTCGGCAGACAACGCGAGCCGTGGCACTTCGAACTGGCAACAAGCGAACGAATTTGGAGAACATGTCGGTGACCACCAATATCTGGGTATAGCCCTGCATTGTTCGCGGAAGAGGACCGAATAAGTCCACCGCGATCTTCTGCCAAGGTCGCGTGGGCGGATCCGCAATGGCCATTAAACCCATCGGCCGTTGGTTGCTGGGCTTGACCATGGTGCAGACTCGACATCTGGCAACGTACCGACGGACGTCCTCCTGGAACTTCGGCCACCAGTACTGCTCGAAAACGCGAGCTCGAGTCCTGGTTATTCCTAAGTGTCCAGAAGAGGGCGCGTCATGGCACTCTCGCAGAATGCGGGGTCGGTCTTCTTTCGGTGGCACCAGCTTCCAATTCGTTTCGCAGGTATCCCAGGTGGGTTCGCACAATTTCTTAAAAAGACGACTCCCCACGATACGAAACAAGGGGTAGCGTTCTGGAGAGCGTGTTACCCGATCCAACATCTGGCGGTACCAACCATCAGGCCCACCGTAGCCTTCCACCAGTTCCTCCACAACCGCCGTCGGCTCCGACGCCGGAACGGAACGTGACAAAAAGTCGGGCACAACATGATCTTTGCCCTTACGATGTACGATGTCGTAATCGTAGGGCAGCAAGCGAAGAGCCCAGCGGGCTAAGCGTCCCTGTGGATCTTTTAACTGGTGGAGCCACAAGAGGCTATAATGGTCGGTAATGACCTGGAATCGTCGCCCCTCGAGGTAGAACCGCAGTTTCTCCACGCTCCAGATGACGCCAAGACATTCCCGCTCCGTAGCGGAGTATTTTCGCTCCATGGTTGTGAGCGAGCGCGATACATAGCATATCACTCGCTCCCCATCAGGAAACCGTTGAGTCAACACTCCCCCCAGACCGAAACCAGAGGCATCAGCCTGAAGGGTGAAGGGCAAAGAAAAGTCCGGTCGAGCCAAGACGGGCGGGGAAATTAACTTTTCCTTCAACTGACGGAAAGCGGCATCGCATTCCTCGGTCCAAACAAAGGGACGACCCTTACGCGTTAGTTCCGTCAACGGAGCCGCCAGACTGGCGAAGTCCTGAACGAAACGACGGTACCAGGAGGCCATGCCTAAAAAGGCACGAACCTCCCGCACACAACTCGGCGGAGACACGCCGACCATCGCCTGTACCTTATCTGGGTCCGTACGGAGCCCTTGCCCATCGATTACAAACCCAAGGTACTTGAGCTCCGGTCGACACAATTGACATTTGTCAACAGAGACGACCAACCCAGCCTGACGTAGTCGATCCAACACAGTGCCCAGCAGTTTGATGTGCGACTGGAAGTCTGCGGTAGACACGACTATGTCGTCGAGATATACCCACACCGACGGCTTGAGATCTTCACCAAGCACCCTGTCCACGATGCGCTGCCAGGTCGCCGGCGCATTGGTCAGCCCGAACGGCATCCGCACAAACTGAAACAAGCCCCTTCCCTGCACCGTAAACGCCGTTAAGGGGCGCGAGTCCGGAGACAAGGGCACTTGCCAGTATGCACTTTTAACATCTAGCGTAGACAGGTACCGCGTGTTTCGCAAGTTATCGAGGATCGCGTCGATGTTGGGCAACGGATAAGCATCCTTAATGGTGACGGCATTTAATCGCCGGAAGTCTATACAAAACCGTTGAGTCCCGTCTTTCTTCGGCACCAGGCAGACAGGCGAAGCCCAGGGACTGCTGGACGGCTCCACGACGCCGAGCGCGAGCATCTTGTCTAACTCCGCGTCAATCAAGCTCTGACGATGCGGAGACACTCTGTATGCCCTCTGTTTCAGAGGTTCAGTCCCAGGAAGTAACCTGATCTCATGCTGTACAGTCAGCGAACCCAGATTCTGCGGCAATTGCCTCAGTCGTCGTCCTATTTCCCGGTCCAGTTGTTCAGCCTCGGAATGGGTCAACTCAATTCCGACCGTCACCGCCGCAGTCCCACAAACATCAGAGGGAGAGGCGAAATACCAGACCTCACGTCCAATGTCCGGTACCACACCCATTAGTCTCCAAAAGTCAATCCCCAGGATCAATTGATGACCAATGGTTGGCACCACAAGCGCCGAGACAACGCGCACTCTGCCCTCCAACTCTATCGGAACCTGCACGGTTCCCAAACAACTACAGGGCGACCCATTCGCAACTAAACAAGTGGACGGCCCAGGACCCAACGTAACCCCACAAGACTTCAGAAAGTCCCAACCAGGCTTTCCGAAAATGGTGCTGGTAGCTCCGCTATCCAACAACCCTAAAAAAGAACGGTCGAAGACAGAAACTCGCAAGTATGGGCGGCGATCGCCCGGCATGTTGGCAAACACGAAGTCCAAACGTTCTCGCATCGGACTGCCAACAGTCTCGGTCGAGGAAGTCATAATAGGTATAGTCTTGATCGGTAGTGTCACAGTAGGTATAGTCTTGATTGGTGGAGACAAAATCGGTGAATTCCCATCCGGGGTAGTCATTTTTGGTAAAGTCATAATCGGGGTAGTCAAATCCATGGTTGTCAACGCAGCGGAGGTCGAAACCGGTTTCGTCGTATTCGATGTCCGAGCCCGCACCCAACCAGTCGGAGTGTCAGCCGGACTTACTGAACACTCCCGTCCGCGTTTCCCTGACGATGGTCTCGACGAGGCGCAACACCGCTCGGCCGCGCACCCCGCTGTCCCGGTCGATCATCTCGAGGCTCGTCTCGGCACCGTGTGCACGTGCGCACCGTGACACCCTCTAGTCCGCAACGGAAACATCGCAAGCCACCACCAGTGCCTCGACACTGATCACGAAAATGGCCCAGCTGGCCACAAGCCCAGCACTTGGCATTAGCCCGAGCAGCTCTGCCCTCACGAGTAGAAACAACTGGATCCGGTTCAGCAGCCGCGGCCACCGCAGGCCGGCGAGCAATAGTCGTGCGACGATAGGCTAAATGTGGTTCTTGGACCAACCTAGACTGCACCGGAGGCGGCGTGTACAAGTCAGCCTGCAAATGCGCCTGCTCGGCCCTCTTCCCTTCAACCAGCAACTCGGCATACGTGTGAGTCACCCGGAACGCTAGAGCCGTTTGCAGATGTGGCAGCAAATTGCGCCGGATCAAAACAATTTGTTCGCCTTCACTGGGTTGCAAGCGAACCAGTTGAGCAAACAAATTCTGCATACGTGTCACGTACAGCAACAAGGCTTCGCCCTGGCCTTGGGTGCGTCGACGAATCTCGTCGAGCAAGTTTTCCTCATAATTGAGAGGGAGAAAGGCCTCTCGAAGCTGATGTGTGAAATCAGCCCAACTGCGAAACTGACAACGACGCGGTCGAAACCAATCGCGCGCATCGCCACTCAAAAACTCGTAAGCCCCGTGGAACACCTGTTCCAAAGGAACTCCGCGCGATTCCGCTGTCATTTCGACATGATCCACGAAATTATTTACGCTACCCGTGCCGTCAAATTTGATACCCCACTTGTGGATTGATCCACAGGCGTTCGGCCCAGGCATTCGTCCAGCTACTGCAGAGGTACCAGAAGTGCCAGGGGCACTCGGCAACTGCGCAGGCGCCGACGAAGTAGGTCCCGGATTCGAGGAAGACCGAAAGGTCTCTGCAACCGGTCGCAGCAAAGTCGAATTGGGAAAGGACACATGCGGTTCACGTGATTCTCCCGCATACAAATTTATGGGATCCCCGCTTCGCGTCAACAGCGAAGTCCGTCGCGGAACAACAACAGACGGTCGCCGCTCATATCGGTCAAACGCGAGTCTGACATCCTCAAGATCCAATGGCTCGGCCCTGATGACTGGCTCAGGTTCAGGCTCAGGTTCAGGCTCAGACTCCCGCAAGTCGTCGCCCAAATCCAAAAGTGTGGCCACACGAGGCTCTACTGCTCTCCGAGAGACGGGGTTAACTACGGACACGGGAGTCCCAGTGGAATCCCCAAAACCTGCCGTGGGTTCCTCAAACGTCAACAAATCCTGAACAGGATTCGACGCAGGCGCTGTGGCGCGATTGTGTGCCAAGTTCGCCAAATAAAGAGCGGTATCTAGATCCTCCCAAACGTACTGCATGGTCCCCAGAAGTCCAGTTAAACGGGTCTGAGTTAGTCGGCTGTTCACTACTACTCGGCTCAATCGGGTCCTCACGTGGATCAACCGACTCCGGATAGCCAAGTACTCATTCTGTCTATTCTCAACCTTAAAATTCTGAATCCGATCAATCAATTGATCAAGCTTAGCCTGACATTCAGCTAACTCCGCTGTCGGATCAAAGTCCAAAACATCCATGAGAGGCACTCCATTCCGCAACGCTGTCCTCAGCTGCACCCGACGAGCATCCGACGTAGCTCCAACCTCGCATCCTCTCGCCATCAACTCCCACGCGAGTTCATCGCTCAATAATCGATTCACCTCGAATTCCGACATCGCCGATCAAGGGCAATATCATGCGCTGAAGACCGAAAAGGACGAAACCACGAGCTAGGGTGTAGGGGACGCGAATCTAAAGAGTGGAAGCCTCCGAAGAGCAGCTATGTTCTCAAAGGAACCACTCGAAGCAAGAAGCGCGCTAAAGGGAACTCAAACCGCAAAAAAAAAACAGGAGGGCGGCAAAAGCAGCACTCACCAACCGCCAGCCGTGACAATGTCCGCTGCAAGGCGATAATAATAGTAGGCTTAGAATAATCAGACAGGCAATAAGCAAATATTAAAAAAAAATTGGAAAGCGCAAAAAAAAAAAGAAAGCGCAAAAGAGGGTTGCGCTAGGGGCGCAAGCAACAAGCAAAAATCACAAATTTAGATTTTCAACTAGAGTAAGCAGTAGCCGGCAACCACCAACTCCAGCCAAGCCACCAGCAAAACATGGACACGAGTCCTACCGCAAACCACAACACTCGTGACATGTGCAACACTTCCGGCAGGAGACAAGATAATCGCGCAAAACAAGAGAAGAAAAAAAAAATTCTTCCCCAAAAAAAAAAACAACCCTTTGAAGCTTCAAACTGACAAGAGGGTGGAAGACCCTGCTACGTATATCCTCCTCAAGGGTGGATAAAACCGCACACGTCAAACGCTATTTGGCATAATCTCAAAAAAAAATTCTTTGAGAACAGATCAACAAGAAAAAAAAACACTCTTCTCACTCCCCTTCTCACTTCCAAGGTCACTCTAAGTAACATATTGACTCCCTCCTCAAATGGAAGTACAACCGCAAACGCGTTCCTCAAATGCTACCCCAAATGAACCCTGGGCAAGAACAATAAAAAAAAAAACAGACTAGATATTGAATCAGCACAGCCCTGACTGAGTGCAGGAAAGGTTCGTTGCTTCCTCTAATTTAAAAAAAGAAAAATCCGGTGCCTAGCCTACGCTCTAAACTTTTACTGTTGATGTTCTCTGATTGCTGACAGTCAGAAGGACGGACAGACACAGCCACAGAAATTCCAAGTCCTAAGACTACCACAAGGAATTCTGGCTATACTTCTCGAACACGGTACTCAATTAATTCCACGTGGTCCCCACTACCTAACGTCTGTACTAACTACGAACGGAAAGAGAAAAAAAAAATTGACGGGAGGATGAGAAGAAATAGGGAAAAAAATGGCGCCTCTTGTCTCGGCCAGAAAAATTATTTGCACACACCAGGAGCACCCACCATGAAATAAAACCTACTCTTATTTGTTTTTGAAGAAAACAATAAGCAAAACGCGGCCTGAAAGCATTCCAGACTTCGGTCAAGGCAAATTCTCACAAACAGGGAAGCTGTTTGGAAAAGAAATAAACCAAGACAACTTGCTCTTCAACCGAAACACGCAGGTGTTAACTCGCCTGCCACTACTGTCTCTCACAACTTGTAACCCGTGACAAAATGACTTAAAACAAAAATTGAAAAGGCCTAACTTATTGAAAATGAACTGAGTTCAAAAGACAATTGAATCTACCTCAGCTCACACCAGTCCGAGCACCAGAAAGCACTGCAGCACTTCTTGAAAGAAAGAAATTTGAAAAACAAGAACAGCTGACACGTTGGGCACCAGTTTGCTACGGCTAGTCAGGGTTCGGCAGCTGACTTGGCCACAGTACTTGCTGGCACGGGGTCGGGTGTGAACAAAAAGGCGATTGTTTTTAACAACAGTATATAATTATTCGATTCATAAAAACAATAATTACTATAAACCTATGGTGGGCTGAAGGCCCCTAAAATGACGCTACTACCGTCACCTGAACTACTACGATAAATGATAATGAAACATAAGGAAAATAAACAAAACAAGGTACTTAATCCACGCTGCCGGCACAAAGAAGGGTGTCCTGTTCCCGCCGCTCTGCAGTTCTCCAGGGCCGCCACCGCTCAACCTGACCTGCCACCCAAGCCCGATGTCGACTACGGCTAGCTGAAGCTTGGTGTTCGGTAGGTTTTAGGCGCCACTCCGTAGTCCTGGTGGCCCAGCCGACAATTATTGGGAGCGACGGAGACGCTGGATGTAGTGGCAGCAGGCCCGGTCCAGCGACGACCCTGAAAACACAACAGAACGGACAGAACTCAGTGCGACAGGTGGACAAAGTGTTAAAATAAAGTAAGAAAGTTGAAAGTTAGGTTAAGCAAAGAAAAAGCAGGTTGAAGCAGGTGAAAGCAGGTGAAAGCAGTTCCAAACTACTAAAAGAACAGACAGCGTGAAGCGCATCGGCCATGGCCCTGCATGCGGCGACCAAAGCAAGCGGTTTGGCAACGGAATCACTTAACTTTGCCTGGTCCGACGGCTGGAAAAGGCAGAGCCGTGATCGGTGGTAAGACGAGAGCGTCGACGGCGTCGCGACGGCGGACGGCTGATGAGCAAGGCATCACCGCAGGTGGTAGAGATGGCATCGGCGCGATTTCGGGAGGAGGCCTCGGTGGCAGTCTCTGGCGAAGGGGGCGAGAGTAGGGCTTCTGGTGGTAACGTAGAGGCGGCAGGGCTCAGCAGTAGGCCACTAGCCGCGTAATTCCCTGCCTCGACGGCATTTCATGGTGGTCACGGCATAACGGCGGCACGGCATAACGGCGGACTCACGCCGGAACCATCGCTGGCGGCTCACCTGGGGAGAGGCAGGTCGCCGGTACCTCGGGCAATTAGCCACACATGACGTTCATGCGAATCAACGAAAGAAAGAAAAAGAACGAAAGCACGTGGTGGACCGTCATACCGCCTGTCAGCTGTCATGCGTCTGGGGGAATTAATTTTCCCCTGCGGCAGCGATACCAGCCCAGCTCAGGGCCGGCTCAAGCCCCGAAATTTCCGACCCGTAACAAATTCCTTGTCGTTGTAAAACTCGAAGAGGTTTTTCCGCTCAGCATTTACACGACGAACTGCACCTGCAACGTCTTGCTCTTCTTCAGAAGAGGAAAATTCGGAGACTTCCGAGAATTCAGAAAGCGCCGAGTCAGACATTTTAGATACGCATAAAGCGTGACATATTGTGACGGCCCGGTCAGAGGGGGCCCGGTCAACAACAAACCGTCCACCACACGTTTCGATCCGGTTAACTCTTTATTGCAGTTGCCGAGTCGTGGGTCGTGTTGGGACCTGATGGGCAAGGGACCTAAACTACCTAAATGTGCACATCTAAGGGTTAGGGCAAGAGACAATAAGACAAGAGAAAAGAGGCAGCCATTTTCAGTGTGTGAGGTCTATTTTTGTACCAAAGAAAAACTTGACAAATCCAGAATTCAGTTTCATTCCTTT
Organism: Anaspis maculata; assembly: GCA_949128115.1. NCBI lineage: Eukaryota > Metazoa > Arthropoda > Insecta > Coleoptera > Scraptiidae > Anaspis > Anaspis maculata. Next base: position 75,183,921 of record OX421962.1, read on the forward strand.
CTCTCAATTTCCTTGCTGTTGCTCATGCCAACGACTCCTGCAGTATTTCCTGTCGTCAAAAGCTGTTCTGGAGCTACTGAATCAGCACTGGATATAACCTTGACACATGCTTGATACAGTGTCACTAGCGGCCCAAAATTGTTCAAGTTTCGTCACGGGATCACAGTCCCAGTACTCCTGTAACTCATCGTTGTCACCGAAGCACTCATACTTTGACTGAGCAATACTTTGCAATAAGGAGCTCCGCGTTCTTGGTGTAAACAACAGCTTTGTTTCCGCCGTACAGGTACAGGGCTCGTGGAGGCACCCAGCAAGTGTTCGCAATTTCAGTCGGTAACTCCCATCGCCTGAACCTGGAATTGTTGATCGACATAATAGCATTTACGGAGGCAGTTGGTCATATTCACCTGATCGACAGCCTGTGCATGGATTTATGCCTTGATTCGGTGCAATGATTTGCATATTATTCTTCAAAACTCGAAGAAATGAATAATGCTGTTAACCTCTGAAATTCCTGAAGCTTCTTTGACTTTGACAGCTCGCGACGCGAGGTAGGTACATCTTATCTACGAGACGGTTTTTTTTGATCGGCAATGACACAACGAACTGCATCTTCTACTTCTTGTTCTTCTTCAGAAGAATAAAAATCGGGGACGTTGGAAAATTCAAAATAAAGTGTCGAATCAGACCTTTTAGCGCTTTTAGGTACGTGCATACGCATAAAAAGATGCAAGTAGTTCAAATGCGTGATAACCTTAGCCACAGCCTGTTTGCTACCTCGTTTGATACCCTGTTCCTGCAACCCGATTCAATTTGCTACGTCGCAAAATTAGATACCACGTTCGTGCAACCGGGCATAAATGCCGTATGGGAATGGCTACCAACCCCACTACAAAAGCTACCTATGCCGACAATACGGCTATACTAGCTTGACACAAAATACCTGCAATAGCCTCCAACATGCTGCAGGTAAATCTAAACCAGATACAGAAATGGCTCAAGAAATGGCATATGGCATATACGAACAAACGAGAAAAAATCTGTTTAAATAACCTTTACACTTTGCAAAGAGACCTGTCCACCAGTCCAACTAAACCAACAACAGCCACCCCAAGCAGACGTGGTCAAATACCCAGGAATGCATCTGGATCGCAGACTGACATGGCGCACACATATTCGCGAAAAGGAAAAAATTAAGACTGAAGCTAAGCAGGCTACACTGGATCCTTGGGAGAAAATGAGAACTGAATGCAGAGAACAAACTATCCAGTCGTCTACAAAACCATACTAAAACCCGTATGGACGTACGGAATCCAATTGTGGGGAACTGCACCCAATTCCAACGTTGAGGATTCTCGAAAGGTTCCAAGCTTGAGTGCTGCGCATGCTAGTGAACGCCCTATGGTTTGTCACCAACGAAACAATTCAAAAGAACCTCAACTTACCGAGTGTAAAAGACGAAACTTCTGAATAGGCTGACATGTTATTGAAGACTCAAGCGACACAGTTTTACCGATCTACAATCTAGATTTTGAGCTATATATCTCAATCATGCTTTTTTGCTCATACCTACTCAATCTTTATAATTTGTAGACAACTTACAGCATCCAGAAGCCATCATCATTATATGAATACATACTGCTGTCAGTTTGTGTTGTTGTATCACGTATTTTGTGAAGGGGTGATTGCCAGTGGTAACTACCCTGCAGGACTTTCTTTTTTCTTGATTTGCATATATACTGAATGTCCAAGGACAGATTGTAATAATACTAATAATAATTGGGTATCAAATGAAAAAAAAAAATTTTGTTTTTTATTTTTCCCTACACATAACTTACATTTTCGAGAAAAATAAAAGGTCAAAGTACTCGTCATTCTCTTCCCAGTACCATTTTTCACCACTTGGTTTCGAAACGATGGGTTCATGGAGCAGTGACGCATACAACCTTTTAAAATTGGGAAACGCATCCAGCAGAAAACATACAGCAGAATTGAGCCGCGCTCGTTTGAATTTTTACAACAACGGATCGGCATCGAAATTCAACGTGGAAACTCCATTGCAATTTTGTCTCCCATCCCGGCCTCTATACCGCTAAATGAAATTTGTTTCCTAGTTTAACTTTCTTCAAAATTTATGATCTGTAAATATGCCATAATAAATTAATCTACTTCACTTTCATACTTTCAATTTTTTCCACAAAGACATTTTTCCGAGCTATGGGAAAAAACGGAAAAAAACGGGAAAACCGAGAAGGAAAAAACAAAAGGAAAAAAACTCGTTATTTTTTCCCAAAAAACTCGTTTTTTCCCAAACTTTCCCGTTTTTTTCCCCGCCTTTATAGAAGTCAAAACGTCCCGATTCTATGCCACTGAACATACACCTCGAATGAGGTAGGTTATTGGTAAGTACCCTTACCTAGTAGGTACCCATCTTTGTCTAAATACCTGTTAGTTACCTACGTTGAAATAATATTGCGCCGGTAAGGAAATTTCCACCGTAACAAGAAGTAGCAAGCAGGCCGAGACCATGAAGATCAATAATCAATCAAGACTCCAAACAGGCCGATATAAATGCGGAAATTCAACAACATCTGAGTTCAGAATAAATTAATAAACTCAACACCGTCTTACTTCCGATGTTTTAATGGAGTTCGAACAATTTCCTATATTTCTATCCATAACCAAAAATAAGGATATACGTATACGGATTTCAAGAGACTTTCAAGTCTCCCGAAGTGAGTTTTCCGTTGTACCGGAAACAGGCACCCACGCATCCAACAGCCTCTATTCTCTTAGTGCTTCATTGCATTACATTGAATTTATTGATTACGCCACCGAACATTCCGTCATAATCTACCCTTTCGATCTCGAGATTCGTATAAAACGTACCCGCTTCAACAGGGCAAGAACGGAACTAGATGCAATTATATTCGCTCCATCGCCATTTACACTTTCAATATCAAACATCAATCAACCCATTACCACCTCCCGCTGATGCTGCTAGTGCAATTCCGGTTTTACTACTCTTCTCCCCCAGTCACAGTGCCATTACTGCATCTCCCCCTGTTCCGTTATAGAAATGATATGAGATTTTAAATTGCTGCGAAATGATCGTTTGCCTCCCTCCTACAGGAGACCTTAGACAGCCGATATTTCTCAGTCGGCATAAAAAAATTACACAAAATGATAGCCTAGGCGTTATTTGATATTCTTTCACCACCCACAACCGTATTTTGTAACAGCTTATCATTGTTTACAATTATGGTATTTTCCTCGGTATTTTCATGACAGTGATTTTTATTAGTGCTGTCAATCGGTGACGGTTAACCGGTCAGGATTACAGGAAAACTGGTCTGGTTTGAAGAGCTATAAGACTATAACTAGGACTATACTGAGTTGACCATCATTTTTTAAAAGCTAACAAGTCTCCACTTTTCACGCTCTTTTACACTTTTTAATGGCTACGTTTACACCAGAGGCAGAGGACTAAAGCCGGACTGACCCAAGCACTGACCCAAATTCCACCTAAAATGATCGTTCTCTTCCAGCGTTTACACCGGTAAACTAAAGGTCGACCTATTTCAAAATGTAGTTTAGATTCGGTACATAACAATCCTCTTTTGAATACTCGACCAGAGATTACATAGCCTCGACAGTCGAGAAGCATCAGGTTGGTTGATAGTCTGCCAACTAAGTCTAATACAGATTTTTGCGACTTGGGCCAGTCCGTGGTACCGTTTACACCGCATCTTCAGAAATTTTTGGTCCAGACTAAATTCAGGTCATCCACGGCTGCCAAGAGACACCTGAGTCGAACAGCTTGGTCCTAGTCCATGGTCGTTTACAGCATGTGGGCCAAATTTGTTTGGGTCGAATTTAGTGCTTAGGTCGCGGATCAAAGCCACGACGTAAACGTAGCCATTACCTGTTAGCAGTCAATGACCGACAGGATTTTCTACACAACAGAACGTTTATGAAACGTTATTTTTCACAGAATCTCACTATTAATTGTTCAATTAATTACATCATGACCAAGCTGACGTTAGCCAGCGAAACGTTCCAAATAATGCAAACGTTTTTTCACTGACCTGGTCCGCAGAAGCCCAGAAGAAGAATAAGCCATTTTTCATGTAGATGTTCCAATAAGTTAGGACAAGGCGACATAATTAAGTGGGGCAGGAATGTAAAAAAAAAATGGAAGAATGGGGGTGTATAGGTAGAACAAATTGTAGAGGGCGACGTGTGCTGTGCATCCATATTTGACATTGTATAAAATGATCAGATGGAAATTGAAAATCTGAAAGATAAGATTTTCAGGAAGAAAGATTCTCAGGGAGACAAATATCTGTTTCCTGCTAGAAATAGGGCCCTTGGTAGGATTCTCGGACTCACCAGTTTTCAGGAAACGTGGAAAATGAAACGATGATGAGGTATAGGATACGGTGGTATATTAATTATTGTATATACGTTGTATAGGCAGGTAAGTATTCCAGAAGAGTTTTATACAAGCACGAATATCGGTGTAGTGTATCGCTCAATAGTCGGAGGAGACGAAGATGGTCGGTATGAGAGACAATGGTATGGGGTTTAACATCAGCACGTTATGCCAAGTATGGGGCCCGTGGAGGTAGATAGGTATGTCACTGGCACGTCTGGGCTGCATGGAGTTGGTAGAAAATAGCCAGCAACTTGGGCCGAGTATGGGGTTGGCTTGTGGGGGCTTGGCACCGCACGTTCAGGCCAAATCAGCAGGCGAGCGAATGAATCGATCGTCTAACTGTATTGGACAATCCTCCAGTTCCATCAAACTTTATGAACGAATTAACTCTATCACTCTCATGGGCATATGCTATTGGCTGTGGCAAAGGAACTATGAGCTTGATAAAGTTAATTCGCTCGCTTTGGCTTTGGTGGAATTCACTAAATATCTGACAACCCTTTTGACTTTTAGCAGGACGAGATGTTGACGGTAGTCATTGGCAGCAATGGGCGAGTTCAGCAGGCCCTATGGTGGCACCGGTAGATCTAGTTGATAAGCTGCTGGACGGCTTGGTCGATCTCATCTTTGATCTACCGCTATCATATTCAAACTGTAGTGAAAAAAATTGAGACTGGTAGCTGTTACCATCCGTGAAAGCTAATGCGTCATCCACCGCTGGCACCCACCATAGGACCTGCTGAACGCGCCCAATATCATAATAATGGTCACGGTGCATAGCAGTGCATAGTAATGCACCAAATTCAGACTTTTGCTTAGCGGCTTTTCAAGCTCTCACCTCTCGCCTAATTACAGCGTGATCGGTGTGAAAATCTGACAACCAAAAACGTTGTTACTGCAAAATCCAAAAATTTGTTTTTTTGAGACCACCCTGTAAGCAGGCAAAATAGGTGAGTATTTAGAAAATCGTTCAAAGGTACCATTGTTAGCCTACCAGACCTCAGTAGATTTCTACCAGAATCTAAAATAATGAATAATGATTTTCTAATTACATTTTCATCGAAGTATTAACAAACTGAAATAAATCTATATGTTCGTCTGAAAGAAGCAGCATTCGATTTTTGGGGGCTATAATAATTATCCCAAATAATAAAATTTTATCGAATTCCATTTCTCTCAAGCCTAGCCAGATAAACAGTAATTTCATATAATTAAATTTGTCTCGGCCCCGTTCATTGAAAACTGCATTCGTGTGCACTGAGGGTATGCAACCCAAAATATCCCTGTGTTGTCCAAGTCCTCACCCCTCACCCCCTGTTCGGTGTGCCTGGCACTTGGCTGTCAGGCGCAAGCGTAAACGAGCTCCAGCACTTTCTTCGGCCGTCTTCGGCATTCTTCGGCTTTCTTTCCGCTCGTGCCTTTGCCGCTTCGTTCGAAGCGGTGTCGATCTCCGCACGTCGAGCGGGAAGCCACGCCGTCCTTTTTTTGGTCATCGTTCTCGCGGCCATCTTGTCGTGCCATCGGCGTACATTCGTACTCGACCAGAAGCCCATCCAAGGCCCATCGCGTCCGATAGTGACTCCTGGAGGATCTCTGCAGCATCTCCAAGTCCAGAAAGCGGCAGTTTTCACCGCTTTCACCGGGGAGCGGCTTGGACCAGCCAGCCGCACACAAAGCTCCAGTTTCGGACGGGATCGAGTCGTTCGTCCGCCATTTTGGTGACGAACACGGGCACTCGTGCATTTCAAAAGGAAATCCACCACCAGAACGGCCATCCACCACGACGCCGCCTTTGGACTCCGCCAGGACGACGCCGCCACCGAATAAGATCCCGTAAGTTCCATATTTTCCATTGTTTTTACCATTTACCGTTTATTCCCGTTTGCCGGGGTGTATACCTTCAGTGCAGTTCGTCTCGTTTTCAGGACGCCACTCGGCGCCAGCGAATCTGCCCCCGATCAGAACCACTCGGACTTTTCATTTCATTTAATTCACATTGTTTTTTTTTTATTGTTTTGTAATTCTGTCTGTTTGTGTTTTTTTTCTTTTGTTTTGCATTAAAGTTTTTGATTGTTGTTGTGAATTTTATTTCTGACTGTCGCTTGCTGCTTTCCTAATCCAAGAGTTATTGTTTTTAATGCAGCCTTCATCGGAAGGCTGCCGTCTTTATGTGTACCGCGCTAACATATAAATTGGTCCTTCGAGCCGGATACAGGCTAAGCATGGTACAGTCAGGAATTTAATTCACCTCACTATTGAAACTTCAAAGTCACGGGTCAAACCCACGTGACACTTGTGCGTTGGTCCAGCGTGTTGATCAATTCGTTTTTCGCCCGTCTCATTCGCACTTTTTCACCTGGGTTGGGTTCGCCGTTCAGGTACGCCAACCTAAGGGTCAGTTGCTTTGTTTTCATTTTTCTTTGTGTCGTACACAATGGACGCAACTTTATCGTCCATCGCGATAGCTATTGCGCGCCTTGAGCCCCTTCTGGAACAAGGCGTCACAGCTACCACCGAGCCAAGCCTCCAACCGGCATTTTTAGCCACGTTTGACATTGCGACGGAAATTTACAACGGTTTCAAGAGCACGGTCAACACTGCCCCTCTCCCCAGTGCCTCCGAGGAGCAGAAGGCTACATTTCTTGAACGTACACTCCGGGCAGACAGCTTGTATGGCAAACTTGCTGCGGTAAAAGCCTCGTTTTCGAATTCAGAGCCGACTTCCTCGCTCTCTCGCCAAGCCTCGCAAACTTGGTTCGAGACAGGCCGGAGCAATGTCCGATTGCCAAAAATCGCGTTGCCGTTGTTCGACGGAAAGTTAAAATCATGGCCACCATACTATGATCTGTTCACGGCGTTAATACACAGAAACCAGTCTCTCTCAGATATTGAACGGTTTCAGTATCTGATCTCGTCTTTATCTGGTGAACCTCTCTCAATGGTTAAACACCTGCCATTGACGGGAGATAATTACATAATTGCGTTCGACTCGTTGGTTGAGAGATACCAGAACGACCGCGTGCTAGTCACTTTTTACTGGCAGTCGATGATGAACGCCTCCTCCGTCACATCTGACTCCGCGCAAGCGCTTCGCCATCTTGTGAACACGTTCAACGAAAATTTAGTGGCGCTCGAGCAGTATCCGCATATCGACCTGTGGGATTTCACCCTGTCGAGCATGCTGCTCCAGAAACTCGATGAGTCGACGCGAAAACGTTTCGAGGTGCAGTCAGCTGGCACCCCCTTCCCCAAATACGAAGACGTCAAGTCTTTCGTGCTCGACCAATGCAAGGCTTTCGAGGCAACTGCCTTAAATTCTAAAACGCAATCGAACTCCCGCTCCACACGGGCAAACACCGTTACCGTGAAGCCCGAGGTCAGCCGCAAGTCGTGGGCCTCACATACGTTGGTGTCTCAGACTTCATCTGCCCCAGCGACGTCGCATGAGTCAGCATGTTCTCATTGTGGGGCGAGAAGTCATAGAGTCACCGCGTGCAAGACTTTTCTGTCAATGTCCCCAAATGACAGATATTTGGCGGTCAAACAGAAAAGGCTCTGTCTCAACTGCTTGAGCACCAATCACGGCGCTCCAAAATGTCCATCGTCGTATTCGTGTCGGCAGTGCCACGCAAGGCATCACACCTTGCTGCACTTCCCCAAGCCACATAGAACTGCAGGTCATGAGTCACCCAGTTCTTTATCGAATCCAGTTGAATTACCGCAAATCGTTTCCCCTGGTCTTCCAGAAAATGTCGCGAATTCGGTGACGAATCTCGCCTCAAGCCTCAAGGCAGCTCATGTTTTGTTGGCCACGGCAATCGTTCACGTTCGTGACCGGTGGGGAGGCTACCAAAGCCTCCGTGCGCTCATAGACCCTGCCAGTCAGGCATCGTTTATTTTGGACTCCTGCGTGCGCAAATTGGGTCTATCCCCATCAAATCACAATGTGCCCGTTTTTGGCTTGGGTCTCACCCCCGCCAATTCGACGTGTGGCACAGTCACTTGCCAGGTCAAGGCTGATGATGAGTCTCTCCCAATCCCTGAATTGGAGTTAATTGTCCTGCGCAGGATTTGTGGTAACCTGCCAGACACCGCTTTGAACCCGGATCAATTCCACTTGAACTTATCGAATCTGGCGGATCCCACATGGTTCAAGCCAGGCCCCATTCAAGTGTTGTTGGGCGCCGACGTCTATCCGTCAGTCGTGAAAGAGGGAATCGTCTCGTCAGGTCCGTCACAGCCTGTTGCCATAAACACCATTTTTGGCTGGGCTCTTCTCGGTCCCTTTCAAACCCCGTCAAAACCTCTGCATTCCTTTTTGGTTTGCACTCCAACTGGAATCGACGAGTCTCTGCACAAATTTTGGGAAGTAGAGGAAATCTCGTCACCATCGTCCAAAACACGTTTGTCCCCAGATGATGAACGTGCAGAAATTTGTTTCCGGGACTCTGTCTACCGTTGTCCGTCAGGTCGTTTTGGGGTTTCGCTTCCCTTCAAAAGGGAGTCCCCCACCTTTGAACATTGCAGGTCTATGGCTGACCGCCGTGGGTTAGCTATCGAACGTCGCCTGGTCCGTCAGGACACACTCCGTGATCTGTACATAGCATTCATGCGCGACTACCTCGACCTAGGTCACATGACCTTGCTGGACGCAGAACCTCCAGATTCTGAGGCGTATTACATCCCTCATCATCCGATCGTCAAGATCGAAGACGACAAGCCGAAAATTCGCGTCGTTTTTGATGCTTCGGCGCAAGCGCCGAATCATTTATCTCTCAACGAGACGCTTCTCGTCGGTCCTAAGTTACAACAGGACATAGCAGCTTTGCTACTGCAGTTTCGGTGTGAGCCGATCGTTTTTACTTGTGACATCCGTCAGATGTATCGGCAGATACTTATCTCGCCCGAACATCGCAAGTATCAACTCATTCGCTTTCGTTTCTCCCCTGATCGACCCATTGAAACGTACCAATTGAACACCATTACATATGGTGTTTCTTCGGCACCGTTTCTAGCGGTTCGCACGTTGCTTCACTTGGCAGAACAAAGCGCCTCGAAGTTTCCATTGGCTTCGCAGGCAATTCGCCGTAATTTGTATGTAGACGATCTACTTTGCGGTGCGAACTCCGTGGAATCAGCACGGGAATTACAAACGCAGCTAATCAACCTGCTCCAATCGGGTTGCTTTGAATTGCGCAAGTGGGCAAGCAATCACCCTGATGTGCTGCAAGACATACCACTTGATCACGTTCGAACTCAGCCGTCCACTTTCAGTGACGTTGCTGACAATACTGTAAAAATTCTTGGCCTCCAGTGGCAAGCGGCAACAGACACCTTTTCATTCACGGTTCATCCAAATGAACTACCGTGCACCAAACGGTCCATCTTGTCGGAGGTGGCTCGGATTTACGATCCGCTCGGCTTTCTGTGCCCTGTTGCATTTTTCGCCAAACATTTAATCCAACGGTTATGGAAACTTGGCCTTGATTGGGACGACACCCCTCCAGACATCGTATGTCAGCAGTGGTTGCGTTTTCAATCCGAGCTATCGCAACTTTCGCGGTTGCAAATTCCACGGCATACTTTTCCGTCGCCTGCAGACAGGTGCCAGTTGCACGCCTTTTGCGACGCATCTGAATCTGGGTACGCGAGCGTGTTGTACGTTCGTTACCTTCGAAATGGTGTTCCCACCATTCGTCTCCTAACCGCCAAATCAAAGGTGGCTCCAGTCAAATTGCTGACCGTACCCCGTCTCGAATTGTGTGCCGCGGTCCTACTTTCCAATCTCGTTGCCTTCACCGTTGCAGCGCTCGCAGGAACCGTACAGTTCGATGCCATATTTGCGTGGACCGATTCTACGGTTGTTCTCAGCTGGCTGCGTTCCTCTTCGCACCGCTGGAAAACATTTGTTGCTCACCGTGTTGAGCATATTCAACAGCGTGTCCCGCCTCAGTGTTGGAGACATGTCTCAACATCGGACAATCCCGCCGACCCAGCTTCGCGCGGATTGTTTCCCGAAGACATGCTTTCGTGCTCCCTCTGGTGGTCTGGCCCACCTTTTCTGTCATCAGCGGATGACACATGGCCGGATGACAAATTCTCCGTGTCCTCCCCAGACATTGCGTCTGAAGAGCGAAAGCTCGCTTTGGTCGTGCGTGTGCCGCAGCCGCCGCCGATTGACATCGACGACCTCTTTTTGCGCATATCCTCCTTACGGAAGATTCAGGGCGCTGTCGCCTATTTCTATCGGTTCTGCAAATGCAAGTCCGATGAGAAGTTCACAGGACCTCTCTCGGATACAGAGCTCCATTTTGCCTTGTTGTACATTGTCAAACATGTACAGCAGAAGGTATTTGCCGTCGAAATCGCGTCGTTACGCAACGGCAAACCCTGTTCAAGACCCTTTCGAAAACTTTCACCCTTTCTCGATCGTGACGATGTTCTCCGCGTCGGCGGACGTTTGAAGCATTGTCATGAGTTGCCATTTGCAACCAGACACCCTGCTCTTCTTCCATCTCGTCACGTCTTGACAGGACTCGTCATTCGACAAGTTCATTCCCGACATTGCCACCCGGGACTCAACAATACCTGCTATCTCCTGCAGCAAAATTTTTGGATATTGTCCACGCGACGCGCGGTACGGCACTATCTTGCATCGTGTTACCGGTGCTTCCGGACTAAGCCGCAAACTTTTTCTCCCACCATGGGCGACCTCCCCTCGGCGCGAATTTCTCAGCTAAAACCTTTTAGCTGCGTCGGGCTCGACTATGGTGGCCCTTTTCCAATCCTCATGTCACGCGCTCGCGGTGTCAGAACTACGAAGGCGTACATCTGTCTTTTCGTGTGCTTCGCCACCAAGGCATTGCACGTCGAGGTTGCCTCCGATCTCTCAACAGATGCTTTCCTCGCCGCCTTGCGCAGATTCATTGCCCGGCGCGGTCGTTGCTCTACCATCTATAGCGACAATGGCACAAACTTTGTCGGAGCTCATAGGCAATTGACGACGTCAATGCAACTCGCCGCGGAATCCGAAGCCATCACTTGGCGCTTCATTCCTCCCTCCAGTCCCCACTTTGGCGGGCTGTGGGAAAGCGGCATAAAAGCTGTCAAAACTCATCTATCTCGCGTGATAGGTGATCAAATACTCACCTTTGAAGAGCTGACCACGTTGGTCACCCAAGTTGAAGCGTTGCTCAACTCACGGCCACTTTCGGAGCTGAGCTCGGATCCAAATGATCTGTGCCCATTGACGCCTGGTCATTTTTTCACGCTCGAGCCGTTAACGGCCCCACCTGACCCAGATTTGTCCCACCTCAAGATCAGCAGGTTGTCGCGATGGCAGTTGGTCCAATCCATGCAACAGCGTTTCTGGGCGCGTTGGCGCGACGAATATCTACACACGCTGTACCAACGCGGCAAGTGGCACAAGTCACGTCACCTTGAATCCGCAGATGTGGGGTCTTTAGTCCTCATCAAGGACGAAAACGCTCCCCCTCTGAAGTGGAGGTTAGGCAGAATTTCAAAACTCTTCCCCGGCAAAGATGGCATTTGTCGTGTCGCAGATGTCCGTACTCAACGCGACGTTCTGCGACGCCCAATGGTCAAACTTTGTCCCCTCCCTTCAGGACAGTGAGCATTCTGTGTTTTCACTTCCGTCATTGTTCTCACTATGCTCTTTCTTTTTGTATCATGTTTGATTTCATTAATTTTTGAACTTTGAAAATACCCCGAGTGGTATTTTGGTGGGGAGTATGTCTCGGCCCCGTTCATTGAAAACTGCATTCGTGTGCACTGAGGGTATGCAACCCAAAATATCCCTGTGTTGTCCAAGTCCTCACCCCTCACCCCCTGTTCGGTGTGCCTGGCACTTGGCTGTCAGGCGCAAGCGTAAACGAGCTCCAGCACTTTCTTCGGCCGTCTTCGGCATTCTTCGGCTTTCTTTCCGCTCGTGCCTTTGCCGCTTCGTTCGAAGCGGTGTCGATCTCCGCACGTCGAGCGGGAAGCCACGCCGTCCTTTTTTTGGTCATCGTTCTCGCGGCCATCTTGTCGTGCCATCGGCGTACATTCGTACTCGACCAGAAGCCCATCCAAGGCCCATCGCGTCCGATAGTGACTCCTGGAGGATCTCTGCAGCATCTCCAAGTCCAGAAAGCGGCAGTTTTCACCGCTTTCACCGGGGAGCGGCTTGGACCAGCCAGCCGCACACAAAGCTCCAGTTTCGGACGGGATCGAGTCGTTCGTCCGCCATTTTGGTGACGAACACGGGCACTCGTGCATTTCAAAAGGAAATCCACCACCAGAACGGCCATCCACCACGACGCCGCCTTTGGACTCCGCCAGGACGACGCCGCCACCGAATAAGATCCCGTAAGTTCCATATTTTCCATTGTTTTTACCATTTACCGTTTATTCCCGTTTGCCGGGGTGTATACCTTCAGTGCAGTTCGTCTCGTTTTCAGGACGCCACTCGGCGCCAGCGAATCTGCCCCCGATCAGAACCACTCGGACTTTTCATTTCATTTAATTCACATTGTTTTTTTTTTATTGTTTTGTAATTCTGTCTGTTTGTGTTTTTTTTCTTTTGTTTTGCATTAAAGTTTTTGATTGTTGTTGTGAATTTTATTTCTGACTGTCGCTTGCTGCTTTCCTAATCCAAGAGTTATTGTTTTTAATGCAGCCTTCATCGGAAGGCTGCCGTCTTTATGTGTACCGCGCTAACAAAATTAAAAGGGTTGTACAACCAATGGATTGATGATAAGGTTGCCTGAAACTCATTAGGATGAAAACGGCCATCCAATGAATTATATGATAGTAATATTGTCGCGATGATAACGTAATTTGGAACGAGTATCGGTTTCGATTATTACTTCGTAAATTGCTTGGAAGCTATTACCCGTTAATCGTTAACCTGAGATATTGGAATAGAAATGCAGAGGGCGTGTAATAGATAACATTGATCAACTCGGAAAATGTGTCCCGTGAAATTTTCACATAATTACATCAAAAATCGATTAATCCTTACAAATTACCGCTGCAAACGGGTTGTAGTTACGGGCATGCATATGTACTCCACTGTAACACGGACAATAGGAACCGGGCTATCAGTGCTGTTAATTCGGCTGTTAATGTGATTGTCTGTGAATCGGAATGCGCCAACATCGGACGTGTTTGTTCAAGAAATAAAAAATGATGCCAAAGCAATAATTCCCTTAGTTGTATACGCATGCTGAAAAACGTATAGGTGTTTAGAAACGCACACTTCATAAATTTTCAAATTGAGGTCATTTGCGGGGGATGATAAATCTCTTGAAATTTACATATGTAAATTGGACATTTATACACAACAGGTACGAGTACCAACAGTAATCATGGAGGGAATTAGCCAATAATTAACTGCAGTAGGTATTCCAGACTAACAGATAGGTACTTCTAGCCCAGGCGCCAGGGAAAACAATAAGGAAATAATTGTTTCCTGGCTGGAAACTAGCTTAAAACGATCTGTGTAGCTTAGGTTTTGACATACTAGTTTCCCCCCTTTCGGAAATGTCGGCGTCATGTCGCCATCATCAACAAGAAGTGCACCAGCGTGGTTTTTGCCGAATATCTTAATTTTGGGTCATCTGACAGCAAAAGATGTAAGAAGTCATTTTGAAGCCTATAAAATTCCCTACAGTTTGGTTTTTCAATCAATTTTCTGCGACTTATGGTTTTTGAGATAGAGCTTCTGGAAGCGAGAGTCATTGTCGTGGAAGCTCCATGGCCACTTGACTCGAAAAACTAAAATGTCGATGTGACAAAAAAAATTCAAAATGAGATTACTCGAGAACTCTTTGTGCTATACTTGCGGTGATAGTCTTCAACTCTTTCTCTTGAACCCTAGATTACGAATATTGAAAAGTCAAAAACGTCACATTGTACATATACAGGGTGTACTACGGGAATCAAATCAGAACAGAGAAATTTGACATATTTCTTCGATTTAGCCTATGCGAAACTCTAAGCACTTATCACGAGTCCAATATCAATATGCATTGCTCTGTAAGCTTCACTTGATACACTTGAGAAGTGGTCAGCTCACAGCCTTCCTGTAAAATGTTTTGAAGGCCCTCTGAAATCATCAAAATTTACAGTAGCAAGAAATGTATGTAACAGTATATTATATACCAAGGAACCAAAGTGAATTTTTGATCCTTTGGGTGAAGTTTGTTGCTTGAGGGCCCTTTGGGTCCAAATCCCCAAATTAAAAATTCACTTTGGTCCCTCGGTATATAATATACTGTTATATACATTCCTTGGTACTGTAAATGTTTACTATTTTGATGATTTCAGAGGGCCTTCAAAACATTTTACAGTAAAGCTGTGAGCTGACCACTTCTTTTGTGTATTAAGTGAAGCTAATAGAGCAAATCCATATTGATATTAGACTCGTGTTAGGTGCTAAGAGTGTCGCATATAGGCTAAATCAAAGAAATATGTAAAATTTCTCTGATCTGATTTGATTCCCAAAGTACACCCTGTATATGTACAATGTGACGTTTTTGACCTTTCTATATTCGTAATTAACGGTTCAAGAGAAAGAGTTTAAGACTATCACTGCAACTAAAGCATAAAGGATTCTCGAGAAATCTCATTTTGAATTTTTTTTGTCACATCGACATTTTAGTTTTTTGAGTCAAGTGGCCATGGAGCTTTTACGACAATGCCTCTCGCTTCCAGAAGCTCTATCTTAAAAACCATAGGTCGCAGAGAGATCATTTAAAATCTATTCCGTAGGGAATTTCATTGGTTTCAAAAAGACCTTTTACATCTTTTGCTGTCAGATGGCCCAAAATCAAGATATTCGGCAAAAACCACGCTGGTGCACTTCTTGTTGATGATGGCGACATGACGCCGACATTTCCGAAAGGGGGGAAATTAGTATGTCGAAATCTAAGCTACACAAATCGTTTCAAGCTAGTTTTCAGCCAGGAAACAATTATTTCCTTATTGAGCTGATTTTTGCTCCCTGGCGCCTGGGCTATTCATTCCAATTTGAAAAGCTAGTTATTAAAAAAAGAATTGTAAGCGTTTTGATCAGTTTCTGAATCATCTACCTAGGTGATTAACTGAACAAACCAATGAAATCACTTCCACCTCTAGGTACCATCGCGTACCAAATAATCTGGTACAGTAAAAAAGTTCAGGCACCTTGGTTTCCGTAAATTTTAGTCGTGCGGTGTCGACTAGAGTCGACCGTGTTCAAGTTGACTAAAGTTGATTAATGACCTGTAGGCCAGTCAATAGGGAATTTGGAACAACAAAACGTATACTCTGACTGAATTTTTGCACACATCGTCCACTGTCCGCTGAGCAGTACGCACGCATGTAAACATTGCAGATTTGTGACAGATAGTTTGAAGTTGATAGATATTAACGAAGCAGAAAAATGCCAGCGGGTAGTACAACAAGATCAGTCGACATCAAGAAAGTCGTACAAGAACTGATGAACGAAACGACTGAAGGTTTGAAAAAGGAAATCGCAGCTTTGAAGCAAGAAATTCAAGAGTTGCGTGTTCGAAACGAAAAGTTGGAAGGTCTCATCGGGGATCTTTCATCTAAAACAAAGGAAGCGGCCGTTGAAACACCGGAGGGTGAGAGTGTTTCTGCTGATGATCGAGTTATTCAAGTTCGTCATTCCCCATCGCCCCAGGAATTGAAGGTTAGCGCTGTTATCGGCAAAGACAAAGGTTTTCATGCCGGCGATAAAAAGAAGAATGTCAGCAAAAAAAACCGACCAGCATTCCAACCAAAGCAACAAGTCGTTATTGGGACGAGAACCAAATCTCCCAACGACCCCCTAGACTTCGCTGCAGCGGTCAAACGAGCATGGATTCACGTGGGAAAGGTCCGACATGACGTTGATGAAGCCCAAATAACCGCCTATTTAGAGAAAAGATGTCCTGGAAAGGAGTTCCTGGTTGAGAGAATTACCTCCCAGGAGCATCAGAGAAATGCATCTTTCAAAGTGGGGGCGGATTTCGAGCTCATAGATAAACTTTATGACGCCGATTTCTGGCCCCAAGGAACCTGCATAAAAAGATTTCATTTTTTCCGGAAGCGGCAGGAGGACAAGAAAATAGCACCACGGCGAAGATAAGAATCCTTCACCAGAATGTCCAATCCATTAAAAACAAACTGCTGGACATAGAAACCTACTTGGACTTACATTACTTACCACACGTGATGTGTATCACTGAGCATTGGTGCAAACCTGAAGAAATAGCAACCATACATGGCTACACAATGGTATTATCCTTCTCGAGATCTGTATCAACACATGGTGAATCCTGTATCTTTGTGAGAACAGATATGGGTTTTGAGGAGGAAGAAAGCATCAAAAACTTGAGCGTAGAAAACAATGTTGAATGCTCATCGACTCTAAATAGAGAACTCAATTGTATTGTAATCTGTGTATATAGACCACCAAACGGTAATTTTGATTTATTTATTGAAGTACTTACTCATATACTGAACGTATGTTCCAGAAAATATTGCACATATAAAGTAATTCTTTGCGGCGATTTTAACATAGATTTAAGTATTAACAACATGACTAAAAAACTATTTTTAGATGTCACCTCTTCGTACAACTTGACCCCAACAATTGACTCATACACGAGGGTTGCAGGGCGCTCGAGATCCATTTTGGACAATATTTTTGTTAATTTTCATGACGAAATTCCATATAGTAGTGAGGTCGTAGCTACAGCTCTTTCAGACCACTTTGGTCAAACGATTGATATAATGTGTCAACCTGAAAATGAACAAAAAAATCAATGTAAGTATAGTGTGATTTTGAGTGAAAAAAAATTACTATCCCTTAAGCAGGAATTGATAAGAGAGGATTGGCATGATGTCTTGCTATCGGATAGTGCCGATAGAGCTTGTGATGTTTTTGTGGATCGGTTATCCACACTGTCTCGGGCCATCTTCTCTGTAGTGGAGTCGGCACGTTCGGAAAAAGTCCTGTTCACTGCATTTTTGAGTAATGCAATGCCCTTTGGCACACATGTCTTTGGAACCTGTCTGAACAATTCTGTCCATCGCCGCAAGCAAAATTTTAGTTCAGATCCTGTATACAGGGTGAAGAAGGAAAACAATTTAAAAAAATTGCATCTTTTGAACAGACGAAGGTAGAATATTGCAGGGCATGTCATATGATGCGCAATTTGATGGTTGTTGAGGTAGACCAAACCATTTTGAAACACTAATTACCGTTTTCGAGATATTCTAAAAAAACTGAGATCTGTCAAAAAAACATTATCTTCATTATATCGCTTATTTTTGAAGATATCGGAATGAAATTTGGTATTTGCCTTACAAAAGACGTCATAAATGGATTACAGCTGAAGTTATTTTCTAGGCCTACTATTTTCCAAAATAAGACAGTCAACTTTTTTGGAGGGGAGCCGCCATCTTGTTTTGTGAATATCAAGCTGATGACCGAAAAAATGACTGATAGTCATTGGGCTAGTATCATGCCATTACTCTATCATGTGAAAGATCACCTTGGATGGACCATCATACCATTTTTGCTGAAAGAAAGATGATGCACGGATTTTATCGGATTCCTCAGAACTAGAGGATCTACTGCTGGCCATCGAGCCACTGCAAGTAATTGAACACCGCGATCATGACCCTTGATCATTCTTCAGGTTGTCTACCAAGATTCATAGCCATAAGTTCAGCGGTTCGGTTTTAGCAGCTATTTAAATGAAATAGAGTCGATTTTTCATGAAAAATACAGAAAATTACGAGGTCTCGGGGTAATTTCTTAGGTCATTGGAAAAAGATCCTCCATGGAATTCTGATAAATTTATGCTGAATTATTAGGAAAAAGTGCATTCTTCAGTATAGGTTTTGAAAAATTGGCACAGGATGTACTCATGTGATGTAAGAAGAACATGTAAGACTATCTTGCAGTAGGTAGAGAGCGAACAAATTGTGTGGTAGGGCAACACTAATAATGGATAGAACCTTATAAATTTTGATGCCGCAATGTATTTTAGAATAATTTCTATTCAGATTCCTTCTTCACCTTTGGGAAATGTTGGCATGATGGCGATCTATGCAGATGGCATCACAGGGTGATAAGAAATTGAAAAATTTCATCCCATCATCTAGATAGGCTGGAGGCATGAAAATCGCCAAAAAGATCCATAATTTAACGCTTTAACAAGACAACAGAAACCGTTTTGAACAATTTTTAGCCGTTTCTTCAAACCTATGCTATAGAATGCACTTTTTTCTGATGATTCAGCATAAATTTATCAACATTCCGTGGAGGATCTATTTCCAATGACCTAAAAATTGACCCAAAGACCTCGTAATTTTCAGTTTTTTTCACGAAAAGGCAACACTTCTTAATTCAAACAGCTGCTAAACCCGAACCGCTGCATTTATGACTATGAATCTTGGTGAGCAACCTGAGAAATGATCAGGGGTCATAATTGCGGTGTTAAATTACTTGCAATGGCTCGGTGGCTGGAAGTAGGTCCTCTAGTTCTGAGGAACCCGATAAAATCAGTGCGTCATGTTTCTTTCAGCAAAAATGGTATGATGGTCCATCCAAGGTGATCTTTCACAATATAGAGTAATGGCATGGTTCTAGCCTAATGACCATCAGTCATTTTTTCGGTCATCAGCTTGATATTCACAAAACAAGATGGCGGCTCCCCCCCAAAAAAGTTGACTGTCTTATTTAGGAAAATAGTAGGCCTAGAAAATAACTGCAGCTGTTATTTATTCATGACGTCCTTTATGAAGCAAATACCAAATTTCATTCCGATATCTTCAAAAATAATGGATATAATGAAGATAATGTTTTTTTGACAGATCTCAGTTTTTTTTTAAATATCTCAAAAACGGTTAATAATGTATCAAAATGGTTTGGTGTACCTCAACAACCATCAAATTCCGCATCATATGACATGCCCTGCAATACTCTACCTTTGTCCGTTCAAAATATGCAATTTTTTTAAATTGTTTTTCTTCTTCACC
Source organism: Anaspis maculata (assembly GCA_949128115.1). Taxonomy (NCBI): domain Eukaryota; kingdom Metazoa; phylum Arthropoda; class Insecta; order Coleoptera; family Scraptiidae; genus Anaspis; species Anaspis maculata. The sequence goes on from OX421962.1 coordinate 75,203,398, forward strand.
CTGTATACAGGATCTGAACTAAAATTTCGCTTGCGGCGATGGACAAAATTGTTCAAACAGGTTCTAAGAACATGTGTGCCAAAAGACATTGCATTACTCAAAAATGCAGCGTATAATACTGTACCGACCCCACTACTGGGAGGTGTTTGCCAAGCACTAGAAAACCGTGGATTACAGAGGGTATTAAGATCTCGAGCATGATTAAACGTAAACTGTACATTCAAAAATGTAACGGAGAAATACCGAGTTATATCTACAATGAATACTTGCGTCGCCTCAAAAAAGTAGTAAATGAGGCGAAGAGAATGTCAAATAGTGAATATATTTCAGGCGCACGAAATAAAAACAAAGCGATTTGGAACCTCATTAACAATTACACAGCACGAAACAAAAACAAAAACACCGGTTCAATTATCGAGAATCTTGACAGATCACATGAAACACCGATAGATACTTTAAATAGAGTAAATGAATTTTTCGTAAATCAATGTGAAGATACAAATGTTGACAACAAATCGCTTCCCGGTAAATGTAAAACAACGCTCGTGACAAATCACAACAATTTATTCTTATCTCCAACCGATAGTGCCGAGATAAAAAAAGTTATTAAAGCTAGTCCGCACGGGCGATATACCGCTGGATCGATTTCCTGTCAAAAATGTCCAACTTTCAGCGGATATTCGCTAAAAGTTGAATCCCCGCCAACTTTTTGCGATTGACCGCTGTTTTCAAAGTGTCAGCATTGACACAGCATGAAAATGTGACGTTAGGTTTTGCTTGGAAGGAGCCCGTGCTTATCTCAAGACGAAATGGAAAAACTTGATCACCGATGGGTGTACCAGTCCAAGGGAGAGAGGAAAAATCGTGACTACTGGACGGTGGACACGTATCAGCTTGATTTCAGAGTTATGAATCCATCTGCAGTCTGCATGAGCTTGAGTTGCACCAGAGCAAGGTCGGAGGCAAGATTATCAAGAAAAAAAGAAAACGTGCACGGTTTTGAGTACCATCAAAATACATGTACCTAGGTTTCACGCCACAATTTTTCTTTTATATATTTGTGCCCGAGTTTGTGTCTTTCCCGCAATGGAAGTTTGAAGTCCACAGTGGAGGCCTTTTCTAAACCTCTTCAATTAGTTGCAAGGCTGAGAGCGGGGTTTACTGTCCACACCGTGTCGTCACTCGTCATCGTCGTAGGTGTGACTGTGATTCTCATGGGCTCGGGCTGCTCATTTCTGTAGTTGATCATTTCAAAATGCTCACATAAATCATTGAAAGACACTCGTCGCCAGCATGTATCTATTGCAAAGAATAGTTTCTTACTCAAAAGAAGACCACGTACTTATGAGAATTTTGCTTTTTTATTTATCACAATAACATTAGGTAGGTATTAACATCGTCTTTGATTTGAAGAACACCCGTTTTTTGAAGAATATCCAGACACTACATCATGCAATTCGCGTGACAAACGACTGACAACCGGATCTGACACTTTAAACAACAGACGTGACACTAATTATTCGCTGATTTTCGCCGCTCATGCGGACGATGATTTCAGCGGCAAAAAAAATAGCGGTATATCGCCAAAAACCAGCGGTATACCGCCCGTGCGGACTAAGCTTTAAGAATCTGAAAAACACGAACTCATGTGGAGAAGACGAAATTAGTGTTAAGGTGCTGAAATTTGTAACAAATGAAATTACTGAACCGCTAGTGCATATAACGAATATTATTTTGAGCCTAGGAACTTTCCCAAAATCATTAAAAAATGCTGAAATAAGACCGATTTTCAAAACGGGTGATAAGACACATATTTCTAACTATCGCCCTATAGCAATTCTTTCGAATATAAGTAAAATCGTTGAAAAAATTATTCATGATAGATTGATACACTTTTTTGATGTCCATAATTTATTATCCGATTGTCAAAACGGTTTCAGAAGTAGAAAATCCACCACAAGAGCAGCATATCAGGCACTTGTTGAGATTATTGAATCGAAGAACAAAAGTCGGGAAACCCTGCTGATGTGCCTGGACTTGTCTAAGGCTTTTGATAGGGTGGACCATAATATTCTACTGAACAAGCTTGAATCCTATGGAGTGAGAGGTGTATGTCTAAAATTGATTGAAACATATATAAAAAACAGAAAGCACGTAGTTGTAGACTATAACGATCGTGGTAGTAAAGTAAGATCGACGCAGATAGAAATTAAAAGAGGCGTGCCACAGGGTTCTATTTTGGGACCACTTTTGTACATTATAATACAAACGACTTGCAATCTGCAACAGATAAAAAAATTATTCAATACGCAGACGACACTTCAATTATGTTCAGTGGAAGCTCTAGGAATGACGTGGGTTGGGATGCTTGGAAAACACTAAACTCTCTGGAGGGATGGTTCGAGACAAACAAACTGACACTGAATTTAGATAAAACAAGTGTAATGAGATTTGACTACAAAAAAGATGGTTTCCTGGACTTACTTGCTGGTGATGTGTTTAATTATGAATTGAACACATCAGTAAAGTTTCTTGGAGTCCACATCGATCACAGACTCGACTGGTCGGTACACGTGGGCAAGGTAGCCTCCACTTTGTCAACGTACTGTTACGCTTTACGCCGGATCTCGCAGCTTGTTGGAATTGATAGCGCCTTGACCGCCTATCATGCCCTCGTGGAATCGAGAATAAGATACGGGATAGTTCTTTGGGGCAATTCGACAGAGGTTTGTCGATTACTGATCCTACAAAAAAGATTGTTGAGAGGTGTCATGGGGTTAAATCCCAGAGAAAGTTGTAAACTTCAATTCAAAAACAAAAAAATACTTACCGTATTTGGGTTGTATGTGTACGAGGTGGTGATGTTTGTATTAAAAAATCCAACACTATTCACTAATGAAATAAGAGATCACGAACATAATACAAGAAATAAAAACGATTTAAAAACCAAAAAAATCAGTTTCACATATTTGCAAAAAAATTGCTCATATAACATCATAAAAATATTCAATCATATATCTACGACATCAAGAAGTCTACCGCTTAGAATTATGAAAGTAAAGCTAAAACAATTCTTGATTAATAAAGCGTACTACTCGGTTGAGGAATTCCTGAGCGATGATGCAAATTTTTAATGTGTGTATGTATGTCTTAATTTACTTTATTTGTTATTTATTTATTTGTTATTTATTCTTCACTACGTATGTTGTTGTTTTATCATATTTATAAATTGTATTTGTACATATGTTTTTATCTATTTATTTTTTTTGTTGCTGGACGGGTTCAACACCACATTATGTATGATAATAATACAAACGAATAATAAACTATCTATCTATCTATCTATCTAGGGAATCCCCCACAGAGCCCCAAACCGCAAAAATCCACCGAAATTTCCTCGAGCTTTCCGAGATAAGGGTGTTTTTCTATATCTCGGTTGCTATTGGTTGGATTTCAATTTTTTTTTCCTTGAAATTTTCGGAAAAATATTTGGAACAAGTTGTGTTCAGAACTTTTCAATAACTTGTCGAGAAAAAGTACCAGAAGCCGAAAACCGTCGTTTTTTAGGGGGTGGTTTTTCTACAATTTGCTACCGGCTTTTCTATGATAGTTATGGAAATAATTCCCAAGAAAAGTTGTAGCTCCTGTAAGTCCCTACCTAATTGCTCCGGTCGAGAGTGGAGCGCAGATCATAGAAGAAAAATTCTGATGGTGTTTCACGACTTACTCCGCGTTCAATCGCACGCGGTACTTCCAAAGAATGGTTCAGGGTATGTTTTCCTGGAAGGAATTCAGTAATTTCGATTCAGAACATTCAAAAATTCTGTTTGAACTTAGTGTTGGAAATAGCTCACTCTTAGGAAAGCCCCTCTTCAAGAAGATACACCATTAAAATTTTGACTCGACGAACGAATTCAGAGGATACGAATTTGTGGGAATCAACGTGTTCACACATCTCCTCATCAATTCTTTGTTGGTGAAAATAAAATAAAATAAATTTTTGTGATATGCCGAAGAACTTTTTTTTTTTCATAATGGAAAACTCCCGGGACAAGGCGATAAACGCCGTCAATGTTTACAATATACTCATAAGTTTCCTTTTTAATTATTAAAACAAACTGATAAGCCGTTTAGCTGGAGTCCTAGCACCTTGAACTTTCAGGAGCCCCTCGAGCCCCCTTCCGGTGAAAATTCGGCGTCGCTCCACCTCTTATCTGAAAGAGGGGCTCATTTTGAGTACGTGTACCGAGTTTCATGCTTTCATAACCATTTGCAAGGTTCATCCCGATTTTGGCTCTTAGCGTCCGCACTATGATAGTTATGGAAAAAATTCCCAACAGAAGTTGTAGCTCCTGTGAGTCCCTACAAGTTTCAACCGAAAATTTTTTGAGCCGCGAAAATTACCCGCACCAGAGGGCGCTTAAGTCAACCTCATTTGGAAAATATTTCCATCAGGTGTAGGGCATCGATTCCAACTCCATCGTGTGGGATCTAAAGGCCAAATTCTCATTTATATTCGTACTAACTTTACTAATAATTGATGAATAGCAAAACTTTTGTACAGGGTGACTTTTTTGAAAAGGACCCACCCTCGATATTTCGCTGCACAAATTTTCCCTTGGAAAAAACCGGAACAAGTCGATATTTATTTCGAGAGGGACATCTGAGACACGTGATGACAAATTTTTATCTTCAACCCTTCGCCCCCACCCCACCCTATTTTAAAATTTCAAACGGCATCACCTACCTTGCGATACATCAAATTGAAGGTAATAAAATTCCCTTTCTGTCAAACATATTTTAAATTGTCTCGAAACACCCCTCCAACCCCTTTCAAAATTCTCTCATTGTTATTGCAGGAAAGTTTCTCCCTCATTACCTAACTCCCGGTTCTTGAGTATCAGATTTTCCAGTAAAAACATGTCGATTCTTATTTCGAAGGGGACACCTAGAACACGTATTGTCAAATTTTCATCTTCAACCCCCTCGCCTGGACTCCGCCCCATTTTGAAATTTCAAATAGCTTACCTATATGTGATACATCAAAATGAAGGTAATAAAATAGTCTTTCTGTCAAACAAGTCTGAAAAGTTTTTATTAAGTCACTTCCAACCCTTCTCAAAATGATCTTTGTTTATAAATTAAGAAAAGCTTTTTCTCTTATCAACTTCCAATTCTTGAGAAATAGACTTTCTAGCAAAAATAAGTCGACTTCTATTTCGGATGGGACATTCAGGACACGTATTGCCAAATTTTTATCTCCAACAAAGTATAGTGGAGGTGGTTTGATATAAATGTGTTTTTGAAGAGGTATAGAACTTCAATCAGCGTTAGCGTTGGTGCTTGGGGAAATTTCGCCGTCATTTTTTCATATAAATACTCATAAAGACTTGCCATTTACTCATACTCACGCACAATCGCACGGCAGCTCGGAATTATTATTTCAAATCCCAATTTAGATAGGTTCAATTTCGGGTAGCTTCTTGGCAAGGATCAGGCTCTATCTAACTAATACGGCCAACGATATTGTCCTCAAGACCCTGGACAGTTCGGGACTCATTCAGGTAAGCCAGCGACTTCACAAGCCCCAAATGAAAGAAGTCTAAGGAAGTTGAAATACAAAATCTTCTCGGCCGGTAATTGGAAATTGAAAAAAGAATCCACAAAAAGCACGAAAATTCCATATAAAAAATCAAGTTTTATGGTCATTTTTGAAAAACTGTCTGGAGTTGTGCGATTGTTCATGTGCATGATCAAATAGCCTTAATGAATATTTAGATAAAAAAAATGACGGCAAAATCTTCCCAAGCACCAACGCTATCGCTGATTGAAGTTCTATACCTCAAAAAAAAACACCCTTTATTTGAAATAATTTTTCGCAGGATGGAGATCTTATGCCCTTTATCACAAGAATCACAAGATAGATACCTAATGCCTTTTGAAAGTGAGGTAGAGTGGGGGCGAAGAGGTTGAAGATAAAAATCTGACACTATGTGTTGTAGGTGTCCCCTTCGAAATAAAAATCGACCTGTTTTTTACTGGAAAATCTGATACTCAAGAATCGGGAGTTACGTAATGATGAGAGAAAAACTTTCCTGCATCAACAATGAGAGAATTTTGAAAGGGGTTGGAGGGGTGATTCGAGACAATTTAAAATATGTTTGACAGAAAGGGAATTTTATAACCTTCAATTTGATGTATCACAAGGTAGGTGATGCCGTTTGAAATTTTAAAATAGGGTGGGGGGAAGGTCGAAGGGTTGAAGATAAAAATCTGTCATCACGTGTCTTAAATGTCCCTCTCAAAATAAAAATCGACCTGTTCCGGTTTTTTCCCAGGAGAAATTTGTGCAGCGAAATATCGGGGGTGGGTCCTTTTCAAAAAAGTCACCCTGTACAAAGGTTTTGTTATTCATCAATCATTAGTGAAGTTAGTACGAACATAAATAATGAGAATTTGGCCTTTAGATCCCCACACGATGGAGTTGGAATCGATGCCCCCTACACCTGGAAATATTTTCCAAACGAGGTTGACTTTAGCGCCCTCTAGGGCGGGTAATTTTTGCGGCACAAAACAAATTTTGATTGAAACTTGTAGGGACTTACAGGAGCTACAACTTTTGTCAGGAATTTTTTCCATAACTATCATAGAAAAGCAGATAGAAAATTGTAAAAAAACCATCCCCTAAAAAACGACGGTTTTCGGCTTCTGGCACTTTTTCACCACAATTATTGAAAAGTTCTGAATACAACTTGTTTCAAATATTTTTCCAAACATTTCAAGGAGAAAAAATCGAAATCCAACCAATAGCAACCGAGATAAAGAAAAACACCCTTATCTCGGATTGCTCAAGGAAATTTTGCGGGGCAAGATTAATTTCCAGGGACTTTTAGTATGTTCATCAGATGGCTATGTACGGGGTGTTTATAAGAATCTGTGATCGCGGCAGGCATGGGTCAGGCCGAAAAACGCAGTAACAGGCGCAATGGGATGTTTTCAGCGTAGTTGAAGAAACTCCGCTAGATGTCCCTAGTGGTTCGTAAGGGGATTGGGAACATTTGTGTTCTGTATGTTGACAGCTCAACCGACTGCTTGCTGTCGTTCGAAATTGAAATGTAACCCAAAAAAATTGAGCGACGTTTATCAAAAGTGTCAAAGTCTGGAGTGTTGAGCTTCGCTGGCCATTCTTTGTTCGTTGAACAATCACAACGAACGTGAACTGCAGCAAAACCATACCTGTAAGGTCAAGGAATAAGAAAGTGCAACTGACGCTACTTAATTTTAAATTCAACACTTCGCCGAAGTGCTTGTCTGAAGATGCTCAACAGAGTTTAGTTTGGGTGTTATGGTTCTGGTCTCCTCCTGCTTCCTGCTTTGTGTGAAAAAAAAAGGCGACATGAGAATACGAGTTAGAATCATTGATAAAATCTGGTAGTTTTTACATAATCTTGTTTATTAAAAACGTTCCTGAAATAATTTGCATGGCATTCACTCGACCTCCTCGCATAGCGCGCTGAAGTTTACGTTCAATTCAGTGGTTGTGGCTACTCTCTGGTTGTAGTCTGCAGTCTGCACTACACCTTCTAGTCTCTTCAGGCTCTCAAGCTACGAAGTTATCCACAGAACCATTTGTGGCCGCGCCTTCCACAGGGTGCGTGCTTCTCTCTTCTTTGTGTGAACAGGAATTTATACCGCAATTTCGTCACATCCTCCAGCAATAAGAAAATTGTGTTCGATGTTCAATCGATTTCTATTATTGTATCTTAATTTATACCAAGCTGTTCAGCACCAAGAAGCTTTCGTACAAAGGCCGTGCGTGATGATACGGGAATGGGAAATCTGGAACTGACAACAGCTGCCACATAGACAATTTAGCATTCGGCATATTTGGCAACGACTCTATGGCAACGGCCGCAACCTGTTGCAGAACCGTCACATTCAAAAATCCCGCTGAAATATCATGGCAGCCGAACTGCGTCAGTGTCGCCAATTTATGATAATTGAATGTTTCTCAGCCCCTTACTAGAGAGACTGTACCTAGAGAGACGAAGCTATGAAAGGGATATATCGGTATTCTCTGTCAGTATCTCGGCATTTCCTGGCCTCGTCAAAATTTAAAACATAGTTAGCTGGGGTGGGCGTGGTTGCTATTGACATTTGTTATTTCCACGATTTGTTTACAAATTTGAATTGTCATTATTTTGCTTGCCGAAATCGCCGAAATCCGGGCTAAAAGTGCCAAAACGGAAAAGGTGCACCGTGAAGCAGTACAAGAGTCGGGAAGATGTGATGTTTTCCTTGCCGAAGAAACCATCAGGTATAGAATCTTGCAAAATTGATGAACTTCTATTATTGTACTTTTTGGGTTTTCCAGCTGTTCGGGGCCAGTACCTACTTACTGAAATACATAATATAGGTACCTACTGCTCGTATGGCAATTACAAATGTATCTTCACGATGGGCTCACCACGTCGACGGTTACTGCATTCAACGATCAACGGAATTTGCGTTCGACGGAATGAGTTGGAAGATGAAACCTACGTTCGACGAAATACCAGCAGTACTTGAACTACGGTGATCGAAAGCATCTGCTATGTATGGAACACAATATACATGACTAGAACAGTTTTTAAGAGTTTCTGTTAAAGGACCCCGCACGATTCTTATGGAAAATGGCTCCCGGTTAAATTCTCTGAATTTTTGATATGTTGTAGCTCATGAGATACTAATCAAATACTGTGAACCCCAAACTCAAATAATGAACAGTTTTTTACCCACAGGGTGTTGAAGTTGGAGGTTTTGACGGCTTAAAAATGATATTCTGACATAAATAAAAGCTTTCTATTTGGTTTCTCTTCAAGATGTGTTTCATGCTAAATGTATTTATTTGACAGAAGAATATCAACCCCCTCCTCCACCCCCATCCCCTATCTACCATCACAAAATTCGAGATTACTCTCAAAAGCCATGCAGATGGCTTCTGTGATTTAAATTATGAATTTTGACATAAAAATTATTTTCCACCCCTAATGTTGGGGTGCCGATTTTCCAATTTTCATCGGTTAATTTGGCTGAATTTTTGGTATTGTGTACTTCTAATTCTGTTGAACAAAAAGTTTCTATGCCAAAACTTATTCCTATGGACAGTTTTTGTTCTACAGGGGACTGAAGTTGAAGATTTGAGAGCATAAATATTGAACTTCAGTCCCCTGCAGAACAAAAACTGTCCATAGGAATAAGTTGGTATGAGAACTTTTTGTTCAGCAGAATTAGAAGTACACAATAGCAAAAATTCAGCCAAATTAACCGAGGAAAATTGGAAAATCGGCACCCCAACATTAGGGGTGGAAAATAATTTTTATGTCAAAATTCATGATTTAAATCACAGAAGCCATCCGCATGGCTTTTGGGAGTAATCTCGAATTTTATGATGGTAGATAGGGGTTGGGGATGGAGGAGGGGGTTGATATTTTTCTGTCAAATAAATATATTTAGCATGAAACACAACTTGAAGAGAAACCAAATAAAAAGCTTTTATTAACGTCATAATATCATTTTGAAGCCGTCAAAACCTCCAACTTCAACCCCCTATGGGTAAAAAACTGTCCATTATTTTGATTTGGGGTTCACGATATTTGGTAAGTATAACATGAGCTACAACATATCAAAAATTCAGAGAATTTAACCGGGAGCCATTTTCCATAAGAATCGTGCGGGGTCCTTTAGTGGAAAAATCTGTGTTGAAAGATGAAACAGTCGACTTAACCTGAACAAAAATATTGACAGCTCATGTCATGCATTTTGACTGTGACGCAGGGTGGTTTAGTAACAAGCAATGGCACCACACCCTGACGCGCAAATACCCTAGTGCTCTAGCTTTCTCTCTCTCTATACCCTCTCGCTCAATGACTTGGCTTTCGTCACTCTCTGGGTGACCAGATCCAGGTCTCTCTACCCCTTACGAACTACCAGGGACATCTATTGAGAACCTGTCAGAAAAACATCCCATTGTAGTGATCGAAAGCAGATTCCAAAGACGATGCGATCACAGACATTTATAAACACCTGGCACTATCACTGTACCACTTCTCCTCCGATTGCGGTTTTTTTGCTTCTCCTGATTTTTCGACCTAAAATGATGATAATAATAATAATCTTTTCTCACTACTAGCTGTGAAGTAGGCCGTTATTGACCTGTTTAGAGGTCGTGAAGTGATTTTTTACAACCAGTAGGCTGACTGTCACATTATTAACCGCCTGTCACTATTATTAACCTCCTGTCACATTTTTAACCTCCTGTCAGTCCTGTCACATTCCATATTCTTGAAAGATCTTTACAAATCAGGATTTAATGTTTGCTAGTAGTGAGAAAAATAGTATATAAACCACGGTTGTGAACGCTGTTATAGCTTTGGCGCCTTATATCCCTCAGCTGCGCTTCGGGATTTAAACAGGCGCCGCAGCTATAACAGCGTCCTTCACAACCTTGGTATATAATATACTATTTCTCACTACTAGCTGTGAAGTAGGCCGTTATTGACCTGTTTAGAGGTCGTGAAGTGATTTTTTACAACCAGTAGGCTGACTGTCACATTATTAACCGCCTGTCATTATTATTAACCTTCTGTCACATTTTTAACCTCCGGTCAGTCCTGTCACATTGCATATTCTTGAAAAATCTTTACAAATTAGGATTTAATGTTTGCTAGTAGTGTGAAAAATAGTATATAAACCACGGTTGTGAACGCTGTTATAGCTCTGGCGCCTTATATCCCTCAGCTGCGCTTCGGGATTTGAACAGGCGCCGCAGCTATAACAGCGTCCTTCACAACCTTGGTATATAATATACTATTATTCGTGCTAGTATGTACAAAATTAACATTTACACTCGTCAAAAATGACTGCACTAATAGCGATTTTCGAGCTGAACTAGCTCGATTCTATTGGACAATAATTGATGCTCTACCGTCATCTTGTATTCTCCATATTGAACATGTTTTAGAGTGATAGAACTAAGAGAATTGTCTAAACAAAAAAATAGATCAATGCGGTGCAAATACCAATCGAATGCATATGTGTCTACATTATTAGTGGAATGATTTTCATGAAACTTGAAACTTACCCTTGTTTAGTTAGAGCCTTGTGATTTTCAAGCCGAATTTCATGATTTCAACGCTATTTTGGCCGCAATATTGAAATTTCTGCCCAAATAACGGTAGAACCCTAATCAACATCTGGATGCGTTCACTAATCCTTAAAAAAGGAAGTGCGCTTCCGAGCCTCACGCCCGTTAGGCATATTTGCTTCTTCTTTTTTTTTGCCTCATATCGTCATCGTCGACAAGAAGTGCATCAGCGTGGTTTTTGTTGAATATCTTGATTTTGGGTCGTCTGACAGCAAAAGATGTGAGAAATCATTCTTAACCCTATGAGATAGAGTTTCTGAAAGTGAGAGCTGGCTCCAGGGCTATAACCAGAATAGTGAAAAGCTCTCCGATCAAATAAAATAAGGCAGATGAATAGATTTATGCAACTTGGTAAAAATACCAAAGTGATGTCGAAAATAGAATATGATCAGTAGCCAGCGCCGTCAAAGTTTCAAGTCGACGGTTGTTGGAGAAACACCAACGGTATCTAACTGATAAATAATTGAATGTTCAGTTTCTAAGTTCACGAGAACTCAGGCTTTAGGAATCAGGAAGCGTCTGCGAGCACACGTTCACGATTCACTTCAATTTATATCGGGTGTTTTTGAAATTCTGAATTGGAATGGACGTTTTCCGTTTTCCCATTTTCCCGCGTTACCTGGCCAACCGCTTCAACAGCGCATTTTGAAGCATGTCGCGGACATACGTTTTTACGTGCACGGCTCAATGTAATTCACAATTTAAATAGCACCTGCTATTACTTATTCCGATAAAAGTCACTTCTTGAAGTTTGGCGTAATAGGCACTCTGTATATTATAGGTACAATTGCTCAGAAACTGGAGCGAAGCGAAAGCAGCAGAGAACTCCGTTATAGGTGGAGGTCAGATTTTGACCCGGAGTCCGGATCTTCTAGACTTAACGAGACTGCCACGCGCCATTGTGACTGAATCTTGAGTTAAGAGGTCAAAGAATACACAGTTTCATGTACAAATAATAAAGTGGAACTAACTTCCATCTTGGCTATATGCAAGACGTTGTTCAGTGTTCAGTATAAATACACTTTTGCTTTTGCATCGGGCGAACCAGTGACATAGGCAGTATAAGGTGAAACGAAATTGGGGAATTCGTTGAGCATCGCGTTATTTCACAGATTTGGCTTTATTGGCTCCTATTGATGGTCTCTTCTATTGAATGTACGTTTCGAAATCCTGAAAATGTGCCTGTCGGCTTCGAACCCACACGACACATCCATCTTCGCAGACGTGCGCTAAAGCCGAGTAATTGAGAAATCGTCATTTTTCGTTTGTTTTAATCTGTGATCTGGATCTGGGACCTAATCCCGTACAAAGGTTCGTACCTCAGTTCGTATACGATCACAATTTCATTCCCGACTCCCAGATCTGCTTATCAGAATTTTCATATTTCGCTCCTCTAAAAGGATCAGCTCAAGCAATCTGATCTTGGTTCTCTACAGCATAACGTCAGTACTAAAAATACGTTTTTATGTCTCCGAGAGACACAAACTTTGAAGAATAAACCTCGCCCCTCGTGTGCCTTGATGATAGCTTTATCTCCAGCAAATTTATCGATAGCTCTCTTGCTTCCTCCCTGGAACAAGTCGCGAGCTGCTGAGATATTAAAGATTGCGGTATTGTGCCAAGATCGTGCCGTGGTGGGGCTGCTCCCACACAACAACAAAGTGCTAATCTACTAATCATCCTGTCGTGTTGGGTGGGTGAATTTGTCCTGTACCACACTTTCTGGTCGGGCTCGATATCCAGTTTAGCAATCGATCAGTCTGACATGGTGGCGCTTTTAATTACGCCGGTGTGTACAATAGAATTAGCGGATGTAGCAGCTAACAGGAGCAGGAATAGCAGGATAGGATGGTTGGTAGGTAGAGGTACCTTTTATATCAAAGTTATAAATAACGGCTGGGTAAGTATTAACGCGGAAGGCGGGCGAGGCACCAACACCACCACCAAGCAGTATTAAGGGGGTAGTAGTTATACCTTGAGACTTGCAGGATTACGAATGAGTCGCTTGCGTGCCGAATAATCCCCGTCGCCTTTGTGCGGGGACAATAGAAACTCCTTTTCAGTCGTGAGGTCACACGGCTCGCTGGCAGCCGGTGCTGCGCTACACATTCTTCGGATTCATATTTAGATCGGTACACACATATTGGCATCCGTTTATGCTAATAACGACACTTTTATCGACTTTTCATAACCCTTCGACGGCGACGAAGAGGGAAAAGAATTCATTTAAGAGGACGCCATAATATTATAGGAGAATGCCGAAGGAAGAGCTCATAAAAGTTATTTGTTTTCAGAAAAATACGGATAGTAAAAATTTTAGTTCGCATTTATTTCTTAGAGCTTTGACTTACAGATGGCCGTTATAGGCTAGCCAGTATCATTATGAAATATAAGTGTCCTTATGGAATATATACATGCCTCACGGATGCAACAAACGAGTGAATAATGAAAATTTCACCTTGGACCCCTATAGGACTATAGAGACTATAGGACCACTGGACAGTCAAATGAAGCAAAAACCGGCCAAAACCGGAAATAAATTCGGAATTTGACTTAATTTGGTGGATCAATGCAAAATTCAATGTTGAATAACGTACTTAAATTTCCGAGAATTCCAAAACTTGGCATTTTTTCACGACCAATCAAAGAGCGCCATCCATGCAAATTTCCGGTTTTCTCTAAATAACTTGTAAACTGGCGCCATCACTATAATAACAAAACTGCGTTGAAGGAAAATGAAACCGGTTAAATTCCCAAAAGATCAATAATCAATACCAAGCTCATTATTCTGTGGTTGATAATCTTTGAGATTCAGCTTCTACAAGAAACCAGTGAAGAATAACTGGAAATTTATTGTCGGATCTCCTTTTACAATTTGCATAGTTTTAGTTCAGAGAATGTCACGTGACAACACATGTGCGAATTTCGATGTGTTCCACATAAATTTAAAAGGCCAATTCCTCGGCCAACTCACTGCTTGTTTGTTGCCTTTTTGTTGAAACTCGTTACCTTTGTAATACTGGTTTTCTTCGACCTTTGAAATCGATACTGGTTGTTTCGAACAACACCCAAAATCCGATTTTTTCAATCTCATGTCATTTGTTTGATTTTTCAAGTAGAACAAAACCATGGAAGGAATATCTTGATTGTTTTGTACCATGTTTGAGGATCTTTTTCCTAGTGATGGTTCTGAGATACAAGGCTCAAAAGACCAAAACTACCTATAGACTAAAACTACCTATTTGGAGAAAACAAGAGAGAAGAGATAGGTAGTCCGGACCGAGGGGTTGACCACCTAGTAAATGTGGTGTACAAGTTCGAGTAAATGTTTGTAAATGTTTGGTAAATGTGGTAAATATTTGGTAAATGTTGGTAAATGTTGGTAAATGTTGGTAAATGTTGGTAAATGTTGGTAAATGTTGGTAAATGTGGTAAATATTTGGTAAATGTTAGTAAATGTGGTAAATATTTGGTAAATGTTGGTGAATGTTGGTAAATATTTGGTAAATGTTAGTAAATATTTAGTAAATTTTGGTAAATATTTGGTAAATATTTGGTAAATTTCAGTGAATAACGGTCAATTTTAGTAGCTGTTAAGCGGATTTTTGTAGAGGCTTGGTGAAGTGATGAATATTTGTAAGTGTTTGGTCAATGTGATAGTTTTTCAGTTATTTCAAGATAATTTTTTGTAATTTCCTCGGTTTTTCGGTCATCCTGCAGTTTTTCAAGTTGAGTTTCATAAAAAAAAGGAAAGTCCTTTACTCTTTTAGAAATGATTTTGATTCTTTGCTATCATTGTATAGTTGTTTTTGTTCTACGATCCAAATACCTATGTATTCAAGGCCACTTATGTTTATAATAATATCAAATGCTTGAACTTAGACTTGAAGTCTTTTAGAATACGTAGTCTTTCTATAAGGGAGGGACGAGGGGAGGATCGAAGGGAGAGTGTAAATTTCTAACATTACAAAAAAAAATTTATTGAAACCGTTATGGAAGTAATGAAACTTTTATTCTTTTCCTCAGTTCAACCCTTAGTTTTCCTTCGGACAAAAACTAAAATTCCGCTGGGGCTTTCTTAATAGGTCCAAAATATTCTCCTCTTTTGTCTTCGTCGATAAGTTTAGATACACCTAAAGAGTTCTCGTGAACTCTTGAATTTCATGCAAATTTTCATTTTACTTTCCCGACCCGTCTCCCCACTCGGAATAATATAATAATAATAAGGGAAAGTTATGTGATGGTGCATGGAAAACGTTCTGACACGATAGCTGATGCCGAACCGTTGACTTGATCGACTTGAAATTTGGTATACAGGCAGGGTCTTGTCGTCAAATGAGCTGAATAATTTCTGGCTGCCATCTATGAAACGGAAGTGTCATCAAAGAACGACAGAAGTTGTATCTTACGGAACTTGACTATATGTTATATTTGAAAGCCCTGAGTCAGTTGTATCTAGAACAGTTTCAAGTATTTCACTTGTCAGTAATTGGAAGATATGGAAATTCGAAACTTTGACATTCAATAATCTTTCAAAATCTATCCGATGGATGGGAACCAAATTCGACAGGTAGCAACAGCAGGTTTTCCGACAATGATTTTTCCAGAATTGAAATTGCACATTCCGTAATTTCAAAGAAAAAACTGCAGAGCAAACTTCGACATGCGGTAATAAGCCCCACGAAATATTCATTTTAGGTGCAGACTTGCTGCCAGTCTTGGAGAAAATATTGTACTGATTTTTGAGAAGAAAATTTTTGAAAATGGACCAATGGTTTTTGAGTTTTTCACTTTGGAAAAACTGCAAAGTTCTAAACTTCTATATCGTGAACGGATTTTCACAAACAAATTCCAACAAGAGTTCACTTCTCAGGCATTTTATAAGAGTTTCTTTTCTCAATTTCCAAGGTTTCCAGCTAAAAACGAGAAAAACCAATTAATAGCCAAGAGTAGACCTCAATGATGGATTTCAAAATAAAGTCTTAATCGACGACTTTCATAATTAAATGGTTTGGAGAAGGCTTCGAGTGTTTCCGGAAAATTCAAATATTTTCTGAATCAATTGTCAATTTCCTGCAAATGTATTCCAATCTATCTTTCGAACTCCAACCCTTATACCTGAAGAAGCACATCGAACAAAAATTTCCTAGGGTTTCTGGATACTAGTCGGGAAAGTTTTGTGTCGCCCACAACAAACTTTCCAAATTCTCAAACGATACGTTTTGGAGTCGATTCCATGAAATTTGAGAAATTCAGAATGTTTTTGATGAATGTTGGAATTGTTGTGTTCATTTTCTGTTCAATAGATAAGAAAAAGTCAACTATTTATTTATCAGTTTTATCACGTCAGTGGTTTCCATTTTTCTCAGAGAAAATTCTCTGACGAGTTCCAATTTCCAATAATGTGTAGTCAAAAACTCTGCCCTAGACTCTGCGACTCTGCCAAAGATTTGCCGAGCAGCAAAAGATCGAGACATGAACGGAAATGAACGAACGTAGTATTACGAATCAGTTTCTGTGCCCGACCCCGGCCGACCACAAAACCTCCAAGCTAGGCAACACGATTAATTTATTGCTTCCGCTCTTTTAGCACTTTTCTGGAAAATGAAATTTGCAAACGCTTATCGGAATATCTCGAGAAAACACAGTTTTTATCACATACCTAGTACTAAAAATAATAGGTAGGTACCTCAAATGCAAGGTAAAAATAGGGAGAGGTAAGACGGATCGTAAAAATTCCACAGCTATTGCATTCAATTTCCATTTAGATACCTATGATGCGAAAGTGGACCATTCAAAATAATAATATGTAACGTAGGTAATACAAAATTACTCGAGAGACAAGTTTATCTAAAGCTGACTTACTCAGTTCGACGATATTCTGCTCGGTATTTTCCAGTTGGTACTTATTTTGGTTCTGTACATTTCAGTAGTTCATCTTATGCTTTTTACTAGTAGACTTTGTTTATAAATAATGAGGTGAATGTTTGGTAAATGTTGGTAAATGTGGTAAATATTGGTAAATGTTGGTAAATGTGGTAAATGTTTGGTAAATATTAGTAAATGTGGTAAATGTTTGGTAAATGTTGGTAAATGTTAGTAAATGTTGGTAAATGTGAGTAAATGTTGGTAAATGTGAGTAAATGTTCAGTAAATGTAGTAAATGTTTGGTAAATTTTGTAAATTTTGTAAATGGTGTACACAAATTTCTTAGGTGGTCAACCCCTCGGTCCGGACACTAAACTGCTGAATACTGTTTGTACGGACTTGCAAGTCCGTACTCAAATGCAAGGTCTGTACAGTTTTCAGCAGTTAATGTCCGGACTACCTACTTTTTTTTCCAAATAGGTCGTTCAAGTCTTCAAAGCCTTGTATCTCAGGAACCATCACTAGGAAAAAGATACTCAAACATAGTTCGTTTCAAGTTTATATATCTGAATATGATATTTCTTGCATGGTTTTGTTCTACCTGAAAAATCAAGCAAATGACATGGGATGAAAAAAAATCGGATTTTGGGTGTTCTCCGGAACAACCAGTTTCGATTTCAAAGGGCGAGGGAAACCAGCATTCCAAAGTTGACGACTTTTAACAAAAAAAGCAACAAACAAGCATTGGATTGGCTTCTCATATACAGGTGGTCCGACTTTTATGTCATTAAATTTGAGGATCGATAGAGAATAAGAAATTAAGTGGACTTTCGCCAGAAAACATTTTCGAGAAATGCCTAATAACAGAGATACAGCCCTTCAAAGTTGGAAATAAATAATCATTTTTTCCGCATAACTTTTGAACCGTTCAACCGATTTGATTCAAAATAGAACCAAAGGTTTACTGAAATTATCCCCTGTCGAACAATCATAACATGGTTCATAAAAAAGTTTCAGGGGCGTAGACATTAGGAGGTGTCTTTACTTTTTCCCCCTATTTTTTACCCCTCTAATTATTTTTAAAAACTGTTCATAATTTTGAAGAAAAAAAACGATTGCAAAATTTTGATTAGAGGCTTTGTTTGAGAGATATCCAGGTTTGAAGGTTTGGAAAACATCTCAAAAGCACAACTTTCAAAGGTCTAAAAATTAAAATCTAAAAAAACTCATGATTTCTCAGCTGAAATAGGTTTTCTGGAATTTCTAAGTTGATAAACCACCATTTTTTCCAAAACACGAGAAATTTTCAGGAAAAAAAACAATTTGGGCTCTGGAAAGTGGCGATTTCTGGATATTTTCCAAAGTTTCAAACTCAAATATCTCCTAAACGAAGCCCCCAATCAAAATTTTGCAAGGGTGACTTTTTCTTCTAAATTGAACGTAGAACTCAAAATTATGAACAGTTTTCAAAAATAACTATGAGTGTGAAAAATAGGGGGGTAAAAGTAGGGACACCCCCTAATGTCCACGCCCCTGAAACTTTTTTATAGAACATGTTATTATTGTTCGACAGGGAATAATTTCAGTGAACCTTTGGTTCTATTTTGGACGGTTGAACGGTTCAAAAGTTATGCGGAAAAAACGATTATTTATTTCCAACTTTGAAGGGCTGTATCTCTGTTAGTAGGCATTTCTCAGATATGTTTTCTGGAGAAAGTCCCCTTCATTTTTCATTCTCTATCGATCCTTAAATTTAATGACATAAAAGTCGGACCAGCCTGTATGTGGTATACAGGGTGTCCCGAAATTAGCCTGCCATACTTCAGCAGCAGATTCTACGGTCGAAAATAAGGAAAAAAGTTCCTATAAACTTGGGTCCAAAAATGCCCCATAAGGGAGCTACAGCCCCCTAAGGGTGGGTCCCTGAAGATGATTTTTAATTAATATCTCCGAAATTATTTGGAGCAAAATGATACAGTTTGGCACATGCCCAGAAGTTTTTATGCTTAACAAGATGGGGCAAAAGTCATTTGAAAAATTTGCCCGAGAGTGGGGTAATTTGGTAGGAGGTGGGGTAAAAATTACCCCAACTTTTTTGTGAATATTGTTTTTCAAGATTTTATGCAAAATTATTGAATTTCAGGGTGATTTACGGAAAAAAGGTGCTCTTGTTGAACTTCGATAGCTTGCCCCGTTTCCGACTAAAATCGTTCTGAAATAATTTTGCCTAAAATCTTGAAAAAGGGGACACAAAAAAACTGGGGTAATTTTTACCCCACCTCCTACCAAGTTACCCCACTCGCAGGCAATTTTTTTTAATGACTTTCACCCCATCTTGTCAAGCATGGAAACGTCTGAGTATCTGCAAAATTTTATTATGTTGATCCAACTAGTTTGGGAGATAATAAATAAAAACCATCTTCAGGGGCACACATTCAGGGGGCTGTAGTCCCCTTATAAAGCATTTTCCGGCTCATGTTCATGGAAATTTTTCTCTAATTTTTGGTGGTCGTAGAATACGCGCATGAAATACTCAAAGCCGATTTTGGAACCAAAAAAAGTCGATCGTCCACAAATTCGATTCTTCAGTTTGCAAAAAAATTTCAAAACGATTTTAATCAAAAATGGAGCAAGCTATCGAAGTTCAACAAAAACACCTTTTTTCCGTAAATCACCCTGAAATTTTATAATTTTGCATAAAATCTAAAATAAAACAAACACACAAAAGTTGGGGTAGTTTTTACCCCAACTCCTACCAAGTTACCCCACTCCCGGGCAAATTTTTTGAATGACTTTTACCCCATCTTGTTGAGCATAAAAACTTCTGGGCATGTGCCAAATTTTATTATTTTGCCCCAACTAGTTTCGGAGATATTGAGTAAAAATCATCTTCAGGGACCCGCCTTTAGGGGGCTGTAGATCGCTTATGGGTCATTTTTTGATCCAAAATTATAGGAACTTTTTTCCTTATTTTTGACCGTTGAATACGCTCATGAAATACTCAGGGCTGATTTTGGAACTAGAAAAAAGTCGATCGTCAACAAATTCGATTCTTCAGTCTGCAAAAAAATTTCAGAACGATTTTAGTCGGAAACGGGGCAAGATATCGAAGTTCAACAGGAGCAACTTTTTTCCGTAAATCACCCTGAAACTCAATAATTTTGCATAAAATCTTGAAAAACAATATTCACAAAAAAGTTGGGGTAATTTTTACCCCACCTCCTACCAAATTACCCCACTCTCGGGCAAATTTTTCAAATGACTTTTGCCCCATCTTGTTAAGCATAAAAACTTCTGGGCATGTGCCAAATTGTATCATTTTGCTCCAAATAATTTCGGAGATATTAATTAAAAATCATCTTCAGGGACCCACCCTTAGGGGGCTGTAGCTCCCTTATGGGGCATTTTTGGACCCAAGTTTACAGGAGCTTTTTTCCTTATTTTCGACCGTAGAATCTGCTGCTGAAGTATGGCAGGCTAATTTCGGGACACCCTGTAGACATCGGAATCCGCGCCTGTGTTGTTACGTTACAGCCTTCGAACTAAAACTAGGCAAATTGTCAGGGGAAATCCGGAAATGAATTTCGAGTCATTTTTCACTGGGTTCTTGCAGAAGCTGCATCTCAGAAACTATTAACCATAGAACAACGGGCTTGATACTTGCCTTTTGGAAATTCAACCGGCTCCATTTTGTCCACCTATATTGATGTTATAGTGGCGCCAGTTTATAAGTTATCCTGAGAGAACCGCGAATTTTCAAGGATGACGCTCTTTGATTGGTACGTAAAAAAATGCCAAGCCTGGAATTTCCCGAAATTTTAGTACGTTAGTCTAACACTGAATTTTGCATCGATCCACCACATTTCGTCAACTTCCGAATTTATTTCGGGCTCAAACCTATTTGACTGGACTACTATACAGGGCGTTTCAGTTTTAACCAATCAGATTTTGAGATACCTAAGAGTCGCCTCATTTTCCAGATTCAGAAAAATATAACATACTCTCACCCGCTTAAAGGGGCCCGGCTGTGACATATCAAAAGTTCCCTACAGTCCCGTGTATGCGCGTTTTTTTCCAGGGGTGTTTTTTTCCGGGGGTGTTTTTTTCCGGGGGCATTTTTTCCCGGGGGTGTTTATTCCGGGGTCTTTTTTTCCGGGGGCGTTTTGCTGGGGGCGTTTTTTCCTAGATCCCGTTTTTTCTATGTATATTCCAGGAGTTTTTCCGTATGACTTCTTCACTTCCTTCAACGTGACACAGAGTGCGCGTTCACTTTTATTCAGTGTAGTAATCAGAAGGACCTGTGTTCAAGTCCCATCAATGGATGAAATGTTATTCATTTTTATTTTAACTGATACATTTTTCTTTCTGAAATTCAAACAAACGTAAAAAATGCCAATTTCAAACCAATTGATTTCTCCCTCCAAAAAAGTGTGTTCTAAATGGTTCTCCAAAAGTAACGCTCTGAATTACCCGATTCAAAATCGAACATCCAGCATTTTTCGGCAGACCTCAGAAAGGTACTTCTGAATCTAAATTAGCCAGTTCAACAGCAATTTTTTTTTTAAAAATTTCCATGAATGTTATGAAATTTCAAGTAACAAAAATGGTATTAACACTAAGTAACTCAACAATACATAATACACCTAGATCACACTTTCTCGGGGGCAAAACTCAAAAACGGTCTAGGTTTGTTTGAATTTTAAAAACTAAAAAGTGTCAGTGATTGAGAAATTCCATCCTCAGTGGGATTTGAATACAGGACTTACCAATTAATAGAATTACGCTGTTTCCACTGTGCCATGAAGACAATGGTTAGAAGTGAAGGCGCACTCTGTGTTACGTTAGAGAAAGTTAGAGAAGCGCTTACGGGGCTGTGGAGGAATTTTGATTTGTTACATCCTTTATGGTTATTACTCCAGTGCATTTTCAGCCGGACATCAACTTGTTCACGCTTCGACTGAAATATGATTTAAAATACCTGGGCTATACCTACCATAAAGCACTGTTAGTGTAATCATTGTTACGAATTTGCATTGGGTACTTCAATAATTATTAAGAGAACCGTTTGAATACACATTGTTTGTTATGGCCTAGTGCTAATAATTGGTCTATTACAAATCCCGTAAGAATCATATAAACTGTCACACGAGATACCACGCACTCTGCTGTGTTCGCACTCTGGCGCACTGAGTTCAACTCTACCCTGCCCCATGTCTATGTCGCTCCTTATTGTGATATACCTACTGGCGTCTTCGTCTTCTATTAAGGAATATTCCGGGCTTCTTCTGGGGAGGCTTAGGCTCTCATCGCTTCCTTTGTCATTCCGGTATATTCCAACATCGGTAATAAGTCTATTTGTAAGGGTTCGATCAAAGTCTATGGGCTTCACGTTTATTCGGCAAACTCTCAATGCAAGGCTCCTCCGCCAATTGTGTTTTGTGTGTCTTATTCGGGCATCGTGATCTCCACTCTAATTCTGTTCCGGCTGGTATCTTCAGAATTTCATTTGTTTGAATGCAACAACTTCATGCTAGCTGCACACACCCGAATCTGCCGGTGTAGTATAAAAGTGAGTTTCCCGGAGGGGGGTAACTAATTACAGGTGTAATTTGAGTTATTGGGTTTGACTGGATTCGCAACTTATTGTTAAACTTACATGAATTTGGTCCTCTATATAATTAGGTAGGTACATACCTGTAACAAATAAAATACATCATTAATGTTGCACCGAGCACTGAAATTAGTTAGGTACACACAGTTCGCTGAGAAAAACGCATGTATCAACGTTAAAGAATTAGTCAGGGTTTACTGATCCGTTAATTACTAGAACGCGCATTAAGAGGTCCTCTGTTTGTCTACATAAATACTCGGAATAGTTAGCATCGTTACGCTGCAACTTGCAACTTTGTTTCACTTGTTGGCTATACCTACAGTTTACTTAGGTAATATTGATCATAGAGAAGAGGTCATATATAAACTTGATTATGGTAAGGGATATATATACGAAGTTCCTTAACCCTTTCAATACTGCAGGGATATATACGTCCCAAAGATAATTTGAAAATTACTGTACTTGAACTCGTTGCTTGAAATAACACGGGGACGGGATTATTCGGTATCCGCATGCCTTGGCATGGGATATCAGTCACAAAAACTCCATCAATGCGACGTCACATAACCCATTGTCAGCTATTCTTTCGCCTGTGCACGCTAGGATCTGAGCAAGACCAGTCGTGTAACCTATTTCCTCCAGTTTTTGTGTAAGTTCCACCTCTGTTTTATGTCAGTTTGTCTGTATTGCCTGTGACTACACATCCCAGATATCGGATAAGTATCTCTCCGATATTTTGCTACATTTCTTTGTCGAAAATTCACGGTGGGACAAAAACGTCCCTGCAGTAATATGCCGGGGGACAATTTCGTCCCATCAGTAATCAAACCTCAAGGTGAAGTCTGACTATTTTGGAGCATTAGAAGGCCACTTTGACCTAAGGAGTTACAGGAATTGACTGAAGGCCTATGTCTGACATCGAGGACGATCCCTATCATGATAGTCATTATATCAGTTATCATAACATGACATCAGAAAGTCTCGTGTCATTTTTTCTCTTTTTTGTTTAGTTTGTTTTATCACTGATTACTGTATTGTGCTCACCTTTTTTCTCTTGCGTCGTCGAGTAGATGAGCAGAGCTGATTCTGATGAACAAAGCGGATTCTGACAAAGCAGATACTGGCAAAGCGGATTCTGACAAAGCGGATTCTAAGCAAAGCGGATTGTAACAAAGCAAATTCTCAGCAAATCAGGTTCTGAGCAAAGCGGATTCTAACAAAGCGGATACTTACAGAGCGGATTCTGAGCTAAGCGGACTCTCAGCAGAGCGGATTCTGTTGCGGAGCAGATTCTGACCAAAGCGAATTCTGTTGCGGAGCAGATTCTGAGCAAAGCGAATTCTGTTACAGAGCAGATTCTGAGCAAAATGGACTCTCAGCTCTCAGCAAAGCGGATTCTGGTATGAAGCAGACCCTGAGCAAAGCGGATTCTAACAAAGCTGATTCTCAGCTAAGCAAATTCCATGCAAAGCATATTCTGGCTAAGTGGATTCTGAGCAAGCGCTTGTTTTACGCCATATCATACCTGGAACCAGGTAGAACCCAGTGGGAGTTTGATGTAACTCTATCTGAGCAATGATGCATTATCAAACTTTGAATCTAGTATATTGGAAATAGAATATCTGCTTGAATTAATTCAAACAAAAACGATTTTTTTACCATGGCTAGCTTTCAGTTCCCTCTTCAATATATCAAAAGTCCTCAACTCTGGGACTGCTACAAATTAGTATACAGGGTGAAAGTTTATTATTTTTTCCTAACTTCCTCTCTTTCTTGAGGAACTGATGACTGAAAAAACCGATTTTAGGCTAGTTTGATAGTCCATAGTCTTCCAATAAACATATAAAAAATATACCACCCAGCCACTGCTGTGTATCAAGTTACAGGGTGAAAACTATTTTTCATCTCTGATTTTTTTCCTAGTGGAACTGATCGAGATTGGAGCCGGTTCCAGCTCTTTTGCAAGCTTATAATGTCATACTGAACATATAAGAAGGACACATCTCTGCAACTGCTACTTTTCAATTTACAGGGTGAAAAGTCATTTTCACGTTTCAATTTTTTTCTTGGTGAAATTGGCTCACACAACAATTGCGACCGATTTTTCTGTAAACTTGAAGTTTCTAGTCAAACATATCAAAATAATACATTTCTGCTACAGCTAGTTTTTTTTTTATAAATTTCAATGTTTGGGTATATTCGGGTATATTGCATCAAAAATTCAAAAAATCTTGCAACCCAACCAAACATTCAAATTTCTAAATAAAAACGTAGCTGTAGCAAAAATGTATAATTTTGATATGTTCGACTAGAAACCTCAAAGTTACAGAAAAACCAGTCGCAATTGTTGTGTGAGCCGATTTCATCAAGAAAAAAATTGAAACGTGAAAACGACTTTTCACCCTGTAAATTGAAAAGCAGCAGATGCAGAGATGTGTCCTTTTTATATGTTCAGTATGACATTATAAGCTTGCAAAAGAATTGGAACCGGCTTCAATCTAGATCAGTTCCACCAAGAAAAAAAATTGAAGCTGAAAAATAGTTTTTACCCTGTAACTTTATACGCAGCAATCGCTGGGTGGTATATTTTTTATATGTTTATTGGAAGACTATGGCCTATCAAACTAGCCTGAAACCGTAATTTTTGGTCATCAGTTTTTCAGTAAAAAAGGAAAGTAGAGAAAAATAATAAACTTTCACCCTGTATACTGATTTGTAGCAGTCCCAGAGTTGAGGACTTTTGATATGTTGGAGAAGGGACTGTAAGCTTGCATTGGTGAAAAAATCGTTTTTGTTTGAATTAATTCCAGCAAAGCACCAATTTTTTCTATTTCCAATATACTAATCAGCTTGTCAAGTCAATCATTTGTGTCGTTTTTTTCGCTTATTTTAGTTCTATTTCGAAACGTATTTGAACTTATATTCAAGCCGAGAATTTTTTGCGCTTGTCTATTTAGTCGGGCCTAGTGTTCTAAGCTCACAAATTTTCTCTATATGTTTGACTAGTGCAGTTCTTGGTTTAGATTTATTTTTGACATCATCAGCCTGTGATATTTTGGTCTTATCTCCAATTTCTGACAGTTAACACTTTTTGAAAAAATGACATTTCCTTACTGTTGGGATAGATATATCCCACTGCATATCACTGCAGGGATAAATTTGTCCCAAGATTTTTTTCAAGAAATTACTGAATTCAAAAATCCCAAAGTCAGTCAAGTAACTATTATAAGGGTTGAAACCAGATGGACACAAAAAAAGAAGTTCTAACTCAATTTCCGAAAAGTCGTATTGAAAGGGTTAAAGATCATGCTGGAGACCGGCGCGAGGAGTCTGAACATCACAGAACTTCGCCCAGCAGGTTCTCTCTCAATCTCGCCAAATTGCACGTTAGCTGTGTAGCTATTACCAAACTTTGTTTAAATAATTCAACTGAGATGTTCGTCGGTGACTTTTCACCCAAGATACGGCATTCCTTTTACAAAACTATCCCACTGAGAAGTTGAATCTATGGCGGTAGCAACTAAGTCCTAATCATACATCATAACAGTTGCCAACATTTTTCCCCATTGTGCCACATTGACAAACAAATTGGCACTGCCGCGCGGGAATTTTCACAAAGGAGCCAGAGCAGAATTACATATTCCATTTTTGGTAGAGACACTAGATACATTATAACTATTCTGTTTTTGTTTTACCAAAGCGAATTTGACATCCGGTTGTACCACCAGCAGCACATCACAGTCTATAAATAGTCCAATTCACCATGGTGGATCGGTGATATACGCTGATGACACAAAGCGGTAATGACACAAACATGAGTTATTACACCAGATTGCTCACGCTGAATGAAGTTGTTGACGAGTGAAACATGTTAGAATTGATAATTTAGTAATCACGTTTATTGGTGTGCGTTATATTAGGGGAAGTGAATGACAGGGTTAATATTTTATGCGGTCAATAGAAACATTTCTTGATGATGATTGTCAGGGCGGAGTTTACGTAACGGGTTGACAGGACAAAGAAAATTAATGACTTGTTATCAAGCAAATGGTAGTTGGTCAGAGTGCGTCAGCTATTATTATATTTTGAATAGATTGTCTGGAATTACGCGAGGTGAGATATTATATTGTTATGTTGAAACATCAATCAGAAAATGCTCTATCAAAATATTACTGGTTATAAGCACATATTTGTGTAAGGTCTACCAAGAACATACGTCCATCAAATGTTCTACTAATTTATTTATTCCTTCAAGAAAATTTTATCGAATTCGGGTCAGGCAAGTAAGCAGGTACCTCTCCATTTTACCATGAACTTGACTCGACAAGTGTATAACTCTCATTTGCGTATAAAATACGCAAAATAAGGAAATAACCGGGAGTAATGCTTTTTCAACTGTGTTCTAATGCATTTTCGACCATCTTCTCCGCATATGTTTCAAATTTCTCGCTGATCTTCACCCAAATAAGGGTCAGTACGATGCGGTCGATAAGAAGTGCTTTTTTCTTTTTTGTGCTTTTTTCTCAGAAGCATCAAACGAAAACTCTGAATTGGAACTTATTTTCGAAACCTTCAAAAATACAAACCAATGAGCCAAAGCTATGTGTCTGTATTCCACGCAATTTTGATGACTTGGATTTGAGGAAGTTAACATTTCCTAAACTGGTTGGGACAGGCACATTCACCCTATGTCATTCGAAGTCCTTGAAAAATTGTATCTAGGATAGTTTGGAGTAATATTTAAAAAGTCATTCGTCAGAAAATATTAAACAACAAATCTAATGTGATAAGTCAAAATCTACTTAATGGATCAGAATCGATTTCAACTGAAAGCAAGGCCACGAGAAAAATTTCAGCCAGCAGTGGGGGTTTTGTATCATTTTACGGTCGGGCGCAATGAATTTTCGAAGTTGCGAAATAGTTATTCACGACATGAGAGCGTATTTCCAGACCGGAAGCTTCGGTTTGCTAAGCATAAAGCGCATCCAGATGGTGAAGTGAAATTGAGGGCCTGAAATGGAACAGCGCTCCCACCCTTCCTCCATGTATTCTATAGCGCTTATTTGACTTGCTCAGTTTACCTTCAAGACTATTAGCCCCCTTCAAGACCAGCTGCCTCTTTGAAGACCCTCAATGTCAACATTATCTTGTCAACTTAAGCTTGACTGGCATAAAGACTTCCAGCCTGCCCTGGGACTCCTGAGAGTCCCCTTGTGGCTTTGATGTTTGACGGTGTTCTAGTGAGCCTCCATTTGTCATTTTCGAAGCTTCTGGAACTCAAGTAAGCACTATCATTATGATTGTCTTCTTACTGTGTGCTTCGGAGATCTATTGTACCCTTTCTGTCTACGTTTTGCCATTTAAAGGCAAGCTGCGCCCCTTGTATTTTTTCATTGCGTTCGGAACTCCAACAAACCTTGTTGTCGCTTCCTGTTTTGATCAAAGACTCACGAATCCCTCTTATGGAACTTCAAAAAGCTCCCTCGTGTCTTTTTCGGTTCTCCAGAAGCCGACTTAGCCCCTCCTTTTATTTTGTCTTGGCTTCTGAAGCTCTAGTGAGCCCCCTTGCAAAAAAATCTTTCTTCGGTCCTGGATACTCCCCGGAAAAGTATTGTGGTGTCCAACGGATTTCTTACGACTAAAGGCTGAGAATGCAAAAGGGGCTTTGTCTGACTAGGTATACCCCCGACGAATTGGCGCTGACCGTGAAAAGCCAGTTTGGTCAAAAGAAGGTCATATGCAAAATAAGCTTGTGACTTGAAAGTGGTCCCCTTTAGCTTACCCCGGAAAAGTTCAGGGCAGCTTCGCTGATCACAAGAAGAAAGTTACCGCAGTGATCTGAGGGTTGAGATTGTTCCGAAAGAAGCCATATAATTCTTGATAGTGAGGATTAAAAGTGACGATTACGAAGTATGACCCCTGACATATGCCAGCTTTTTTCACCGCTCAGAGGCATTCTCGTTCGATATGGTGCTATAATTCTTCTCGGATCAGGGTTTGACTCGAGTACTGGCGCTTTCATCGTCAGGAAACCTTGGTCTGAATTTCGAAGGGAAGGTCCAAAGTCCGGCACCACAAAAATTGGTGCTGTTACGAGATGACTCTTGGGAGGAAGTTTTCTTCCTGCTCTTCATTCTAGTAATACAATTATCTTTCTCAGCAAAAATGTGAGTGGTGCAACCTTCGACGAAAAGTCCAAAATAAAACGTCGATGAGATGACGCCGTCCTCGGGCAGCTCCAAACATCTGTCACTTTTCCCAGTATTGGGGTTTTCAAGATGGTTCTGACTTTATCTGAGTCCAATTCATGCAAGCCTGATTTTCCTATAATGGAACTCAGATACCGCAACTGCTACGTGTAAAATTGGCACTTCTCACGGTTCAGTGTCAATCTCCACTTCACGCAAGCATTCGAAAATCTTGCCCAGGACCTCGAGGTGTTTGTCAAAAGTTGGAGCAGCCACAATTATGTCATCTCGGTAAAAAAGGCGTATGGTTCGTTATCAGGTGTGATGATTAACTTGGTTCTATATTTATAGAATTATAGGATGCGCGATCGTGGAGGGGGAGGTGGGGATGAACATCTAGGTCTGAAAAGGGGTTTTGCTTGGTAGACCAACCTGGCCTTTGACGTGACTGCATGCAAAAATTGCATCCACATGACATTTGACAGATCGCTGTTTGTTTTGTTCCAGGTTATGTTTTGGCGTAAGTTTATTCAAAAAAATATCTATCAGCCTTTTTAGGTACAGTGGCATGTGACTAGTGAGAGGGAAGTGGAGTGGATGACTTCACATTTTGAGAAATTCTTGGAGTCTGGAATTGCAAGCATTTCAGCATAGAATATTATTATAATTTTTTATCAATACTTTATTGTATTTACCTCATAGGTGTACAAAAGATCCGGTATCTTTCATAAACTAAAAATAAATTCAAATAAAAATATACAAATTACACAACTGAGTGTGAATTAT
Source organism: Anaspis maculata (assembly GCA_949128115.1). Classification (NCBI taxonomy): domain Eukaryota; kingdom Metazoa; phylum Arthropoda; class Insecta; order Coleoptera; family Scraptiidae; genus Anaspis; species Anaspis maculata. Next base: position 75,233,036 of record OX421962.1, read on the forward strand.
TCCAAATCCTGGTAAAATAAGAATCAAATCAAAATAGGTATTGATGAAAATCAAAGCCAATAACATTAGCGAGTAGGTACAGTAAAATATTTTGAACAATTGAAATAAAATAAGAACTCAATAGGTTCCCGTTATGATATCCCGCCTAAACTTCAGAGCCCTTGTCAAGAAACCACAAATATCATTGATCTTTTCCTTTGTAATGGATTGAAAAAGAGTCAAATGGAAGTTATGGGGTTGTGCCTTATGCAACGAATAGGAAGATAGCCAAGAAGTTCGACAAGAAGAGAGAGCCGGGCATTCACATATTATGTGGTAGATATCTTCTGTTGCGTTCAGGTTACATGGCGTGCATTTTTCGGACAGGTTGACGAGGTATTTTGTTTGATTCAGATACAGTCTTAAAAACTTTTTGCTGTGCAATCTGATTTGACAGATGGTTCAAATTTTGTTCAGGTGAATATCAAGGCTCAAGTACTGTTCTGCGTCGTTGCTAGTGAGAAAATCCTTGTATATACAATTGTAACGGGATTCGTAAGCAGTCACCCTGTCCACAACACAACAACTTTTTTTTACCAATTCAAGTTGTGATTCTAAATGCTCCTCAGTGAACGAAAAACTCTGCCTCTCCCACATTTTACTCAAGTTGTTTGTTTGCATCAAGACCCTGAACTGTGACACCCAGTTGTACCTTGTGTCTGCGTCTTTTTTCGTATCGTCGAGTTTTTTCAATCGATCGTAACATATTTTTGGGAGGCGGTGGTTGGGCATTCGTAAAATCTTACACCACCAGACTATCGATTTTCTCAAGATGACGAGCTCCAACTTGTTTAGACCAGTCTCAAGTCGGACAAAGCAGTTCGGTATCGAAGGTGGTAGAAAAAAATAAAGATTTTACAAATCTTACCTGGGTTCTCTCTATCGATTCGATGTACTTCAAACCCCAAACATTCACCAGGTACAGAAGAGTTGCAAGTACTATGCTTGAGACAAGTTTTTTTCTTGCCTCTCACGAGTTTGTGCCACATCTATTCAATAAACTGAGTGTGCTACCAACGGCCATGTTACTTTTGCTTGTGAAGCATTGCTGAGCCTCATTAAAAATGCCTGAGGTGAAAAAAGGTATCCCGAGGTAAGTGTATTTTCTTACAACTTCCAGAGTCTCCCCACCATACGTAAAATTGAACGTGTTCCTGAGGTTTGTTCGTTTAGAAAATATTAGGACTTTTGTTTCAGAGATATTAACTGTGAAAAGGTTGTCCACGCAGAATTTCTTCAAAATGTTAAGTTTCTTTTGCAAATCTATAAGGGAGTCAGATAGTATGACCAGGTCATCTGCGTACATTAACACCAACACTTCGTTCTTACCGTCGATATTAATGCCATCGCAACCGTTTTTTCCAAGGTATGTCTCGATGTCACTAATGAAAAGTGGAAACCGAGTTGGACTCAGGCTATCGCCCTGAAGGACGCTCTTTGTCACCCCAAAACGTCGACCGGATTCTAATGAATTTACCACTTACCTCTATACTGTACAATTTATTAAACAGCGATGGGTGTTCTACTGAATCGGCGTAGACTTTGAAGTCTACGAAGCATGCATATATTTTTTGTCTTGGTAGCCGGATGTGTAGTTGAATCACGGAGTTGAGTACAAATATATGTATTGTCCAAACACCCACGGCGCCTTCGAAACCCTGCCTGTGTTTCCGGCAGTACACCCTTGCTTTCTGCCCATGTGTTGAGACGGGATGAGAGTACTTGTGTGAAAATCTTCAGAATATTATTACAAAGGGCGATTCTGCGGTAAGCTTCGGGGTTGGGTTTATCACCTTTTTTATATATCATGACTAGGGTGGAATGACTCCACTCTTCTGGTGGTTTTTCGTTGGTTATTACCTTGTTGAGTATTTTTAGTAAGAGCTGTTTTATGTGGATAATCAAGATTTTTGTAGAACTCCTTTGAAATGGAGTCTGGGCCAGGTGATTTGTTTTTTTTTGAGAGTTGATAAAACCGTATCAAGCCCATGTATAGTGATGTCATCGTCTAAATGAGGATGGGAGCAGTCATAAAATGTGTGAGGGGCAACTTTTACGTGTTAGCGATAAAAATTCTGAAGAAAATCTTCCCAAGTTTCAAGGTCCAAGTTATTGGTGGATTTTCGATTTTTTAACATATCAAATGCTTTCCAAAACTCCTCGGAATTTTTCACTTGAGCAACTTTGCCTCGGTTGTCGTCATAGTATGTATCTTTAGATGATTTCAGAATACCCTTGTAATAGTTTTTGGCTTGCGCATACTGCCGTAATGAGTCGCCGTCGAAATTATCAGATTTACACGTTTTTATACAGGTTTTGATTTTTTTTTTGCTGTTTTGCATTCGTTCGAGAACCAATATTTTGATTTAGTTTTTAGGTCGGGTCTAGGAATTGTGAATTTTCTCACTTTGAGCTTAGCATGGAATAGGTAGCCCGTAGCCCCAACATGTGCTGAGCTCCTTAGCGAAAACTATTTCCTTAACGAGAAATCCTTTCTCGGACCGATCGCGACTGTATTTGGGTAGCTATCAGATTTGCCGTAGCTTCTTCGGTCGCTTGCCGCGATTCAGGTGGCGTGAGATCAAACATTCCTAAGTCTAATTCCTACATGATCGGAAATTTGCAGATGAAACAATTTGCTGACTTGTTTTTATTTGAGATTGTCAATAAGTCAAAGTGAGAGACACTAAATTTGTCGTGAAGCGCTCACTTGATGAAAACGATTTTCACCACAATAATAATTATTTTAGCTATATGAATTGCTAATAAGAATAATAATACGTATTGAATAATTGTCAGTGAAATAGCATACATACCTCGGCGAAAACGATTATTACTGCGTCTGGCTATTGTTGCCGGAGCGCCCCGGCAGCAATCTCTGCTATTCGCAGTAATAACTCGTTTCCCGCGTCGGTATGTGATATATTTTACTGACAATCAACATAGTAACTGATTTATTTCAGACTTCCAAGAAGTAGGTAACGTATGTGTTCCATCCCTTGGGCAGAAAAACCTAGCTTTCTATGATCGCTGTTCTTTGACGTGATTGCATGCAAAAATTGCATCCACATGACACTTGACAGATCGTTGTTTGTTTCGTTCCAGGTTATGTTTTGGCGTGATTTTATTTAAAAAAATATTCTATCAACCTTTTTAGGTACATCGGCAAGTAATTATTGAGAGGGAAGTGAAGTGAGGTAGATGACTCACATTTTGAGAAATGTTTGGAGTCTGGGGATTGCGAGATGTCAGTTTTGACACTTATTTTCACCAAGCATTCCAGCATGGAATAAATAGCCCGTGGTCCCAACATGTGCTGGGCTTCTATTTCTTCAAAGAGAAATCCTTTCTCGTACCGATCGCGACTGTTTTTGGGTAGCTAATAGATTTGCCGGCTTCTTTGGCCGCTTGCCAAGATTCAGGAGGCGTGAGATCAAACATTCTCAGCTCTGGTTCATACATGATCGGTTGTTTTCTGAAGAAAAATTTGCTATGGCTTGTTTTTATGTCAGATTGTCAATACGTCAAAGTGAGAGCCACTGAATTTGTCATGAAGCGCTTACTTGATAAAGACGATTCTGAACACAATAATAAATATTGTGGCTTATATGCATTGCTGATAATAATGTTTTGAATAATTGTCAGTGAAATAGCATACATACCTCGGCGAAAACGGTTATTACTGCGTCGGGCTATTATTTCCGGAGCGCTTGCAGTAATAACTGGTTTCCCGCCTCGGTATGTAATATACTATTACTATTACTCACAACCACTATGGTAATTGATTCATTACATATCATTTAAGAGGGCAGGAAGTGACTCACCACTTACTCCTCGGGAAAATGAAGAAAAAGTAGCTTGAAATGAAAATTTCAGAACATTGCATCCAACCAAACAATGAGTTTGTTTTGATTCTTCCTGTAATCCTGAGCTAGGTATGGTTGTGAGTATCGTTGGGAGTGAAATAGTATAAAATACTATTTCTACATTACTACTTTTGACGATGAATGTATCATTCTGGTTTCAGGCTATGGAGCCTCCTGGCGATTGTGATATAATTCTATATTCCACTTCTCAAAAACAAAAAGGTTCAAGAACTCAACGCTTAGATACAAGAACAGAGTGGTGGAAATGGTTGAAACTGAGCACAGATTCAGATGTAAATTTTTTGTAGAAAAATTCAGTAAATCAGCGGATTAGAACAACTGACGTCCGACATAAGGAGCAATAAAGAGCAGGGCCGATACGGAGGGGCCGCAGAGAGATGTATAATGTTGCCGTAGATTGTCGGCAGAAAAACGCCGAAAGTTACGATGCAATTTGTGGCACCTGCGATCAGAAAATGTTTTGCGAACTTTTTCATTTTGATGCGATATAAATTCAATGTAGATCAGCAGAGGATGAAGAGGAAAAGGGCTGAGCACCATATCAGAGGCACCTCACCGCAGTATATACCAACTCGTATACCTATGGTCATCAGCATTTTGTTTAAAGCCGTGTGCCCTTCAGCAGGATGAAATTATAACAGGTCAATAACGGAAGAGCGACATACGCCTTCCCACAATGGCCATGCGTCGCGATCAGCATCAACGAGGATGAAAGGTCGTAAATCATGAAAGTCATGCATATTGCATTCTCGTGGATTGAGGGCCGCCATTATCTACACATATATTTCATACATCATCAGAGCATGCAGGCCCTGGCTAATGGAGATTCGCAGCAATTGTTTCAGTTTATGGGTGGCGGGGATTGTTGTTTGTCCCCAAAGCCTCTGACTTGATCATACATGCACATTACGAAAGTAGGCCGACGCGCCAACTAGAACCACATAAAATAAATTTATGTGAAAATATCAAGCATTAAATTTTATGAGTTGTAAACGACCGACATTATGCGTTTTGTGCACTGTACGAAACTCCCTTCAGTCCCGGAAATCGATAAAACATCCACAATTGCACGGGAATCCGTATATAACAAATGGATGAGGCCAATCATAAATGCCGGGCATATACCAGGGAAAAAATAAAAGATTTATCAAGTACTGCCGCAATTGCAATGTTTTAAAAGTGGGTACGGACGGACGGGCCCATCACCTATATCCGTGTCGGACCTAAGCGATCGAAGCGATACACGCAAACCCCTTGGTCATCGAAAAATTAATTGGACCGCGTCGAGTTTACAATTTCAAGTCCTGCTTCAGCTTTTAACCCGTTTAATTTGCTCACCCTCGGTCGTCCGGCCAACTTGTCAAGAAAAATTTTAATTGAAATGTGCCGTGGGCACAATGGGGGATTGTTTCCTTCACAAATCCGCATCAAAATGAATCGTACAACTCTCCTGCCGCTCCAAAAGCGAGAAAGCCGACACTGTAATGTTTTGTTTCCAAATTGTTTCGAGAATCGAAAAAAATCAAGAGTTTTAGGTCGACTGGGAAACTTTTTCTTCTTGCGGTGCCTCCGGGCATGTCTGGATCGTTTAAAATTGCTACTTCGTTACGTTACATCAGCAGAACACAGCTTCTCGCAGTGTTGAGAATTACAATATAACAACTACATTACTGAGTTTTTGTTAAGTTTTTGCATAATGAGGTAACAGTTAAAAAGGTGACTGTATACAGGGTGATTCACCACCAAATGGACATAGCCTGAGGGTAGAACCAGTTTCTCCAGGCAAACCAGGATCTGGCTTTGGAAATTTTCTAACGCTGTTCGTTTTGAAGTTACAGGGTGATGATTGTATTTTTTCGATTTTTCAAATAAGCCATATCTTTAGAACGATCCAATGGATTCGATTGGAATTTTGTGAGTTAATTCTACTATGTATTGATAATTGACACATCGCCTAATCAAATAGTTTGAAATTTCCAGGGTCGGCCTTGATAAAAAAAACTTCGAAGTTCTTCTCAAAAAAGATGTTCTGTAAGTATATTTTTTCAAATTTATTTCCACATTCAGAAACTAAATAAAACACGCTACATATCGTCAAAAAAATTGCTTGGCACCATATTGAGCTGTCATTAAAATTTTGATAATCCTGAAAATTTTTAAGGTTAGGATTTTTTGTGAATTGATGATTTGACATATTTGCAGATGATCTATTATGGCCTTGAATTTCGGCCGTTTCGTCAAAAATATAGAAAAAAAATTTTTCAACGTTTTCCAGTAACTAACTGAGAGCAACAAAAAATTTCATTGAAATTTTCGAAAAATTTATGTCACGTCCCTCAATTCCAGCTCAACGTGGGATAGAAGTGAAGTTGAGGGACGTATTAATTTTTTTTTTAATTCTGATGAAATTTTTTTTTGCTACCGAAAGAACGTGAAAAATTTTCTTCCAATTTTGTTGACGAAATGGCTAAAACTCAAGGTCATAATAGATCATTTGCAAATATTTTGAATTATCAATTTACAAAAAATCCTAACCTCAAAAATTTTCAGGATCATCAAAATTTTATTGACAGTTCAATGGTGCCAAGCAATTTTTTTGCGATATTACCAGCATGTTTCATGTGGTTTCTGAATATGAAAATGAATTTTGAAAAATACGCATACAGAATGTCTTTTTTTGAGAAGAGCTATAACAATAACAATATAACTATAACAAATATTACAACAAATAAGACAACACTCTATTTACAAAACATTAGCAAATATTACATTGTTGTAATATTTGTTATAGTTTAATCCGCCTGATGATGCTGGAAAAATAATCCGGCGAAACCGGTCGCAATAAATTGACTTAAGAGGAAAAAGGACCGTTTTCAATTTCCAATCATAATTTCATCTATTCCTCCATGGATCAAGAAACCATACATAACATTTCTAAAAACGTATACAAAGACCGATTTTTGACTTACATATTATTATAGGTATCGTAGAAAAATTTCCATCGTCGGTTGATTCGAGACGAGCAGAAACTAAGTTGTAAAACATTACTATGGTGCAATCTTATTCTAATTGAGAAAAATTACAAAAATAATTTTTGAAAATGGGCTATCAAAATGCATTTTATGACATGCATTCAAATGTTGAAATCGATTTAACTCGAAAACGCATCATACTATCGATGTCAGACACTTCGACAAAGTTTTTCAAAGTTTTGAAGAGAAAATCAAGGTTTCACGATATCAGGTCCACAGGAAAAAAGGCACATGCAAAAAAGTCGGGATCCATTTTACCTCCCGCCTCCATCAGCCCCCTGGATTGGACCCTCCCTCGATCTCTTGGAGTTCGTAGAGATCTTTAGTGTGCGTGTTTCAAGTGCTAGGGCGCAGTATATTTGTTTGCAATTTAATCTCCCCAACCGGCGAAAAGACACAAATCAAATATCCCACCATATTTCGTTTAAGCAATAACACTTTCGTTTGCTAGACTTTATTTGATTTATACATGATGTTGTGTTGTTTTTCTTCCGATTTAGACGATGGTGTTATTATTTTTTTATTCTCGGACCCGATAAATTTAATATCACGGAGACGAAATTATTATCTGGAAATAAATAAGCACTTCAGACCTACTACACAGCACTGCAAACAAACAAAAAAGTTGTTCAACGGGCTATTGCGTGTATCGGCGGGAGAGCACACGGAGAGATATTTTTTTAAGCGTGATGGTTGTTGAATGGCAACGCGGAAAAAACTTTTGAAACGTAATATCTAGACTTCCTCTTCAAAAGCCATGTGATTATCTTCTCTAAACGATATTCCAGGACAAAAACGCCAGTCGGAGAGGAAACGCTCCGGAACCGGCATGAAATAAAAATGAAAACGGAATTGAAACCCACATAAATGCAGCCGAACTCGTTCGCAATATTAATTTCGACCCTAACAATTTCGACATTAAATGAGGATAACAGAGCGTTTATGAGGGAATATTTTCAGTATTCTAGGCATCCTGGTGCTGTTGACAGGTCGCGTTATCCTGACTAGTGAGCAGGGGCGTCCTGAATTAAAGAGGAGATGAGAGAGGTTGTAGAGCAGCCAGAACAAACTACACGTTTGTGACAATATTTTTTATGTGCGTTTGTTTACGTGTAGATATACAGGGTGACTTTTTGCTAGATAAAAGAATGAAACACCGCACTTGTACAAAAAAATATTATCCTAGTACGAAACTGTTCTCATTTTTGCTAGTATAATATGGTTTCGCATATTTGAATTTTCAATACTTTTAAACTGAAAAACCAGTGCAGTTGCAAATGAAATGTAACAACAAGAAATAGATTTTTCTGTCTTTGTTTCTATTACTATCGATATGTCAGTGTCAAATCACGGCAAAACAACGAAATTGGATTGAAAAGAAATTATGGAAAGAAAAAATTGACAAAATCAAAAGTTTCAAAAATTGTCGTTTGATACCGTACCGGCTCAATCATTTTTGATGCAGGGTTGAATTTTTGATATGTATAAATCACCCTGTACAGTGTACAGCAAGAGGGTATACGGGAAGAATCTTTCATTTAAATTAACATACAAGTCGGTTCCGTGTTGGAACCTTTATGCGCCAACCCTGAAACATTCGGAAATTTATGCGCGCAATTTCTCATTGTTCTTTCTACGGTCCCTCTAATTAAGCTTTGGAAACGCTACACAAGCGTTTGTACTTAATCTACCTCTTTCTGTGCAAATTTAATTTTTATTGTTATTAAAATTACATATAGAATTCAGCCGAGCTGATGAGCAAAACATCACCCATTATGATGGTGTGCGGCAGAAGCATCAGGCCAAGGCAGTAGTAGAGTGTGCGCTGTGTTCGTGTGTATCATGTTTGTGTGTGAAATTAGAACCCAATTTAACGGGAAGCCAAACACGTAGGCCTAAGTAATGGGCAATATAACGCAGCTATTAATTATATTAAAGTGGGACCACGAAACATATTGGAACATCTGCTTGACCATCCCTTCAGAATAAACAATGTGCTTTTCAAACGGGTTCGTTTAACTCGTCCAATTCAATGAAAGGGATTTTGTATTTTATATTCAACGCTGGAATTGTCACTAAATCTTGAATTATTTTCAGACTATCTTTGCTTTTCGAAATTCAAAACATACGTGAGAGTTTGTGGAGCACGTAGACCATGGTCCGAGAGACATTCCTACGTACCGTGTGATCGTGTATTATTGCGTCTACGGTAGTACTGCCAATTAGTGCTGGTTACTGATTACGGTTAGCCGGTCAAAATGTCAAACTAACCGGTCCAGATCTTCAAGCTAATAACGAGTTACGGTTGAACCGGTTCAGAATCGGTCAACAGAGTTTTTTTTTGACAGCCTTATTGCCAACAGTGTTATTTCTTTCCAGGAGTTTCAGGAATTTCGAAAATCCATTCAAAAAATAATTCCGAAATATGTTTTTTTTTCGAAATGAATTTCAAACATTTCAAAAAAATTAAATAATTTTTTTTCTTGAACAGAAATCTGGAAAAAAATTGGAACTACACACTACACCTATCAGGTATCAACGACGAATCGACGATACACCCCCCTGTGCTTTTGGGAAGAAGGGTTCTGCTCAAAAAGGCCTTGCGCCGGCACCATAATAATTGTTTGACAAATGGGTCGTACCATACCTATTCAATGGGAGTTGAGTTGCAAAGGGTTATTATTGTAACGCAGAATGCGTAATGCGTAACCAAGAAGGACTTTCTACTTAGATACTCATACACGTTTTAGATACGATATTAAAATGAACATATTACGTAGCTGGAACATAAAATTTAATATTGCTACGGGCTACGAGTCTCTCGTACGAGTCCAATACATTCGAGAATATGCAATTATTCTAGATCGTTTACACAAGTTGGAGATTTCAATAAGCGAGTAGAACACATCTGCACAAATGGCGAAGGTGCCGAATTTCCAGAGCATTATTATTATTTCTTATTATTTCTTATCTAAATCAACGATTTGCCTAATTTTTCCGATATCCAGGGCTGGGCGGTATTTCAAATACAAGTATTTGAAATACATTCGAGTATTTTGTATTCAAATACATTTGATTGAGAAGTATTTGTACTTTGTATTTTGGAATAGTTCAGGTAGATAGTATTTTGTATTTTGTATTTAAAATAGATTTTTTGGGAAAGTATTTTGTTTTTCAAAATACAAAATACAGAATACATTATTTTGTTTCCCACGCTCTGTAGTCTGCTTGGACTTGGGTTGTTTTGGTAATACAGTGGAAGTCGCTTATAACGACGACGAAGGGACTGCCAAATTCCCGTCGTTATATAAGGACGTCGTTACATACAGTAGAATCTCGATTATCCGTGCGGCGGATTATCCGTGCGTCGATTATCAGGGCTGGTTACCCGTGCGCTTAATATCCGTGCGTTGCTGTTACTCATCCGTGCGCGGATTATCCGTGATGAAAGCTGGGAATGACGTATCTCCGAGCGTATCTCCGTATTTCACCTTCCCACAAAAGTCGAATTTCCAAAACCAATAAAAACAGTTCACTGTAAAGCGTAAGCTCCGTTATAAGATGAAAATAAAATAATGTATTCTTGTATTTTTGTTTTGTTCAACCAGTTTCATTACTTTTTTGCTCATAATTATATCCAAGTGTTAAAAAAATATCCAAAATCCATCTCCAAAAATTAGCGCCTTTCATTTCGATTAACCGTGTTTTCAATTATCCGGTTAAGGCTCGGTCCCGACCAGCACGGATAATCGAGGTTCTACTGTACGTCTGATTTTTTTTTATGGTGGAGTGAAGTACATAAGTTTGTCTGAACATTTTATTGTAGGTATTCAGAGATATACTCACAAAGTTACGAAAAAACAAACAATAAACACATAAACAGGTAAACGGCTCCGTGGCGCATGTATGGTTGCTGGATTCCTGCGGCCGCGAAAGCTCCGGGTTCGATTCCCGAAAAAAGTCTGGGTGTTTGTAATGTCCAATTTGCAACTTTTCCAGATGATTGTATCAGTTTATAAAGGCAAAAACTCCGCCCAACAACTCCCTAGGGCCATTGCGAGCCGATAAGAAGAGAAACATCAATTTTAATTTCAATCAACAGGTAAATAAAACTGATAAACGTAGCACTCAGCATAACACATTCATACATACATACATCAAAATTATTTTTCAAAGAGATCCGTAATTTTTTATTGTTCAGTAGATTGTTGAATACAGGTTGAAAAGGTTATAAAGTTGGACCAATCGGAACATTCGACACACGCCAGCATGACATGATTCTTGTCCGCACGGCGTTATATCCGACCTGATCTAGGGCTCAGCAGGACATTAAAGACGACTTCGTCGCTATAACCGACGACGTTATACACGGGCTTCAGAAGCGTTGTCGCTATGGAAATCCAACCAATTCTCTAGGACTTGGTCGTTATAAGCAACTTGTCGTTATAAGCGACGTTGTTATAAATGACTTCCACTGTACTATACTTCGCCTCATTGCCATTTTCTGCTTTCGCACACTATTTGGGATCGATGATAAGTTCGATTGCTTCTTTTACGTTTTACTGGTGGGTGCATCCTGTCAGCCACGAGAGGTTCTATGTCGGATCTCGGACAATATTTTGGAAAAGCTGGTTGTCCTCAAAGGAAGCAACATTTGTGATTTTAAAGAATTGATGAATGAAGTTGAAAATAGGTTTGTGTATTAAGTTTTCTTTACTTTATGTTTGTTTTATTTGTCTTTTCATAGTTCATAATAATTTACTTATTGTTGCGACTAAATCATTGAAATACCTGCATTTTCCATTTTTTCGACAAAATTGTTGAAATACATACGTATGTATTTTGTATTTTGAAATACCTAGGTTGTATTTTGTGAGTATTTTGAAATTTCTTGATTTTCCAAAATACGTATTTTTTATTTTCTATTTTGAAGACATTTCAAGAGGTAGTTTGTATTTTGTATTTCGACTATCTTGGATCGTGTACTTTGTATTTTGTATTTAAATACATTTTTCGAAATATTTTGCCCAGCCCTGCCGATATCGACCTTCTGCTGTTTGCTGACGACACTACCATGTATGATGCAGGTGACAGTGTCACCAACTTAGCTTTACGAGCGGCTGCTAATCAGGTTTACTTCAAATAAACTCTCTCTCAACGACAGCAAAGAACAATATCTAGTCTTCTCTCTGAGATCAATTAACTCAGAAAATGAACCGGTGAAGTTTCTTGGAGTAACCTTGGACCCTCATTCAACTTGGGACGCTCACGTGACATCCCTCTGCAAAACACTATCATCACGAATATTTCTAATGCGTCAACTCAAGTCTATAGTTTCCTTACCAGTTCTGAAAACAGCATATTTCGGTCTTTTCCACAGCTGCCTAAATTACGCCATATTAGCCTGGGGCCACTCTGCTCATAGTAGTAGAGTTTTTGCAATTCAGAGAAAATGTCTTCAGATAATAACTGGTCTTCGTTACAGGGAGGACTGCAAACAAGCGTTCATTGACTCAAACATTCTTACTGTGCCGAGCCTATACATTTTGCAATCTATCATGCATATTAAGCTCAATGAGGTGGATTACCAGACCTTCTCACATACTTATAGCACACGAAACAGAGACAATTTTGTTGTACCAATCCACAGACTGCGACGATCTAAAGAAACGACAGACTACCATGGAGTCATGTTCTTCAATAAGTTGCCTAGCAATTTAAAAAGTCAGACTCCAGCGCGGCTCAAGACATCCCTTGAGACAATATTGTTGAGCAAAGCCTTCTATTCAAATCAAGATATTCTTTCATTTGAATTCAATACCTAAATAATATTATTTGATTCTTTAAATTTAATTTTGTGATCTTTTTTTGACGGGTGTAAATGTATCATTGATATGTGTTAACATGAATAAAGTTTATTATTGTTATTGTTATTGTCATGCCGATACACACGCAAATGTGATGGACGTTTCGAAAGCCGTCGGGAATATACTGGCGGCGGTCAATGTTGGGTCTGCGGCTTGGCACGCATTTTTAACTTTAACGGGCTCCTTCATTTCTCCGGAATTCTCGTGACGGAACATCTTCAAATGGCCTCTTGAAGACGACTGGAAAAATAATTTAGCGTACGCTGCGACCATTTTTCTCACTTTTCGGGTAAACTATGACAGGTAGGAAAACGTTTTCAGGCATAAAGTTGTAAAGGCTGTGATAATCTACGAAAATGTCCCTGGTAACATAGGCCTCGCTTTTTAGCGTATTTTTCAGTTCAGCCGTCAGATCGTCTTGAAGTTGTACGATATGAATTGTTATTCCACTGCCGTGCGGAATTTACGTATGTTTATTGGAGGGGGGGGTTTTATAGTAATTTCATTTCAAAAGTCTAGAGACTTGAAAAAATTTCATCAAGAGTTAGAGTCTTATTGTCCTCTTGTCTTGATGAAATGATCTTGATATAAGTCGTAACAAGAGTAGGGCAACTTTTGTCTTGTCTAGACGGCAACACTATTGTTTGCTGTGGTTAAAGATAAGGTCAGAACAAATTTTCCAGAAAGAAGGCCCCTTGAAAATTCGTGCATGAACGCGAGGTGGCGGTCCCAAAGATGGGCACCCCCCGGTATCTTGAAGTTGATTGTTTATCGGTTTGCAGTGGTTCGATTACAATAATCTTTTCTATCCAAAACACCCCTCAAAGTGAAAACTTTTGGCCGTACTTTTTTCTACGTACATTTTAGGCTTATTATGGATCTAAAGTTTGAGGCAGGAATACCAAGAAGATCAAAATCAACCCAAGACAAACACTTGAAATACATGGTTGCAAGAAAAGTGACCAAACCTGAACTGCTCTCATAATCTGGGTTGAGAGGAGAATCGAATAAAAATCATCTTAAAAAGATCGCGGCGCACCATAAATAACCATTTGGGGATGTACCGACAAGCAAGTTTTGGAAAAATTTTGCCCTATACATTCTCACATGATGCACTTTTGAATTAAGTTGGTCAGAAGAACTTAGAATGAATTATGGCTGGTCGGTCGGTTTTGAAGTGACTTCTACGGTTTGAGCTGCAGGCCTATGTGGAATATGCCGGAGAACTGGTGGGAGAATGTTTACGAAGGTAACAGTCGGAGTGTATTCAGATGCACGCTTCAAATTAATTTTTCCCGCCACAAGATGACTGCCAAATCGAATTGAGTTGTGGCAATGAAGTGCTTCAAAAATGGCAACCAATCACTGTCAATGCATGCCGCTTTTGGCAGCCATCTTGTGGCTGGAAAAACTCATTTGAATGACGAATAAGCGCAAACGAGCCGACCAACACCGAATTTGAATTTTGAGACATCTGACGCTGACATCGAGCGAGTGATCGGCGAAGTTGAGCTAGCGAATATCCAAGTGCGGAATAATGATTGACGTGTATTTCGTAGTACGCAGTAATAAACAGTGTGTGTTTAAACGTTCGTCTCTAAATTGTAAAGGTATACCAAACAAAAATCCGTAACAATATTCAGAGATACAAAAAAAGGTCATAGTTGTCAGGATGTAAACCCGGTCATAATCCAGATGTTTTCAATTCACCCGTTTTGTCATCGATTTATGATAACGTGTTTCTACGATCTTTCAGTGCATATTATTGGATGTGGAGAAATACAGTGGCCTGTACACGTCACATATTCACATAGATACAACGGTCCTCGAAAAATGTGGTCCAGTTGATTTAACCGGTGATAGAAGATGCATGAATATGAAGGGTTGAAATCGATAAAAATGAATTACGGATATAAGTGCGAGGGTAATTCGTCAGTATTTTCGAATGGAGTAAATCTCGATCAGCCACAAACTATAATGATAATATTTGGACAAGTTTGATGGAAAACCGAACAGTGCATGGACGATATTGATTTACTGCCACTGTGTGCTCCGATCAGAGTGGAGTGCAGTATTTTTCCAAGAGACAGAGACAGACAGACAGACTTCCATTCAAAATTGTTTGATTTGGAATCGTGCGCTAGTGAAAGTTAAGCTGTGTGTTTGAATAATTATTCCCTTCCTCCAGGTTTTTTTTCAATTTAAATTTAATACTAAAGTTGTCAAGAAGACGAATGTTCTTTTGTATAAAACAGGTCGGCACCCACAGGCTGAATGTTTGAGCCTTGGAAAATTCCTCTTTCTGTTGTTTCGCAACAGTAGAACTCTGATTTTTTTAAATACCCCGAGACTCGACTCGGTTAATTGTTATTCTGTTTGCATAGTCAAATTCTCTTCCTCCACTTTCCTGGTAGTAGCAGCAGCAGCCATCCACTCACTGGGAGATGTTCTTATTCGGGCTAAGATTTGCTATTCGATGAAATTAAGGTAATTGACGTTTGATTGTGGCGACTTTTTGTGTATGCCATCCACGATCCGGCTCTCCTGCCGTGATTTATCTGATGTGGAGAGGAACAGCAGCAGGAGACTGGGTGGGATGTTGAAGAAGAGGAATGTTTTATTGGGAATTTGTGTGTTTGAATTTCAACACACAGGTCATAAATTTATCAATGAAAACGTTAAGTTGTTATACGGGGGAAGCCGTTGTCGACAGACATTTATATTTGAAGTAATCGGACCATAACTTTAGTTTGCAACTGAAACGTTTGGCTTTTCAGATATGACAGGCGGTAAACTTTCTTGGCACACACGACTCGAACGCGAACTTTACCTCGAACATGCCGAAGTTGGTATTAAATCAGCGCTTACAAACACCCAAATAAAAATAATATGCGGAAAATGTCTACCTACTTTCAACCCGAGACAGCCATTAATATTAATTATTATTCAATGAACATTTCTGGTATTGGTCCGAACTTTGTTTCGTTGTTTTTCCATGGCGACTGCAGAGGGAGAATGGAAATCCGCATCGGCGGCTCCTCTTCCTGCGCTCTCTGGAGCAGCCAGTGGTGTTCTATTTCGGGATATTTATTGTTTTAATTTTATTTTTAATTTGGTTGCCAATTGTGTGGGTTGAATTTAAAGTGAAGCCGTAGAGCTTATCCGCAATAGCCACGAGGGAAAATTACAAAAGAATGGGTGAATATTATCACGAGATATAATGTATATAACTGAATTACACGACATAAAATAAGGGTTGGTTTATAGGGTGCGCTAAGGAGGGTTCAGCGCGCTTCTGGTACATTCACACCCCAGATAAGAGATACTTCATACAAAACACGGACGCTCTAATGTGGAAAGATCATATCCATCTTACTCCAGAACATATTACAGAGAGAGCGTGTAGGAATGTACAGAGTTAAAATAATATAATGTATGCTGCTGTATACACTGGCTCTTTCCCGCTACAAAATTTAGCCAACCCCATCAAAAATCCAGCTCCTATGTAAAAAAACACGCTATACAATATTATCTTATCGCATTTACCCCTCTGCACACATAGGCTGAAAAATTTATAGCCCACAAACGCTTGCCAGATTCATAACTCTTGCACACGGGGGTCGGACGAAACCATTGTACCATTAAGTTAATTACCTAGAAATTTATCAGAATACATTTCACCCTTTCGAGGGCGGAGAAGTCAATAAAATACGTTCAAGTGGCGCTTAGGTATATCAAAGACCCCCCTTTTGTTGCTTCTAGTGTTGGAAAATTGTGTTGTGTAGCTCATTCAAAGAATGCTTTTGTGGTCTTTTAATTAAACTTGAGGTTCAACAAAACTTCCGGATGATATTTTTCAGTGCTGTTGCCATATTTATTCAATTCGCCTTTATTGTCAAACACAGCGGTACTTGAGCATCCTATTACTCTAATTGGAAAACGGTATGCGACAGTCAGGCATGAAAAACTCAAATGATTTGCATCGACTAATAGGGCGCCCGCGAGTACACGACTGTCTACTATGTGCAATTCAATGGAAAAAGGAGACGTCCACAGCGCCAGCGGGCTGATAAACAAATTGTTTAGTCTGGAGATGGAAGAGTTGCTGATGATGTAAACAAAACTGCACTTCCCACAAAGCTTGGTCTTGTTTCCAGAAATGCGAAAACAAAGGAAATAAGTTAATAAATATAATTCGACGCACTCGACTCTGGATATGCAGGGTTGCGAATCCATTATGCTCACTTTTTGTATCTAAACTTGTAAGAATTGAGTCAAGTGTTTCAGTTCTTTGGGACAGCACCTTGAATGGTGAACATCTATTTCCTGAACTTCATCGACAAAGTTGCGTTGAAGTTCACAACTACCTAATATGTGTGTTGAAATATAAAGATTTCAACATAATAAAGAATAAAGGTTAAGATCTATATTGCGAAAGCCGCAAAAGGGAAGCAAACAGAATTAAGTACTTGAAAAACAACAACACAACTTCAAAAACTCTTTTGTCTTCCACAGAACCTAAATAAGTCGGCACTTGAGTGCTGGGGAGACGGTTGAAATATGAAAATTTTTCAATTTAATGACACTCAGCAAGCAACAAAACTTCCTGGTAGGTATGCCATCAGCGCAGAATATTCCGATCCTAGAAAATATCCAGGTACACAGTATGCGACGCTCGTTGACAGACGACTTCATTCGTCTCTTGCATTATGCATTTTGTGGGACTGGGAATCAGCTTATCCGTTGTTTATTAGCTAAGTGCTTCACTGCAAGATACCAAATAAAAGATTACTGCCATCTCATGATCATGATGGCGTTACGTTGTGGTATTTGTAGAGCCTGAGTAAAGGGTTATGAAGGTACAGTACCTAACTGTGGAGCAGGCAGGAGAGCACTGGGGGCAGGGGAGCGTATTTTCACAGTTTACTATCAGGATATCCCGACATGGTAGCTGTATCAAATTTAATGCAGTCTTTATGTAGGATTTCAGCTCGAGAGGAATTAGTGCTCGACGAGAGGTGTAATTAATGTTTCATAATCGAAACTACTGTCTACAACAGAAGTTCATTACGAGTAATTTATGGTGTGCCTGAAAATACGGTTTTGTTTCCTACTTTGGGAAGGCAAAGGGGAAGCCAAGATGGCAGATGGTATCAGACTGTTATTGTTTGCTATCAGGTATGGTATTATTATATTGGAATAATTATTATAGGCAATGGGCATGGTCCGGTCTCCGAGACTCCGCTTTACCGCAACAAATATTCAAGAAACTAATTTGGGAGATTCTGAGAGTAGACAATCAGCATACATAGATATATTATGTACCTACTAGGTAGGTACCCACGTCGTTCTTTTGGCGTGGCATCCATCTACCTACATATATCCAGTGTGATTCAAAAGTGTCGGACCACCTTGAAGGTGCGTATAATATGGAGGTGTACCTAGTAGAATGCTGAAAAGTTGTTGAAAAGTTCTATAGTCTTCTTTCAGCGAGTAAACATTTATAACCGGTTATGATGCTCCGGTTATTGATGGTTGACGTATGTTGTCGGTTATTTTTTACATTTGATAAATCTCGCTAAAACGGAGCGGCCATTATCTCTGGTTATCATCAGTGGTGTTGAAATTGGAAATTTCTTGGGTATTCTGTAAAAATTCGTAGATTATGCTAAATTACAATAATTAGACTCGTAGCGAATCAGACAATAACCTGCTTCAAGCTCCATTTATACTTCTATGCTGGGTGCTGCTAGATATTTAACAGGGTTCAAAACATAAAATATATTGAAAATAGATCTCAAATCAATGATAGTGTAAAATAAGTTAGTATTGTAAAATTTCCAGTTCTCAGTCAGGGATCCCTTTTTCTATCATCCAACTGTTATGGCTGCATCATCTTCATATCCAATCAGGTCGTCACATCCTCTCCATTCTTGTCTAGCTCCTCATATGCACATGGTCGA
Source organism: Anaspis maculata (assembly GCA_949128115.1). NCBI lineage: Eukaryota > Metazoa > Arthropoda > Insecta > Coleoptera > Scraptiidae > Anaspis > Anaspis maculata. The sequence goes on from OX421962.1 coordinate 75,251,824, forward strand.
TGCCCGGATGACGGCAAAGGCGACCCGCGCTCTCAATCAAAATCTTAAGAGTATTTTGAGGTCTTCACTCTTCCCCATCGATTTGCAAGTTTTTCTGCCATAACTTTTTTTCAACTTTGCGATGTCCATTCTTGTACTTTGTCTTTCACAAATTGCTTCTTTCTATCCTCGTCTCCCACATACCCAAGAAACCGTTGTCTTTTCACCATTTTGATTCCTGACCCCATGAATATTTTCATTGCCGCATTCAAGTTTTCGGGATACACAGTCATCGAGGTATAGTTTTTCTCCTTGTGAAAAGTAGCCATGATTTGACACTTTGATGTTTAATTTGTCCCGTCATTCTCTCAATGTGTTGAACCGTCCTTGAGCCAACAGTCGTCTGCGTGGTCTGCATACTGCATAGAGTCGTTCAAGAAGTTGTCGGATATTCTTGGCTTGTTTTATCATGCTGTCGCGTTGAAGAATGACGCTGATGGAGATTAGGACTCGCTCAGAAAGGTGATCACCTTTCCATTGAATGAGGGCCTCGATTTCCTCAGCTGAAGTGTTACAAACTGACAACTGTTGCTTCCGTTTGGTAGATCATATTGTCTGCCGTGTGGTTGAATGATTTTCTCTTATCTTCTATGCCAGATTCCATCAGATTCACCAACCAGAATTCAAATATGAGTGTGCCAAATGCTTGTCTCAGATGTTCACTGCTTGATGATTGATTGCCTTGAAAGTTCGATTGAATTGCTGGTCAAGGTGACCAAGATCTTCTTCTATGAGCTTGGCGAATATGGTGGTGCAGTTCTTTTCTGTTTGAATCTTCTTTTGCAATGTAGACAAGACATGGACAATCAATCCGGTCATTCTGTGACATTTTTATTTGCTGCTATTAAAATTCTGATGTATCATTTGTCACCTCATCATTTCAATAACCAGCAATAACCATCGACATGACCAGAGGTTATGAAATCTATAACCGGTGATAATAGCAAAATGGTGGCACTTCTTTCACCGCTTATAACCAATCCTCGGTAAAATTTCAAATCTTATAACCAGAGATCACCGGTCAATAATGGTTACTCGCTGAAATAAGACTAATAAGTCTTTTAATTTTGAAGTTGGCGGGATAAAAGTTGGTCCTTCGATTGCTTGTATTTTCATTGTTTCAAAACATTTTAGAGACTGTTTATGGGGAAATAATAAGAAAAAATCAACTTCTGAATCAGTATTGAGTTTTTGTTTTCTATATAGGGTGAATAATGAACTAAAGAAAATATATTTCCTAAAAAACCAGAAGCAAAAGATTCTATTGAAATGAATGGGGTACTTGCCCAATTTTTTTATTGGCTTAATCGATAGTATGGTTGAAAATAATGTACCCGTATTTTTTCTTTTTCCTAAATTCCAAAAATTCCGGCCGTAATGCCTGTTTTAAACATATATTTGTGACGTCACAAATATACTAAAACTAAACAAAAAGCACTGTTGGATTGAAAACTCGAAAAACTGTTAGAGTGGCACCACAATATTTAAAAAATACAGACATGAAAACTCCACTGGAATTTCCCTACTGTTACCAATCTTTGAAAAGAAAACATCGAAAAAAAAATCTTTTCAACCAATCGATATATTTTCCGGAAATTTTCAGGAAATACTCTTTATTACTCTAGTTGATGATTAAAAGTATTTTCAGTCAAATCTGTCTCATTGGCAAGTACCCCATTGTGTTTGATTGTGCTCTACATAGGTTATGGGACCATTGTGACCGTTCGCAGGGACTTTAAGATAAAATTAATTTTCAGGATTCATGGCTCACCCTGGATACAAAACAAAAATTCATCACTGATTCAGAAATTGATTTCTTGTACTCATTGTTTTTCCATGAACATTTTCTCAACATCTTTTGAAACAATAAAAATAGAAGCGATCGAAGGACCAACTATTGTCCCTCCATAATTTCAATAAATTAAAAGACTCAGAATTTTTCAACAACTTTCCAGAACTCTACTAGACCTCCATATTATGCACCTTCAAGATGGTTCGACACTTTTGAATCACCCTGTATATTTATTCATTTTAAATTGAATCCCGGAGCTCGAGGCCCAACTAAAGTTTTAGTGGACGTTACAACGCTGCATGCATGCAGTGATCTAACTCGTTATTGGAAGACCCAAAAGTATCATACAGGTAGAACCAGCTCTCCAGTCTCATTTGTTACGCCACTGAAAATGTTATACAAAATTATTCGAATTTTTCAATCCCACGTATCCCCTACCTCGTTTTGAGGGAGCATTTTGGGAGATTGGCCTTCATATTTCCGAATTAATTTATCATGAAACGCGAAGAAATATGGTTTGGACGTAAAACCAAAAACCGTCGCCATTTTTCTCTCCGAATTTTGTCTTTTGTAAATGAAATCAACATCCTTTGGGTTCTTAAAATTTCACTGTTCCCACCACTATGGAGGGAGAACAATCGTGATCGTAAAAAAAATCGGATGACGACGGATGTATCCGTTTTGGGGTCCCCCAAGACGATTGAAACCATTTCCATGTGATGTATGTGCCAAATTTCGTAACGCCCGACTGAGTGATGTGGAAAACTCCAACTGCAAACTAAAATTGACTTTTTTTATTGCGTTGCTTCCTGTTGAATTTGGCATTTTTCATCATTTGACAGATGACAGATAGAGAAATGCTTCCAACTGTTCTGAATACAGTTTTTCAAGAGGTTTCAAATGACATACTGCAAGTCAAGTTCCGTGAAACAGAGCTACTGTAATTTATTGATAGTGACACTTCTGTTCGACAGATGACAGCCAAAAATTAACGGGTTCATTTCACAGCAAAACCATCTCTGCGTATCAAATTTCGAGTCGATCAGATCAACAGTTCGGCAGTTATCGCGAGTTAAACATTAGGTAGTTTAGTCTGCGAGTGCAACAACTGTTTAACCAGTTTTGCCCCCATACATTTCTTCAATTTCACATAGATGATATGACTCACGGTGGGATTGAAATCGACATTACTTTTGAAAAAACAACTGTATTACATGCACCATGCGGCGAAAAGAAAAACTAAATCCTAGGATCAAAATTCATTCCCACATGCATTTCATGACGATATAATTCTCAAAGTAAAGTCAGTATAATATCACTCAAAGGAGGAGCTCTGACTGATTCGCGAGAGTTTTATAAATGTGCAAATAAATATGACGTATTACCTCGCTGCATAATAACTGGTTTACGATCATGAAAGACCGAAACTTCAAAGACTCAGAGTCGTTAAAAGTTCATTTAGTGCAGATTTCGAGGTTGCATATTGCATAATGCATATTCAATCTATTCACGCAGGGGAAAATTAATTATCTAAATAAATGGAGAGAAGCTTGTTCATTGGTTCTGCATACAAAAGCTGCATCTCACAAAACTGCGGACTATCATATTTAATTCAGGAAAGGAGCGTTCTCCACTTCCACGGAGCTTCCGAGGCAAAGACCTGTTCCCGATATAATGATGTCTGGTTGACTGTCAGTCTGACACCCTGCGCCCGCTGATATTGTTTCGAAACTCGTTGGAGACCACAACGTACGAGTAAGATACACACCTGCATAATTGCCAAAGGAGCCGTGCATCGACAGTTTGCCAGAGTATCCCGAAGCTACCTGACATTTCCAAAGCTCCCGCAAAAAAAGAATTAGAAACAGGTGTTGAAATATACTGGAATGGAATTAAGTATATCTAATAGAAGCGAAGAGATCTTTCGAGGGCTTTCCAGGGAAGGTCTGGGATATTTCATGGTGTGCTAGAAGCGAAAGTTTATTTGGAGCAGCTCGGCACCGGTAAGTTGAATTCAGACCGACATCGACAGTTGAACAATACGGGGTGTTTCAGGGATGATAGCAAAAAATTCAACTGTGGTTAGATCTCGTCAAAATATGACGAAAACCTATATACCATTTGGCAAAGTTCGGCCTAATGACGAAGATACAGCCCTCCAAAGTTCACTTTTTTGGATCTCAAAAATTTGTAGCTCAGGAACGTTTGAACAAATTCAGCTTCAATTCAGCAAAAGTTGGTTTGTCATAATCATCTATCAACCTGCCAAATTTGGGAAGAATCCAACCAGTGGTGTAGGAGAAGTAGGAGTTATAAGGGTCAATGATTTAGAAGCATCCGAAGAAAAGTTGACTCAAGGTGACCCCTAATAACTTCTACGTCACTGATTGGATTTTTTCCAAATTTGATAGGTTGATAGATAATCATGACAAACCAGCTTATGCTAAATTAAAGCTGAATTTGTCAAAACGTTCCTGAGTTACAAATTTTTGAAATCCGAAAAAAGTGATCTTTAGAGGGCTGTATCTTCGTCATTAGGCAGAACTTTGCAAAATTGTATATAGGTTTTTGCCATATTTTGACAAGATCTACCCACAGTTAATTTTTTTACCATCATCTCCGAAACACCCTGTATAACCATCTGACAATATTTTCAATAATGTAAATTATTTGCATAATATATGGGCGTTGACTGTTTTAGTGAAGAAAATGTACCCACGTTTCTACTTTGACAACCTCGCAGTTTGCAATTTCCACGTACCTACCTACAGCATAAATAGAACGTAACTCTTAATGTCACGAGAAACCCAGCTGGTATAACAAAGCGCAAGATGCTTGATTAGGTACAAGGGGAATTTGGCGTTTGCTACGTTGCGTCATAAGTATATATTCTTGGAGATCCCAAACTGCCAAATGATTGGAGGTGCAAAGTTAGGACGGTAAAACTACAGCAGTTTGATTGGTTGATAAATCTTTTGTATGCGCCGTTACCATGGTGATCCTCACTTGCGGCGGTCTGAGTTCCAACATGAAATCCAGCCGTAGGTGAATACGGCATGCTGACTGCTGAGGCACGTCAAAGTAGCAAAAATTATGGAGGGGTCACTGACACACCTAGCACCCCATTTCTTCCAACTCCTCTTTGCATAATTTTACAAGTTAAATTAGTCATAAATGCACCACGCAAATGGCTTGCAAAGCCGATTTTTTTTTCTCTTCTCACCCTGGAAAATCCCAATAGATTGATTACGCTAAAGATTAAAGGACTGCGCAAACCCCGGCGTCGCGCTTCCGCTTCCCCGTTCTTCCCTATAAGATAGCGAGATTAGTGACACGGTCGGTGTAAATTAATGGGTGTAGTAGACGGACAAGAGGGCTTTCCTTGTACAAACTTAATGGAATATTAAGCTATATCAAAGTATCAAGTACGGTTGTGTTAAACAATTACAAGCCCCATTATATTCTGATCTGGGACAGGCTTAGTACAATGGCCATCATCATCTAGAGGGAGAGCTAAGCAAAAGGGAGTAGTCCGTTAGCAAATAATGTAACACACCATCATCGTTGGAGTGTTTATGCGCGCCTACTTCCCTAAGCTGATTAAGTGCTCGTCATACATAATGTGGCACGCAAACATCCACTTAAAAACTTTTTTAGAATTCCACTTTTGTAAATGTACGCGCGTTCTCCCGCGGGAAGGAGTTTCGCAGCTAAATCTGATAAAGCATCGCCAGTATAGCCCAGTTTTTCAAATTTATTTCGGACCTGAGCTTTCACGAGGGCGGAACAATCACTTTTGCGAAATATAGAAACTCTTTGTTCATATTTTGAAATCCTCATCAAGAATCCTACAGCCACAGAACAACAGTCTTCAATAACAAAATGAGATGCTTGCAACATCATTGCTCGCAACAATAATTAGCAATCGCACTTGTGCAACGACTGAGGTGTTAAGCCTCCCCTGGCGGCCCTCATATTTTAGTCGCTCTTAGATAAATATCTAGAACTATGTGCAAGAAGGGTTAAAAGCCTTATCTTCTCACACTAGTTTTTTATCACTCACTCCACGCTCTGGTAGCTTCCGCTTTTTGTCGCGTCCAATTTACTATATTTTCAGTTGTACTACAATAGTGGTACGATTTATCGTATGTAATACCACAAGAGCTATGAGTTTTATCGATAAAATTTCCGAACTATCTCGAAAGCTTTGTTTTCAAGAAATTCACCGAGTGTGAAATGGTCACTTTATTATCTGAAAAAAACCCGACAGCGTAGCTGGAGGGTTTTTGTCTTAGATAATAAAGTGACCATTTGCACGAGTTGAATTGCTTCATGAAAACAAAGCTTGAGAAACAGTTCGAAAATTTTGATAAAACTCGTATAGCTCGAGTGGTATTTGCGGAGAATATTCCACAAAACGTGAAATTTATCAAAATAGAAAAACGTTTCGATCCCCAATCTACCCCATATCCAAAAAAGACTTGTTTTTTGGCGTTGTGACACCGTCATGAGGTCATGCTAATTCAATCAAGTTGCTTCGGAAATCAAGTACACTCCAATCTAACGAACAGCTAATATTTCAATTATTATTGTGCTTTTCAACGTAAAAACGTCTTCCAACGCTTTGCCTTTCAAAAAACCAAATCACATTGGCCGCAAACTATAACCATAACCTTACAGAAGTGATGAACAGGTCCTTTTTATGGCTGAATCTGCGATTTTGTGCCCCGCGCGGATTGCGGATGTCATTGTCAATGTGTCAGCTGTGCAGGGGGGTGGCCTAGGCTGCCTAACCTACGGCGACGTACGGTGCCGTTGTGGCAAAAATAATAATAATAATAATAATGCGGCAATTATAACAAACAGAAATTACACAACGGTCCATGGATAATCATTGCAGATCAAAATTATTGTTAGTTTTGAATTAGAAACTGCCTAAATGTGTAATTTTTATATTTCATAATAATATAGTAAACTACATCTCACCTCTAGTTGGACACAAGGGATGAGTATATATACCGATTGCAATACTGCCACTGTTGGAAGCGGTGTCACTGTGTGTAGGTGACGCTTGAAATGCTTATAGCAGGCACGATTTTCAGGAACTTTTTAAATCAAGTATCATGTTTATTTATAAAAAGATTAAAAAGGAAGGCAAAGTTTTATCAGTATAAAACTGTACGAAGGTGGTGTTTTATCAGTATAAAACTAATTTCATTGGTTCAACTCGAAGGTTTCAAACGTATTGATTGGTCAGAAGTATGTTGTGTGGAATAGTCGGCGATAATTTTTGAAGTGTTTAGTAATATTATGAGTTATAATATAATCCCAAAGTTGGAAATACAACGAGCCCAGGGCGGTATTCAATTCGAAGCGATAGCGAGCGGATAGAAAGCGAGTAGTAATCAGCGACATTCCCAAGCAGTAATTGTTGGCGTATATTTATTGTAGTACGCAGTAATAAACACTGTTTTAAAATCATCGTCTCAGTTATAAACGAAGCCAAACGCGAAATACGTAACAATACCTAATGGTTGTGGGGCAGCGCAGTTCATAAGTTCCTAGCTTGACTTCCTGCAGTAATGTTGAGAACCGCATTCTGAATAGCGTTTTGAGGTTCTTCTGAGAGGCCGGCATCCCAAACTTTCAAAGAGACAAGAACCAAAGCATATGAATGGACTTCCTGCAGCTTTTGATCTGGTGGAAGTCGTTTGAATAGGACGCGGAACAGGAAGGGTGACACATTGCGTTAACATTGAATTAACACACAAAAAAATTCGTTTGCCTATGGCTAGAGATATTGGGCCGTATTCATACCTCGCTTTTAAGCTAAAAGCGCTATTAGAGCGATGCGCATTTAGGGGCATTTCTCATATTTCAGTGTTCAAAAATACATTATTGCGATTGGGAGCGATTGTATGTACTTAATTGCAATTAATTTGCGACTTAATTTGTATTTTTGAACACTGAAATATGAGAAATGCCCCTAAATGCGCATCGCTCTAATAGCGCTTTTAGCTTAAAAGCGAAGTATGAATACGGCCCAAAGTCTTCAAAATTTGTGAAGATGTTGGCAGTCTACATCAAAGCTGAACGTGACAGTTGAGATAGGGAAAAAAATTGCAAAAATATATATTTTTTTAAATTAAGCAAAAATTTGATTTTCGAGTTTGACATTTCCAACAGGGCGGAGTAACGGTTTCAATCGAACATCAATCAGTTTTGATATTTACATATTGTAAGACAAGATTTCATCAGTATTGTGCCTTCACGAGCTTCTGGAATGCTCGATATGAATTAAACTAAACGAATAATAGCTAAGTCCAAGAAGTGTTGTCGATTGGTTCTGAAGGAAACATTTCGAAACAAAAGACATCAGCAGAGGATATACAGGAGGTCCAAATGTTATTCAACTGTATATGAGCCCCATATTGATGTGCCTTATCCAAAATAGTACAAAAGAATCAATCAAAATGTTAAAATCCACTCTGTATAACAAAAAGAAACGATACAAAATGAAAGTAGTAGATCATACCTGGTGCCAAAAATACAGCCTTCACATTGCTGGAAAAAAGAACAAAATTAATTGATTTATTTGAAAGTTATTAGTCCTCAAACTTGACTTTACAAATTTCAGCCAGTCAAATGGGGAGAAGTAGAGAGAAGTAACTGTCGGAGATTCAGAAATTTGACAGGGATGTTCGTTAAGGTATACTAATAAACATACTGAAAGTCCCCGCCTCTACCTGTTGTGCTCAAGCCGCCATCTTGGGGAAATGGTGATAAACTTGATCGAAGGACCATTTTTCCAAGATGGCGGCTCAAGCGCAGCAGGTAGAGGCGGGGACTTTCAGTATGTTTATAAGTATACCTTAGCAAACATCCCTGTCAAATTTCTGAAATTCCGACAGTTACTTCTCTTTACTTTTCCCTATTTGACTGGCTGAAATTTGTAAAGTCAAGTTTGAGGACTCTAAACTTTCAAATAAATCAATTAATTTAGTTTTTTTTTCAGCAATGTGAAGGCTGTATTTTTGGCACCAGGTATGATCTACTACTTCCATTTTGTATCGTTACTTTTTGTTATACAGGGTGGATTTTAACATTTTGATTGATTCTTTTGTACTATTTTGGATAAGACACATCAATTATGGGACTCATATACAGCTGAATAACCTTTGGACCTTCTGTATATTCTTTGCTGATGTATTTTGTTTCGAAATGTTTCCTTCAGAACCAATCGACAACACTTTTTGGACTTAACTATTATTCTTTTAGTTTAAATCATATCGAGCATTCCAGAAGCTCGTGAAGGCACAATACTGATGAAATCTTGTCTTACAATATGTAAATATCAAAACTGATTGATGTTCGATTGAAACCTTTACTCCGTCCTGTTGGAAATGTCAAACTCGAAAACCAAATTTTTGCATAAAATAAAAAAAAATAAAAAGATATTCTCGCTTTTTTTCTATATCAACTATCACGTTCAGCTTTGATATAGACTGCCAACATCTTCACAAATATTGAAGACAATATCTCTAGCCATAGGTAAAAAATCGCTTATTTTTTTACTTTTTAATTTTTTTTGTTAATTTAATTTAATTAATTTCAACAGATACGAGCAAAAAATCGGTATGAGACAATTTTTGTAGACAATTTTATAACCTTGATTCTTTATTAAACTTAACTGAATATCTCTGATGATTAGCGGAATATAAGCAGAAAACTGGATCGAAGGACCATTTTTCCAAGATGGCGGCTCGAGCTCAATAGGTAGAGTTGGGTACTTTTAGTATGTTTAACAGTACATCTTACCGGACCGTACTGTCAAATTTCCAAAACTCCAATACTTCTTTCCCTCCAGATTTCCTTATTTGACTGGCCTATAAAGAAACCAGAAGGGTGAGTAACTTGATTTGAAATCCAAGCTGCTTGATTTTTGTGAATGGGTGTATTCAATTTTATTAATAAAATCGCTACAAGATGGGGGATTAAGTTCCTGGTACTGAAAAAATAGTACCTACCGTGTGTCAAGATGGCTAAATTGAAATTAATTTGATCACACGATATACGAAGCACGATAGAGAGAACGCTTTTATACCTAGCCATCGCATTTGTAAGCTTTAAGCCTAGCCGCTACGCAGCTCGGGATTCAAAAGGCGCTTTGTGGCTATAACAGCTTACAACAGCTTACTATACTTTTTTACCTTGATATTATACTATAGGTGCTATTTTGTTATACATCAGAACAATGAAAAACTACGCTAGATTAGTCTCTCTTCAGTCTCTTCTTCTTACTTTCTATAGGACTATTTGACCTAACCTTGTTCGTGGGTCCGCTGCCGCAAGTTGTAGGTACTGCAAAATATGCTGATCAAAATCTAAGTGTTGAATGTTGATTTAGTGTGAAACGATAATATTGTTATTCGCATTCGCATTAATTCGTCAAACCCAACAAAAACGCATCAGTCACCGACAAAAAAGACAATGGGGCCCAGTTTTTGTTCCGTCATCAAAGCCATTACAAAAGGGTTGCCGAACTGTGTAGCGCCAGTGACTTTGCGGCGACTATAATACTGAATAATAAAAATGAGAATTTACATCAATTCCTTGAAAGACAGATATTACGTGATGTGAAGCGATCTTCCTCTCCCAACAAGACCTAATAATATTATATCGCAATACCAGAGATTAAATAAGATTAAACTTCCCCATTTTCTGTGACTGTTCTTTTTTCAAAGGTCACCAAGGGGATCTTTCGGGGAACGCCGCGCGCTCCTCTCTCGTATGAAGCATATGCGAAATGGGTGTGCTCGATACGTTTTATTTTCTTTTGTGTTGTGTTTTTCTTACACACAGCCGACTTAAATAAGAATTTATCGCGGCAGCAAAAACGCAAAGTCCTCTGTGCTGGCTCTCCCAAAGTATATATTTTTTTGCAGTGCAGGAAAAGCAGGCAGAGCGTACAAGCAGTGATAAGGTTTAACGTTTACAGCTTTTTATTTTTCTTCAAGCAAGACTGTTTAAAACAATATCCGCGAGTTTTAAAAGTTCCACAAGGAAAGGCATTATGCATCATTTGGGAATTAAAGTTGTACAATGGGGGGCATTGCAGCAGCGCCAACTTTCACTCTTTCCCGGTGTTGGCTTGTAAATATTGTGTAAAAATGAAATACACTTAATGTGTTTTGTGCTGTTACCATCTTCAAGTCGTACAAAACGGTTATTAGATAAGTTCGAGTGTTATACAGTGCTCGTTGCAAAACTAACGTTCTGGAATTCTCGCGCAAGATCTTGTTGTTCTGACCTTTTTTAATCATTTATTGCGTTGTGTACTGGCATTACGTTCTTTAAATCTAAACGCTGACATTCCTGATGCTGCAACCAACTCCCTAGGGTGAAGCAGGTACTGGTGGACTCTAAAATCGCACAACCTTCTTTCTTCTAAATCGAGCCGTAGAATTTGCATTGTTGGGCAATGCAATAACAATCAGCTTCTTGATTCTGTGAGGAGGATGCGATTTTCAAGTTCGTCGTTTGTCACTGTATTTAAAAGACATTCATCTCGACATTTACTGATTATCGTTCATGCTTTGGGCATATGGACCCTAACCTGAACTGGACTACCGAGCGCTATTATATCTTGCAGAAAAACAAATTATCGCCCCCAATCGAGCCTGGCATAAAATAAATGAGGCAAAGGAAGAAGTTCTCACAACCCTATGAGGCCTGCAAAGGCTGCTAGCTCACGGTCTATTGAGAATAAAGCTCATTTACATAATGAGTTTAATTCCAACTGTTTGATTTCGAAAGGACCATTCACCTACGGTTCTCCAGCTGTAGCAAAATCCAAAAAAGCATTTTAATAATAAGCATTCCGTTACAATCCGCGCGAGCTTCTCATTGGGTACCACCTGACAAAGGTATTTTCACATGGAATCTGAAAGCGCAAAAAATCTCTTTTCATGTTGCAAAAGCAGCGGTAGAGCCATAATAATTTACTGAGCTTTTGAATTTCGACCGTGCGCTCATCCCGCAATCGCAAAAAGGATCTGTAATGAGTCTTTTAAAAATTTTAAGCATTATTTAGTGGCGGCTGATATGCACCAGGGTACACAGATGCACCACACACAAGAAAAATAGCAGTAAAAGAGTATTTGTTGCGGGCGTGTAAATAGGCAATAATTCAGGATCGAGAGCTTCCAATTCACATTCAACGCTATCTATCAGGCCCAGGTCCTGTGGCTCCGGCTATGTAGATCTCTCTCCTCTTCTAATTCCATGCGCTTCAACATTTTTCTCAGATATCCGCCAAAAAAAACCCTCCCGACCACATTTAGCGATCCTGTTTCCGACGCCACAAATGCCATTTCCTCGATCCTGAATTTATATTAGACAGAGGGATTTAGTGTACGCCCGCGCCCTAATCATGTCCCTGTTTTATGGTAATGTTATTGTTTTTTACGCTAAACGTCCCTCCGACGCATGAATGCTATGGCGGGATAAAGAATTTTGCCGTGGTAATTATTGGTATCGCTGATACAAAAAGAAAGGCGCTAAATTCAGTAGCGGTCATGCAAAAAAAATTCAAGAGGGGAAGCCCAGGCAGTGCGGAAGAGTCGACGATGCGCAAATATTAAGATACAATCCAGTAATATTTTCCTTGGTAAGACTTAGTTGAAAATTATGAGTATAATGCACGGTCCTGTACCTAAACTGAACTAATAAAATGATACTTTACATCACCATGGCACACCATGGCTCTAGTAGAAGGCTGACATGGTCATTGTCGCTCGCTAGGGACTTTTCAAACTGCAAATTTTCCAACTTTTTATCCCGTGAACAGATTTTCACCATTTTTTTTTAAACAAGAGGTAACTGGTTCTTGAACATTTTCCAACCTTCTTTTTCCATTTTCCCGGGAATTTTCCGGTTGAAAATGTAAAACCGGCCTGGAGTCTCGAGACCGGACTTGAATTATGGAGTTTAAAGTGAAGCCTTGATAATTTACGATTTTTACAATAATAAAATGATTTGGAATAAGATTCGTGGTTTTCCCGAAAAATTCGACTCTCCCTGACAAAATTCTCAATTTTCTGGAAATTATTTTCAACCTTTTCTCTAATTCCAACTTCCCACCCGGAGGGACGCTTCGAACAAAAATTTACATAGGTTCGTCGATACTAGTCGGGAAAGCTTTGGGGTGACACAACCGATTTTTTCTCAATTTCCTTGCGATTTTTTGATTTTTTGGTATACACTCTGCCAGAGCTGTTGCTCATCCTTGAAATTTGGCAAAAACGTACATAATAGCTGTATCAAATGTGCCATGAACAATTTGATTCCACCGGCCCTCCAGAAGTGATGAGGACCTTGACCTCATTTGTGGGACCATGGCAAATCAAGCCATGCTGTGACATTGCATCACATGTGAGATAGCCTAGAATGATTCAAAATGCATCAACGACGAGTATGCGTTGCATTAAGATTGCCATAGTCGCTAGTTTGTACCATAATGGGTGCCTGTTTAATTGCTCGATTCTCACTCCATAAATCACAAAACAAACAATAACTCTATGAAAAAAACAAATTAAGATTGAAAGAGCAAAATCGTTTCAAGATATTGATGTTTTACAAAAATGTGACCTACAAAATTCTGCGACTCATTTTTTCAAAACGGGATCTTGCTTTTATGCATAGATCTCTTCGATTTCTCTCCTCTTCGATTTTATGTATAGATTTTTATATCTGTATATTTTCATAAAGCCTAAATAAATACTTTACTTTACTTTGCTAAAGTCAGGTCTTTTTTGCACTTCTTTTATTGTCACCCCGTATATGCCACATAAGGTCAATAATCAGGTGATAGAAGATGATATCTGGTAAACAAAAAGATTGCCCTATCGAACAACACAAAAAATTCAGAATCGGGCAATTTCTTCTCGATATTCCCATTTTTACCGAGGCAAAATTTCGGGGTGGTCAACTACAATTTTGGCCCAGTTTAATAACAAAACAAACATCAAGGAAGTATAAGAATAATAATGTGGTCAATAACAAAAACGACTTTGTATATTCACATCACGGTGGAATTTATTTCCATATTATGAAGAAAAAAAACGTAAGACTGTAATGAAATCAGACCATCAATCAATAAGAGCTTGACAATACAAAAAAAAATTAAATGAAATTCAACAACAGGGTATAATTTCCAATTTTATAAAAGCAGATCCAAAATTATCGTAAATTATCATAATTTTTCATTGTATTCAATTCATTTCAGCTCTTTGAAAAGTGAAACTGCGCACCATAGAGCATGGGCGTATCCAGCATTTTATCTTACCCCTGGCAACGCTCCAAGGTAAAGGTTAGGGTTAAAACAATGGGACGACTAGTTGGCGCCGCAGATGGAACTTTTTTGAAATTCCTACTCCGGACAGATGCCCGGGCTTGCCCATAATGCGTTGAATCGCGATGTATTTGCATCCAATGGATTTACTGGTTTCATCCCCTCCATTTTGAGTTGCAACTGATCACCCCCTTCCTCCAATAACTCAAAACCCCGGGGTGGGATTTCTGTCAATTTTGGGTATGTAGTAGGGCATTCAAGTCTGAACAGAATATCAGATTTTCAGGACGTCCATATTTTTTACAAGGTTTCGATGATTTTTTTACTATTTTTCCTGTATCATATACATTCGACAGGAAAAAAATCAAAATAATGAAGCAAGTCGGTCCCGATTGTAAATATTTTTGCATTTCTGTTATAACTTAAGAACAATCAAAATAGTTGATAACTAAGTTGGGGTTAGTATTCTTGTCACCAAACTTATTAAAAATAACAAATTTAGTGGCACAAAACTGGGCCCGAGCTCAGAAGGAGATTGGGAGGGTTTTAGAAATTACTCTTTTCACAAAAATTAAGGGCGCCACCTGCAATAGTACCTTAAAGAAAAATTCGTAACAATGTCGCAGGCCACTATCACGGAAGGCAACAGTTGAGTTCTATTCGCACACACAAAGGATAAATCACTCACACAGATAAAGAAAATGGCAATACATAAGATAAAACAAATTTAATAGAATTGATGAAATCGTGAGACAAATATTGTTTGAGTAAGCAATTTAGGATTAACGCGTGTATGTCCCTAGAACAATCAAAGTTATGCAAGCATACCACCCATGAGAAATGTACCCAAAATATATCTGAACGTAAATACGTAGAATTTCGTGAAAATATTTAGAACTAGGTACTGATCAGTCTCGAGTTCGACGACTACAACGAAATTGTAAGGGTAGTACACAATATCGCGATATTAATGGTTAAATGGCAGTAGATACTTGTAAAACGACGATACGTATTCAAAAGGATATTGGCGATAACTTCTTCTTTGTTCTGCTTCTTAACAAACTTGCATCGGTAGTTCGATTGTGATTATATCGATCTTCTGTGATTGGTAGAGGTCTCTTTGATGGAAGGCAGCGTATACAGATCGGTACAGTCACGATCAGGTGAGAATGTTGCACTCCAGACGCTCAATGGTTTCGATAACGAATTTCAGAAAATGATTTCGGTTTGCTGAGTCCAACACACAGTAGGTAGGTACAAATCGCACACTCAGACGACGGTAGGCGTAATTACAACTTGCAGGTTTCGGTTACATCCGAAAAAGAATACAAAAGAGGATTCGAACGGCCTAAAAAGAATTTATAAAGTTACGCGACGGAGATCACGACGACTTTATGTCTTACCAGCGATTCTCTGGGTCAGTTTTCCAAAAACAATTATTATATACAGTATATGTAGGTACAATATTTCGGTAATTCGGAAAACTATGGCAATCGATTAGGCGTTATTTGGAAATATCCACATAGCACGCAGCTATCTTGCCTCTTTCAATTTTTACCAAAGAATGCGTTTTCTTTATTCGACAAAAATTATCTTCCGTCTTATCGCGCTCCTACAAAACCGTTCGACCGATGTTTTGCTTCGTTTTTCCGCTGTTTTACGCGAGCCGGATTGATAACATTTCCCTTTGGGCGAGTACGTCCCAACCGAAAATTTTAACCGTAATACTACCCCCTCTACCTCGATAAGAAATCCCATTTCTTATAAAAGATACAGAAAAGATACGAAATGTCCAAATTATTAATCAAAATTCCCTGACTCAAACAAATTAGTTCACGAGAAAACAAATAAGAACAAAATAAAAATTATCTTCCAATTACTCTCATCGTGGTATCAAAATCGGTTATCCAAAATCAAATTCCAATACTTTCGGTCAATCGTCATAAATAATATGATATGAATATCAAAGAGAAAATCAAAGTTAAAAGTCAAGTCTAGGTAACGTCAAAATCGGAATCGTCATTATTAGGTTTCAAATCTTTAGTATGCCAGACTCCACGCAATTCACCTTTCTTACTTCGCAACTGATACGTCCATGGCGATACCTTTTTGTGGATTATAAACGGACCGAGATATTTTGGAGCTAACTTGGCCATGAACCCCTTCGCCTGATCAGATAGTGTATAATTTCTTCTCCAGACTGAATCACCTACGTTGTACGTAACGTTTCTGTGACGCAAATCATAACGCGGCTTTGATTTAGCGGCAGCTTTCTTTAACCGTTCGCGGACGTCATTATACAAAATTCGAAAAGCTTCCTCGCGTCGATTTACTTGAGAATCTATACTCCCGTTTTCAACATTACTTTCGTCCGCTACCATACGTTTTATCTTTCCGTTCAAAATCATTTCACGGCCGAAATTAATTTTGTATGGTGTGTAACTCGTTCCTTCATGTACCTGAGTACGTAAAGCGCACGCAATTTGCGGCAATCTTTTGTCCCAATGTTTATGTTCACCCTGTATATAGCATCGCAGCATTATTCCGATATTTCGATTCATTCGTTCACAGGGATTACTCTGCGGATTGTATAAAGGGGTAAACATAATTGTCACGTCGTAAGATTTCATAAGATCTGCAAATAGATTAGATCGATATTGGACGCCGTTATCTACTATGATGTACGAGGGCACGCCAAACAATAAGAACACCTGTTCTTCGATTGCGGTACATACTAATTTTGCGGTAGCTTCTCTGAGAGGTACGATAATCGGAAATTTACTGAAAAAATCAACAATTACTAGGAGGAATTTATAGCCGCGCGTTGATCTAGGGAAAGGCCCCATCAAGTCGCAAGAAATTTTCTCCCATGGCCTAGTCGGTACACTGTGCGAAACCATCAAACCCCCTGGTTTATTTTGATCAGGTTTGTTAGCTGCGCAAGTATGGCAGTTTCTCACATATTTTGTTACATAGGTCTTCATTTTAGGAAAGTAGTTTTCCCGCGCTAATCTCGAAAATGTCCGATAAATACCCGGGTGACCGGCGGTAGGATCATCGTGATATTTCTTTAGCAAAGCGCGACGTTCGTCTCGCGGTACTACATACTTCCAGTCTACGTCATCATCTGAAAATCCAGGAATGTTACTTTTACGGCGAATAAATTTAAACAATTTTTGATCAACGACACGATAATTTGAGTAATCGAGAGGATTTTCCAGTATCTGACTCCGCAAGTTTACATGCCAAGGATCGGTGATAATTTTTTCGTTTTTCGGTTCGACGTTATTTTGATCAACAAGGATTTCGTTCAGCTCTGGAACGGTTCTTGATAGCATGTCGGGCACTACATTTAATTTTCCTGCGCGATGTATTATCGAATAATCGAATTGTTGTAATCGTAGTCCCCATCTGGCTAATCTACCTTTCGGTTCTTTCAGATTATTCAGCCAAACTAAAGAATATGAATCAGTTATCACCGTAAAGTGATATCCTTCGACATATGCGCGAAAAGCTTCGATGCTGTTGAGGACAGCCAAACACTCCAATTCGACGGCTGAATAATTTTTTTCTGATTTATTTAGTGACCTGCTCCAATAACTGATGACCCGTTCCCCATCCCCGTGATCTTGAGTTAAGATACCAGCAATTCCATAATTGCTCGCATCCGTCTGTATGCAAAATGGAAACTCAAACTTTGGACAAGCCAATATCGGTGCCGAGATCAGTCGTTCTTTGATAGCTCTGAAAGAATTTTCTTGTTGTTCACCCCAATTGAATTTAACTGACTTTTTCAACAGCTTTGTCAAAGGACCGACGAGATCGGAAAACTGAGGCACGAACCTGCGGTACCAAGATACGGTACCGATAATTTGACGAACATGCCTTACTTTTGTCGGTGTAGGAATTTGTAGAATTGCGGCCACTTTATCGGGATCTACGTGTAATCCATCCTGATCGATTACGTAGCCTAGGTACTTTATTTTTTGTCGACAAAATTCACATTTCTTCCGCGAGAGAGTTATACCGGCATCGGAAATTCGCTTAAGGACCTCAGTTAATACCGTAATATGTTGTTCGAACGTTGACGTTACTATGATGATATCGTCGAGATATTTAAAAACAAACGGTTCCAAATTAGGCGGGATTATCGTGTCGACAAATCTCTGGAAGGTGCTGCCGGAATTATGGAGACCGAACGGTAACACTTTAAAATGAAAGAGTCCTCTTTGAGGTACTGTGAACGCGGTATATTTTTTTGAACTTTCTGACATCGGAATTTGCCAATACGCGGATTTTATATCGAGCGTAGTCAAATATTTCGCGTCGCGCAATTTATCCAAGATACTATTCATTTTTGGTAACGGATACGCGTCGCGCTCTGTAACTTTATTCAAAGATCTAAAATCCACGCAAAACCTGTAAGATTTATCTTTTTTCGGTACCATTACGACCGGAGAACTCCACCCACTATCCGATGGTTCGATCACGTCATCTGCCAGCATCTTATCGACTTCTTCGTTTATACAATTTTGAATTACCGGTGAAACTGTGTAATATCTTTGTTTAATTGGATCTGATTTTGTTTTGATATGATGTTCGACTAAGTGAGTACGTCCAAGAGCTTTACTATATTTCGAAAAATGATCTTCAACCACGTTCTGCAAAATTTCTTTTTCTTTATCCGACAAATTTTCACGCGACATGACAGCTTCAGCAACGTTGCAATCTTCTACAGTTGAAAATGACCAAATTCCCGCTCGAAGATTCGGGACTATACCCATTCTAATCCAAAAATCAATTCCGAGAATCATGGTATGCGGAACGTCAGGTACGACTAAAATTTCAAAGATTTTTTCGCGATTCTGTAGGCAAATAGGTACCCGAATTACTCCTATGCATTCGCAACTATTTCCATTCGCGAGTTTTACCCGTATGTTAGAACATGTGCTAGATTCCAGATGCACTATTCCACACCGTTTTAATTTTTCCCAGCCTTTCGATCCTACTACTGTCCTGCTCGCGCCTGAATCCATTAAAGACAAGAAATTTATTCCAAATATCGAAACATTTATATAAGGTCTTTCGTCACCTTGTGCATGTGCTAGTATAAAGTCCAGGACGGGACTTAATGCTTTTGAATCGACCCCTGGGTTGGAAATGGAAGACAGATTTGGGCCGGAACTTACGGTCTTCCCTTGGAGTTTTCCGAACTCCCGCATTTAGGGCATGATTTTACTGTTACGTCTTTCTTTCCGCACCGAAAACAGTACTTGTAAGTCAAGGGCTTCTTACATGAACTCGCGCGATGACCTTGACCCTCGCATTGCCAGCAGCGAATACCACTCGGCTTATTATTCGTTTCACGACCTGACTGACTCGATTCAGAATTTATTTTTTCTATTTCGGTCGCGCCCACTTCATACTTATGAGAAGATGTCGAAACATACGCAAGATCTGGTTCGAGAGCTAAAGATCTCGGTGGTGGTCGAGAAAAATTTTTAGCCACTGTTCTTTTGTCGTCTAATTTTCTACAAAACTTCAACAGTTCGGTCTGACTTTTTACCTCAACCACTGCCAAATATGGTTGATAGTAAGGATCGATATTATTCAGCAGAATTTCAAGTTTAGTACGTTCGGGAATGACTCTCTCCAAACGATCGAACATGCTAGACATAATTGCGAGATATATTCCGATTGTCTCTTTTTCGCCCTGAGTTCGCTTTTTTATTTCTTCAAATAACCTTCTGTCGTAATCGTGAGGCAAAAACTCGTCTTTCAACGCGATTACCAGACTCTCCCAATCCGAAACATATTTACGCTGCGCCCTGTACCAGACCAAAGCTTTTCCGCGAAATAAATCCGTTGCCGAATCGAAAAGTTCGGACTTTGAAACATTGCGAGAACCTCTTAATTCTTCGACCTGTAGCAAAAATGAGTTTAAAGACATTTTATCTTTATCTCCCGAAAATGATAGATTCCATTCGCGCACGGGTACTGGTTTTATAGAACGTTTCGGCACACTAACTCTGTTTCGGCTCTGATTTAGGGTTCCGTCCGACGCATCTGATTCGGTTGATACATCGTCATCGTCGACTTCATGCACTGAGTTTTTGAGTTTACTTTCCGACGCATTTTTAGTACCGGTCGCCTCATCAGATATTAAAGACAAATCTAAGATTGACAAATCGTGTGTTTCATGACCCGTTGTTTTCATCGCTTCGCGCGCATCAGCGTAAAACATAGTCAACTTTACCCGTGTTTCATTACAGAATGTTTTTTCTTCTGCTGACGATGGTTTACTTCGTTTAATTCTTTCTAACCCGTGTCTTACTGCGGTGCTTACCCGTTTAAATTCGCCTTCTGTACCCTGAAAATTATTCATCCTATCTTCAATATCCGTTAACAACTCTTTAAGATCGTTCGAATCCTCCTCAAACGTAAAAGGGTGTGCAATCTGCGGCGCACTCACTCCCGTCTGCGTTAGTTGCAGCGTCGACCTCAAACATTTCCTCAGCCTATCCAGGCTTGCATCGTCTGGTGGTGGACAACCTCTTACCTTTAACTCATAAACGACTTCTTTTTTCAAGAGTCGGTTTACTTCGATGCCTTTCATGGATGACATCCTCGATATCTGCGGACTCACCTCTGTGAAAGCAAATAAAACTCAACCCAAATATTTAACCAAGACAAAATAAAAGAGAGAAAAGAGAAAAAGCCCCAACACGTTGGGTGTCAATTTACTGTCACCAAACTTATTAAAAATAACAAATTTAGTGGCACAAAACTGGGCCCGAGCTCAGAAGGAGATTGGGAGGGTTTTAGAAATTACTCTTTTCACAAAAATTAAGGGCGCCACCTGCAATAGTACCTTAAAGAAAAATTCGTAACAATGTCGCAGGCCACTATCACGGAAGGCAACAGTTGAGTTCTATTCGCACACACAAAGGATAAATCACTCACACAGATAAAGAAAATGGCAATACATAAGATAAAACAAATTTAATAGAATTGATGAAATCGTGAGACAAATATTGTTTGAGTAAGCAATTTAGGATTAACGCGTGTATGTCCCTAGAACAATCAAAGTTATGCAAGCATACCACCCATGAGAAATGTACCCAAAATATATCTGAACGTAAATACGTAGAATTTCGTGAAAATATTTAGAACTAGGTACTGATCAGTCTCGAGTTCGACGACTACAACGAAATTGTAAGGGTAGTACACAATATCGCGATATTAATGGTTAAATGGCAGTAGATACTTGTAAAACGACGATACGTATTCAAAAGGATATTGGCGATAACTTCTTCTTTGTTCTGCTTCTTAACAAACTTGCATCGGTAGTTCGATTGTGATTATATCGATCTTCTGTGATTGGTAGAGGTCTCTTTGATGGAAGGCAGCGTATACAGATCGGTACAGTCACGATCAGGTGAGAATGTTGCACTCCAGACGCTCAATGGTTTCGATAACGAATTTCAGAAAATGATTTCGGTTTGCTGAGTCCAACACACAGTAGGTAGGTACAAATCGCACACTCAGACGACGGTAGGCGTAATTACAACTTGCAGGTTTCGGTTACATCCGAAAAAGAATACAAAAGAGGATTCGAACGGCCTAAAAAGAATTTATAAAGTTACGCGACGGAGATCACGACGACTTTATGTCTTACCAGCGATTCTCTGGGTCAGTTTTCCAAAAACAATTATTATATACAGTATATGTAGGTACAATATTTCGGTAATTCGGAAAACTATGGCAATCGATTAGGCGTTATTTGGAAATATCCACATAGCACGCAGCTATCTTGCCTCTTTCAATTTTTACCAAAGAATGCGTTTTCTTTATTCGACAAAAATTATCTTCCGTCTTATCGCGCTCCTACAAAACCGTTCGACCGATGTTTTGCTTCGTTTTTCCGCTGTTTTACGCGAGCCGGATTGATAACATTTCCCTTTGGGCGAGTACGTCCCAACCGAAAATTTTAACCGTAATATTCTGACCTCACTTGAATTAGGAGGTGTCTATAATAGGACCGCCCGCGCCCGGGCCAAAAGGCCATGACTAGTGACCATACTACAAGGTGTACTTTGTGGTACCACATTCCCGAGAGTGTTCAGACGTTTATCATCTCTTACGATTCCTGGATACGTCTAGGTCAAAGGGAAGACTCGCCACCAGCTGCAGATCGTCCTGCTAAATCCAACGGTGTCCTTGGATGCAAGATCCGTCCACGGATAAGTTCCTGAGAGCGTTTTTGCGAAAAGCGCTATCGCAGTCCCCGGGGAAGCTTTTCCGTTTATCATCTCCTACGTCTCCTGGATACGTCTACGTCAACAGGAGGACTTGCCACCAGCTGCAGATTGTCCTGCTGAATCCAACGGTGTCCTTGGATCCGAGATCTGTCCACGGATAAGGTCCTGAGAGCGGTTTCGCGAAAGCCCTCCGTTTTAGGATTTGGTCAAAACATTACTCACCTACACTATGAATACCTGTGAAGTTCCCGAAAGAGTTTTTGTAGATCGGTAGCTTAAAGGGAGAAACCAACACGGGTGCCAAAGGACACCAAGTGTACGACTATCCCAGAGATGACTTTAGCCTTCTGATAATCCGAGGGATATACATATTTAGTTCACAACTACTAATACGAGTAGTCCAGTAAAATGAGACGATTTTTAGGCCAAAGTTGGAACAAATTAGGGACAGGATGAAAAAAATATAGCGATGTAGAGAATAAAAAAACTGAATAAGAAAAACCAAACTTTCATTTCCAGTCATCCCAGGAACCATGGAAAAAAATGGAGAAAATGGAAAAACATGCGCCGCGATCTTTCTTTTGAAACGGTGAGAGAACGGTGAGAGAACGGTGAGAGATGTGTGAAAACTGTCAGGGACAAAGTTGTAGGAAAATCAATAATCTACAAAAAAATTCCTGGGGGCATATGTCTAACTTCTTCGGTTTAGCCGTTTATCGCAGTCAAAGTTGCGCGCCGGTCTAGTGAAGTGGAAAAACTGTCCGCGTGACATTCCTTCTTGGATGCTGTGAGAACGACAACAGATATCAAAAAATTGTGAGCAACAAAGTTGTAGAGAATTGAATGCTTCACCAGAAAATCTTCAAGGCCAATTATTATCACTTCTAGTTCAGCCGTGAACCACGTTCGAAGTTGCGTGACAATCCTGTTGGTAAAGTGGTTCTTCTAGAAAACTTACAAAAACCCTAGACTCAATGAAAAAACTATGACAATGTAGAGGATGAAAAACTGGATCTAAAAAATCAAAGTTTCGTTTCACACCGTTTCGGGAAATCTAAGAAAAAAAAAAGGTTGGAAAATAGCGAGTTGCACTCCCAGCTTCCTCATTGAATACTGAAATAAACGTAATAAATATAGAAAATCTGAACAAACTAGCTTGTAAAGGATTAAATCATCTATAGAAAATGCCATGATGACATGTATGCATCTTTGTCGACTTAGCTGCGGAGCGCTATCAAAGTTGGGGTATATGACTAGTGACGCGTCGCATATGTGGTCAAACTGGCACGACGTTGCGGTCATTGTTCATATGATTATAAAACATGATTGAATGATTTGAAAAAAATGCGTGCTTTGTTGAACGTCTGGTAACTATTGTTGGAAATGTAACTCCGCGGATGAACGCTTTGTTATGTATGAAGTTTCTTGTTTGGCAAAATTAAAGTCGTGAGTGTCACTGTACTATTTTTGTCATATTTTCATTCTAGAAATCTAGGACGAGAGACTAGGTTGCTAGGGAATTTCTGAATTTGTCGTTTTTAAACATATAATTATTTATAGCATCGAAATAGTACGAAAATAGTATCGTGACACTCAGGCTTGAAACTGGGAAAGTACTCGTATTTTGTAGCACAATATGTATAATAATTGAAAAACGTGATTCACGTTAGATAATGAGATGTTTTTCAACTGATTTCCGATAAACAATGATCATTCAACAACAACAACTGTCCACCTGAACAATGGGGTTGGAAATTGAACATTTCTCTGTTGATGCCTATTAGAACCCAGGATAACGTAGCTCTCGAAAATCTGCTACGGCTGATTTCCTGCAGATGCTTGAAAAACTGCGAGAAGCTTTGTGGATGCAGAAAAGTTGACCTCAAGTGTACCAAGTTTTGCCACCACTGCGGTTGAGCCACCTGTTCTGACGCTTCCTGCATTGTCGTTTCGGAAGACGATGATGATGACTACAATGATAATTCTAACAATAAGTAGCTACCCAGACGTTAAACAAAGCACGCATTTTTTTCAAATCATTCAATCATGTTTTATAATCAATCAAACAATGATCGCAACGTCGTGCCAGTTTCACCACATATGCGACGCGTCACGAGTCATGTACCCCAACTTTGATAGCGCTCCGCAGCTAAGTCGACAAAGATGCATACATGACACCGCGGGATTTTCTATAGATCATTTAATCCTCTACAAGCTAGTTTGTTCAGATTTTCCATATTTATCACGTTTATTTCAGTATTCAATGAGGAAGCTGCGAGTGCAAATCACAATTTTTCAAGTTTTCCTTTTTTTTCTCAGGTTTCCCGAAACGGTGTGAAATAAAACTTTGGTTTTTTAGATCCAGTTTTTCATCCTCTACATTGTCATAGTTTTTTCATTGAGTCTAGGGTTTTTGAGGGTTTTCCAGAAGAACCACTTTATCAACAGGATTGTCGCGCAACTTCAAACGTGGTTCACGGCTAAACTCGAAGAGATAATAATTGACCTTGAAGATTTTCTAGTGGAGCATTCAATTCTCTACAACATTGTTGCTCACAATTTTCTGATATCTCTTGTCGTTCTCACAGCATCCAAGAAGGAAGGTCACACGGACAGTTCGATGGCCCCTAATAAGACTAGCGTAACTCGTGAGACACGGTTAAAACTAGCGTATCTCTGCGCTTACCAAATGAACTAGCGTATCTCTGCGTTTACCAAATGAACTAGCGTCCCTCCCATTTGATTTACACAGGCTATACGCTAGTTCATTTGGTGAACGTAGAGATACGCTAGTTCATTTGGTAAACGCAGAGATACGCCAGTTCTAACCGTGTCTCACGAGTTACGCTAGTCTTATTAGGGGCCATCGAGTTTTTCCACTTCACTAGACTGGCGCGCAACTTTGACTGAGATAAAAGGCTAAACTGAAGAAGTTAGACATATGCCCCCAGAGACTTTTTTGTAGATTATTGAATTCCCTACAACTTTGTCCCTGACAGTTTTCACACATCTTTCACCGTTCTCTCACCATTCCAAAAGAAAGATCGCGGCGCATGTTTTTCCATCTTCTCCATTTTTTTTCCATGGCTCCCGAGATGACTAGAAATGAAACTCAGGTTTTTCTTATTAAGTTTTTCATTCTCTACATCGCCATATTTTTTTCATCCTGCCCCTAATTTGTTCCAAGTTAAATCCTTATTTTGCTGGACTATTAACTCCTTGAAGTGTGAACGTATCGGTTTGAATAAACACCCTAACCAAATCTAAATCTGTGTCCAGAGTTCTTATTTTTATCTTGGTATTATAAGTGTTATCCAAAAATCATGATCCTACCATTGCAAAGAACAATATCGCCTCTACAAAAAAGGCACTTCGATAGTCCGTAACCACTAGAAGTTCACGAGCCAACCCGACGAAAAAGGTCTTCAACCTGATGTTATTCAAATTGGTTGATTATTGTAAGAGAACAATAAAACGTTCAGAAACATGAACAGTTCTGAATTGTCACAATTTGTAGCAGAATTCTGGGTTATCACAATATTCCAACAGAACTATAAAATTTTCCATCGTGTTTGGTTCAGAATTGTTCAAATGTTCATTCTCAACATTTGTAGTTTCCAAATAACTATGTAAACTTGAAATCTAATGAAAAGTTGAGCTTAATTTAAAATTGTTCAGAATAGAGTATTAAGCTTAGTTCCCAGTTGCGAATATTAGGACAAAAATTCCGAATAATCTGGAAAAGTGACAGAACTTGGACAGCTGTCAGAACTGGCCAACATTTTGCGAATATTCGGATATTTTTGACGTTTGCATTTGTTTACATTGGTTTTGCTGCGTCTGATCGTCTGAAGTACCTATGCATTCGTTGTTCCGATCCGAAAGCCATCTCGCGGAGCCTCTTGGACGGAATTGAGAGCTGGAGAGTAATTTGTATCGAAGTGATCGAAGTGAATAAGTGATGGTGAACATTGAGCCCTAGTCGGAGTGAAAATTATACCTACACGCTACACGTCATCATACTCTTGGGTACTACGGCGAAGTTGAGATATCTTGATCACGCAATAACCAACATCAGCGAGTCTCTACCACTCTACCCCGCGCGTCGCCCCGCACGGAAGCCTTTATTTTCAGCGTCTATTTGTCCGGGCCGAATCGAGACTCCAGCGATTCTTGTCCACTTTGTCCGCCAAGGTCACCTTGTCTCTTCAGCGTCCGAATGATCATCTTTACGTGAAGCCTGATCGAGCGGCCGGAGGCCATAAATACCTAATGATTCTGCTTTCTCTTTTCTTCGGATTTTGAAAAATTTGTAACTTCACAATGGAGTATAATACATACAATGATAATACATTCCAAGTCACAGAGCTTGCCACGAAACATTCCAGTTATGTTTGGTGTCCCTGATTTTTTCATGTTTATTGTCATCTTGATTCAAAGGGAGTAAAGAGAGGTTACGTTACAATTATTAGTGTCGGTATGACTTCCCCGTCTCAAAACATTTTCTGTTAAACTTACCCCGGATCCTTTTACAGCACAATCACGTATTCTCGCTTCAGGACGCCTTCGTGGCCTTGCCCAGCGGAAAAATCGCTGTGCGATTTCCCAGGATGCCCAGGGTTCATTTCACGAAATTGGACAAAATGCCCTCTGTTCAACTTTGGAAGGACCCACAAAAAATCCAAACCCAGCGCGCAACGACCAACACTCTCTCACGTTACAAAATAATTGTACCTACTTAATTTGAATTGGAATAAATTTAACAATACCAAGGTCTTCTTCACTTTCTTTTATTATTCTTTGCAAAAGTAAACAGTTACATAGGTACCATATAAAATAAAAATATCATAATATTCTATTTTATTCTATGTTATTCTGTAAATATTACCCTTACCACCAAAGTGCCAAGAAATTTCAAGTCACAGCTCATCTCTTCTGAACTACCCCCAATCTTTTGAGGGCAGGCCCAGGTGGCTGTCTCATAATGGAGGCCAAAAAAAAAAGAATTTGACACATCAAATTATCAAAATTTGTCCCAGCCCGCTTCGCTTACTTTTCAAATAATTCAAATGCAGCGGTTTGACACATGACACTTGAAATCGTCCGATTTTTTCGCACTGGGAATTATAGAAACGGAGAAAACTTGCGAATTCCGAATATTTGGGATTTTTGTCCGAATATTCGGGATTTTTGTCCGAATATTCGCAACTGGGAACTAAGCTTTAAGCTTGGTTCCCAGTTGCGGATATTCGGACAGAAAATGCGAAATTTTACGTCAAAGTTGTCATATTGGCCAATCAGAGCCCTCCAATTCAAAATTTGACACACAAAATCGCATTTTCTATCCGAATATTCGCAACTGGGAACCAAGCTTTAAGCTGGGTTCCCAGATGCGAATATTCGGACAGAAAATGCGATTTTATATGTCAAATTTTGAATTCGAGGGCTCTGATTGGCCAATATGACGACTTTGACATTAAATTTCGCATTTTCTGTCCGGATATTCGCAACTGGGAACTAAGCTTTATACTTAAAAAAAAAAATTTTTTCGATGGAATCAGAAACTATATTTTAAAATAACTGACCCGTATTTTTTTATTCGGTCAAAAATCGTATCGTTTGGCCGCAATAAATAAACGATATTCTTATATTCTGCCTATTTCTGACGTCATTTACGCAGGCAGTATAGGCGGTGACTCGCTGTGACGTCAGAACTAGTTGATGTTATTTATTTATTGCGCCCAAACGATACGGTTTTTGACTGAATAAAAAAACACGGGTCAATTATTTTTCAATGTAGTTTCCATTTCAATCAAAAAAAAAATTCAGTATAATACTCTATGATCAGTTTTCAGACTTTTGACAGCTCTAAAAAAAAGTGTCCACTGGGATTTTTCTGAAACCCAAAAATTTGGATAGTGCGCAAAGTTCTGAACAGAACCTGTGATTCTCACGACTACAGTATTTTTTTTGAGGTTGAAGTGATATTTCAGCTAAAATTCCTGTACTACATGCCATAGAGGGTGGTCGGTAGTGTATAATAGCGAGCGGTACGATACAGGTCCATGCGGTGGCCCCATCTTTTTCCTGCAAGCTAATAAGAACAAAAGGCAAGTTACACAGTAGGTAAGCCGTACGGCCGCACGCATTGTACTAATTCGAAGGATTCATGGTTACAGGGCTCTGTCAACATCAGGAGATTACATGATTAAAATGAATAAGTAAAACAATGTCAATCCCACTAAGATTATTCTAACGTGCCTGTCCGTACTCGTATAGCGAAGAAAAATTAGTCAGTCGCATCATAATTTAATATACGCAAAGCAAAATAATTAGAAGCCGTGTATATGCTCTCGAACGGGATTTTGCTTATTACTCGATGTGTAGTACCCTGAAATTAAATCCACCAAAATGAAATCCCCCGCTGTTGTTTCAACTAACCTTAGAAACAACACGGATGGATACGAGAATATCTAATTAAATACAAATTTGCCTAAATGTTCCCTTAATAGCAAACTACGACGAGTTGTGCTCTGTATGTGTTTCTTGATTGTAGAGTGGTTGTGATGGTGGCAGTGTGTGTGTGTGTGCGTGGCAATATATCGCGATCGACCCTATAATCCTCTCACTAGGCCGAATTTCTTTTATGGTCGGTCATAAAATACTCCACAGGTGATTTTTTTCTTATTTGAATCGAGACGTGTAATTTAATTCATGGAGAAGCAAAAATCTTGCTGGAGCTTTTTGATAATGCCCCAGGGCTAAATTTCAAGTCCGACTTGCAACGGATCCAAATTTGCACGCTGTCAAAACGTCAAAACGTCAAATTTTACTCTATTCACACCAGCCATGAGCTACGAATTTCAACCAAATGAATCAGGGAACGTCTTTACTCCAAGTTATGTCTCTCCTTTGCAATTGACCCGTTTTAGGTCTACAGGGTGATTCAAAAGTGTCGGACCATCTTGATGGTGCGTATTACGGAAGTATAGTAGAGTGCTGGAAAGTTGTTGGAAGAATTTCTTTTTTTTCAATTCTGAAGTTATGGAGGGACAGAAGTTGGTTCTTCGATTGTTTCTGAATTTTTGATGTTTCAAAAGATTTCAGTAAACTATTTGTGGAAAAACAATGGGTACACTTCTGTTTTGTATACAGGGTGAGTCATTGATCCTGAAAATTATTTTTGTCTGAAGTGCCTGCAGCAGTTATAATGGTCTTATAACCAATGTACAGTTACGATCACATGAATGGAAACATTGACATTGCTTGTCATTCTTATTTTCCATATTCTGATCGATTTTAGAGTAATCTCATCATGGGAACTTGGCGGCTAGCCATAGAAGAGACCGTCTACTTTGTGCTGTCGTGAAGATTGGGTGGAAGAATCGAATAATATCAGCTCAAACTGAAAAAAAAACAGTGTCAATGTCAAAGTGTTTCCAATTATGAGCTCGCAACTGTACAGCTTAATTATAAACACAATTTATTTTAATAGAATTTTTTTGCCTCTGGTTTTCTAGGAAAATTAAATTTTTTTAGTTCATGACATCATGACTCACCCTGGATTAAAAAACAGAAAATCAATACAGATTCAGAAGCGATCGAAGGACCAACTTTTGACCCTCCATAACTTCAAAATTGAAAGACATAAAAAATGTTCAACAATTTTTCAGAACTCTACTACACCTCCATATTGCGCACCTTCAAGATGGTCCGACTTTTGAATCTATATACAGGTTTATAAAGCCGGAAACTGCAAATCGAAGTGAGAGTTTGAAATTTTTTTGACGTTTGATGGTGAAACCTTGCAGCGGTTGCAAGTCGGATTTGGAATCATCAAGCCCTCACTACAATAATTTTTGATGGCATATTTTGTCGAGTCTTGGTAGAGACTGATGGGTACTGGGTAGAGGACTGATTTTCTAACTCGTTGAAAATAATATACCTGCATGCGTCCTGCCGCAGAACGTTTCTTCTGCTACTTTATTAGAAATGAATTTCATTCTGCCGTATCAATCTTTAATGACTACGCTACGCAGCCACATACACAGCACTCCGCGTTCTGGGTGTAGGGTATTCTTTTTGTCGGACGTAATTTATATTGTGCTTTGTTTTAGGTAAGGGTGTGGAACTGAGTTACTCATTAAAATTACATGTGGAGATAATGCAGTTTTTGTTGTTTGTGTTGAAAAGGTTAACAACCGCCCCCCTTGCGTTAGCAGCGAATTGCTAGAGAATTAGGTTTAACTTGAGCGTAATTTTAATTAGATTCTATGGTTGCACAGTGGTTTCTGCTTGTTGTCCTGTTTAGCTCCAAAATTTTACATTAAATGCCAACAAGCTTCATCAAATATTCCCGGTAAAAGAGTCATACGACTCGCACGTAATGCGCTTTTAAAAGCCCGTCCCATTTTGTGGCCAATCATTTGCATGTCATTCAGAATGCTTGCATAAATTAAATTCATCTAATATTAAGGCCAATCCTGTCATCAAGTGCACAAGCGTTTAAATGTTTCGTTACCGCACCGCACCCTGCACCCCATCAACGCGCGAACTGGTGACCTCAAACATTGAGTTTTTGAACTAAGGAGGTCAACACAATCATGAAGTGATGCACTCCGAAATTTCGCTTCATCTACTTCAAATGAGCATATCTCGAAAAATAAGATGGGCATATCTCGAAAAATAAGTCTTCTTGCGACCACCCACGAAAACGTTACTTTCTGTACGGAGTGTACGGTATAGTAGGCGTGAAACTTGCCAATTGCAAACACTGTGCGCGAAAGTGAAAATATCGTCACTAGTGCCTTTTGCTTTCGCTTTTCAATGCCAAACATGGTTGCATGGCAAACGATCTTCTATTATTCAGCATTTGGGGGGCGTCTCTGGGCCACATACTTCCCTGGGAATGCCTTTGTGCTTATTTGCCCTCAGTAGGTGGTCGTTGATCAAAAGTCGAGAACTTCCAGTAATCAGTAATAATAGAAATAAACCAAATCCCGTGAGATGAGAATGTTGGCTACAGCCGTGACATTGAAGTCAAGAGGGATTGAAATAATTTAGTTTCAGTAACTAGGTGTAAATCTGAAAAAAACGGAACAAAATATCTAAAAATCCCTGGCAACTGTCAATGTCGAGCAGCGTTGCCGGTTGTTGTGAAATTTCTTAAAATTGGAGGAACTTCATCTGGTCTCCGGTAATTTCATTCAATTTACATTAAAATGGAAAAATGGCAAGACAACATTCAAAAATATATATTAGAGAATAGGATATCAGTAAGTATAGTATCGGTAAGTGACGCCTTCTGACATAAGTATTAGGATATTTCGACAGTCAATCAGCAGACGTCGGACAAGAAAGACAGGTCGGTCGAAGGAAAAATAGTGTACATAACTCGCAAGAAAGTGACTTTTCTTACATTCGTGTGATTAACGCACTCGCTAGCGCTCGTGATTTTTCACACTCATGCGAAAAGTATCACTTTCGTTGCTTGTTATGTAATATACTACTTCGACTCCTGAAAAGCTGGTGATGCCTGAAAGAACATTTTTTTGGCTATACGAGATATCATGGCGTGTCAGATGCTCACCGATTTTACACTTGATATACACTATACAGGATATAGGGTGGGATATGAAGGTGTGTCAAAAAGCTTCATTTTCAACTGTTTATAACTTTTGTTAAAAAATCCAGACTTTTATGCTGATGCCATTTTTGAATTTCGTCGTAATTAGGTTTGAAAAAATTCATTACTTGTGAGTATGAATTTTTTAATGCTGCGTCCGTAATTGGCCATACGGTTCGCTTAAATTTGGCAGAGATGCATAATTTACCCTGTCAAACAGGCCCATAACGGAATTTGATCCCTCCGTTCCCTAGAGGTGCTCCCCCCTGTGATCGCCTGGAAGGGTGCATCTTGAATAGGATACGTTGGACGGAGGTTAAAAGTTAGCACAGGGTGGTTCAAATAGAGCATCCATTGGTAAGCCCCATGATCACCATATCATTTCTATTTGAGTGGTGTTGTTATAGGGTGATTTATTTAAAACGCTGCTAGGTGATCACCCCAAGAATGAATGAACGTGAAATGGAGTTCTTTTTCTTATCTTATTCAATCAGACATCATACTTAGTGCATATTTTGAACAAATTTCTTCACAGCAGCCCTTGATTGAGCTCCGGACAAGGGTTGAGGGTGATTTTCGACATTCTGGACTACAACTATAATAAAGATAATAATAGGTGTCTTCCTTTTACCACAAAACTGACTGATCTGATCTAAGTTGGAGAGAGAAAGAGAGATACCGCTAACTACTTAGGTCAGAATACTTAGTTCAGGTTGTAAAAGGAAAGCACCTAATAATAATAGTATATCATATACCAAGGTTGAGAAAGTATTATTATAGCTGAAGTGCCAGTTCAAATCCCGAAGCGCAGCTGAGGGATATAAGGCGCTGAAGCTATAATAATTTTCTCGACCGTGGTTTATATAGAATTTTTTTTATTAATTTTTTTTTATATTTTTTTTTACTTCTTGAAAATCGCCATCCTAGTCGAGGAACAGGTTGATAATGATGTACTTCACGGCTAGTAGTGAAAAAATAATATAAAAGCCCAAGAACGTAAGTAACGCTCACACGTCATAGTGCTGAAATGAAACGAAGAGCCGAATGGATGGAAAAAAGAAAAAACTGATGAAATAGCAATTTTGAAAGTAGTTGATGGTGTGATAATAATCGGTTGAACATCACTAAATGGTTTCTTTCGGGTGAAGAAACCACCCTTCCACTCACTGTATATTTCAAGTTCTTCCCTCAATGACAGAATCAATTCTCTTCCATGTTCTTACTATTTCATTTTATTATTATTTTTCTACGACCACCTATGAAAGTGACATTTTCTACATGTTCTTGACATTTCGAAAGTACATCATATCACACAAGTGTTGATATTTCTAAAAATCGCACGCTATATGATTATCCAGAGGAGTCTATGAAATTTTTACCTGCAAAATTGACATTTTCCAGATTTTTCGCCACAATATTTATCCACTGACACATACGTTTCCTTATGCGTACGTTATTCTGCATACATTCAATCGTAAATAACACGTTTCACAATCATTGAAAGCCCTAGATCATTCACGGAACACGGAATTCCGAATCGAGTCTCTGTTGAAACAAAACTCCGACAAAACTGTTGAATCTTTGACGTTTCTCGTTTGTTTCGACGTCTGGAATTCGCATTATATCAGAACAAAACAATGTATGGAATTGTTCCTATAAATCCGATACTACCCACTTTATCATAATTATGTAATTAATTTATATTTATCTATTATTTTTCAGTTCCGATTCAAGTATCAAAACTTGAAATCTAGTTATGAAATCTCATCGTTCAGTCGTTCACTCCTGTTTGCATTGTCGCATTAGTTAAAAACTTTAATGGCTAGAATAGCTTTGAATGTGACGCATGAACGTCACGTGTTGTTTTAACGACTTGATTTTTATCCAGTAACAGTAGATAACAGGTGCAAATTTTGGCGCGACAAATTTGAATTATTTTTTCCAATTCAAAAACCAACTAGAACAGAATGTACGTCTATTTTTGAAATTGTGAAAACTTGAAATTTGCAATTTTTGATACTCACTTTGTATTGGAAAAACTTGAAAAATTTAGTAGGTACTTTCAACAATTTGGAATTTTTTTTTCCAGTTCCAATATATTTTGGGGCTTACGGAAAATATGTTATTTTGTAGTCATAATTGGGTGTAATTGCTGAATTGTTTTCGATATATTGGATAATTTTTCAGAAAATGATGTCAATTTTTTTTTCAAGATTAGAGTTTTTGGGTTCGTAGGAAAAATAGTGTACACAACTCGTTGGAAAGTTTATTTCTTGTACTCGTGGGGATTCCGCACTCGCCTCAAGCGGCTTGTGCTAAACCTACCACTCGTATGAAATATATCACTTTCCACACTAGTTATGTAATATTCTATATGTGTTATGTATATCAGGATGTGTGTGAATAAGGACGAGAAGAAAGCATGATATAAGAATAATCATTTGAGTCTTTCTACTCCATCTTTATTGACCCTTCCAAGGAGCTGTGAAACGTGGGTGCTGATGACAAATTTTATTTTTAATTTTTTCAGCGACACCCACATACACCTAACCCCAAAACAAGACCAAGAGATTCCTTGAAAGTGACGTGTAAATTCGATTGTCCGATTCATCGAACCATAACCCACACAAAACCCAGAAATACTTAATCGAAGTACCTACCAAAGCCATCAAATGATGTTTTATTTGGAAATGCATATTATACGAGTAACTTAAAAATATACCGCGTCGACCGAGGTAAAATATTTGATAAATAATAGCCCTTGATCATACACCAAAATAAATAACACCATACCAGGCAGTGTGGTGGGTACCTACTTCTAGTTTAGGTACTTACTTACCTAAGTTGCCCATGAAGATTAACCCTTCTTACATACGAAGTTTCTCAAAGTGTTTCTTGAATACATATTTCTGTATAAGGCGCAAGATATGGACCGACATGACATATTTTAAGTGATAAATGCACATACAATATCGATGCCATTTTTCAACTTCACTAATATATCTGATTTTCTCGTGTATACTGGAACCGCATTCTCCAGTCAATAACTTTTCATGACGGAACTTTGGCTCGTCTTGTAGCTCCCCTCGTAGGTTTCGTTCAGGTGCAGCTGATTTTGGCTGAAAGAGGGGGAGATTTTCAGACAGGAAAAGATTTGTTACACGACCCCAGGGTAAGTTGCGTAAAACAATATTAATGTTCCAAGTGCGCGGCTGTATAGTGGGCTATGTGACGCAGAATGCTTCTCCACACCCCTCGGAAAATAACAATAAGCGGAAAAACCACAAACACTCAAGATCAGCTAGGCGGCTATTATGGTCGTCGGGAGATTAGAAATATTCCAGATTTATATCCATGAACAGAGGCTTGTCGTCTAAATAAACAGGTCAACACATGAAGTGATCCACCCCGAAATTCGCCTTATTCAAATGGGTATATTCCAAAAAATTAGCGACTGATTTCTGAATAGCTGATATAATGCCTGAAAAGCCATTATTTTGACTACGAGACACCTATGGCATGTTAGGTGCTCACTGACATTGCTCACGTATTTTGCGTACGGGTTCGAATATTACTGAGACGATCTTTTCAAACACACACTGTTTATGACTGCGTACTACAATAACTACACGTCAACAATTTTTATCTACTTAGAATTATCGCTGTGATTACAACTCGCTTTTAATCCGCTCGCTACCACTTCGCATTGCCCGTGAGCTGACGGTTGATGTCTTATACATATAGGCCTCCAAATAGTGTTCCCGAACTTTCTATCATCTTCCAACGAACTCGACAATGACCCGGCATACGATTTTCTAGGCGACTCCCGAATAATCCCATCATACATTTCTCGAATAATTCTGCCGTGCTGTAGAGCCGGCGCCGCCACCAAATGGACAGATGTGTCTTCATCAGGCGTTGGAGTCTCCATGTATTTCAGTGCCATCAAGTTTACTCTAGAATAGAGTATTATACTTTTGAAAAAATATTTTGTTTTCGATGGAATCGGAAACTATATTGAAAAAAAGCTGACCCGTATTTTTTTATTTTGCCATAAATCGTATCGTTTGGCCGCAATAAATAAACGAAATTCCGATATTCTGCCTATTTCTGACGTCATTTACATAGGCAGTATAGGCGGCGACTCGCTGTGACGTCAGAACTAGTTGATGTTATTTATTTATTGCGCCCAAACGATACGAGTTTTGTCTAAATAAAAAAACATGGGTCAATTATTTTTCAATCAAGTTTCCATTTCAATCAAAAAATTTTTTTAGTATAATACTCCATTATAACATTATACTTGATATTGTTACGAGTGGTGATTCTGTTGTGCATTCTGTTCGAGAGCACACCTGATCCTTCTAGACCGTTCGGTTGGCGTGTTACGAGTTGTGAAGCTCCAGGCGTTCGACAACATATTATGCGATGGTTTAGACCATTCAAATGACTTGGAAATCCCAATGACCAAGTAGCCAGATTTTTTATTTTGCAATTTTTGGAAAGCTCACATAATAGAGTCAAAACGTTTTTTGACTTCTTCCCCTGATTTGGTTTTCGAAAAAGGTTTCAATTATTTGTTTTGCAGCAATGCATTATTCACCAAGCCAAACAAATCCATGAAGGAATTTGATCTCTCTGACCTCTAGGTGTGCTATCCCCTGTGACCGCCTGCAAGGGTGCATCCTAAATAGGGTACGGTGACGGTGGACATAGTTCAAAAGTTGATTAGTACAGGGTGGCTCAGATATATCATTTCGTACAGGGTGATAAATATAAAACACTGCCAGGTAATTATCTTGAAAACGAGGTCGTATATTGAAATTTCTCAATTTGTGAAAG